>OY829541.1:22866114-23466114 GCA_963691705.1 Viola odorata
ATGTCATGCATACGAGTGGGTGGGTTCTGACGCTTTTAAGTGGTCATGCAATCGATTCGATTCGGACTTAGCATTTTTAATAAAACATTCAAGGAAACGTTTAAGATAAGCATACCTTTTTGGCGAGCCACGATCGACGAACGTTAATAGCGTAGGTATTAATAAGCATACACAAATTTTAACTAATCATCTAATTATTACAAGCCGGAGGTCGGAATGACTAATTTAATTAATTATTACAACGAGTGAGATAAATAATTAAAGCCATTAACTAATTATTACAACAAGTTTAGCAATGAAATATTATCCATACACGCAATTTAAAACAAACTAACAATTAAACATCACATACGAACAATAATAATGCGGTGGTTTGATCATGCATATAATTTTAACGGGTTGGGCTAGGCCCATACTTGGATTTCTAGTTTGGGATAACATGCATACGAATAATATTTACGAAAAATATTGAATAAGTAAAAGAGGGGTAAAAATGTACTTTTGAGCGAAGATTTAAAGTTTAACCTACAAAGCGAGAGTGTTAGCAATAGTTCGAAAGATAATAAATAATAAAAGCGCATACAAACATTTATTTATTTTTTAACAAGCAAGCAATTAATTAAATAAACATGGCAAACAAGTAGACAAATTATTTCATACGAGAAATCATACGAATAATTAAACATGGCATAAAGTAAACAATTCATTGCATACGAGAACTCATACGAAAAATTAAACATGGCATACGAACATTTAAATAAAACACGAAAATGATAGCACGAAAATAATGCGGCGTTTTAACATACGAAATCTAATTGGTCGGACTAAGCCCATTTTCTAAATTTGGACAATAAAAAATGGGTTTGGAATTAATCCAAGCCCAAAATTTAAGTTAAAATAAACGCCTCTTTCCCGCCAAACATCATCTTCTTCCTCTCTTCACATCGCCGGCGCCATGGCCGGCGACCAAGGTGACTAATAACCCTTAAAACTCACCCTAATCAAACCCAAATAAACCCCAAGCATTGCAGCACTTCATATTCACGAAAACAGCAAGCAAATTGAATGGGAACAGTGGCATTTTTTTACATGGAATATCAAGCTAATTAACATGCATATTATGCTATTAATTACTCAAGGCATCATACCATCAAATTGAAGCAAGGGGAATGAAATTGGCATGAAAACTAAGCATATGAGGCAAGCTTTAGCAATTTATTCATGCATTAAAGATAAAAACAAAAATTAAAGAAAAGCTAGAGTGAGAAAGCTTACTTGCCTAGGAGAGTTTTTTAGCCAAGAAGGTAGTGCAAGAAATTGAGAGTGAGAGTGAATTTTGGTGCCATTGACTTGTTGCTTGAAGTGTGCTATTTATAGGAAAAATTGGAGTCCGTTTGGAGGTTGTCGACGAGGCGCGATGACGAGGCTAAGTGGTGATGGATTGAAGTCGGCAATGGCGTGAGTCCGAGGTATTTTGATGGCTGCATTAAATGGATGGGACGGTTTGAAGCTTTGGGGTAGCTAACGGCGTTAGGCGGCGATGGATTGAGGTCGGCAAGGCCGACTGTGGAAAGGTGATGCGATCCCGGATGAGGAATAATGCATTAGTTTGGGCACAAACGAGATATTTTTGGTACGAGCGAAAATGCTCGAAAATGAAAATAAATCCGAACCAAGAGGAACACGACGTGTAGGAAAATAAGACGAGAAAACTAGCATATAGTGAAGAAATGCGAAACGTGGTCTAACGTGTTTATTTTCTCTCTCGGAAATGTTGAAAGTTCGAATGTAAAATAAATGCCCTTACGGCAAAAATTGAACGAAACCGAACGAGATGGCGTGGAAGAGAAAAATAGTAAGTAATTATAAACTAAAGAAATAACGCGCTCGACCCACGGTCTGAAGGAACTTACTCGGGGCCGATAGAAGTTCGTGCAAAAAGACGGTCAAAAATATGAAAAATTAAAAAGGCTCGAAATGGCGTGAAATATTAAACAAATAGCCCATGATCAAAGAATCGACTGAAATTTGACGTAGACGGGCTTTTAAACTTGACATGCAACAAAAATACGAAAAGTGTGACGAAAAACCGAAAAATACGAAAAACTTGATAGGTAATGACGTGGAATATTAAAACAAATGGCTTACGATCAGAAATTGGGTGAAATTTGACGTAGATAAGCTATTAGTGCGAAAGCAGTAAAATATGTGAAGTTGTGACGAAAAATCAAAAATTGGGTAGCAACAGTTGCCCCCTCTTTACTGTCTGATAAAAAATACAGCATAACTGAAATTTTTGATAAGCAGTAAAGATGGTTGCCCTAAGTACTACCACGTTTTGGAAATGATGAAGACTCACCGGGGAGTGGGGTGAGCTGTAAATCCTTGTCTGGGTGAGGCTATCACATTGCGAGATGCTGGTACGAAAAAATGAGACTGCATGTTCGTGTGAGGCTATTGCTCTCTGGACATTGGTGCAGAAAAATATAAATGCATGTCCGTGCGAGGCTATCGCTCTCTCGACGTTGACGCGAAAATGTGGAAGGCATGTCTGTGCGAGGCTATCGCTCTTCAAACGTTGTTGTGGGAAATATAAATACGTGTTCGTGTGAGGCTATTGCTCTCCGAACATTGACATGGAAAATGTAAATTTGTGTCTGTGCGAGGCTATCGGTCTCCGAAAGTTGATGTGGGAAATATAACTACACGATCGTGCGAGGCTATCACTCTCCGGACGCTGGTGCTGAAAATGTAACTACACGACCGTGCGAGGCTATTGCTCTCCGAACGTTAGTACTGAAAATGTAACTATACGACCGTGCGAGGCTATTGCTCTGCGGACGCTGGTGCTGAAAATGTAACTACACGACCGTGCGAGGCTATCGCTCTCCGGACGCTGGTGCTGAAAATATAGTCGCTCAAGGAGGAGTATTTAGATAGACAAGGTGTATGTGGGGACGTGACTTATCACTACACTAAATAGACAAGATGTGGGGACATGACCTATCACAACTTTTAAGCAGATGGTGTAAAGGGAAAGCAAGTCTTACCTTGAACTTACCGTATGAACTGAAATGGAGAGTGGTTGACCATGAGGGAGCGTGATCCACCGCACGAAGTTGATTGGGAGTGGTAACGTGCTCATTCAAATGTCGATTTGACAGTGGACCACCATACGAAATTGATTGGGGAGTGGTAACGTACTCCATTCGATGTTGATAGAATTTTGATGAAAATCCAAGATGAGGGCATTACAACGATTTCTTCATCGAAGACCCCTGATTGTGGCATGATTCTACTAAAGCCTATCTGTGTCCTGCAAATAGGAAGGAAGCAAACACGAAGCAGCAATAGATAGAAAAAGGAGAGAGTAGTTGATATTGTATATTCCTATATTTAAACCTCGACTTGCCCCCAAGCCTTTTGTTAGGACGAAAACGACCTCTTTGTTTAAAAGAAAATAAATTCAAGCATTTTTTTTGTTTTTCTTTTGGAAAAATGTTAGTCCAAATTTCGTTATATAAACATGCTTGATATAAGTCTAGATAACGTCTGCTTCTCGTTTAGGAAATAACGACCTCAAGAACAAGACTTTCCCATGACACTTAGTCGTAAGCAACCCTCACTAGATATTAGTGTTTGCGCTCACGCTCAGAAAACAGGGCTATGTGTTTACACTTCTAAAAATGCAATAAACATAGCACAATAATTAAATTTGCAATGTCAATTCGAGTGAAAGATGCATATGCATGGGCCTGCTAATAATCAAGAGGACTTTGCGAGGGAGAAAAAAGAGGAATTTGTAGAAGAAAGTATTGTATTTTTTAGCGAAAGATTTTAATGAGTTTGTGATTGACGACTGATTACGATGAGGATAAATTGCGGTGAACGATGCTCGACGATTTGAGTGTGGCGAGGGCAAAGTGCACAAATCCTCGAATCTTTGCTAGAGATGTTCCTTCTAGATCGTTTTGAGGGCACTTTGCCCAAGTTCTTCAACATTCACCGGGAACGATTTCTTTTCTTTTTGAGATCATTTTGCCATGGATATTTGACCATTTTTTGTTTTTTTTGTAGTTGCTTTTGCTGTTGTCTTGTTGATTGAACACTTTTTTGAATTTTTTTTTGGTGTTCTTTTTTTTTAGCAAGCAAAACATGTATAATTTTTGTTTGGTCTATCATCGTCTCTGTCTTTCGCAGAAGCCTCCAAGTCTTGATTTATTTTGGCCTTCTTCTGACGTTGTTTTGTCAGCGATCCTCTAAATGTTCCTTTTGTCATTTCCTTGCTTGATGTGTAACTCCAACTTAGCGGTCCCAGTCGAGCACTACTCACTTGGTTAGAAGAAAACAAGAGACTTTTGGGTGTTTGATAGAGTCGTACATGGTGTACAAAGTGTGTATTTGAGGGCAAAAAAGTTAAAAAATGAAAAATGTGGCAGAAGAACAAAAGCAAAGTCTAATGTCATCTTACTGTTATCCCATGTCTGATGGTTCATGTACCCTGGATATTATGCAAATCTAACTAACACTTAGCTTAGCATTTACACTCATGAAAGAAATAATCCGTGAAGGCCCAAACTGCTCACAAGGATATGTTTGTGACTGCTTACGTCTAAAACATGTCATGGATATAAGAGTTAACAGACAAGGCCATGTATGTCATATAATTTCTAATGAACGTACGTTGTCCTTGATGCAATAAAATGACAAACACCCTTTAATTTACATGAGGTTTGAAGACGTAGGATTTTTAAACCAAGCAATATATATTATTTATTATTATTATTTTTTGGCAAAAGCTAAGAAATTTAGTAGATATGACGCACACACTATTGCAACAACCTCAATTGTGGGAATTTAAAATTACGAAAATGTAAATTGTGAAAACATAAATTGCGGAAACATAAATTACGAAAAGGGAAATTGCAAAATGTAAAGGACAACTTCCCTGAAAAATGAGCTTTGACATTTTTCAACGCCTTCTTTTGGTCGTCATTTCACTCGCTTGCCCCTAAGTTTACAAATCTCGTTGTACTTGAAATGAAGAGGGAATTAAATAGTAGATTCATAAGGAAAAGGTACCCCGAGAGGTTGATTTTAAAATTAACAAAAAAAAATTGAAATATTGAAAAGAACACGTGGGTTGCCTTCCACGAAGTGCCTTTGTTTATAGTTGCAGGCTCAACTATATACAAAAGTATTTTAGGCATCGCCACTAGATGAGTAAGCAGGATGGGTCCCTCATGGGAGAATGATCATTCAAAAGTTGGTAGGAGGAGGGTTGGCGGTCGCATTAAGTCCTTTGGTTAACCCTTCAAAGGAGATCCATCCATTCTTGATCAAGTGGTGAACATTTCCTCTTAGGGAAAAATAGTTTTCTATCATATGACCCTGAGCTCTAGCATGGTACTCACATCTAGCGTTATGATCGTACCACTTCGGGTAAGGAGGTTGCAGAGGTGCCATTGGGGTGGGCGCAATTTGCCCAGCTGCCAAGAGATGTTTATAAATCTCCCCTAGAGGAGTGGGAAGAGTTGGCAGTGGCTCCTGGTTCCAACGGTTACTTGGGCTATTTTGGTTGTTTGGTGGGTTATACAGAGGCGGTGGAAATGGTGTAGGGTATTAAGGACGTGGCGTGAACGGTGGCCTGTAGCGAGGCTGCTGAGAGGCAAAGTTGATATCTTTCTTCATGATAGTCTCTTTCTTAGGTGTTACCTCTGGTGTGGGAATATCGATCCTCCCTGACTTGATCCCTTATTCGACTCTTTCAGCCACCAGGACCATGTCAGAAAAGTTATTTGATGGATTGGATATAAGATGAGTGTAGTAGGGAGCCTTGAAGGTGTCCACGAAAATGGATATGAGTTCTTTGTCATTCAAAGGAGGAGAAATCCTGGAAGCTAGTTCTCTCCACCTCTGAGCAAAAGTTTTCACCGATTCTTCAGTTTTTTTCTCAAGATTTTGGAGATCAGAACGGTCTGGCGCTACCTCCATATTGAACTTGTACTGTTTAAAGAAGGCGTTAGATAAATCTCTCCAAGTCCTGATTTTGATCCTATCGAGACTCATGTACCAAGTCAATGCGTTCTTGGCCAGACTCTCCCTAAATAGATGGATCAACAAAGGTTCATTGTGTATCATATCGGCCATTTTGTTGTAATAGGCCTTGAGGTGAGTTTTTGGGCACTCGATCCCCGTGTACTTCTCGAAATCTAGAATCTTTCTTTGGTGGCATTATGATCCCCGGGACAATGCACATGTCGGCAGGACCCGTAGGGTCGAAGGGGTCAGTTCCTTCAATAGCTCTGAGCCTTTCCTCTAGCAGGCTCAATCTATCCATATTTGGTTTCTCTGTGATGACAGTACTAGGATCGAGGGGTGGCATGGGTTCCGACGTGAATGGTGGTTGCATCGGATTGACAAAAGGAGGCCGAATTCCTGGAGGATCGGGGATCGTGACTTTAGTAGAGTGGCCTTGAGGCGGGCAGAGATTCTGGGATTCCTGATGAATCTCATTTTTACCAAAGTCCAATGTAGGATTAACCGAAAGGTGCTGCAGAGATGTAGTAGTTTCTTCGCTAGTGTTAACCACGAGATTTGCGATGGTAGGTACGATGAAGGGATCAACCTATTTGCATTGACCCCCAGGGTCAGAAAATGATTGGGGGGCCGAAGAACTTGTGACGGCAGACGAAGAGGTAGGTCCCAAGGTTCGGGTGGGATAAAAACCAGGTGGGAACTCAGTGGTTGCTTCATCTCGCTCTTTTTCGGCCTGAGTGGCCCTCTCCATAGTAACCCTAACTTGTTCCTCTAGCTCTGCTATTCTAGCGGCCAATGCTTCTTCTGTCTTAGCTTGTTCGGCCATTTTTCGCGCTTGATGTCTAGTTATGGGGAACCCGTGCGAAGTGGTTTTCTTTCTGGGAGCTATTGTTAACCTGAGGAAAAAATGTGAAAAGAGAAATAAGTATGAGCGATAATATGCAAGTAAACATGTAATCCCGAGGCCCCCACACTGCCTATTCACTATTTCGGCCACACTTTCACTTAATACTTTTAGGACGAATGAGGAGACGACATTTTAGTGAAGAATGGAGGAAGCTTTTATTCATTCCAATAGATGAGATGTGATCTTGGATGCTATCAACGAAACCCATGGGTCGGCGCTACGAGGAGATGTTGGCCAAAACAAAAGGGCGCGCAGCCGAAAATGAGAAGAAACCGTTACCCTCGCGTCTTTATCATTTGTGAGAGATGTGCCACCCAGAAAAATCTAAGTTTTGGTACGGGAAAATTCCGACCTGTTATCAACGTCTTTCGTGTTTTAGCCGAGTGGAAATTTCCTGCAAATTGCGTCCGTACTGGCCAAAACAAAAGAGCGCGCAACCGAAAGCGAGAAGAGACAGTTATCCTTGCGTCTTTATTGTTTGTGAGAGATGTGTCACCCAGAAAAATCTAAAATTTGGTATGGGTAAACTTCAACCCGTTATCAACGTCTTTAGTGTTTTAGCCAAGTGGAAAATTCGAGCACATCATATCCATATTGGTCAAAATAAAAGAGTGCGCAACTGAGACTGAGAAGAAATAGCTATCCTTGCATTCGGATTTTTTTTTGTGAGAGATGTACCACCCAGAAAATTCTAAAATTTGGTGTGGTAAGACTTAAATCTGTTATCTACGTCTTTCGTGTTTTAGACAAGTGGGAATTCCAAGCAAATCGCATCTATATCATCCAAAATAAAAGAGTGTGCGGCTGAAACCGAGAAGAAACGGTTATCTCCGTGTTATCATCATTTGGTCTATTGTTTTTTTTGGGTGTGTTTTCATTTCAAGGGTTAGCCTTTTGTGTTTTTTTTCCGGGCTCTATATGTGGTTTATTTTGGGGAAGGTTGTTTTGATCATGGGCGATAGCCTTTTGATGTCCTTTGGATGTGTGAAGTGAAAGAAAAATGCATTCCATAATTATCCGAATAATTACGAACTTTGTCATTAATTTTTCAAAAAGGGCTACAACCATTGTAAGTCGGATTTGACTATCTAGATCTACCCAAAGCTAGTAGACAAAGTCTAGGAACATTCTTATATAGAGTGAAAGAAAAAAATCTAAGCAACTGATGCTTGATTCTGAAGGCATCAATCTTGGAAGTCAGAATCTGTTTGTTCCTCCCAAAAGTATTCTAACGACGCAATCTCCCTTTTTATGCATCTCCACTTCTTCCTTCCCAATCTTGGTCGAAATATCGGGGATAAAACCTGATTTCAACATGTCCCCTTATTCTAACTGATCGTTGTAGCTTGAAATCCCGAAAGTATTAAGTGAAAGCATCATTGGTGTTGCCATTTGAGTGAATAAATGGTGTGGGGCTTTTTTTGAGAAATAAAATTCCTATATTAGCAAATTAAAAAGATGAAATGTGAGGACAATATAAACATAAAGTGAAGCCGTTTCGCGCGCTCAATCTCATGGTCTGCTCAGCCATCCCATATGTCTTCCCACATCTTGGCTTCATGGCTTGCTAGGTCTTCGCTTGTCTCAGCCTTGGCTGCGATAAGGTTGATCATCCAATTTTCCTCTCCATCCTCCTGTGCCATTTGTTTATCAAGTTCTTTTTTAATAAACATTGATACTAGTTCTTGTATGGCTCTCGTACGTGCGTGTGTCATAGGCCCTTTGGGTACGGGTAGTTCCTCACCCGTGCTCGTATCATCCCCTCCCCCTTCCAAAGAATTCATCCTCGAATCCATATGCTCGTGATCATCACCTACATGAAACAATTGCAAGTCATTAATATTGAATGATGTGCTCACATTCCCTTACTCACTAGGTAAGTCGAGGACATAAGCATTGTCATTGATTTTTGCAAGAATTTGGAAAGGTCATCACCGCGTGGGCTAAGTTTACTCTTGCATTGCTGCGGGAAATGATCCTTACGTAGATGAAGCCATACCCAATCGCCTGGTTGGAAGGAGGTGGTGACCTTCTTCCTATGGTTGCGTTGTTTGGTAATGCGCATATTCATCTTCTCTATGTTGGCCTTGGTTTGTTCATGAATCTTCTTGACAAACTCCTCCTTGCGCTTACCATCTAAATATTCAAAATCAATCAAAGGTAAAGGTAGAAAGTCCAAGGGGGTTAGCGGGTTGAAACCATATACAACTTGAAAAGGTGAGAAACGTGTGGAAGAGTGTATGGCACGGTTGTAAGTAACTCAATAAAAGGAAAGCAGTCCTTACAATTGTTGGTATGCTTCTTCACCATGACCCTTAACAAAGATCCAAGTGTGCGGTTTACCACCTCGGTTTGTCCATCCGTTTGCGGATGACAAGTAGTAGAGAACAAAAGCTTTGTTCCCATCTTTCAAAAAATGACTAAAAAATTTGACATCGTGATCGCTCACGATGCTCATTGGAATGCTGTGCAACCTAACCACTTCTTGAAAGAAAAGATTAGAAATATGAATAGCATCATTTGTTTTAGTGTATGGAATGAAATGTGCCATATTAGAGAAACAATCAATGACAAGTTGTCGAAGCCGTAAAAAATAATAAAAAACCTATCGCCTAATGCACAAAATAAATTGTGTATAGTGGTAACATGGTCAAACTTAGGGACTAGGGCAAGACGCTTACTTCTGCGTATGACACATATTAGCAAACCGAAACACGTAACACAAAGGGGGGTTTGAGTGTGTGAGTGATTAACTACTGATAAAGCGAAATAAGACAGAATATATAACGAGGTAAAATCAATGAGAGATGGTTTCCCAGTAAAGATCTATCTCCGGTTGCATTCACGGTCAGCTGATCATCGATGCAAGAGTAGTCTATTCCTAGTTCATAGATGTGCAATGGGGTCCAGGTACGTTTAGGTCCCCTGCTTTCCTTCGTAAGATAAGTCTCTCCAATGAACATTTATGGAGAGACCTTAATAGTCCGTCGTTCCCTAAGGTACGCTTATAGAGATAATACTCGGATGCCCATGTAGAGGAGGAAAGACACACCTAAGGTGAAACGCTCAGTACGTTTGAGGCACTACCCTAATTGGTTATTTACTCTAGCCAGATTGGACCAGCGACCTAATGACTCTAGTCTAGTTGCCTACTCTACCAAGTAACCTCGCATAAGAGCTATCGTTACAAAGATGACGGTAATTACCTAGGTTTAATTATTGGTTGGCCGGACCTCTAACCATTCCTAGATAAATTGACAAGCATGCAATAAACAATCAAATACAAACACAGGAATTTATTAAACCTGATTTAATCTCACAACTAACCTATGCAACCTTCGATGACCTTTACTAATAAAAGGGGATTTAGCTACTCATGTTAGAAATTGAATAAATTAAATAAATTAAATAATAAGAAATAAATTTCATAAAAGAGAAGGGAAGAAAATGCTACACAACTGCAGCTTAATGTCGGCTTACAAAACTGGAAAAGTTGCGTCGAAGGCGGAAGTAGCGAGAAGTCCAAATCCGGGGAGGGAGAAGAGTTTTTCTAAAACCATAATTTACTGAAGTATATATAGTAAATAAAGATAGAGTCCTAAGTCTAATGGAACTAGGTTTCCTCAATTAGCATTGCCGTTGAGCTGGAGATACGATAAAAGAATCGACAGATTTGTTGGATTTCCTTTTTCGATAATTTCCTTTTCTATCGCGGACTCCTCAGCTTCTGCAAACAATCAACTATGAGGCCTCGACACTCAGCATCCTTCAGAATCTGACCAAAAGTGTGTATTTCTGTGAATTCCTTTTTCCAAGCCCATATCTGTAAAAAGGAAGGAAACAAATGCAAATCAGTAGCATCAAGATCAAAAGTGGACTAGGAAAAGGGAGGAAAATATGCATAAAATACACACTATCAGTCAACAACCATAAAAATTGAGTCCTTACCTTTCTTGGACCATGGCAATCCTAACACAAAATCTATTGAGATATGCACCTAAGGGTGAGAGGCAACGGATAAAGGAATGTAAGTGGCATGATTGCTAGATTTAGACATAGCGTGTTTGCAAGGAATGCATCTAGCTACAATGAGCACCACATCACGACATCCACACGACATGGCGTTTATTGAGTTTGCCTTGTCCCTTCAAGTACTTGAGGCTTAAGTGGTCAATATGCATTATGAACTCCTTCGGTAATAGGTAGTGTTGCCACACTTTGAAGGCTCGCACCAATGCATAGAATTCTCAGTCATAGGTTGGGTAATTAAGTTGTGCGCCCTTGAACTTTTCACTAAAAAGGAGATGGGGTGCTTTTCTTAGGCAAGGACGACCCCCATTCTAATCCTACTAGCATCACATTCAACTTTGAAAGTTTTGTCAAAGTTGGGCAGCACGAGAATTGGACTTGAACACAAGCAGTCCTTGAGTTCTTCGAAAGCTTTTGCATGCTTGGCACGCCACTCAAAAGGAACATTTTTCTTAGTCAAGTCGTTTAATGGTGCGACAATGATGGAGAAGTCCTTGGCGAAGCGTCGATAGAACCCAGCGAGATCATAAAATGAGTGCACATCGCCCGAATTTTGCGGTATTGGTCACTCGCGGATTGCCCTAATCTTATCCTCATCTACCATGACTCCATCTAAACCAACCACATAGCGAAGAAAACCAACTTTAGACAAGAAAAAATACCCAAAACCCTAGGTGAACTTTATGTCGTGATGCATACACCATAAGAAAAATAGCTCCTGCACCGAGAGCTAGCCAGAAGAGTTCAACTTACCTGTGAAGGTAATGGCCAGAAAATGGTGCAAGATGTGCAGGGAAGGGTCAATGATCTGGTGGCCTTTAGATAGGTGGGAATTATACATGGCATTAGGATCGCCAGTCAACTCCCGGAAGGCAGCATCGACATCAAACGTCGAGGGGTAGGCAGCATAGGCCCCAAGGTACCAAGGGGCACCAAGGTCAGACTCGGTCATAAATCCTATCATATAATTGAATTGATCTAAGGACAAATGGGACCATTCATTGACCAGTTTGAAATTAAGTACATGCATGGCACCAAGTTGTAAACTACCCTTACCCTTGAGCTTAAGGCGCTCATTGTCAAACCAGAAAGTTGTAAAGAACTCGTGGTTGAGCTCCAAGAACGTGGCTTGTTCAAGATTGAACAACACCTCCTACCCAATGTTCTTAATGACCTCGCGCACACGAGCACCCACCCCTAGCTTATCTAACAAATTATAATCAAGATGAGCACAAGGATTCATATTCTTACCATGCAAAATATTAAGCTTATCTAAATAATGCTTGTCATGAAAATCAAGCCAACCATGCAATCTAGACAGGTCAGGGGTTACCTGGGAGAGTGGCGTAGGAGTTCTAGATTTGTCGCGTGCAGGGCGGGGTGTAGGAGTAGTGATGGGCGTCTTGCCCTTGCTGGTGGCGGCATCAGTGGTAACCCGCTGTGACTTGCGCGGGGGTGGTGTGTTTAGTGGCTTGGGAGGGGCTTTCCTTTTCTTCCAGACCAGAGGGGTTTTCTCCTCCTCTATTTCCACCTCAACTGCCTTCTGCTTCTTTTTGGTCTCAGCGTAGGAGCGGGGTTGGAAAAGGTGTCCGAGTTTGGTCACACCGCAGCTCATCGGCACGTAGTCGTCCGACTCCTTTTCTCTCGGGGTCTTGATAGTGGGGTCTTCTGAGTCATCCCTTTCCTCATCATCCTCATCGTCTGCCTCACCCTCATCCTGGTCATCGTCCTCGCCGTCAACGTCCATGGGGTCAGTGACTGCTACGCTAGAGGCGTCGGGTGGTCTAGAGGTCGAAGCGCCTGCAGCGGGAGTGCTATGAGCGCTAGGAACAAGAGCGTCTGCGTAGTCCACATCATCACAGCAACCCTTTTCGGAGTTAGTCTCATACTCACCGGAAGAGGATTCGGCAACGGGAGCAGGTGGTTGAGTTGGGAGTGCCGCGACTATTTCCTCCTCCTCGGACCTAGTCTTCCATGAGCCCGATTAGTACTCACCGAAGAAAGATTTTGGTTGTGTTGGGTATGGAGTGGGAGTTGCCTTGAGAGAGAATGTGGGTGATTTGGTGGCAGTGGGGGTAGAGTGAGGTGGTTGACCGGTAGGTCCCTTGACGGGAGTCTTTGCAGCGGGGGTAGTAGTCAAAATTGGTGTAGTGGCCACCGGTGGCTGTACTAGGGAGGAGTGAGGAACAAGGGGCTTTTTTGATTTGGGGGATTTTATGATGGAGATAGGTGGGGGTGGTGTCCTCGCTGCCGCGGAAAGAGGAGTGGCAGCGATTGGGGCAACGACGACCGAAGTGGTGGTCAATGGTGTGGCCCTATCGGAGCAGGTAACGGCGTTCTTGGATCTCGCCATTGTAGCCATTATAGGAGGAGGGGAAGTTGCAAGGGTGAAGAGGAAGCTTGCTGGAGAGAAAAGGCAAAAAGCAAAAAGCAAGGAAAAGTAGGAGAAAGAGTGTGTGGGTGATAGCGTGTGTTTTGAGCATATTTTCTCCTTCATTATGACCTTGATTTATGGCATGATACTACTAATTTGCCTTCATTTCCATCTTTATTGCAGATCTAGGCCAAAAAGGGGAAATATGCGAAAACACGTGCTTTCTGGGTGATTTATGCAGATCTAAAGCTTCAAGATTTGCATCGAGGCCAAGACACCAAGTTTTCCATCGAGGCCTTGCCGTGGTTTCCATCATCAAGCCCTGGATGAGCCAAAAGTGTTATTTCCGTGTGTCCTTGCTGGCAGGCTCCCACGTGTCCCCTCTGATGTCATCCAGAAAGTTTCGCGCATATCCCCAATAATATTATCTTTAGTTGTCTTGCCCTCGAGGCCATAGATATCGTCCTGCCCTTGACGCCGAGCGCCTCTAGAATATTTCCAACATATTCTTTTTCGGGCCAAAGAGATTTATTCCATATTTTTTAACTCCTTAGCTGGATTTTGTCTTTTTGTACTCCCTTAGCTGGTTTTTGTCTTCTTATGGGCTAGTGGGCTATTTAAGACTTTAGGTTTTAGGGTTGGGATCACCTACCAACCATTGATTGTAGATCTTTTTGTGTGATTCTCTTTAGTTTTCTCCCCTCCTCTTTTTGGAGGAGGCGGATCAGACCATTTCCAGCAGCCATGTATATAAACCGGAGCTTTGCTCCAGCCGGTAATATTTACTAATTTTCTTCTTCATCTCTTTCTTTATACAATCTTTCTTTTATTATTTTGTTTATTTATTTTATGGCATGAGTAGTTGATTTTTCTTATTCTCAGCAAAGGTATTTTGATGGTTGCATAGGTTAGTAAGAGGCCAAATCGTTCTTCATAAACTTCATGTTTATATTTACTTGTCTGCCGTTTTCTTGCCCTAGATTACCTCTTTAGCAGTGACAGTGTGGGGAGGTGCCTGGCGGGATGGCGAAGTGTCTAGGCCATCTCTTTAGTAGTGACAGTGTGGGGAGGTGCCTGAGAGGATGGCGAAGTGTCTAGGTCATCTCTTTAGCAGTGAGAGTATGGGGAGGTGATTAGACCCTTATAGCATATCTATGAACTAGAGTAGAATATTTCTATGCCAATGATTATCATGCCCTTGACGCAACCCGAGAAAAACCTTTGCTAGGAATCTTTGTCATCTGCTTTCATGTCTTTATTTACTTGCTTAGTTTAGTTTAATATTAGTTTTATCATCATCCTCTTCAACCTCACCCCCCCGGTTGTGTTACTCTTTTTGGTCTGTTTGCCTTAATCATGCATGAAAGTTAGAGTCTTGCCCTAGTCTCCGTGGATCGACCCTGTTACCACTATGCACAATTTATTATGCACTTGATAGTAGGTTTTTATTATTATATTTGATCGTGCCCTCAACAAGCACACATCAACGGGTGAGTAATGAGAGGGAAGGAGAGCGTGACCTTCTTTTGTAGGGCTGTACTAGCCGTTTGTCTTTTTCCACGCATGGATGGTGGCGTGAATGGTCCAGTAGAATCCCAACTGCAACAAAAAAGGTAGCAAATCCCAACCAAAAAATCAGTCATTTTCAAATAAAGAATATTAGTAGTTCTAATTTGAAAAGGAGTTGAAAAAGGTGGTACGGAGAAGGAAATAAATTAATTATGGCTAAAAAGGGAAATAAATAAAAAGGAAAATGGAGAAAATCTAGGAGAGGGAAAATAGAAAAATAATAAAAGAAATGGAAAGAATAAAAGGGAAGATCGTGAAAGAAAAATAAAAATAGGAAGAAAATCAAGGGGAAAAGGAGAAAACAAATAAAATTCCATAGAAAGAAAAATAAGAAAATAAAATAGTAAGAGAAAACAACAAAAGAGGGAATGGGAGGAAAGAAGCATGGGTTGCCTCCCATGAAACGCCTTAGTTAGCATGGTCATACACCTTCGTGACAAGGTAGGGGCAGGTCTACTTGGACTTCAATATACCTGCAAAAAGCCTGAGGCGAGAGTTATATAGTAAAACCTTTTGCCCGTTAGTAAAAGTTTTATGAGAAAGCAACTTATCGTGATGGGCTTTTGTCCTTCCCTTGTAGATCAATGCATTCTCATAGGCGTCGTCTCGTATTTCATGCAACACTTGAATATGCAAGCGTCGATGTTGTCCAGCCTCACCGATATCCATGTTGACTTTACGGATCGCCCAGAAGGCTTTATGCTCGATCTCGATCGGTAGGTGGCATGGTTTGCCATAGACAAGCCGGTAAGGAGTCATATCGATAGGGGTTTTGAACGCGGTGCGGTATGCCCAAAGAGCATCATCCAACTTTAAGCTCTAGTCCTTTTGAGATTGATTGACAATCCTCTTGAGGATGGACTTGATTTCATGGTTAGACACCTCGACCTGGCTATTGGTCTGTGGATAGTACGCCATAGACACTCAGTGAGTGACATCATACTTGGTAAGAATACTTGCCACGATGCAGTTGCAGAAGTGTGTACCACAATCGCTGATGAGTGCTCGTGGAGTACCAATCCTGTTGAAAATATTAGCACGGAGGAAATCTACAATAACTTTGGAATCGTTAGTCCTGGTCTCCTTGGCCTCAACCCATTTGGAAATATAATCAACCGCAACTAAAATATAGATATTACCAAACGAGTTAGGGAAAGGCCCATGAAATCGATGCCCTAAATGTCAAAAATCTCACAAGCGAGGATGCTAGTGAGGTGCATCTCATTCCTGGCCACAATATTACCAGGCATCTGACAGCGAGAGCATGTTGTACAAAATATGTAGCTATCCTTGAAGATTGATGGCCAAAAGAAGCCAGCCTCTAGGACTTTGAGAGTCATTTTCTTAGCACCAAAGTGTCCTCCACTAGGCACGGAATGGCAGAACTTGAGGATGGAGGGCACCTTGTCGAGTGTGACACATCACATTATGATCTGATCTGAGCAATGCTTCCATAAGTACAGGTTGTCCCAAAAGTAGTACTTTTCCTGCTTCCTGATCTTATGTCGCTCCGTAGCTGTGGAATCTACAGGGAAAGAACCAGAAGCACAAAAATTAGCAATATTAGAAAACCACGGGAATTGAGCAGCATGGGCTAGATACAGATGTTCATTCGAGAAGGTGTCTCAGATGGGCGTCGATGTGTCATCTTTCTCTAGAGGCAGTCGGCTGAGGTGGTCTCCTACCAAGTTTTTAGTGCCTTTCTTATCCTCGATGTATATGTCAAATTCCTAGAGTAAAAGGATCCATCGTATGAGATGGGGCTTGGCGTCTGTCTTGGTCAAAAGGCATCGAAGAGCTGTATGATCAGAATAAACAGTGACTTTAGTACCCAAAAAATATTGACAAAATTTATCCAAAGCAAAGACAATAACTAAAAGTTCTTTCTCGGTGGTGGTATAGTTCCGCGTGCTTCATCTAAGAGCTTCGAGGCATAGTAGATCACATAGGTCTCACGGTCTTTCTTCTATCCTAGAATAGCGCCCACTGCGGTGTTACTAGCGTCGCATATGATCTTGAAGGGCAGACTCCAATCGAGTGCTCGGTTGACAGGGGCTGAGGTGAGCTTTTCTTTGATGGTATCGAAGGATGCATTACAGCTGGTATTAAAAACAAAATCAATGTCCTTCTACAGGAGCTGGCATATGGGCTGGGTGATTTTGAAAAAATCCTTGATGAATCACCTGTAAAAACCTGGTTGGCTAATAAAGGAGCGCACCTCGCGCACACAAATGGGGTAAGGCAAAGACTCTATGACTTCAATTTTGTCCTTGTCAACCTCAATGCCCTTGTGAGAAACGATATGGCCTAGGATGAGGCCTCGGTCAACCATGAAGTGACATTTTTCAAAGTTCAGAATAAGGTTAGTTTCCACACAACGTTGTAAAACCTTTTTCAAATTAGCTAGACATTTGGGAAATAAATTACCGTAAATAGTAAAATCATCCATAAATACCTCAATGTTGTTCACTATAAACACAAAGAAGATACTAACCATGCATCGCTGAAAGGTAGTGGGTGCATTGTAGAGACCGAATGACATTCTTCTATAGGCAAAGGTGCCGAAAGGACAGGTGAAATTGGTCTTCTTTTGGTCTTCCAGCGCTACTAGAATTTAGTGGAACCTGGAGTACCCATCCAAACAACAATAATGCGTCTGGCCCTCAAGGCGCTCCAACATTTGGTCGATGAATGGAAGAGAAAAATTGTCCTTCCGAGTGGCGGCATTCTATGGTAATGGTGATGCCAGTCTTCTTCGGCACGACTTGGATGTTGGAGAAATAAAGACCCACCCAAGTCTCTCTTAATGGAATGATACTGTCCGCTTTGGGCCTGAGCCCGCACGGTTTTCACAAAAGGCCTCATTCCATTAAGAAGATATACTCCTCTTATATTTAGACTTTATTTCTCTCATCTTTCTGATGTGAGACTTTAGTTCGCACACCCCAACAATCTCCCCCTCGAACTAAGTACCACTAAGCCCACCATCTGAGCCCGAAAATTTCCCCCTCAAACTATGTACCACTAGTCTAGAGGCCCACCAGGTACACTCAATCTGGAGATTCACCACCGTACTTCTTCTTGTTCGGATTGGAGATCCACCAATCTGGCTCATCAACTTGCACGAAGTATGGAAATCACCCATCATACTTCGGGCTCAATCTATTGGCCCATCAATTTGGAGATTCATTATGTGCCACCACTAAACCAGACCCCGTGCACTGGGTCTGGGCCATCATCAATATACTCGTCCCACTAATCCATCGGATCTACTCCACAAGCCCATCGAACCATCGGCTCCGCTACCATTTGTTGGAGAAATAAGACCCACCTGAGTCTCTCTTAATGGAATGATATTGTTTGCTTTGGGCCTAAGCCCGCACGGCTTTCACAAAAAGGCCTCATTCCATTAAGAAGATCTACTCCTCTTATATTTAGACTTTATTTCTCTTATCTTTCCGATGTGGGACTTTAGTTCGCACACCCCAACAATCTCCCCCTTGAACTAAGTACCACCAAGCCCACCGTCTGAGCCCGACAATTTCCCCCTCAAACTATGTACCACTAGTCTAGAGGCCCACCGGGTACACTTAATCTGGAGATTCACCACCGTACTTCTTCTTGGTCGGATCGGAGATCCACCAATCTGGCCCATCAACTTGCACGAAGTATGGAAATCACCCATCATACTTCGGGCTCAATCTATTGGCCCATCAATTTGGAGATTCATTGTGTGCCACCACTGAACCAGACCCCATGCACTGGGTCTGGGCCATCATCAACATACTCATCCCACCAATCCATCGGATCTACTCCACAAGCCCATCGAACCATCGGCTCTGCTACCATTTGTTGGAGAAATAAAGACCAACCCGAGTCTCTCTTAATGGAATGATACTGTTCGCTTTGGGCCTGAGCCCGCACGGTTTTCACAAAAGGCCTCATTCCATTAAGAAGATCTACTCCTCTTATATTTAGACTTTATTTCTCTCATCTTTCTGATGTGAGACTTTAGTTCGCACACCCCAATACTGGATGGGGCTTACCTAAGTGCTGTCTAAGATTGGATAAATAACACTAGCGTCGAGCAACTTGAGTATTTCCTTCTTTACTACCTCCATCATCGACGGGTTTAAATGGTGTTGAGGCTATCAGAATGATCTGTTGGCATCCTCGAGGTGGATGCGATGAGTTCATAGGGCAGGTGAGAGCCCCTTGATATCAGCAATAGTCCAACCGATGACCTGCCTAAACTCCCTCAACATGGTCACTAACTCCTACTCTTCGATAGTATCAAGCTTAATAGAGATGATTACTAGGAGGGTATCACCGTTGTCAAGATAAGCGCACTTGAGGTGCGAGGGAAAGGTCTTTAATTCTAGATTGGGTGCCTGCACAATGGAAGGAGGAAGTTTAGCATGGTTAGTGAGGAGATGAGAGGGTACAAGAGGAGAAGGATCAATTGAGTGGTCTTCTAATGCAGTGACGGGTTTCTTTTAACTTAGGCAGCATCGTGAGCATCAACCTAATGTCATCTAGTGCAGCAGGTGTAATGTTCCTGTCAAGGGAAAGCTAGTCATTAGTGGTCAGTGTAGAAACTTGGGAAATAATAGGGTCAATAATATCAATAAAATTCACACTAGAAAACTCAGTGGGATATTTCATGGCGTCGAGCATGTTGAATTTAATAATTTTTCCATCGAATTCTAGCAAGATTTAAGTGTCTTGGACATCAATTTTGGCTTTCGTGGTTTGGAGAAAAAGTCACCCGAGAAGCATATCTGAGGCTTTGATAAATTGGTCATCCTCTATATCAATCACATAGAAATCAGCTAGGTACATGAAGTTATCAACCTGCACCAGTACGTCTTCAATAACACCCTCGAGATAGACCACAGATCGGTTGGCGAGTTGAATGACAACTCTAGTAGGCTTGAGTGGTCCTATGTCAAGGTTGTTGAAGATCGTCAAGGCCATGACGTTGATACCTGCACCTAGGTCACACATAGCTGTACCGATGTCTGTAGTGCCGATCTTGCATGGGATAGTAAACATCCCTTGGTCCTTGTATTTCGGTGGTAGCTTCCGTTGGATCACATCCTAGACGTTGGCACCTATGCTAATCTTTTCCATATTTGTCATCTTACTTTTGTTAGTGCATAAAGATTTCAAAATTTAGCGTAGCGAGGAACGTTCTTAACTACCTATAATAAAGGAATGTTAACTTGAACTTTGCTAAACATATCAAAAATCTCCCAATCCTCCTTATCCTTCTTGGGTTTGATCAACCATTGGGAAAAAGGGGGTTCGGTTACCTTGATGATATACTCCTTCGTGAATTCAAGTTTCTTGGCAGCTTTCTTTGGGGAGGTAGTAGGAGAGTGGACCCGAGCTTCTGGTTAGACTTCAGCGTCAAGATCTTACCGCGGAGGCTCAGTTATCGGTAACTCAATGTTAGGAGCTTAATGCGGGTTAACACGAGGGGATAATTGAGTGCCACTGCGGAGAGAGATAGCACAAGCACCGTGCTTTAGGTTTGGTTATGGTTGAGGTGGTAGTCAGCATCGGTTCTTCAGTTCCTTCAATTCTGCATCCATAAGACCCATTTGTTTTTGCATATCCAAAATAATATTACTTAGCCTACTAACCTCATCAATTGGTGGTGCAGGAGGGACTGGTCCCTATGGCGCCTAGTACTGGTACTGGTGGTTGTTGGGGTAGTTTCGCCTTGATTTGAAATTCTGCAAGTTGAATGAGGGTTGCGACTGGTTGGCGTACTGATTCTGCTGCGATGGCTTACTAGGTCACATTTTGAGTGTATGGCTTAAATTTTATGGGGGGGGCATTGTAATTGCCAACCGCATTCACGTAGAACTCATCGGGAATATGGGAGCATGTATTTGTTGGGTGGTCAGTAAAATTACAAAATTCGCACGCCTTGATCTGGTCTGGCTGTCCGGCGCCCATGTTCTGAAGCATGTCAGTGATGGTGGTGAGTTGGTTTTCAATGGCTGCAACACAAACATCCTAGGTGGGCATGGCTCTTTCAGAGGGTGTGCTATTTTTTGCCATGAGCTCAATGAGAGCTTTTGCAGCACCGGGTGTAAGGGCACAAAGGGATCCACGACTAGTAGCGTCGACCAAGGCCTTGTCATTCTGCCTCATCCCCTCATAGAAATATTAGAAGAGGGAGTGATCTAGAAGGTTATGTGAGGGGCATAGGGTTTGCATCTTCTTGAAGCGCTCATAATATTGGAACAAGTTCTCGTCATCTTTCTAGAGGATGTAGACTAACTGTTTGTGAGTGGATCCGGCCATAGAAATGGGTTAATACTTATTAGTGAAGGCCTTTGACATTTCTACCCATGATGAGATAGATTTAGGGGGAAGTTCGTAGAACCATTCCCTGGCACCCCCTACGAGGGATCAGAGAAAGGCTCTAAGTTTGGCATGGTTAATCTCAACATTTTCTGATTTCATGGCCTCGTAGGTAGAATGCAAGTGTTGAAGGTGCCTAAGTGGATTCTCCCTGGGAACTCCATGAAATGTGGGAAGGTGATGGATGATGGCAAATCTAATTACCCAGTCATGCTCTACAGTTGGCCAATCGATGCAGATATTAGTCTGTTCAGGGGCAACATTTAAGTCTTGAATGGTTTGGTTGTTTGCAGCTTCAGCCATTCTGGGAGGTCTAGGGGGAAAGGATCCTTCATTGTCAAGGTCTTGATGAAAGAGGAATTCGAGTGTCTAAGTCAGAAATGTTTCTTTCGAGGAGTGGGACAGGAACTTCTTCGGTGTTAGTGGGTGGTGTCTTAGCCTGTCATCTAAGTCTACTTTTTGTCCTTGTGATCTCGAGGTCGAGTGGCATAGGATCCAGTCTAGATGTCCTGGTCATACAAATAAAAGAAAGATAATCAGTACCGTTAGTCCCCGACAACAATGCCAAAATTTGACAGGTTGCCAAAGCCGTAAAAAATAATAAAAAACCTATCACTTAATGCACAAAATAAATTGTGTATAATGGTAACAGGGTCAAACTCAGGGACTAGGGAAATACGCTTGCTTATGCGTATGACACAGATCAACAAACTGAAAAATATAACTAATAGGGGGGTGATAGGATCACGACCGATGATGCAGATGCCCCGATGATCAACGCACATACCAATAATGCTCCTATACCAAGCATCGAGGCCTTGACGCCACAAGGACCGATAACCCAAAGCAAAGCCAAGAAACTTGTGCTGTGAGACGGAAATGAAGAAACTTACCTCCAAACCCGAAGGGCGAGCCTTGTCAGTAATTGAACATCAAAATGGAACCCGGGAGCTACCTCCAAATCCTACCAAGAACGACCAGTTATCGGAAGCATTAACAGGAATGTGCACATTATCGGGAGAGACTATTTACCAGAATGATTCAGGATTACCGCCATAGCAGTCCAACCTGTGGTTACCGGGAACCAATCGGGAAGCTACCAGTACTGATGACTACTTGCACCTCTGACGGATCCACACACGCAACATTGGGTCATTGTGGGAACTTAAGCTAATGACATACCGATAGGTTCTCTAATGACATACATATAGGTCCTCTAATGGCATACCGTTAGCTTCCGCATTTTAATTCAAGAGATTTTCAATACTTTATTTTGTAAGGCCAACCATGTATAAAAAAATATGCCACTCCTTTCATTTTATAGTTAGTTTAGACTTTGAGTGAAATTGTAGAGTGAGAATACTCCTCCCTTTTCACCCAAAACTTCCCTTTCCTTGAGAGAGTTAGCTTGAGTTGAGAATACTCCTCCCTAACTCCCCCTGGGAAATCTATCTTTCCTTGTGAGCTTGTTACTTGTCTTGTAACCTTGAAACTAATTGTGAAATATATGAACATTGTCTACTGTTTCCATTACGTGTGACTTCAAGATTTCAAGTGTGTTTCATCAATCATCACCATGTTCAAGTCTTCCTTCCATCCCTTCCATATTTCCCTAGTAACGTTATCTTCTTCTTGTGTTCCTTCTTCCTCTTCATCTGCTGCGCATTCGTGTCCTTCTTCCCTTATTTGAGTTATGTTTCCCTGGTTGTTGTGTGGATAAACTCTCGGTCTAGATCCTCCTAAACATTCCCTACACTATGATTCATTCAATTCGAACCGGAGTGCATCATATGGTAGCGGAGCATTTGACGCCTAGAGTTTATGTTCTTGAGTGTTCATCCTGTGAACAGTGTTCTACAAATCTTCCTCCACTCTTTCCATTGTTTCTTGAGTCTAAAGTCTTACCCTTTAACCCTAGTATCACTAGGGATAGGTTGGTGATTTTAAGTTCCATATTTTCCAGTCCATAAAGATCAAAACAGAAAGTTTTGGTTTTGGTGTTCATCCGATGTTCATCTGCAATTTTCAAGTTTGAGTTGGTGTGAGTGTGTTTAATCCAAAATCTTGTCAACCCATCAAAAAAATTGTGCTTCCCCTTAGAAAAATATTTTAACCATCAACTGGTCATCAACTTCCATCCCAAGCATTTAATGTTTAAGATAGGCCAGCCACCACTCTCTTCCACTTTCTCAAAAACCCCTCACCAAAACACCTAGCATACTCCTATTTTATAGCTAGAAATCATTAGGTATGTGGGGTACCTAGTGCTAGAGTAGAATCTAGCTATTTCTCACTCCTATTTGTCCAGCTAAGAAGCAAAAATAAAAATAAAAAAAATGATTATTATTATAAAAATAAAGGAGAGAAAGCATTACAACAGCCCTAGATTGTACCCTACCCTACTTTACTAGCTAGCTAATAGGAATATACCTAATTGCATCACCACCTTAATAAGGTCTTTCACTTCGGTCACCTGTCAATGTTCTCCTCAAGATTTTAGAGTCCTTTCACCCCATTTTAGTCTATCTCCAATCGGTAACCTATAAAGTCTTGTTCTTCTATTAATGTCTTGAGTCTTTTCCTTTGTCTTCCCCTTTCCGTTTGAAGCTTGGGAACATTGGTGAAGGTAGTTGCAAACATAACTTGACTTGAAACACAAGGTTAGTTACGGTAAGAAATTATCAGTTGGCAGTAACTTATGAAGATATTAAGAGTTTGTGTGAGGCTATCTTTTACGAGTGATTCAAGCATGAGAGTTCAAATACGTGAGGGAGAGATTATTTTATTAACGTTTGTGTAAGTGTGCGGGTAATGAAACAACAACATGTCTGACGTGAGTGTGGTAGGACAAAATGATGCCAAGTCCGATGATACCAACAACCCAATACTGGCCAGGATGGATGCCCTTGAGCGGAGGCAAACTGAAGTGTTGAATATGCTCCAAAACTTTCTGATGTCCCAAAGTAAGACCACCGAAGCATCCGTTATCCCCACCAATCCTAGTACGGTTGACCCCAAAGTTTCCACAGAACCAAATAAGGACCGGGTAATGGGCGAGGCTTCTCGATGATCCCTAGAGGATGGCCAACCAAGGCTTCCCGTGTGTTCTCACTACAAGACCACGACGACAGGGTGCTTCCACAAGCCTTGTCATTTCAAATAGCCAAGCTTAAGCCATCCGGGACCACTACACTCAAGGCAATCGGAAACCCCACTACCGAGACCCAAACTTGTCTCCCTTAGCAACAGGGGTGTCGCTTGGTTTGCAATTATGCATACCAAATCTTTGTAGCACTTTTTCTATATATCCCTTTTGTGATAATCCAAGAATACCTTGAGAGCAATCTCGATGTATTTGGATTCCTAAAACAAAAGAGGCCTCCCCAAGATCTTTCATTTCAAATCTCTTTGATAGAAAAGTCCTGGTATCGTGCAACAAACTTAAATCATTGGTGGCAAGTAGTATGTCATCAACATATAGCACCAGGAAAATAAACTTACTCCCACTGAACTTGTGATACACACAATCATCAACTGGATTAATCTCAAAACCGAACGAGATAACGACTTGGTGAAATTTGTAGTACCATTGATGAAAAGCTTGCTTGAGTCTATAAATGGATTTCTTTAATTTGCAAACCATATTCTTTTGGTCTCTTGACATAAAATTTTCTGGTTGCACTATATATATCGTCTCTACAATGTCACCATTGAGAAACGCTGTTTTTACATCCATCTGATGTAACTCAAGATTATAATGTGTAATAAGTGCCATTATAATTCTGAAAGAGTCTTTCGTAGAAACTATAAAGAAAGTCTCTTTAAAATCAATGCCTTCCCTTTGAGTGAAGCCTTTAGCTACAAGACGAGCCTTATATCTTTCTACATTACCATTTGAATCCCTTTTGGTCTTGAAAATCCATTTACAACCAATGGGGTTCGAGCCTTCCGGTAATCGGACAAGATCCCAAACTTGATTGTCTTGTATAGACTTATACTCTTCATTCATGGCATCAATCCACTTTTGAGAATTTGGACTCTTCATGGCCTGATGAACACTAATAGGATCATCTTCCATTAATTCATTGTTTTCCTCATTTTCATGGAGAAAAACAATGTAATTGTCCGATATAGCTTTTCTTTTCTCTCTAGTGGATCTCCTTAATTCTACAGGTTCTTGAGGTTGTTGAGGTTGTTCTTGAATTATTTCATCAACCTGATGAGGAATATTTTCAATATTTTCCTACTGAGGTTCCAAATCAGCTTCATTTTCAATAATAGGAATGAATACCTGAACATTGTCATGAGCTACAGTAGGTGTCGGAATCGACTCCTCCTCAAAGGTGATGTCTCTTTTCTTATTCTTCCCCCCAAACTCAACATCCTCAAAGAACACTGCATTTCCCGTCTCAAAAATTGACCTTCTAGTGGGATCATAAAACTTAAAACCCCTTGACTTTTCTGAATAACCAATAAAGTAGCTACTGACTATTTTGGAGTCCAGTTTCTTTTCATTAAGTTTATAAGGCCTAGCCTCAGTCGGACATCCCCAAATGTGAAAATGATTTAGACTGGGCTTTCGTCCAGTCCACATTTCAAAAGGCATTTTAGTTGCTGCTTTAGTTGGTACCCTATTGAGAATATAAGCTGCAGTCTTTAATGCTTCTCCCCAAAGTGATAATGGTAAAGAAGAATGACTAATTATACTTCTCACCATATCCTTTAAAGTTTTGTTTCGCCTTTCAGCCACACCATTCATGCTAGGCGTCCCTGGCATGGTGTACTGTGGGACTATTCCATATTCCTTTAGGAAGATAGCAAAAGGTCCTGGACGTTGTTCTCCTGAACCGTCATATCTACCGTAGTATTCACCCCCACGATCAGATCTAACGCATTTAATTCTTTTGTCGAGTTGATTCTCAACCTCGACCTTAAATTCTTTGAACTTGTCCACTGCCTCTGATTTTTCATGAATAAGATATAGATATCCAAATCGAGAATAATCGTCTATAAATGACACAAAAAAATTGTTGACCATTCCAAGAAGCCGTAGGGAATGGCCTACAAATATCTGTATATATCAATTCTAAGACATCATTCGCTCTTTGGGCACCTAATTTCTTTTATTTGGTCTGTTTTCCTTTAATACACTCGACACATATAGTGAGATTTGAAAAATCAAGTGTATTTAAAATACCGGCTGACACAAGTCTCTCAATTCTAGGTTTTGAGATATGACCTAAGCGTTTGTGCCATAATTTAGCCAAATTTTCTTTATTTAATTTTCGTTTAGTACCTCTAGAATTGATATGCAAGGCTTCGTTGTATGAAGGAACAACATCAAGAAAATATAGATTGTCATATGCACTTAATGAACTAGTGCCCATAATATTGGAATTATTTGAAAGATTAAATTGACAATCTCCAAATGAACAAGTGAAACAATATTTGTCTAAAATGGAAATAGAAACCAAATTTTGTCGAAAAGACGGTACAATAAAAGTATCTTTCAAATCCAAAAAATAACCAGTTTGTAGTAACAATCTAAAATGCCCTATTGCCTCCACTTCTACCGATTTGCCATCTCCCACATAGATGTATCTTTCACCATCACTTGGCTTTCGGCAGCTCAGGCAACCCTGTATTGAAACACTTATGTGAGTGGTAGCACCAGAATCCAACCACCAAGTGTCTCTAGGTACTGAAACTAAATTAATTTCAGAACAGACCAAAGTAAGATTAATACCTTTCTTCACACGCCAAGCATGATATTTGGTACAATCCTGTTTTTTGTGTCCAGGTTTGTCACAAAAGAAATAATTCTTGACCGTAGTATTGTTTTGTTGTTTCTGGTGTGCTGGACCCTGAGCCGTAGCAGCTTTCTCAACATATTTTCTTTTAATACCCCTTCCCTTATCTTTGGAATTAGTGGCCAGCAGAGCGACCTCAGTTCTTTCTTGCTTCAATCGTTCTTCTTCTTGCACACAATAAGAAATGAGCTCATTGAGAGTCCACTTCTCCCTTTGACAGCTGTAACTGACCTTAAAATGACTGTATTGTGCAGGAAGAGATAATAACACCAAATGCACGAGCAGGTCCTCAGACACTTCAAGCTTTAGTGCGCTTAATTTTGAAGCATAATAAGACATTTGCATAATGTACTCCCTTATATTTTCCTTACCCTTATACTTCATTGAGATCAAGTTTGCCAAAAGCGTACTTATCTCAGCCTTATCATTTTTCACAAAACGTTGTTCAATATGGGCAAGGTACTCTCTGGCCATAGTAATTTCCTCTGATGCAGTGGCTCGAAAAGCTTCCGGAATGCTGCGTTTAATGATCATCAGACTAACACGATTTGAGCGTTCCCACTTCTCAGAGTTCTTTCTTTCATCAGGAGAACTTTCATCAGTCGGAGAAGCGGGTTGCTCCACCCTTAGTGCGTAGTCAAGATCCATACAACCCAAAGTGATTAGAATATTATCTTTCCAATCCTTAAAGTTCGACCCATTAAGCATGGGTATGTTGTTAATGTTGGCAGATACAGCAGTACCAGACATAGCTAAACAGAGAATAACAAAAAGCAAAATAATTATTATACTCACATCAAGTAAACAAATCATTAACAGTTTTAAATATGGTGGCAAAATCTCGAGGCAGCGATCATAACATTAATATCAAGTCTTTGGACAGTAATACTAACTTGTAAGTGGTCACCTCTTTGTGGTGATCAAATATTGACAATAAGATCATGTCAAGTAGTAATCTTCCTTTAGGCCGACTAATTACTTACACAAAAATTACTAATTTATTGTCACATATTTATCACTACAGATGCATATGTATTTTGGGCCAAGCATTAACCTTCCTGTAGGCCGATTAATATTCGCATGAATATACACATACACAACCATCCCAATATTCTCAATGGAAAAAACTGCATAAGAGAGGTCACTTTGGCGACTTCTTGATTCAATTAAACCATATTAAATATTAGTATAATCAAATAGGAACATGAGATGCCAACAAATTTGATATATGCATTGCAATATCATTCGCCTAATTTGATATATTTATTGCAATATCATTCGCCTAATTAAACAAGCCTGAATCCAAAGTTGAAGTCACAAACCATACTAATTAAACATGGTCATAATACAAATAATTGCAATATAAAATCACGCAAAATATCGCCATAAGAGTTGTCAATAAATCCCTAAATTCGAAATAAATTTAGATCTATAAAATAATTCGCAAGAGATTTCAGATAATCATCCATAGAATGGCTCCGCTACCAATTGTTGGAGCTATGTTTACATGAATGGCATGCTTTAATCATATAAACCTTAAAGATTTCTATGGCAATTAATTGAAATATGCGATAATTCATTGTTTGAGCGGAAGCGTACCTGAATCCATTTACCCAGCAATATTGATGGAGATGGTTTCCCAAACTGTCAGTATTCCTTTTGTTTCACGGCGTAGAGAGAATACGTTAGATTGAAGATACTGATGTTTGGGGACCATAACCCCTTTTGTAGTACTAGGTCATCTGATTTGGTCCCTCAACAAATCAAAAGTCCACATAATGGTATCCACACATAAAAGCCCGTGATTATTTTAATACTTATATAAGCCCATAAATTGAATCTTAATGGATCACTTTACAATGAGCATTTTGAAAAACAGCGGTACATATTTAATTTGTCACATGAAAGCCCAAATTGTTAAATATATCCAACAGTTACTTTATACTGTTTTTTCTGATAAACTTTTGATATGTTCCACCTTGTGTATGAAATCCATCTTTATGATTGCAGAATTTAATGTGCATTTGCTTCACAAGCATATGATAAGTGGGGAAATGTTATGTGCCATGGTGATAAAAATGTCATAAAGGAAGGACAAAAAAGTTTTCCAAGTGGGCATACTTCAGGTATGTTATTTGCTTATTATCCTTGCAATAAAAGGAAAATAAAAGAAGACTTCCAAGACTAAAAAGTTAGGATTAGTTTTAATTTGAATGATGAAGAACTATTCTTTTTCTCTTCAATAAGCTGATGTTTATTAAAGTAGGCACACAAGTAGTGCGCTGCACAATAATAAGGCTGACCTACAAATAGGCAAACCTTAGGGGACTGCAAGCCAATCCCATATATCTTTCTAAGATTGACCTTGACAGGCAAATCTTAGGGGGCTTATACCCGCCCCAGGGTGATATGTGAAGTAACATTCTAATGAATATATTGTAGCACAATTAATTTTGCTTAGGGAATGCTGAATCAAGTGGGTCAATTACCTCATATCAGGGGCATCTTTGTTCAAATATTTTGACAGACTCATGCTCGGTTTGAAGCATAACAATTTCCATTTCAGGCTCCTTTGCTGGTCTAGGCTTTCTTTCACTGTACTTATCTGGAAAAATCAAAGTGTTTGACAGCCGAGGCCATATTGCCAAACTTTGCATCACCTTTCTTCCGCTGTTAGCTGCATGTCTCGTTGGTATTTCTCGAGTAGATGACTATTGGCATCATTGGCAGGATGTCTTTACTGGAGGTCTCTTAGGTTTGTGCCTTAATGCTTCCATAAAAACAAACTGGTGTACCTAGCTCATTCTGCATAATTTCTTCAATAATAAGTTATACTTTTGCATTAGTTTTAAGTGCCTTTTGTTGATTTTCTTTTGTCTCTTCTGCTCTACTTGTTGGAGTTTGTTCTGCATGTCTCAGAGTAAATGGTAGAGAAGTGGGCTGATGATTCTTTTCTGGAATCCAAACTTCAAGTTGCAAATCAGTTCCATGTCACATATTTTTTGCCCTGTGCTTTCTAGAAAATTGCCATCTTTCAACATGCGATGGTCGTCAATTCCCAAGTCAATGTGCAACATTTTCCATCTTATTCTTCTAAGTTATATTTATTCTGAACAGATGGGAAATGAGCGAAGCCGCACACTTTGATTAACTTTAAGGTCATTTGCTTCTTTGTTGAGTCTATATCTTTTCTTAAGTGGGCGAGTCTCTGGAAGCCTGTTTGCGGGTTGGGGCCCATATGCATATTTTCGGGCTCTGGAGGAGTCCAATGCAAGTGTACCGGCAGCCAACCATCACAATTCAGTAGAGATGGGATCCCAGGTTGATAACCACGAAGATGAAAGTAATGGATTTATTGGGCAACGCCGAGCAAGTTACTCTAGGTTGGAAACTGAAGATATAGAAGGTGGGAGGAGCGGAGGAAATGCTCTCTAGATGGGATTACAGTGTGTACTGTGAGTGTTCAGTTACAGAAGAACGGTATGTGTTCAGAGTTAAATAGGAGGGCAGCATCTTCGAACTATATTTAGATGATCGAAGATTACAGTTTCCACGTGACAAGGAAATGGTACATACAGCTTATTCTTTCATTTGGAGCCGTAGGCGGCCTATTGCACTAGATGCTTAGTGGGTGTTAACTCAAGTACACTTTCACTGTCCATCTACATTTGAGTTCAATTTTTTATTTTTATTTTCTGTGAATTTATTTGAGAATATTTTGGCAGACCCTCACACTTGCCCCACAATCAGTTCTGCGCAAATTTATATATCATTCGCATTTTTTAAATGAAGTTTTAGGTTAAAAAAATTGATCTCAAATAAATAATATTTTATAATTTACTAAGTAATTTGTGATTAATCTATTTAATATAAATTAAAAAATGAGTACTTATTGGTCAGTTTATTTAATATTAAAAAATAATTATTTAATATTAAAATACTCTCATTAATTATTACCTTAATTCTTGTACCGGGTTTTAAAACATTATTTATTGAAACAATTGTCCAAAACAAAAAAGATTCAAAACGAGGACAATTATTTTTTTCCAGAACAAAGAGAGGACAGTATATAAACATTTTCACTGTTTTCTTTTGGAGGTAATTGGTTGCTGGACAATCATTTAAATTTTTTTCATTTATGCCAAAAATATAAAGGCTATAAACATCAAAATTTTAGTCTATTTAAACATATTTGACCTAATTTATGAAAATTCACAAAAAGCATTTATTCAAAATTTCATGAATCTTATTTAATTATGGACCATAAAGCCCAATACAACTTAGAGACCCAAACGAAAAACACTTTAACTATAATTGTTACTCAACTTAGATCTATAAGTTTTCATTTTCAAAAAAAGCCATTAAAAAAAAGGAAAACGACAGATTGACACCCAGAAAATATGTAAGTGGACAATCTAACCACCCACTTTTCGCAGTGACTAATTTGGCATCCAAAAAAATTTCGTTAGACAAAATTACACCCAGCGTTACTTCCGTTAGTCAATAAAACCACCATACCACTCACTTTTCAACAACCTTTTTTAACGTCGTTAACAATTTCGTAAAAAGGGTCGTTAAATCCTAAAATTCCCAAATTCCTTGATTTTAGGTTTTGCTCCCTCGTCCTCGCCACTCAACGCCATCTCTGCAGCTTGACGCCATCTTCACTGCTCGCCGTCATCCTTGCCACTCACTTTTCAACAACCTTTTTTAATGTCGTTAACAATTTCGTAAAAAGGGTCGTTAAATCCTAAAATTCCCAAATTCCTTAATTTTAGGTTTTGCTCCCTCATCCTCGCCGCTCGACGTCATCTCTGCAGCTTGACGCCATCTTCGCTGCTCGTTTTTCCCCACACACCACACCAAATTTTCTCATAACTACTGTTTGAAAACAGCCGTTGTCAATCAATAAACAGTTGTCATTATGATTATTTAACTTTTTAAATTTTAGCGAATAAAATAAAATACTCCCAATAGATAATTTTTTCACTTAATTACGTGTACGGTTTACCAAAACATGTGCTACCATTCTAGCGTCGACGGGGAAGTGGCTATGGTCCTATGGACATTGGACACCAAAAGAAAAGAAACTGGAAGAATCTTAGTTATTATTAAACTAGTACTATGATATATGACGTTAAAATTGTACTAATCAACCTTTAAAGACGGCATTGCTTACAATCTTAGCCAATATTCTACAAGATAAGAAAGAAAGGAAGGAAGACGAAGAGAACGTAGCTAACAAAAATTGGTTGTTGAGAACCTGCTACTGGTTTTCTTGGAATGTTCTGAACTCTTACTCTTCTTGTTCTTGGAGTTGTAGGATTCTACTAGAGATTCCAAACTAAACCCGCGTCCAAATCCTTGTCCGTAGCCGAATCCTAAACCAATGCCACAGCCCATACCAACCCCAAAAACTAGCTTAACATGGTTCCATGCCCACCCGTTGTACCCAACCCCACCAACTAACCCGAAACCCACTCCAGCACCGCATCTGATCCCAATTCCTCCACCAGGACCCGACTCCACCAAACTTTCTACCAATTTCCGGTAGTTGCTTTCAAAGAATTCCACGGGTAGGAACTGCCCTCCATTCTTCTTGTTCTTCCCCGCATGCTTTGGCTTCCATTTCCAAACAGAGGTGGAATCACTAGTGTTTGCGTGGTTTTGCTTCACCATGGCTTTTATGGCCTTCTTCTTTGAGAAAAAAGGATAAGATTGCTAGGAAGTTTTGTTTGTCTACCACGCCTAGATAGATATAGTACTGCTGCGTGTAGCAAATTCATCCATTAAATTAGGGATACTTTCAAATTTCATCCAGAAAGTATTGACATTTTCTATTGTTAGGTCTTCTAGGTACAAAACCAACTAATTTAATTATGGATATTCTATGTTGTTTCCGGTTTATAGTCTTGACGAAGGTTGTCAATCTCGTACCGATAATACGTCTCGATTTTGCATTGGTATGGGATGTACCTGCCCCGGTCGAAATACCAGTATTGATTGGTATGTCAGTATCCTATTTTTCTTATATATAATTGATTGAATGCTAATTTACATATTTTTACTAGCTATTTTTTTATAATTTAGACAGTAAAACTGTTGATTGAACTTGATTTCCCTCACTTTTGCAGAAAGAAGCCAAGAAGGCAACTTTGGATGGAAAGCAATAGAAAAGGACTAAAATAAGCTAAGAACTAAGCAAGCCAGCTTCTTGGCCAAGAACGAATCCACTTCAAAACTAGAATTCTTGGCCAAGAAGGATTTCAGACCGATTAGTCTTGACAACACAAATTCTTGAGTCGAATCTTAACAGCAGATCTCCATGTTGGTGTGCTTTCACCTATCACTGTCCACGCCGTTGGAGTAGTTGAAACCACGTGGAGAATTCTAGCTCTCACTAGAGCTCTCCTACTAGGAGTCTTCATCAAAAATAAGATCAGAACAAATAAACAATTAGGATTTCTTTTTCCTTAATTTTTTTTTTAGAGATAAAGACAGCAACCTAGACTATTTAAGTTGCTTCTCTTTGGAGATGGGGGCTCTCCGGTTAGGTTTTTTCTCTTCCCGATATCAGTACATCATTTTTTCTCGATTCTTGTTGTTCTTTAACTTTGAAGCATAGGATTATTCTTTTAAGAAATTAATTAAATCATTTTCTTTAATTATGGTGATGTCTAGCTGGATCTCTTATTCCTAATAAGGGCAACAGAGTTATGATAATTGGTTCTTCGTGAGATCTAATCATTTTAATAATTCTTATCCTTGTATTCACGAGTTTTCTAATTGCTTGTCATTGCTATTCATGCCATGTTTTGAATTTGGGCCATCTATCTCTTAATCTGATTAGTAACAGTCATTCTTGAAGGTGACGGTAGACCTCAAATCCGGATAGATAAAGTGGACAACTAATCCCTATAAAGATTAAAGAAAACAAGTGATTTGATCCAAACCCGATTGACAACCGAGGAGCCTAGATCAAGAGTTGTCTTCCTTTTTTCTTAATTAATCAATTTAGGAAACCCTTTAGTCAGTAAGGTGCTAGTTGATTAGGACTACCTCATAGAGTGTCTCTTTAGGTAGTTTGAGATAGGAGGGAAGTAGGAACCTAAGAAGTATACATGTATTCTATAGCAATTCTGTAAGTTAAGAATGAATATCTTTAAGCCGATGATCGAATGCCATGAATCATAACTCGCTTGTACCTTTATCAGGAATCATTTTTATAATTGTTATCACAATTTTCATCTTTGTTCTTGGCCCAGAATCTTCACGTTTTCTTGGCCTGGAATTTTTACATCAGTTTTAATTATTTTTAAAATTTGTAGTTTTGATCAAACAAGTCCCCCAATTGTTACTTAAAATACTACTTATTGGTCAGTTAAGGATTTCTAAAATCGAACCATTTTCCCCTGAGTTCAAACCTCTTATGACTATCTATAATCTCATTATGGACTGTTTTAGGTTACATTTCTTAATTCTTTTTTATGGACGACCAATCAAAATTTTGAGTCGTTGCTGGGGATCGACGGTATATTGATTTTTTGTTTTCCTTGTTCTTGACCAGGTCCTCAAGCTTAAAATTATTGCCTTATAATTCAAAGATTTCAAGAACTGAGACTGCAATTAGGAGGCAAGTAAAGAGAAAGATACACGAGATATTAGAGGTAGAACCATCAGAACCTTCCGGATCACAATTAAGTTCTAATTCCACATCTGGATACTCTCTTGGTGACAGAGAGGATCTAGACCTAGACGAAGACTATGAAGCAGACCTAGAAATGACAGTCGCCCAACCTGAATAAACTCTTAGGGAGTTGAATAGTGGAGATGAGCAAACTACATACTCAAGCTTTGAATGGTCCTTTAAAACCAATATCATCCACAACCTGAAGAAATTCCATGGACATTCTAATGAGAATCCCTATATTCACTTAAGGAATCTTCACTTTGAGTGTGACACTGATCGGTTGTCGAAGACGTAAAAAATAATAATAAAAACCTATAGCTGAATGCACAAATAAATTACATAGAGTGGTAATAGGATCGTCCATAGAGACTAGGTCAAGATGTATTCTTCCAGTAATGACGAAAGTAACAAAACAGAATAAGTAGGAATAAGGGAGATTTTTTAGGTTGTTGAATTAATCTATTAGTAAAATAAAGCAAAATAAATAATCAGGGTAAAATCAAGTGGATAAGGTTCCTAGTAACGATCTATCTTTGTTTACAATTGAGATTAATTGATCATCTGTGCAAAGATAGTCTATTCCTAATTCGTAGGTGCGTTATAGAGACTAGGTACGCTTAGGTCTCATGGTTTCCTTCATAAGAGAAGTAACTCCAAGGTACGCTTATAGAGAAGCCTTTATAGTTCAATAACCCCTAAGGTACGCTTATAAGGATTTAACCAAACTGCCTATGAAGAGGAGGAAAGACGCACCTAGGGCAAGATAAACAGTACGCTCGAAGCCTTTAATAATTAGTTGTCTACTCTAATCAGATTAGACCAACGATATGATGACTCTGAATTAGGTGTCACTACAAAAAAACTGCTTATTTTCAACGGAATTTTCCATTAAAAAATCTAGAAATTTTTTCCAACCAGAAATTTTTTCTCTGGAATAGTTTTCGACCGAATTTCGGTGGAAAATATTTTCCGACGCAAAATGTTTGCCGCAATAAAGAGTTTGGCAGAAAAAAATTCCGTCGTAAAATATTTTCGATCGAATTTCAGTCGAAAATGTTTCCGGTTGAAAATTGTTCAGGCTGAAAAAATTTCCGACCGAGTTTCGATCAAAAATACTTTATTTTGCGATGAACAAATATTCCTTCGCAAAATATTTTGGGCTGATTGTCAGTTGAAAATGTTTCCAGTTGAAAATTATTCCGGTTGAAATTTTTCTGGTGGGAAACGTTTCGGACCGAGTTTCGGACAATTTCTTTTTAATTTCCAACGGAGTAATTGTACGTCGGAATGTTCAAATTTTTACTTTTTTTTATATGATCCAACATTTAGTAATTTTTTATTTAATTTAATTAATTAATATTTACTAAAAATAAATTATTTGAGGCGTAATTAAAATAAATGACTTTACAAATATTTAGTGCAGTTCTCTGAAATAAAATAAAATAATTAATTATTATACAAGCAATTCCCACAAGTCATATATATGTATGAAGACTTAATAACAACCATTAAAGAAAAAATTAATGACTGAACAAAAATAAGTACATTACAATAAATTGGTACAAGGAACAAAATAAGATTTAAAGCCATTACATCAACTTTCTAATTAAAAGAAGAAAACCACTCAGTCATTCTTCATCAACTCGGCTAGCAATTCTAACAGCTTCTTACCGCATTCCTCATCTGTTTGTTTCTACTCCTATATGAAAATACCATAAATCAACTTTCAAATAAAAAGGAACTTCCGTCAAAAGTAAATTATGTAAATTACTATTATTCTCACAACTGATCCTATCATAGGGACTAATCTACAAAAGCTAAATATTTTAGGACTAAACTTCACTATCTCCATAACTCTAGGGACTAAACTGTAATTAATTTCACACAATTTTTTCCAGAATTTCCAGAATCATTTCCTACATCACCAAGCTACAACAACACCTAAATTTACCACTTAATTAGTTTCACACACATATTTCGCATGAACTCCTATTATATATACCCAAAAATCCAAGATTGTTTAATTACCAATTTCTATTACAATCTTAACTATGTTAACATGTATATTATTTATTAATAACATCTAGTACTCTTGAATTATTCACATTCAACCTTAATTACCACAGCTGGCTGAAACTTTCAGCTCAATTTCATAAGCCTTATTCTTTAATTTCACACCGAGAACACAACCCATAACAGTAGAATTAGGATTTTGATTACTTACCTAATAAGGGATCAGTTCGTTGTTGCCGGCCGGAGATAAGAGCTAGAGAGGAGAGACATAGATAATTTATATATATATATATATGGGTTTTGCTAACCTGTCCACTTCATGGCCAGGTTAGCATTGTGTCCATTTTTAGATGGACTCAAAATACCATCTACATTAATGAAACTTAAATGTAGTATAAAGGTTACAAATGTAATATACTACCATCCTAATAAAAAAATAATTTCTCTCCCTTTATAATTAATAAATATTTTTCTCTCTCTACTCTCTCTACCTTTTCTCTCTTTCTTCTGCCGCAATTCATACCAATTTATCATCTCCCTCTCTTTATCTTTTTTTCTTTTTCCAAAATTATTTTATCATCTCATTTTTTTCCTTCTATGTTCTAAATAAAACCTTAAAACATGTTGTAGTGTGATCCGTTGTCTGCTCCGAAGATATGTCAAAGTGAGGCGTAGCTAAGCGAGTCTGTCTTAGTCTAGAAAGATTCTTGTTCTTGTCTTGGCCAAGAAAGCTGCCATCAATCATCCTGCTCTAGTTCTGCCATAAATATGCTCAATTCTGCTCCTTTTTCTGTCTATCGCCTCTCTTAGGTTGTCTTCTGTAATATTCGAGTGATTCATACCGGAATCAATAGCATACCATTCAAAATTGCAAGAGATAAAGTGGTAAAACTACTGCAATTAAGGCTCAATCAAACCCCCCCCCCCACCCCCCACACTTATGCTTATGCTTGCCCGCAAGCATATTGACTCTAAAATAAAACAAAAGCATACACATAAAAAGATAAGAATCAAAAAGACACCCGTTATCAACCATTCGTCTAATCATATAGGATGCTCAAACAATTTATTCCCTGGCTTCAAGGTCGTATTACTAAGGCATAACCAATACCCCAAACATCCTATACATATATAGCCTTAACTTAGGTACTTCGTGACAAAATCTCGCAATAGAAACACATCAAAACTGTTCTGACTCCCCATGTTTCCCTTTCTCACATGAACTACTCTCATATTTTACCATTATTTTTTAACTTAGCAATTTACCAGCATTTCTTGAGTAGTTTCCTAGATGTTCCTACTTAATGTGGCGGGAACACCAGGAAAAAATGTTTTTCTTTTTATACCTGAGGTAAAATCTCTTAGTTCTCTAGATATTCCTGCTTAGTGAGGCAGAGATACTAAAGCATTTATTCTTAATAGCTCATCTTTAAAAAAATTTGCATGGCAATTCTATGTATAAAGGTGCACGAGGTAGGACAACACAGTTATGCACAGTTCTCTTGTAGATTTTTGGTACTAAGCACTTGAATTATGGATCTATGTATATAAGGGATGTTTAAAGAGTACTAGGAGTCGTACTCTTACAGGTATTGGAAATGTCAACCCAATTACTTGCCCTAATAATATGGTATGGAGTCATAAAATAAAGCATTCTTACTCCCTATGTGGGTGAACAGAATGTTTAAAGACAGTCTAGGTTCTGATTAAAACACTCAAAACAACAAGCAAGTTCCCTACCCCCCCCCCCCCCCCCCCCCACACACACACACACTTATCGGACATATTGTCCTCAATGTGTAAAGGGCAAGACAGACGGTCATGCAATGACACTAAAAATAAAAATAAAAAAAGGACTGATATATACAAAATAGAGAAAAGAAAGATGCGACCTGGGGCAATTAATCAGACTCTGAGTCTGAAAATGTTTGGATTTGGAAGGGGGATCTTTGCGGGGCAGGTCCTGAAGGCATGGGAGGAACTAGGGCGTGTTCCTCGTCAAACATTTTGTGCAGATGGAGCAAAGAATCAAGGAGATTCTGATTCATGATGAAAGATTGATCCTGAGAGTCCTTGATAGCTTTGAGGAGGAAGTTTGTTCTCCTCTGCTCGGCAAGGAAGGTGATCACTATATTCTCGGGATGAGTTAGGTTTTCTTCCAGGATTGCCCCTTCTGCTGCCAGTCTCTTTTCTTCCTGTTCCCCTAGACTAATCTTCAAAGGTGCCAACCGAAAGGATTCTGTTGAATCATCAAAAATCCTGTGCTCCTTTAGCGTGACTCTTGCATTATAACAAACAACTCCTCATTCCAAATAGAAGAATCCCATTCTGTCAAGGGCAGTCAGATCAAGTACTTTTTTTGTGGGGCATTCATTTAGTTTAATAGCAGCACTCACCTTTCCGATTTTATAGGTTAGGGTTGTTATAAGGTATCCTAGGATCAGGCTTTGTTTGAAGGCAGAGTGGTGGACTTCTCTAGATATCCAACAGCCAGGACTAACTTTGACACCTTTATGTAGGCACTAAAGAATGAAAAGTTCATCTCTGGATAGGGTTCCTGATTTCTTGGTCTTGCCGAAAAGGTTGACAGCGAGGATCCTATGGAGAATCCTTAGAGATGGATTACAAAGCTTGGAAGCTTTGGACGAGGCAGTAAAAATAGTTGTGGGATCATTGGTTAAAACCCTATAGACTGTAGTTGCATCCCAACCGTCAGGAATCTTATAAAAGGTGCTAGGATACTAGCTGGACTGGTCCTTGCAATCGTGCACAAATCCTAGGAGTACATCGAAATCGTCCAGGCTCAAATGGTGCCAAACATCAGACAATCTAAACTCTACCATATTTCTTGCTCGGATGTTTGGGCGGTTTTTGAATTTCAGATTGAGGGAATGAATATTAAACCAGGAGGCATGGAACTCTAAACACAGTTTATAGTATATAGATTGCACGGGGAAGAAAAGTAGTCCCCATCTAATTTTCTCATCCATTATCCTTACCCTAGCATGCAATCCTAGGTGATATGTTAGATCATCATCCATGATGACACAGGGTCTGATTGAACAATTGTTCAAGCGATGAGCAAGTCTGAAATCAAAATGATCTGAATTGAAGTTTAGCCACCCTCTATATCGGGAGGCATAAGGAAGAAGTGGTATGTTACCTGAGCTAGATTTCGTAAGAGGCTCCAGCTGGCAACGGGATTCAAATATTTCTATTGGTGCCTTCCCTTCTCTATGTCGCTCGATGGGAGAGGATGAAGCCCCAGCGACGGCGGTCGTAGTTGTGGAGGTGATTGTAGGAAGTCCATGTTGTTGGCGATGCGTCTTTCCACGACTGCACGAATATCTTAGGACACCAATATCTATACGGTTGGTTGCTCTTCACCAGTTGCTGGGTGCTGGGTAGGAGGAAGATCCAAGGCATTTCCTCGAGTTACTTTTGCTTCTTGCATAGGATGCGGGTTGGTTGCGCCGATAGGGTTTCTTCTTGTTACTCGGGTAATTATTTCCAGGGGGTCAGGGGACGATCGGTCGGAGGGGCTGAAGATTGTTGGTTTGAACGTGTCATTGGAAGTTGCTAGGTAGTTCGGCGGATGGAAGATGAGAGGTTTTTAAGTAGGGTTAGGTGTTTGAGAGTTACAAAAATAGTGGGATTTTTCGTTCCGCTTCCTCCTCCTTTTATACTTTCTGTGAGGCACGCGTCAAAAACTGCCTTTCTTGACCAAGAAGGGTTATGTTTCAAATTAACGTCAAAAACTGCATTTCTTTGCTAAGAGAGAAATCAGGTGGGTTAGTCTCATTAATTTCATCGGCAGAAGACTCATAAATATCAATGCAGTTCAAACTACGTGTCTCGCTAAGTTGGGCAGCCACATCATACATACTAAACTTAATAATTCGATCGCAATACTCAAGGGAGAGATAACCGTGATAGACATCAATCAAGCCAGCTGCCATTTCTCTCTTGTATCAACACCACCTCAGGTACACTTAAATATGATGCCTTACCAATTAGCACCTTGCTGGTTAAAGAGTTTACCAAAATGGCAGCTGGCTTGAGTCGATTACACCTCTGCGGTACGTTCGTCCTCAATGGCTTAGGGGAAGACAACTCTAGACTAGTATCCTCGGTCGTCAGTTGGGATTGGATCTGATTAACATTTCCCCCTACCGTTTCCTAGATACACCCAGTAGCACGTAGGAGTCTACTTTGATCTCCTTGGTCGATAATCCATAACCAAGGAGAATGTCAGTTGCGTTATCTACTCGGTTCTAAGTTAGCTACTCCTAGAATCAAACAAAGAACACGTTAAGTATAATCACGAGATCAATTAAATGTAGATGTAAAGATTAATAAGAATGATTAGATCTCATGCATATTCATGCTCATGACTTATTGCCTCTACTAAGAAAATGGTGTTTAGCTACTCATACACATAATTAAAAAGCAAAATAGCAATGTATTAAAAATGGTGGAATATCCTTTGTTTCCGAAGAGGCAAAATGTATCGGAGATCCAAAATCAGAGAAGGAGAGACGCCTCCTCTCAAAACCCTAGGAAGAGTATATAAAGTTCTCTCTCCCTAGAAAATAGGCGAAAATAGGGAAATTAAAAGCCTAATTAATTTAAATTGTATTTGATTGCTCTCATCCTCACAAGGAAACAAATCCGATCAGATCAGAGGAGCGCATCTTTAATCATCCGAGTTTAGCATTGTGATGAAAAGGCAAGATAAATCATGTGCCAGCTTATCCGATCCAAAGTTTGCTCCGCGAAGGGTCTGTCTTGGTCTAGGGAGATGTCTGTTTCATTCTTGGCCAAGAAAGCGGCTTTCAAACAACCTGCTCTAGTTCTGCCCACAATCATGCCTGATTCTTCTCTTTTTCTGCCTGCTGCCCTTTTTGGTTGTCCCCTGCAAAATTCAAATGGTTCGTACTAAAAATCAATAGCAGTGAAACAGATAATAATTAGATAGGAAGAGATCTTAGCAAAAGGTGTTCTCGGGTTGCTTTCTAGGTCAGTTAATCATTGGCACAAAAATATTCCAGACTCAAGTACAGATCTGCTATAGGGGCCATGTTTCCACGTAGGCCCCCTGCTCACCTTCGTAGGTAGAAGCCACCCCTCATTTCCATATATGAGGTGGCCTTGACATTTTGTCGTCCTCCCAGACACTAATGCAGGGAGGCACTACTCAAAACGCTCATGAAGCGGAGGCGAGACAAATCTAGGGCGTGACATCTTAATTCATCACGCTCGCATCACATACCCTAAATGACCGTTTACCCCTAGACAAAAGACCTCTCGCGATGACTTTCACTAGGTGTCTAGTAATATCTCAAGGATTCACGTCACTTATAACTAAGAGAATGACGTTACTCATGCAGAAATGAAAATAGTTGATCAGGCCCTTGACGTTTCTAAATGAGCATGGGATTAAAACGATAGACAACCATATGCAACAAGAGAATATATTAAGCATGCATTATGCCTCTTAACCGAACCTTACAACCCTTGAAACACCCTTTACTAAGAGGATGGTATTTAGCTACTCATACTATAATATGAACAATAGATAGTAATAATCATGCAACCAAGAGAATAAAAGGAAAGGGATTAGAAGGAGCCGAAGGATTAATTAATAATCAAGGAGGAAAGCTTGCTCCTTTACAAATACCAAGAGAATAAGATCCCTAGAAATTAGGGTAAAAGATGAAGTGATGTCAAAATATCCTAGGACAGTCGTCCTTACAAAAACCCTAAAACTAAGCTTATATAGGCTAAAACTAGCTAGGGGATAAAATAGCTAAGGGGAGAGAGAAGCAATGGGGGCTTGACAGCACATGTCCTTCAAGAGAATATTCTGGAATCTCTGGCACGCTTGGCATCTTATAGAACCGCATGGAATCCCGTGCGGATCTTTGAAGATGCTTCTCTTTGGTTTTCACTTAAGAGAAGAAACGGACGTAACATAGGCAGGAGACAACTCACTAGTCTGGTTAGCGTCATGGGCTCGACGACAATCTGGTCTTCTAGGCCTTGACGCTGGAAATCCTCAGAAATACTCCAAAAATGCTTCTTTTCGATCTTTTCCTTCTATTGCCGTTGATCTGCAATAAAGATAGAAATAAGGGTTAAATGGCAAAATCATGCCCCCGAAAGGGCTAGAAAAGAAGGTAAAATCGCGACTATGAAACATGCTATCAAACATCCCCACACTGCCCCAATGCTCGCCCTCGAGCATTAGCAAAATTGGAAAACTACCTCGCGCAATAACATATATCTTCAACCCCCAACACACAAAATAGACATGACATTCGATAAACTGCACCCGACCAGAACATATCCAGACCTAGAAAAGCGCCTGCATCTGGCTGATAGGATAACGACCCTACCTAGATATGTGTTTGCACTCACACTCGCAACAAAATATGTGTTTAGGCTATCACTCAAGAATGCAAATAACACAACATAGGCAGAGCTTGCACGTCAATCCAAGTACTGTAGGTCACATGCGAGGGCAATCTAACGATCAGAGGCAAAATTGCAAAAAGAAAATGATAAAGGAAAAGGAAAAGGTAAAGAGCAGGAGAGAGTGCGGGGTGGAGCGAGATAAAGGAAACAGAGATAAAGGGGGAAGAGAAAAAGAAAAGAGAAGAAAATAAAAGAAAATGAGAAGAAAACAAATCTGGGGGAAGAGTTCCTTGGCTAAAGAAGGATGATGGCGAGGGCTAGATGATGGCTTCGGCTTTCTTCAGTGGGTGAGGAGATCTCTTGCTGCTTCGGGGGCTCGAATGGTTGTCTTCTGCTATGCCTGCTCTGCTTTTATTCGAATTTTTTTTATATTTTTACAGTAGGAGGCTTGAAAAAGTAGGCATGCATTTACTTTTCCTCATTTTCCGCTCAGGAATTGCATCTGCATTTAATTTCCTCTTTTTCCGAACTGGAGTTGGGGCTGGCAGAGCTTTAAATACTGCTTGGGGCGTTTGGTTTCGAGGCCTCGGAGATTGACTTTTACTTCCCCACACTTGAGTTTTAGTGCGGTGAGGAAGTAACGTTGTGTTGTTGTCGTGGCCTCGATACTTGATTTCTGCGCTCTCTTTCGTGCCCTTGATAATGTTTTCCTCCCCACACTTATCTTCTTCGGAATCTAGCCCTTGCCTTTTTGTGATGAAGAGTGTAACTCACCTGCCAAGGAAGAGAGAAAGAAAGAGAGCAGATGGTTAGAAGTGAATGGAGAATGGGAGTCGAGGGCATGAAAAAGGAAAGAGGAGAAGATGGAGAAAGAGAGGAAACAGATGAAAAATAAAGATAAGAAAATAAAATAAAAATTTTGCAAACTTTCTCGTCGTTTCGCTGCTTTCCCTTGTCTAATGGTGCCTATACCCAGGGATATTATGCAAACCTAGACAATGCCTAGTCAAGCATTTCACTCAAGAATAAAAGACATGAAGCTCGAAGTGCTCACGGGTTCAATTGTGACTACTGGTGTCTACGGCAAGATTGGATATAAGGGCTACAGGTCTAGATACGCATGGTCAGGCATAGATGCGATGAATGACATGTTTCTCTTTTGCATCAAGAGTTAAAAATGCATGTCGATTATGAGGGTTTGAAAATCAGGCAGTGGGACAATTTCCTAGCAAAGCTAAAACCGAAAAAAAATGAAAAATCTGAAAAAAAACATGCAATCATGCAATAAGTGAAAAATAAACATGCAAACAGGCACAAATAAATCCCTCCCCACACTTAGGCAGCGCATTGTCCTCAATCCGGGAAGGGTACACAAAGGAGTTTATAAAAAATTAAAGGAGTACAGTACGAGATAAAGGAAAGCATAATCCTTTAAGAAGGGCCATTCTCCATTTTCTCAAAACTTTTGCCCTCACTTAGAATTTTTTCCTTTTTTGCCTTCCTTCGTCTTCTTCTCCGAATACCTTTCCGGCCGCTCGCCACTGTCCGCCGATTTCTCTGCGATTCTTCTCCTTTAAGGTATCAATTCGACCCTTCTCAGATTTCCTTTTTTGTTGGTTTGCTATGGCTAGGAATAGACCTCGCCAGATTATCTCTAGGCCCATGGATCCAGAGGTCGCCCAATCACCGAGCATTTTTACATGCGACGTGGTTCTGAAAGCCGAATTGGAGGAACATAGTATTACCTTGATCGTCACTCAAATGTACTTAAAATTTATCCTAATGCCTAAATGCACAAGTAAATGTGTACAGGGAAAGACAAGGTCGAACCACAGAGATTGAAGGAATAATGATTCAATTTCAGCGTATGACAGGGAACAAATGCAACCAAACAAAAAAGTAACACTAGGGGGGTTGATGTTGATTAACGAATTAATCAACACAGAAGCGGGAGCTAACAAGAGCTGACAAGACAATTAAATAAGACAGATATTCAGGGCACGACAGTAAAACACAATCCAGGGCAAGATATATAAAAGAAATTCGAGGGCAAGAAAAGTAGTGAAATAGATAATAATTAGATAGGAAGAGATCTTAGCAAAAGGTGTTCTTGGGTTGCTTTCTAGGTCAGTTAATCATTAGCACAAAAATATTCCAGACTCAAGTACAGATCTGCTATAGGGGCCATGTTTCCACGTAAGCCCCCTGCTTACCTTCGTAGGTAGAAGCCACCCCTCGTTTCCACATATGAGGTGGCCTTGAAGTTTTGCCGTCCTCCCAGGCACGAATGCGGGGAGGCACTACTCAAAACGCCCATGAAGCGGAGGCGAGACAAATCTAGGACGTGACATCTTAGTTCGTCATGCTCGCATCACATACCCTAAATGACTGTTTACCCCTAGACAAAAGACCTCTCGCGATGACTTTCACTAGGTGTCTACTAATATCTCAAGGATTCACGTCAGTTATAGCTAAGAGAATGACGTTACTCATGCAGAAATGAAAACAGTTGATCAGGCCCTTGACGTTTCTAAATGAGCATGGGATTAAAACGATAGACAACCATATGCAACAAGAGAATATATTAAGCATGCATTAGGCCTCTTAACCGAACCTTACAATCCTTGAAACACCCTTTACTAAGAGGATGGTATTTAGCTACTCATACTATAATATGAACAGTAGATAGTAATAATCATGCAACCAAGAGAATAAAAGGAAAGGGATTAGAAGGAACCGAAGGATTAATTAATAAGCAAGGAGGAAAGCTTGCTCCTTTACAAATCGGCGGTTGCTTCAAATACCAAGAGAATAAGATCCCTAGAAATTAGGGTAAAAGATGAAGTGATGTCAAAATATCCTAGGACAGTCGTTCTTACAAAAACCCTAAAACAAAGCTTATATAGGCTAAAACTAGCAAGGGGACAAAATAGCTAAGGGGAGAGAGAAGCAATGGGGGCTTGACAGCATATGTCCTTCAAGAGAATATTCTGGAATCTCTGGCGCGCCTGGCATCTTCTAGAAGCGCATGAAATCCCGTGCAGATCTTTGAAGATGCTTCTCTTTGGTTTTCGCTTGAGAGAAGAAACGGACGTATCGCGGGCAGAAGACAGCTCACTGGTCTGGTTAGCGTCATGGGCTCGACGGCAATCTGGTCTTCTAGGCCTTGACACTGGAAATCCTCAGAAATACTCCAAAAATGCTTCTTTTCGATTTTTTCCTTCTATTGGCGCTGATCTGCAATAAAGATAGAAATAAGGGTTAAATGGCAAAATCATGCCCCCGAAAGGGCTAGAAAAGAAGGTAAAATCATGACTATGAAACATGTTATCATGCAACCTATCTAAAAACACAAAAAAGTCAAAAAGGAAAATCATGCAAAGATTAAAAATTAAACTTAAAAATTAATCTGACGTATACAAGAATTAAAAACATCAATCACACATTTAAAAGAGAAATTTATATACAATGATCATGCATTGACACAGAAAAGAGAAATTTATATACAAGTAAATGAAAGCAAGAAGAAGGAAAGATATGACCTGGGGTTCTCAATCAGACTCGGAGTCTGAGTTAGTGGTGAATTGGTGGGTTAGTCCTGAAGGCATTTGAGGTACTGGGGCATACGACTGATACGATCCTTGGCTACTCGAGGCTCGTAGCACGTGAAATTGATCTAGTTCAAGTTTGGATTTGCGACGTTGCGGGATAACTAACTCTCTTGATCGTTTGACCCTGCTAATAACCTGTACTAGCCAACCCAAATCAAGCAAAAGAGGATCTTGATTCAAAACCCTAACCCTGCGATCAACTTGTGAATGCCAACCTAGGTGGAACGACTCAATAGAATGGACTTTTGGTTTTACTTGCTGATCTATTCGAGAGTCCGGTCTCAAATAGGAACAAGTTTCAAGGCTGAACAATTGAGTAGGGTTGTTCATCAGTTTCGGAAAACCAAAACTGAAATCCGAACTTTGAATTTCGGTTAACCAAAGTTCCTAAAATTACTATCCGAAACTGAACCGAAGTTTTAAAAAACCAAAATTATTTCGGTTCGAAATTTCGGAAAAACTGAAAATCCAAACTTCCAAAATCAAACTGAACTATTGCATAAACACTCACTTGGGAATTTTTACAAACACATGGTATGCGTAGCAATGGAAATCAGCCACAATAAAAAATTCATAAACTGTAAATGAACTCAAACAACAAAACACCAAATGGAACGCAAAATACACAAATATATAAAAACCAAAACAAAATTTAAATTAAATCCGTGGCCAGATCTAAAAAAGGAAGAGGGGAAAGCGAAATAAGAGGAGAAATTTGTTGATTTGGGCTAAATCATGACGCGGAGCTACTATGATTCCACTCATGATTCCATGTTGCGATGAAAGAATAGAAACGAAAGAGGAGGAGATTTGGGTGTCGGTGTTAATTAAGGTTGTTTAGGAATGAAGAATAAGAGTCAGTAGTTGATTTTGGTGAGACCGACAAGGAAGGAAGGGCCGATCTGTGAAGAAGAAAGCGATCTGATCATCGGTGGGTGGGTGGGTGGGTGCTGCAAAGAGAAGCGACGGTGGGTGGAAGAAAAAGATTGAGGTTTGAGAGAGGATGAGGTTAAACGATGTGAAGTGAGTGAGGAGTGAGTAGGCATAATGGCATTTTAGTAAAAACAAATCCTTATATAGTGGGTAGCAAAAGTTCGGTTATTTCGGTTAACCGAACTTTTGCATATTAATATCCGAAACCGAACCGAAAAAATTTCAGTTTTTTAATAACCGAAATCGAACTTTCCAAAACTGAAATTCTGAAACCGAATAAGCAAAATTTCAGTTTCGGAATTTTGGAATTTCGGTTATTGAAAACCGATGAACACCCTTACAATTGAGAGAAAGCTTCTCTGATTTAATTATCAAAATTCTTAGTGTTTACAATGAAGAAGGCGGCTCCTTTAAATAGGAAAACCCTAAATCCTTACTTTAAAAATCCTACTTCTAATTGAACTCCTAATTAAGTAATTAATTAAACTAATTATAAATACATATAAACTAATTTAATTAATTAAAATAATCCCTTGTACAACTGGCGTGGTCTCTGAAGTCAGGATGCTTGAAACTCTATTTTTGGCAAAATCCGTAATCTCGTTGGCGTCATGACTTTCTGTTTTATGCGTGATCAGGCCAAGAGCCATCTCCAGACCTCGCACCATTCCTCACCCCTATTTTGGGCGTCATCACGCCTAGGGATAGCATGATCACGTGATCACCAGTCCTCAAGTCGCAATGACGCCAAGACCTTTCTAGGATCGTATCAACGACTCATTGAAATTATTGTGGAGGATTAGCAGAGAGTCAAGAATGTTCTGGTTTAGAAGGAATGATTTCTCTGTTGTTGTGTAATTTTTCTGAGCTTCATCTAACATTTTGGACGCATAGTAGATCACATATGATTCTTTCCCTTGTCTTTGGCCAAGTACAGCTCCAACCGTTAAGTTGCTAGCGTCGCACATGATCTCAAAGGGTAAATTCCAGTCCAGTGGCTGAATCATAGGGGTTATACTGAGCTTCTCTTTTAGTTTGTCAAAGGCTTCTTTGCAGGCGTCATTGAAATCAAACTCCACATCTTTTTGAAGTAATCTGCACATAGGTTCTGCTACTTTGGAGAAATCTTTGATGTAGCGCCTGTAAAATCCTGCATGACTAAGGAAAGAACGAACCTCCCTAACCGAAGAGGGGTAAGGAAAATCCTTAATAACATCAATCTTTGCTAGGTCTACTAAATCCCTTCCTTGGAAATCACGTGGCCAAGAACAATGCCATGATCAACCGTGAAGTGACTTTTTTCAAAGTTTAAAACCAAATTAGTTTCTATGCATCGCTTCAAAATAGCTTCTAGATTTTTAAGACAATGATCGAAAGAATCTCCATGGACGGTGAAATCATCCATAAAGACCTCTATGCTCTTTTCTACAAAATCAGAAAAAATGCTAACCATGCATCTCTGGAAAGTTGCAGGGGTATTACACAAACCAAAGGGCATACTTTTGTATGCAAATGTTCCGAAAGGACAAGTAAAAGTGGTTTTCTCCTGATCTTTAGGTGCCACAGGAATTTGGTGAAATCCTGAGTATCCGTCAAGGAAACAATAATGAGATTTACCTGCTATCCTTTCAAGCATTTGATCAATGAAGGGTAGGGTAAAGTGATCTTTCCTAGTTACATTGTTGAGGCGTCTGTAGTCAATGCAGACCCTCCATCTATTTTGAACTCTTGTTGGTACTTGCTTGCCATCCTCATTTTCTATTACTGTAATGTCGATCTTCTTTGGGACTACTTGCACAGGGGAAACCCAATCACTATTAGAGATTGGATAAATAACTCCTACATCTAATAGTTTGAGGACTTCTTTCTTGACAACTTCCATCATAAGGGGGTTGAGCCTCCTTTGTGGTTGTCTGATCGTCTTTATATCTTCTTCGGTGTGAATTTTATGAGTGCAGAAGGCTAGTGATATTCCTTTAATATCTACTATCATCCATTCAATTGCCTCCTTGTACCGTTTGAGTAAATCCACCAATTATTCTTCCTCTACTTTGGTTAACTTACTGGAGATTATAACTGGCAGTGTGGATTCTTAACCAAGGAAAGCATGTTTAAGATGGTCTAGTAACTTTTTGAGCTCGATCTTGGGTGTCTGCACAACTGAAGGTAGTAGTTTATTATAGACCTGTGGGAGTCCAGAATTTTCCCTTTCATTAAAAAGAGGGCCTAAAACGTCAAACTCATCCACAGTTTCTAGCAAATCTTTGTTGATGGTTAACTCTTCCTTCATCTTCTCTAGCTTTTCTCATTCCATTCCCCTAGTAAGAACATAACTAAGAGGATCAGTTTCATTAAGTGCGTAAACTGCATCAGTAGGGAGCTCATATACATCCATAAAATACAAACTGTGCATCTCGCTGGGGCGTTTCATGGTGTCGTATATATTAAACTTAATGGTTTTCCCACAATACTCAAGTGATAGATGACCATGATAGACATCAATTAATGCTTTTGCGGTTCTTAGGAAAGGTCTGCCCAAAAAGACATCAGTAGAGTTCGTCAATTGGTCCCTATTCATATTAACAATATAAAAATCGACAGGATAAACAAAATCATTAACTTTAACAAGAACATCTTCAACAACTCCCTTGGGGTGTATATGATTGATCGGTCTGCGAGTTGGATAACTACTTTGGTGTCTCTCATGGTTCCGATGTTCAGACTTTCGTATTCTGCAAATGAGAGGACATTGATCCCAGCGCCTAAATCGCATAAAGCTTTCCCAATCTTCTTATTCCCTATTTTTCAAGGTATATCAAATGTTTCTTGATCTTTGCACTTCTCTAGTAGTTCCGCCTGAGATGTGGAGGATACATTCTGCGTCAAGCTGATCTATTCAATCCCTGCAAGTTTCTTTTTGTTATAACATAAACTTTTAAGGAATTTAGCATAACTAGGAACTTTAAAATCAATTCGAGCATAGGCATGTTAATTGCCACTTTTTTAAATATGTCTATAAATTCTATCTCTGCCCTCTCCTTTTTTGTCTTTATAGGCGTAGGTGGAAAAGGTGGTGCATTGTCCTCTTTCTCTTTCCCTTTCACCATTTCTTCAGCCTTTATGGCTTTCCTTTTAGCTTCTTCAGCTATTCATGCTTGCCTCATGTCTTGCTTGGTCAAGAAGGGTCCATCCTATATTGCTATGATTTCCTCTACTTCCTTCATATTTTCTGCCTTTTCTTCCTCAATTTGCTCTGGTGTGTTATACTTGTATTTCCTTTCGAACTCTATCTCCTCTTGCCAATTCTTATACCTTGGTTTCTGATTTTCTTTTTCGTATGCCATTGTCTTGTTTCTATCTGGAAAATTTATACCACTCCTTAGACTAATTGCATTAATGATATACTTTTCCCTGTCCTTTAATAGAAGCTTCATCTGCTCCCGGATCTTTGTCAGCGCAGCTTGTTGCTGAGAAATTTGTTATCTATTTCTTCATCGCGCATTGGGCCAGTAATCTGCAATTGCTAAGGTGGTGCGAGTAATTGGTTCTGATTGAGACCATAGGTTGCATCCAATTGGAGAGTGGTTATTTCCACTATTGTTGGTTGTAATGTGTTCGCTGTTGAGCTTTGGTTACTATTTAGGCTAGAAGCACCTGTGGAAAGATTTTGAATAAAGTTAGCAATACTAGCAATTTGTTGTTCCAACGTAGTTGAATTAACAGAAAGTGTAATAGGCTTAGAATGTCCTGAAGAGCCATAATTACTGCAATTCTCTACCATCGTTTGAAGCAATTGTTTTGCTTGAGTTGGTGTAAGGTCTTGTATAGATCCTCCAGCCGCAGCATCCAATCTTTTTTTGTCGTTATGATTCATTCCGTCATAGAAATACTGGATCAGAGCTTGATCAGCTACTCCGTGAGTAGGGTTGGTGTCTTGCAAATGTTTCAATCTCTGATAATATTCCCCGAAGTTCTCATTCCCTCTTTGTTGGATGGAAACGAGATTTTTTCTTACTGTTCCGGCTTTGGTTACATTCCAATATTTTTTCAGGAAGGCTCTTGACATTTGAGCCCAGGTGCTAATAGTATTATGAAGTAAACTGTGGAACCAATTTCTTGCTGAACCTTCCAACGACCACTAAAAATCCTTTAGCTTGCCCTCTCAATGGGGACGTCGCGAGGTTTAAGCGTGTCATATTCCAAGTGAAAATCCCTCAACTGGATGTGAGGATTCTCATTGGAATGACCATGGAACTTTTTCAAGTTGTGCATAATAGCGGTTTTGATCGCCCTTCGTGTTCCACTGGTGGTAGGTTTAGACAAGAATGTGTCTCTTGTCCTGTCCCTTGATTTAGCGTCCTGAGAGTTTGTTCCTCCGGTTGCTCCATATTGATTATTGGATTTGGTATCTGTTGGTCGGCTTGTCGACCTGGTCACAAAATAATTAAACATAAAGATTAGTATCCATTAACTCCCCGGCAAGGCCGCCAAAATTTGACCGGGGATGTCGAGCCCGTCAAAAATAAATAAGAATTACAACACACTACTAGGAACAAATTGCTTGTAGATAGTAGTAAGAGGATCAAACCACAGAGAACAATGGTACAATCCAATAACACTTAGGTGAAATATGGGTATTTGTGATAGAGCTAAAATTGAAAAGTAAATGGAGTATGCATTGTCCCTACCCAAGAATGAGTTTCTTGGTCAAGGAGATTAATTCAGGAGTAAAGATCTAGTATGAGAGAAATTCCTAGTAGAGGCTGGCGGCTATGAGACAAGATATACAATCATCGATGCAGAGATGTTCATCTTCAATCCACAGAGTTGCTATAGGATCAAGGTACGCTTATGACCCCTGCTTCCCTCCTGTATCAACACCACCTCAGGTACGCTTAGAGATGATGCCTTACCAATCAGCACCTTGCTAGTTAAAGGGTTTACCGAGTTGGCAGCTCACTTGAGTCGATTACACCTCTGCGATGCATTCGTCCTCAATGGCTTAGGGGAAGATAACTCCAGACTAATATCCTCTGTCGTCAGTCGGGACTGGATCTGATTAACCTTTCCCCCTACCATTTCCTGGATACACCAGTAGCGCGTAGGAGTCTACTTCGATCTCCTTGGTCGATAATCCATAACCAAGGAGAATGACAGTTGCATTATCTACTCGGTTCTAGGTTAGCTACTCCTAGAATCAAACAAAGAACACGTTAAGAATAATCATGAGATCAATTAAATACAGATGTAAAGATTAATAAGAATGATTAGATCTCATGCATATTCATGCTCATGCCTTATTGCCTCTACTAAGAAAAAGGTGTTTAGCTACTCATACACATAATTAAAAAGCAAAATAGCAATGTATTAAAAATGGTGGAATATCCTTTATTTCTAAAGGAGCAAAATGTATTGGAGATCCAAAATCAGAGAAGGAGAGACGCCTCCTCTCAAAACCCTAGGAAGAGTATATAAAGTTCTCTCTTCCTAGAAAATATGCAAAAAAAGGGAAATTAAATTCCTAATTAATTTATATTGTATTTTATTGCTCTCATCCTCACAAGGAAACAAATCCGATCAGATCAGAGGAGCACATCTTTAATCATCCGAGTTTAGCGTTGTGACGAAAAGGCAAGACAAATCATATGTCAGCTCATCCGATCCAAAGTCTGCTCCGCGATATTCTCCTAGTGAGGCATGGCCAAGCGGTTCTGTCTTGGTCCAGGGAGATGTTTGTTCTATTCTTGGCTAAGAAAGTGGCTTTCAAACAACCTGCTCCAATTCTGCCCACAATCATGCCCGATTCTTCTCCTTTTCTGCCTGCTGCCCTTTTTGGTTGTCTCCTGCAAAATTCAAATGGTTCGTACCAAAAATCAATAGCATACCATTCAAAATTGCTAGAGATAAAGTGGTAAAAATCACTACAATTAGAGCTTAATCAGCTACCCACCGTAATAGGGAGCAATCGCTCTAGTCGATTAGAATAGTGGGTCTCTATTAGTTGGCGGAGGTGTTTTTGCATTTCCACCAGAGTGGCTGCTAGGGTTGCTTGTACATTTGCCTGGGCAGCTTGGTTGGCTTTGAGAGTAGTCAGGGTGTCTTCGAGGGAAGATCTTCCTGTAGGTGCCTGCAATAACACATTATTTTGGTTGTTGTGGGACTCGTGCTGGGTCCAGCCTCGGTTGTATTCCTGGCTTGATAAACCTGTAGACAGATTTTTTATAAAGTTAGTGATCGTGGTGAGTTGATGTTCTAAACCATTTGAGTTTGAAGAAGAGATAAGATTAGAATGCTCTGTTGAGCTATTGTTATGACAATTTTCAGCCATTATTTGAAGTAATGATTTAGCTCGAGTTGGGGTCAGATCTTGTAGAGATCCTCCAGCGGCTATGTCAATTCTCTCTTTGTCCTTCTGGCTCATCCCATCGTAGAGGTATTGAATTAGTACATAATCCTTCACTCCATGGGTCGGACAGATATCTTGGAGATCGCTAAACCTTTCGTAATACTCTCCATAACTCTCGCTCATTTGTTGTTCAATTGACACTAGATTCTTTTTGGCTGTTGCGGCTTTGTTTGCATTCCAATATTTGCTCAAAAAGGTTGCCGACATCTGAACCCAAGTGCTTATAGTATTGTGTGGCAAACTGTGGAACCAATTCCTTGCTGAATCTTCCAATGACCATTGGAAAGCCTTTAGTTTCGCCCTCTCAATGGAAACATCTCGAGGTTTAAGTGCGTCACATTCCAAGTGTAGGTCCCTTAAATGGATGTAGGGATTCTCATCGGAATGACCATGAAACTTTTTCAAGTTGTGGATAACAGCGGTCTTGATCATCCAATCGTAATCTACTGGTGGTATATTAAGACAAGAATAGGCTTCTTGCTCCGATCCTTAGTTCAGTTCCCTTAAAGTTCGCTCAATTGGCGGCTCCATGGATTTGATATTCTTCTTTGGTCGGTTTGTTAACCTGGTCACAAAATAATTAAACACAAAGATTAGTATCCGTTACTCCTCAGAAACGGCGCCAAAATTTGACTGAGCGTCGAACTCGTCAAAAATATATATAAGAGTTACAACTCGCTACTAAGAACAAATTGCTTATATATAGCAGTAAGAGGATCAAACCACAAAGAGTAATGGTACAATTCTTTGTGTGAAGTTATGATGACCAAATAACACTTAGGTGAAGTGTGGGTGGTTGTGATAGAACTAAGACTGAAAAGTAAATAGAGCGTATAACTGTCTTGGCCAAGAATGATGATCTTGGTCAAGAAAGCAGATTCGAGAATAGAGATCTGATATGAGAATAATTCCTAGTAGATGCTGACGGCTTTGAGACAAGATACACAATCACCGACGCAGAGATATTCATCTTCAATCCACAGAGTTGTTATAGGATCAAGGTACGCTTATGACCCCTACTTCCCTCCTGCATCAACACCACCTCAGGTATGCTTAGAGATGATGCCTTACCAATCCGCACCTTGCTGGTTAAAGGGTTTACCGAGTTGGCAGATGATCGATTAGGGGAAGCCTTTAGTTTCGCCCTCTCAATGGAAACATCTCGAGGTTTAAGTGCGTCACATTCCAAGTGTAGGTCCCTTAAATGGATGTAGGGATTCTCATTAGAATGACCATGAAACTTTTTCAAGTTGTTGATAACAGCGGTCTTGATCATCCAATCGTGATCTACTGGTGGTACATTAAGACAAGAATAGGCTTCTTGCTCTGATCCTTGGTTTAGTTCCCTTAAAGTTCACTCAATTGGCGGCTCCATGGATTCGATATTCTTCTCCGGTCGGTTTGTTAACCTGGTCAAAAAATAATTAAACACAAATATTAGTATCCGTTACTCCCCGGAAACGGCACCAAAATTTGACTGAGCGTCGAACTCGTCAAAAATATATATAAGAGTTACAACTCGCTAGTAAGAACAAATTGCTTATAGATAGCAGTAAGAGGATCAAACCACAGAGAGTAATGGTACAATTCTTTGTGTGAAGTTATGATGACCAAAAAAGACTTAGGTGAAGTGTGGGTGGTTGTGATAGAACTAAGACTGAAAAGTAAATAGAGCGTATAACTGTCTTGGCCAAGAATGATGATCTTGGTCAAGAAAGCAGATTCGAGAATAGAGATCTAATATGAGAATAATTCCTAGTAGAGGCTGGCGTCTATGAGACAAGATACACAATTACCAACGCAGAGATATTCATCTTCAATCCACAGAGTTGTTATAGGATCAAGGTACGCTTATGACCCCTACTTCCCTCCTACATCAACACCACCTCAGGTACGCTTAGAGATGATGCCTTACCAATCAGCACCTTGCTGGTTAAAGAGTTTACCGACTTGGCAGATGATCGATTAGGGGAAGACAACTCCAGACTAGTATCCTCGGGTGTCAGTCGGGATTGGATCTGATTAACCTTTCACCCTACCATTTCCTAGATACACCTAGTAGCGCGTAGGAGTCTACTTCGATCTTCTTGGGCTTATGGCTTACGGTCTAAAATTTCGCTGCGCTTTTATCCAATTCCATATCCGATTCTGATATTTCTTGTCTATAATTGATCAGTTTTTGTCAGGTAACTCAAGCTATATCTATTGACACAATCCAACTCATTAAAATGAGGTCGGATCACATCAAGTGGTAGCGGAGCCAGTTGCTTAAGTTTTCCAGATTTTCAAATTTTTAGATTTTGAATTTTTGCATCTATTCAAAATTGAGCCAAAATTACTGGATGAAACCTTCGGGTATTGTGTCGTTTATGATTATCTTGAGTTTGCTGAACTTTTGGTGAAGAAATCACATCATTTGATCAACAAATTTGAGAATTACCATTTTTCAACTTTTAGTGTACTTCATGTTCATAGCTGTCAAATTTTCTTTGTAAATTTAAGCGAATTTCTTCTTCTTTCTTGGCTGAACACCATCAAGTGTTCTTGAACATCTTCATATTTGTCCAATTATTTGAACCCGCCCAGAAAATTCTGAAATTCGGTGTCAACAAACTTCATCTTGTGTAGCAATTTTTGTTCTTGAGTCGTCCGAAAATTTTGTGTAATTCTTATACATTTTGGCCAAAATAGAAAGTTGCGCAGCTCTCATCCGGGAAAAGTGCAGCCTGTGTTATTGGTCTATTTACAGTGTATTCCAGCCAAAATTTACCTTTGCATCCTTCATTAAATTTGTAGCTCTATGCCTTAGGAGTATCCCTAATTAATTTCATGATTTTTAGCCATCATTGTCTATTTGCTTTTAAGTGTCAAAGCTACAGGTCTGGCCAAGAACAACTCCATCAAACACAGCTTTTTTCATTATTGTCAACCAAATTTCCTTCTTCTTTCTTAGTTGAAATTGTTGTGTTAAGTCTCATATTTGTGTGAGTCTTACGGTTGTTATTTAACATGAAAGGGTTGATCAATAATGAGCTTACGAATTGAGATTGTGTGGGAGCAATTTTGATAGAGCTAAGCACGAGAGACACACGTGAGGGAGTGTTTGTTCCACTAACACCTATGGATATCTAGCTTGTTAATTTTGCAGGCACAATGTCACAAGAGAGTGATAGTGAATGGTGTGACCAATAAGTGTGTGATGATGATGGTAGCTAACAATGTGGTGGTGATGACGGATATGAATCCTATGGAGAGGTTAGCAACCACACCTACGATGATGATGAATACCAACCGTCTAGCGTTGAAGATGATGGTTTCTATGGTGTCGCTAGCAATCATTCCAATGACCATGATGGTTACCAACCGTCTAGAGTTGATGATTATGGCTCCTATGGTGATAATGACTATGAGCGTAGTATTAATAGTGCGGTTGAATACCAAGATCAAGATGCTGCAAGTGGTTCGGAATATGAAGACTACGAAGGATCTCCAAGTTCTCATGGCTCAAGCTATGGCCTAGTGATACGATCCCAAGATGTATCACGCGACTACATGGACAAAAGCGTCAAGACATGATGGAGCAGATGGAGTCCGATCAGAGGTCTAAAAGGCTTGATGGAAACCTCTATGTGTTATGTTTATTGTGTCCAAGTTTAAGAGCATTCTGACAAGTAGATCTCAAGGCGATTCGAGATGACAATCTCGCACACAACAGTTCTAGGCGCAGACAAAACAGGCAAATTCGTCGGAAGCTATCCGACTCCGTATATGTAGGAACCATGTGATCGACCTCTCGTTGGAAACTTCAGGATGTTATCTTTCATTTGAGATAATATTCAGCTCATTTGGCCCAGTGTTTTAAAATTTATCGAAGTCGACATTATGGTGCGCAGTTTGTGCGCGAGACAACCTACAACTGGAGGTTTCGGCCCAAACCTTAGCCCGATGATGGAGAACTCGACATGGGCTGCTGGAATGTATTTAAATTTACTTTAATTAGTTAATTAGTTGATTAGTTAATTGGTTAATTTATTAATTAGTTCATTAAGTTAATTTCCTTAATTAGAACTCCTACTTCTATTCCTATTAGGGTTTGCTTGTAAACTCTTTATAAGGAGCCGTTTAGCTCTATTATTGAGTTGGTTGTTATTTTGATAAAATTGAGACTTCTCTCTTCAAATCTCTGCCCATTGTTCATCAATTGAACCTTGTTCCTTCTCAAGTCCGCAATACTCGAGTCATCAAACAAGTAAAACCCGAAATTGCATCCTACTTGTTGTCTGCCCTAGGTTGATATCCACAAGGGATATAGGCGTAGTGATTTGACAAGGATCCTCTCTTGTTCGGACTTAGGTTGGTTGTTGCTTAGCGTTCAGCAGGCTTACGTTGTCTAAGTGAGTTATCTTCTTCCGCATTGAAATCCATCTTTGAACAACGATCAGAATTATGTGCTACGCATCCTAAGCAACTAGGATCATATCAGTTGGTAGCAGAGCTTAAGGCATTCAAAGATTGGTAATTAATCTAAATTGTTTCAAGTTTTCATTGTTGAGATCGGTATTTTCTTCTACTCCATTCAAAACCGATTTCTCAGTTGTGCTTGGTTCGTTATATGTGCAATTTTTTGTTAAGTCGAAATTGAATTTTAATACATAGCTATTGAAGTCCGATTTTTGTGAGAAAGGTCTCATTGGAAAGCTGCACCTGTTAGGCTTCCGAATTAAAAAGAATCTAATTCGGCCACCGGAGTCAAAAGTTGTACCTGATTTACTAAATTGTGTTTTCTGCCAAATTCTGCACAATTTTTGTCAAATCGAAATTGAATTTTAATATATAGCTACTGAAGTCCGATTTGAGTGAAAAAGGATCCATTGGAAAGCTGTGTTTATTGGTCGTTCGAATCAAAAAGAATCAGTCGATTCGTAGTTCAGAGTAAAAAGTTGTGATCGAAACACTAAACTGTGTTCATAGTCCAAAAAAAAAGGAAACAAAAAAGAAAGAAAGGAATTCGATTCTGCAAATACAAAAATATATAGAAGTATTTGCGCCACAAAGGTCAGATTTAGCAAGGAAGCGAATTGAGGTGCAATTGCATATTAAAATCAGAACTGAAAGTTAAAATTGTTTGAGTCCTTTCAGGTCAATTTGAGCTTTCTTTGATTCCTTGAAATTACCTTCTACTCTACTTGTTATTTGTTTAATTGGTTGTTATTTTGATAAAATTGAGACTTCTCTCTTCAAATCTCTGCCCATTGTTCATCAATTGAACCTTGTTCCTTCTCAAGTCCGCAATACTCGAGTCGTCAAACAAGTAAAACCCGAAATTGCATCCTACTTATTATCTGCCCTAGGTTGATATCCATAAGGGATATAGGCGTAGTGATTCGACAAGGATCCTCTCTTGTTCGGACTTAGGTTGGCTGTTGCTTAGCGTTCAGCAGGCTTACGTTGTCTAAGTGAGTTATCTTCTTCCGCATTGAAATCCATCTTTGAACAACGATCAGAATTGCGTGCTACGCATCCTAAGCAACTAGGATCGTATCACCTAGGTTCCAATTCCGGTCAAAGCCTTAGCCATGGCCCCAATTCTAGAAGAACCGTCCTCCACACAAGTACATAAGTCCAAAACAATCATGATAGAACCCAAGACCGAGCACCTATACCTTCTCCTCCTCACTCAAGTTATGGCCTCGGTTCCCCAGGACAGAGCCTTGGCCATGGCCCCTCTATTAGTGGTCGCAACCATCAAGACCACACCACTTCTCGCCATCGATAATTTCAACTTCCCCTCTTTAGAGGAACGTCCTCTCCGGCGGAGTTTATAGAATGGGAATACCACCTTGTGCGAGTGTTTGAATGTTACCAAATGTCCGTGAGCAAGAAAGCCAAACTTACTATGAAGACATTTGACGACAATGCCTATAATTGGTGGTACCATATGAGTTGTGGCAGAGAAAAGAGACAGGTAGAATTGATCAATACTTGGGCTGAAATGAGATGAGTAATGCATAAATGGTTTGTACCCTCACACTATCAACGGGGGTTGGAAAATGAATTGTTTTCTATTCGACAAGGGTCCAAGTCCTTAAGAGCTTACTTCAATGAGTTCGATGACTTGCTAATCAAGACTCATATCCAATAAGAAGAGTGTGTGATCATAGACATGTTTATGGATGGGTTAAACAAAAGGATTAAACGTCGACTTCTCACTCATGATCTTTCAACCTTACATTCCATGGTCCGATTCGCCAAGGAAATTGAAGCTCATGAGTCTCTTATGGGGCAAGGAAGTAGCTCACCACAAGGTGGTCCAAGTAAGCCAAAGTTATTTGTTGATTGCAATTTGATTGGAGATAATATGAATGAAACTCTTGTGTTGAAGAGTGAGAATTATGGACTTGAGGATGAAGCACTTAATGAATGTGTTGAGAATGAGATGGTTAATCACCCTATTAGTGAGATGAATGGAGAGACACTTGAGAGTGAGTGTAACCAAACACTTGGGAATGAGTTGGGTGAGTGCAACCAAACACTTGGGAATGAGTCGGGTGAGTGCCACGAAACACTCAGGAGTGAATCGGGTAAACACGTGGGGCTAAATGTGTTTGATGTTTTTGTCAACCCGTTGTTTAAATTTGGGAGGGTTACATTGGGGAGTGAAAAGAGTAAGAGTGTCATTGAGAGTGGATGTAACCTTGGAAATGAATCGGGTGATCACATTAAGCTAAATATCTTTCAAGGTTTTGACAACACTTTGTTTGAACTTGAAGATATTAATTGGGAGAATAAAAAAAGTGGGGAAAGGGATAGAGAGAATATCTTGTATTCTAACATAGATGATCCTTTCTTTTCTATGTTTGATTCTCCTTTGCGGAAATTTCCTATGGGTTTGGTCAAGGGTTTCGGTGCTTATGAGAATCCTTTCCTTTGCTACATTCCTAGCCAACATCATGAACTTCTAGTGATGTTCTCCTTGCAAGGAATGTTGAGTTGTGTGCGCCTAAGTCACAACCACAAATTTAAAGCAATGGATTCGAGGACGAATCCTTTCGAAGGGAAAAGTGATGATACAATCACGCTTAGCTTCATTTCGGCGTTGAATGAGCACACATTCGGAGGCCGAGAGACATACTCGGGGCCAACTCGAGGCCACCCACGTGGCCAAGCTTTTCCCGTGACTTGCCCAAGAAAGCCATGAAGACTGCACCTGGCGGCATACTGCCAGACACTAGTGGCATACTGCCAGGAAGCGGCTGATTTTTACTAAAATGGAACGAAGCTAGCGGTATACCGTTAGGCTCTTAACGGTATACCACCAGAGATGTTTTTGGCTTCCGAGAAGAGTGTTTTCAAGGCCTTTTGTACTTAGTATAAATAGATTTCTTCTTCATTTTTCTTCCTTAATTTTTGTCAAGTGTATATTGCTAGAGTTTGAGAGCGCTGCTCACTCTAAACACTAAGAACTCAACTTGTGAGGATCAAGCCTTGGAGATTTCTTGATCTATTATAAGTAAAACTCCTTTTAATCTCTAGCTCTTTAATTTCATTTTGTATTGGATTGAATGAATATTTGAGAATATTTGATTGCTTGAATATCTTGGATTCCTATTGGTGGATGATTGATTATAATGTGATTTAAATGCTTGCCTATTTATTGATCAATTCCATTTGAATTTCTATCCGCAAATCTTCCTTTAATTTCTAAAATTTTGTTCATCTTTATTCTCTAAAATTCCGCTGTGTTTTTCTCCAATTCCATATCCGATTCTTGTGTTTCTTGTCTATAATTGATCGGGTTTTGTCGAGTAACTCAAGCTAGATCTATTGACACGATCCAATTCCTTAAAACGAGGCCGGATCGCATCACAACGTCAGCGCAATGGAGTTGAGAAGTGGAAAGAATCTACCAGGTCGAGAAAACCGGCCTAGACTTGCAAATTCTTGAACTAGAGCTAGAAGCTTAAATAATTCCACCAGAACCAGTCTTGGGAAAGAGCAGCCTAGATATTCCCATCAAGTAGGAAGTAGAGATAATTCCACCACCTTTTCTCGAAAAGTCTGTAAAGACTATGAATGAAAATGAGGATAGAGAGATTTTTAATATTCTTAGCAAAGTTTCTATCAATATTATTTTAATTAATGTTATCAATTCTATTCCTAAATATGCCAATTTTTTGAAGGATTTGTGTACTAATAAAAAGAAACTTGTAGGAGTATAGCTGATCAATGTGGGAGAAAATGTCTCAGCGGTGCTATAAAAGAAATTACCTCCCAAGTGCAAGGACGAAGGGATATTCGCAATACTGTGCAAGATTGAGGAAAAAAGGTTAGAAAAGGCTTTATGCGATCTCGGTGCAGGTATTAATGTGATGCCTTGGACTATTTACAAAACACTTAATCTAGAACCTTTAAAACCAACTAGAGTGGTTATCCAGTTGGCTGACCGATCATACATTTATCCTAAAGGTGTGATTGAGGACGTTCTAGTTAAAGTGAATGATTTACCCTGGAAACTTCTATGTCCTAGACATGGAAGATGATAATTCTGCAAAGGCCACTAATGTGTTGTTGGGAATGCCATTTTTAAGAATAACCCGTGCAAAAATAGATGTTTTTAATGAATTTTTGTCATTTGAATTCATTGGTGTTGTGATTAATTTTAGCATGTATGACACAATAAAATATTCCAATGATGTCCATTCTGTTAATTTCATTAATGTTATTGACCCTCTTAATCATCAAGTGCAGGAACTGGATTTTACAAACCCATTATACTTTGTTCTCTACAAGGGAATTGAAGAAAGGAGTTGATTGAGTTGGAAGAAAAACTAACCATTAATTCTGATTTATAAGTTGTTGTATATGAGCTAGAAGTCTCAAGAATTATTCTGGTTTAATTAAGACGCCTGAACTGCCCAAAATTAATAACAAGTTACTTCCTTCCATTTTACAAGCCCTAGAAATAGAGCTGAAAACTCTGTCAGCGCACCTCAGGTACATTTTTCTAGGCCTAGAACAAGAACGCTGCTAGTAATTATTTCCAACAGCTTGAGTAAGCTAGAAGAAGAAAGATTGATGTGAGTCCTCTGAAAGTACAGAGAAGTAATAGGGTCGACTATTGCTAACATCAAGGGGATATCACCCTCAAAATGTATGCACAAGACACACCTAGAGGATGAGAGAAAGATGGTGCGACAACCACAAAGAAGATTAAACCCACTGATGATGGAGGTAGTAAAGAAGGAAATTTTGAAACTCCTAGATGCAGATGTGATCTACCCCATATCAGATAGCTCATGGCTGAGTCCTGTCCAAGTGGTGTCAAAGAAGACAGGAGTGGCAGTGATCAAAGAAAGCGATGGAAATTTAGTCCCTACACAGATTCAGAACGGGTAGAGGGTTTATATTGATTACAGACGCCTCAATGCGGCCACAAGAAAGGACCATTTTCCTCTCCCTTTCATTGATCAAATGTTAGAAAGATTAGTCGGAAAAACTCACTATTGTTGCTTGGATAAATTTTTAGGTTCTCACCAGATACCGGTTGCACTAGAGGATCAAGAGAAGACCACCTTCACTTGCCCGTTTGGAACATTCGCATACAGGAGAATATCATTTGGATTTTGCAACGCCCCTACTACATTCCAGCGGTGTATGGTTAGTATTTTTTTCTAATTTTATTGAAAACAGCATTGAAATTTTTATGGATAATTTCACGGTATATGGAACTTATTTTGATCAAGACTTAAACAATTTAGAAAAAATACTAGAGAGATGCATGGAAACTAATCTTGTACTTAATTATGAAAAATATCATTTCATGTAGATCATGGATTAGTTTTAGGACATGTAATCCCCCATTAATGGATAGAGGTTGATAAAGCAAAAATTGAAATTATTTAAAAACATCCTTACCCCTCTTGTATACACGAAGTTCGTTCCTTTTTGGGTTATGTAGGTTTTTATCGATAATGATACGAAGGTCAAATTGGAGTATTTGTGCTTCATAGTTAGTAAGTGATCTTTTAATTTTGGTTGGGATTAGGGGTGTTTATCGGTCGGTATCGTAATTTTTTTGTATAAATATTTCGGTATTCGGTATACCGAACTAAAAAAAATTAGATACCGTACCATAGTTTCTATTGATCGGTACCGTTATCATATTACTGAAATAATTTCAATACCATATTTTGGTATTACAGTAATACCAAATTACATATAAACATTAATCTAATAAATACTAAACAAGTAAAATTAAGTTGGCATCATACTTTCCAGCAGGATGCGTGAATCATTTTATTTTTAAATTAATTAATTAAATCATTTAACTTAATAATATATGTTTTACTAGGTGCGTGTTTCTATTTAATTTCTAGATAAATTAAATCATTTAATTTAATAATATATGTTTTGCTGGGTATGTGTGTTGCTATTTAATTTTTAAATAAATTAACTTAATAATATACTCCCTCCTAGTTTTTTTAATTGTCTTTTATTATTTGGGCACGTATATAAAGGAAACCGGATGATTAACTATTTGAGACAATTTTGCCCCTTACTTTTTCTCGGACATACGTTCGAAAAAAATTACGAATTTTTTTGGGTCAAATATTGAGTCATCTGACCTTCTTAATATGCGTGCCGAAACAGTAAACGACAGTTATTTATACTATGAGGGAGTATATGGTAACGGTATTTTCGATAATACCATAAATTCGGTATGTTAAAATAAAATAAAAATATATTAAATATAATATCGACCAAATACAGAAAATTTTAATTTAATATGTCGGTAATTTTAGTTCGATCGGTATTTGCAGAGCTTTAGTTGGGATAATAATAATCTAAGCTAAGCTGTTAGCGATGGATTAGTGGATAAGCACACGCTAGAAAACCATTGGCTAATTTGGAGTTGTAGTGCGCCCACGGTTCCCAATTCGAAAGAAAAAACTAAAAACCGGAAACCAGCCACTGGTTTTAAGCAAATGAGCGGTTTCCCTCAGCACACGACCTCCCGAAAACCAGGAGCTTTTCATCTCTCGTCGTCGACTCACTCACATTGTTTAAAACCGGGAGCTGCTTTGTGGGACCTACCCCTCCTCCCCGGTTATGTGGCGATTCGATCGCACCCTGACACCATAACGTGCCTGCCACGCGCTCTTCTATTTCCCTTCTCAAAATTTGGACCTATTTGCATGCCTCTTCTTCTGTCCCTACTTCCATTGTTTCCCACTCACTTCTCATTTCTCACCCACCACCTGTCCTTTACTTTCCATATTTACCAAATAATAGCAGTAGCACTCTCCTCTTCTTAAAATATGTTTTGGACACGTGTAATAGTATCTTACAAAAGTAATTTTTAACACCTTTAATAGTATTCTTTTTTATTAGTATTTCATTAAGGTTTTCCAATATAATGGTGTTGTAAATTATTGACCATATACTCTTACAATATTAAATTATTAAACTAATATATATTAGCATAAATGAGATTAATATATAAAAGTAAAAGCTTTTTATTAAGAAGATTGTTTTAGAGTCAGATTATATTCGAACAAATTTATATTTTACTGTGCTCGAGGTAGAAGTTTTGTATAAATGTATCGCCATGCTATTAAGCATAAGAAAAGTTAACAATAAATTTCATTTTATGAAAATAGTTTAAATTAAGGAAAGTAGGAAACAAATTCTTTGTCAAAAAGATTTATTTTTGTTGAAATTGTTTTAATAAAAAACTAAATTTTGTATGTTTGCCAACTTGAACCCTTAACATTTTATGTATATTTTTAATTACTTATCCAATAACATTACACAAGTTAAATAGGATAAGTAAAATGAGACTAGGAAAAAAAGAGTAATATACCGAAAGAGTAAAAAAGAAGAACAAATCAGTAATCAAGTTTTCTTATCTTATTGTTTGTAGTAATTTTTTCATTAAAATATTAAAATATTCAATACTACCGTAGTACAGATAACAATGATCATACCCCAAGCGGAATAATAAATCAGAAATTGTAGTTCCATCAAACTAAAAGCATTATGAGTTCAGTAGAAAGATGCACCCACAATTATGAGTTTGTTTGACGTTTCGGTTCTGATCCGAAAAGTGCTGTGGGTAAAAATGCTGTGGGAAAAGTACTTTTACGCAAAGCAGTGTGTTGTTTGGTAAACATTTCTTAAAAGTGTTGTGGGAAACGAGAAGTTGTTTTTAGTGTTTGGTAAACACAGCTTTTGAAACTATGGTTTGAGTGTAAAATTACTATAAAGGGCATCAGTCATTTTCAATGTTATTTATTTACATTATTTATCTTGGGCACATTTTCTAAAATGAAGACAAATGTGAATTTAAATGCAATTAGCATTTGATTACAAAGATTTTTATCTTGGGAGGCCATTTTGTATTTTTTTTATTGGGAATTTTTTTTTTACAAAGAAATTCACATTTTTGTGCCTCTATTTCTCTCTAATTGTGGAAAATTTCATTTCTTAATTGTATGATAAAAAAAACACTCGAAATTAGGTAAAAAAATACCTCAAGATACCAAGATCAATACTATTCCTCAAACAAATTATAAAAAAAAAACAGCATTCAAAAAATTGAATAACCAATGAGCAAAATTCACAAATCAGTTTCGGCCATTCTAATTTCTAACCTAACAACTAATCCTGTTCTCCAAACAAGAAAACACTATCAACACAACCTACAGAATCGTGCTGCAAATATTGAAGCTTTACTTCACCACAAAACTGCATCAGCTACTGTCAAGCAGTGGACTCGATCTTATTCATACAATTAACAAGACTGCTTAGTTCAATAAATCATGCCCGGAACAACTCTATAACAACTAAATACTTTTTTTCTTCCCATTTCAACCATCTGACTTCCACCAAGTAAACCAAACCATACTTTCAAAACAAAACCCTAATTAAACTCCTGGGCAAAACCAAACCAACAATCACAAACCCTTGCTGACAGACAACACTTTACCTAACAAAGACCCAAATTTTGACCAAATGCTGACAGACTCCAACCTCAGTAATGCATAATCCCACCCAGAAACCAAGTCCAGGAAAGTAGACTAGTAATACAAGGCAAACCATGAATCTCGGTGACGTGAAGAGGCAAATGGCCTACCACAAAACATCACATCCTTGTAACTCGGGTAAAGAACAATTACAAGTCATCCCTCTCATGGTGAAGGAGCCTCCTCCGCATTCTTTTTCTCCGGCTCAGACTTAGTAACTTCCTCCTTGGCAGGCACCTCTTCCTCAGCTTTCTCGGTAGTGTTCTCCTCAGTCTTCTTCTCTTCAACACTCAACTTTTCAAGAGCATCAGCAGCTGCAGTTGCTTCTTTATCCTCTTTCTCCCCTTGAGATTGAGCGACCTTTTGAAACGTTTCCATAAAGGGTTTGCTATCTGATTAAAAGCAGACACTAATAGTCAAGGAATGCAAAGGGAAGATAAAACTTTTTCCACACAAAAATGTTCAAAGTAATGCATAGTTTCATACTGTAGAGTAAGGCAATTTATGAGTAAACAAGAAGGTGTGGATCCACAAGCTCACGCATAAGCCAAGAACAAACTGAAGGGACCCTCACAATGTCAGTAAAGGCTTGCAAATGTTTTTACGTAGATATTCTTGCATTTTGGACCAAAAAATTGGAAACTTGAAAATTAAACAAGCAATCTTTTAAGAGAAACCACTTATTTGTAAGAGTTAAATTTAAGCTCACAACACTAAGAAAGTTTCATTTGTAACATAACACCACCATGTCAATAGAGTTAGAAAAAAAAGTAACTGCTGTCAAACAAGTAAAAGGGGTTGAATAACAGTAACGAGCAACAGGAAAACAAAACACACAGACATCATGAAAGGCTATGATCATATTCCAAATCCTTAACTTGCCTAACCCAACCAATCCACTGCAACAAAAAGTAGATCAGAGCATACAAATAGTAGTTCATTCCAACAAAGAATATACCTTTTTTTTGGACAGAAACAAAGTGTATATTAAAAAAAATCAAGAACAAAAACAAAAACGAGCATAGTACTAGTTAGAAAAACTTTCACATTGAGTCTTCAACAATGGTATAGCTAACAGAGCAACTGAATTACCAAATTTCAGCCCTATAGTTCATACAGTCTGTAATAAACCGGTCTCACATAAATCAAAATGGTTGGAAAAAACTTTTAATTACATCAATTATGAAAGATTTAGAGCGAGCTCAAGCACACATTTAAATAAAAAGGCCTAAATACTTGATGCTAAAATGACTGAAGGTAATATACTCACTTTCTACTGATCCAAAACGAATGCAGAAAAGCTCATCCTTCAATTCACCATCAGCAAAATCTGTCGCATGCCAAACGCATGACTTTTCATTCCCAGCATGCTCTTGTACTGACATAGTAGGCACTACTGCAACAACAACACATAAAACAGATTAAAAACACTAATGATGCAAAACTAAACTGCAGAAATAAATCAAAGCAAATAAAGAGGATAACATACGCAAATGATTGGCGCGGATCTTGAGTGTCTAAGACTGTCTCATAACAAGCCTGACTTTTCCAGTCTTCTTATGCTTCAGAAACTTAACAGTCCCCGCACCTCTCTCTTTCCACTGGTTCCCGTACTTATCAAAACGATACAACTTCGCTTTCCTGCACAGGATGCGGCACGGTCACTACCTCGAACTAAAAAGACCAGCAAAAATCGCAAGGGATTGGAGAGAAATACTTACAGATCGAGAATAGCATCTTCATCTTCTTCGCCAGTGGTGACAGCGACCTCCTCGAGCTTGAAGATCGGAGTAACCTGTGCTTCGGTGTCCTCATCCTCGGCGGCGTGGGCCTCTTCGTCTTCTCTGTGCTCGTGATCGGGCTCCGTGGTTGCCATGGGTAGGGTTAGTTAATAGCAGAAATGTCATAGCGTGGTAACTACAGAGAAAGTGACGACCACACCAAGCGACGGCGGTTGTGGCGATGAGGAAAAAATCAGGAGGAGATGATGTTTGGCGTTGGTAAATTCCGGTTGTGAAGGAGAAAGGATTTCGTGGGTCTGATAGAATGAGCAAATGTGTGATCTGAAAGGAGTTGGATAAATATTTATATCTGGTATTTTTGTAAATAAAACCAACTTACTTAACTTTTTTGTCCAACTTGCTATTAAGGTCAGTTTCCCGCAAACCCTCAGAAGCTAGCTTCTAGCCACTGCTCAGTTTTTTAGCAGTGGCCAATAGAGAATATTTGTGAAAGAAAGGAAACCAACTTTTGGGAAGTACTTTTGGAAAGGTGTTTTAGCTTTTGGATTGGGAAAAACACTTTTCCCAACCCAAACCTTAACCCCAAACGGTAGCTATAAAGTGCTAAAGTACCCATACGTGGCTCTTAGTTCGGATCCAACCACATTAATCGGTTAGATCTTTCGATCCGTGTTCATCCTATTTAGGGTTTTTTTTTTTTTAATAGTTAGGGAGTACTAATTTATGGCGTCACACAAAGGAAACCAGAGCAACTAGTAGTACAGGGAGTTGGTTCTCACGCTCTCTCCAAGTGAGTGGGCACAACAGTACAAAATCCCTAATTTATAAGAAAACTAAAACTAATTGTATTTATTTTGAGGAAACAAAAAGCCCAAACCTGAACCAAACCAAGTGGTACAATACAATACAACCCCAACCTCTCTCCTTACCATTGTTTGGGAGCTTAAAAAACAAGAAACAAGTTGCGTCCTCAGTAAACCCCAAAAACACCATAAGGCATAAGCATAATAAGCATTCATAAACCAAGCAGCCGCATGTCCTTTCTTTCCTCACTAAATGCATTTTCTCCCATTCCTCTTAAATACTCTCTCTTCAACTCTCCTCTCCTCTCTCTCCTCTCCTCCAACAAACACAACAATCTTTCTTAAAAATTGACAACTAAAACCCCTTCTTTTGTTAATTCAAAAAAGAAAGAAGAATCAGAAACCCAAAACCCAAAACCCAAAAATGCGGATGAGTTGCAATGGATGCCGGGTCCTACGCAAAGGCTGCAGCGAGAATTGCAGCATCAGACCTTGTCTCCAATGGATCAAAAGCCCTGACTCACAAGCCAACGCCACCGTCTTCCTCGCCAAGTTCTACGGCCGCGCCGGCCTCATGAACCTCATCAACGCCGGCCCCGAACACCTCCGCCCTGGTAAATTAATTTATAATTTAGTATATATTTCATTAATTGTATAATAATATGGAAAAAAAACAGAGACCCATTAACAATTGAAAACTGATGTTTCTGTTTTCCTTCTCTGGGTTTAAGTGCAGCGATTTTCCGGTCTTTGATTTACGAAGCATGTGGTAGGATTGTTAACCCGATTTACGGTTCCGTTGGGTTGATGTGGTCCGGTAGCTGGCAACTCTGCCAGGCTGCAGTCGAATCCGTGCTTAAAGGCGCGCCGATCACGCCGATCAATTCTGAAACCGCCCTCAATGGTAATGGCCCGCCCTTGAAAGCTTACGATATTCGCCACGTGTCCAAGGATGAGAACTCAGCTGCTTCCCACCACCAACCCACCCGACCCAAGACTCGGTGTTGGGTCACGCGGGTTCTGAAGCCGAAAGCTAGCAAGCCGATTCCAGCTGATACTGGGTTGGAGTCGGTGGTTGCTGATGACGACTCGGGACGGGATGAGTTGACCCGGTCGACGAGTCGTGAGTCGTCGCTGAGTCACCAGTCCGAGATGGCCGTGGGGGATGGTGAAAGGGAAAGGGAAAGGGAAAGGGAAAGCAAAGAGAGTGCAGAGAGCATGGTCTCTGTAGAAACGGCTGAGGCTTCACTCTTCTTTCGAGCCGAGACGGAGTCAGCAGTAACGAAGAGCCCTGATGCTGACGCGTGTACGGAGGTTGGATTGGACCTGACGCTTGGGTTTGAGCCTCTAGTAGCCTCACGTGAGCCTCACGTGGTCCCTGTGAAGAAGAGGAGGATTGAAGCTCAAGGATCATGCAATATTGACACGTGTAAAATGGAGATGGGGCTTGATTATCCAGCGCGGCTTGAGGCTTTATGATGAAAGAAGTGCGAGAAGAAGTTCCAGTTTTGACGGCTCAGCTTGGCCTCTTTCCTTTTTCTTTTTTTAACTTTTTGTGTATAATGTTTTGTTTTTGTGCATGTCAGTTTTTGATTAGGTTGTTTTCTTTTGTGAGGCTAGATGGTAAAAATAGAGATGTAAAACTTGTTTTACTTTTTACATGAACAGAAATGGTAAATGTTCAAAAGAGAAACCTTGATTGCATATTATGGGTGTTCAACAGTTTTATAAAATCGAACTTTTTGATTTTTCAAAATCGACTTTAGTTTTGTTCGGTTAGTAATTAACTGAACTTTTAAAGTTCGGTTTCGAAAAATAATTATCTGAATTTTTAATCGAAACGGAACGGAAGTGATAATGAAAATTTTGATTAACCATTCTAACCGAAATTTTGTGACCTAATATATAAGCGTTTTTTTTTCCGATCATTCTTTTCTTTCTTCATTTTTAGACAGACGCAGAACTTTTTTCTTCTCCTCTTTCTTTCTTGCTCCACCATCGCCTCTTCCAAATCTAATCCTCTGTCGTCCTCTCTCCTTTCTCTCCTCGGCCTCTATCCTCCGACCTCTCTCCTTCGGGCGAGATCCTCTGACCAACTCCTCTCCCTTCCGGACTCTCCTCTCCTCCAGCAAAGTTCCTCTACTGTAGGCGCTCCCTCGGTCATGTGTATCCTATTCATGGTGGTGATTTTTTCATCGAGGTCAATTATGTCCGTGCAAGTTTTTCTTTGCTTGTTTGGTACAAGCTTTTGGTCCATCATTGTGGGTATTGTTAGGATTTATTAATATCCTAATCTATTTTTGCTTCAAAGTTTTATGGTGAAGTAAGGGAATTTCATGACGTTTTGTGCTTGAATTAGTTTTGATTTGCGTTCGGCTAGTTTAATTTGGCCGAGATTTGGTGGTAATTGGAATCTAGTGGCTGGCGGCGGTGATGGATGTTTAGAGGAAGAAAATAAGTTTGAGTATTTTAGGGTTTGTTGGTTAATTTAGCTACTGGTGTGATTTTTGGAAGGTTGGGCCGTTTGGGTTGCTTTGGCCCATCAAAAATTGGGTCTTATTTTTGGTTTGGTGAGGATAGTAAGGGTTGTGGGCCGAATTGGGTTGACTCATTTGATTATTGGGTTTGAATGTTGTTTCATAATGAGTTTTAAAGATTCGGAAGTTCAGAAAATTGAACTTCCGTTCCAAAAAAAATTCGGAATTTTTTTTTCAGATCATGATTTAGTTAATTACGGAATGGAAGGGATTTAAAAAATTTCGCAATGAACAAAACCGAACTTCAAAAATTCAGTTTTCTACCGAAATAACCATTGAACACCCCTACTGCTTATTAGTGCTATTACTATTTTTTTTTTCTTCCAACAAAACTCGAATCAATCCAAATTAGTCAGCTCTTGGATTATTGAATGGAAAAAAAAAGAGTATTAGGTACTCCCTCTGGTTCCAAACAAATGACTTTCTCGCATCCTAATATTTAGTTGGTTTAATAGTAAAAATACAAGTAAAAGCTACAGTAAAAGTAAATCCTAAAAAGACAGTTTGTTTGGAACCGGAGGTAGTATTTTATCCTCTTGACAGTAAAAAAAAATTCCTTAATTTTCAATTTTAAAATTTCACCTCCGTTTGTTCCGTCTAGTCAACCATCAGTTTATCAGCACCAACTCTTTTTTTTGCCAATTTTTATACTTTTTATTTCAAAATTAATATAATCCTTTCATTTCTGAAACTTATAAAACTAATAATTTCTTTCAATTGATAACCAAATTATTTTTTAAAAAATTAATTACTGAACAACTTAAAGAAAATAAAATAGAAACTAACATTAATTTATTTAATTATTTTCTTTTTTTAACACCTTAACATTCTAAAGTAAAATGAGAACACATAGAACTAAATCCAACTTTTAATGAATTTGCTCGTTTTTGGATTTGATGTGATGAGAGGTCCGAAGAGAAGATGGAAAGTTATGTTGTTGTTAATTAATTTTGTTTTTTTACCATTTCAATTTTAATTAATTAATAGGATGAAATAAAATCCTAAAATTGAAAATTTAAGGAGTATTTTACGTCGACCAATAGTTCAAAAGAGTAAAATATTTATTATTTAAAAAGTAATTATTATGTACATAAAATTATAATATAGTTAATATATAAAATAAGTCATGAGTTCAATCCTAGTACAGTAATAAATAATTAATAACATAATCATCTTCTGCTATTCTCTTTAGCTATTATTCAAATCCAAACCGGTTTATCTATCTCTTTTATTTAATTTCTAATTAGGTGGCATTTGTTTTTGTGTACTTTTGACTTTTTTTACCACTTTAAATTTTAGTATATTTTCTAACTTTACATGTGTATTATCTAATCATGAAAATTTAAGACTGGATCAAAATTATTAGCCCCTCTGTTTTGTTTTAACTGTCATTTTTTTAAAATTTATTTTTCTATTTAAATGTGTTTTTCATTTTTTAAGATTATTTTTTATATTTTTAAGATTATTTTTTATAATTAATGATAAAATTAATCCTAAATAATTTTAAATTAACTACTTTTTAGATGAAAATTTTAAAAAAATTATTCATAATTAATAAGAATAATTTAGTAAAAAATTATATAATAAATGTAATCTAAAAATTGTGATACTTATCGTGATAATTAAAAAAATGACAGTTAAAAAAAATGGAGGTAGTATAATACTCCCTCCGGGGGAAATAAACGTCGTTTTAGGATTTATTTTTACTATTCATTTTATTTGTATTTTTAGTGTTAAACCTACTGAATATTGAGATGTAAGAAAATCATTTATTCCCCCGGAGGAAGTAGTAAGAAACACAAAGAATTATCAAAAGGAGGGGAAAAATGTAATTAATGCCTTTGTCTTTACTATTAGCTCGTGGATTTCTCATTCTTTTTCTGAATTGTTGAGAAAAGGTTATTATTGTCTTCAAATTTAAATAAATATCAATTTTTTAAGAAATAATTTTAGCTATTTAATTGTCGTATTTTAATTTTTAAAATCATTTTTAATAGATAATGAAAAAAATATTTCTAAATAATTTTAAAGAAAATCTACTAGATAATCACTATATAATTAATATAATAAAAAATAGTTTAGTTAGTAATTATATAATAATTATAATTTAATAATTTTTTTAATTTTTATAAAAATTGTAAAATCGGTATCTATTTAAATTTGAAAACAATGACAATTCGGTGTGGAAAATAAATCGTCTTTGCAAAAATGAATCACGATTTGGTATTTTGTGTAAGTTGTCTCTACTATGTATGGGTAGAGGAGTACTGTTGCCACGTGAAGAATGACGTTAAAGTAAGGTCTTTACTCCTAATCTCAGGTGTTGGACAGTGTGGTTTTTGTGTGTGTTTTGGGAACGTACAGTCGGTGGGGTGGGGCCCGTACTAAATTACATAACCCAACAAGAAGAAGCATAGCAAATCGGGGAGTTTATGGTTTTGCAAGTCAGGTGTCCGACGCTCAAAGATTTGCTGCGCCACGTACATGACGCATGACGCATGACGCATGACGCATGACGCATGACGCATGACGCATGTACTGCACTTGTAAAAAAAGTGTACCACACTGTTGTTGTTCTATTTCTTTGGCACATGCACCTTGCACACCTTTTTATTTATTTATTTAATTTCAATAGGTCTTGTCAATTCATTTCTTTTATTTCCTTTTCAATATGCATAAAGGAAAAAATCCAATTTAAAATGATACTTTCTCTATCTAATACTCTCTCTACTTTTTAATAAATACTCCATCTGTTTCTAATTATTTGATACTTTTCTGCGAATTGTTACTATTTGGGATATTTATCATTTTATCTTTTTCGAAACATATATTTTGTGCAAATGATAATATATATTTTTTAAATCAACCCAATTTGATGATGGTGTAGTAATTTTAGTGGAAATTAGAAAAAAAAATGAAACAATGAGGAATAAAATAAGTCCGTAAATCAACGGTTTACGTTTTTCTACTATTCTAAAAAGTCAATTAATTAGTAACGGAGGGAGTATCATTGGCCCTCTCCCTTTAACTTTATTTACAAACCCTGCCCTTCATTTCTCTCTTTTCTTTCCTTCTTTTTTCCTTTTGGCCGCAACCATCACTTTCCTCTCTTCTCTTTTCTTTCTTTCTTCTTTTTTTTTTTTTCTTTTCTTTCCTCAGCAACGACGACGACTATTGAGGAGGGTGAGAGTAATGTGTGTAATTCGGCGGTAGTGGTGGGTTTGACGGTGGTGGATGCGGTTTTGGTGGTTGGGTTCGATGGTAGATGGGTTCGTAGATCGTGGCGGTGATGGATGTTTGGTGGCAGTGGGTGATGGTGGTTGGGTTCGATGGTGGATGTGGTTTTGGCAGCTGGGTTCGTAGATCGTGGCGATGATGGGTGGTTGGTGGTAGTGTGTGATGGTGAGGCGATAATGGTATGGTGATGATGGTGGTGAGTTTGGTGATGGGTGTGTGACGGAGAGGGCGATGGGTTTGGTGTCGGCGGTGTGGCTTGTGGGTGTGGCCGGTTTGGGCAGTGATGAAGGGTGGCTCATGCATGTAAATTGTTTGAAATCCAGGAGTAAAGTTGATAAAAAAATAAAAAAATATTTAAAAAATGAACCTTAAAACTCTCTACTGTTCCAAAACGGAGTATTAAACTACATAAAATTTTATAATTTATAAAAGTGTCAAGGTACTCTTTATGATTAATTTTATAGTTTCCTTGGAATTACAATTTCAACATTTTTAACAGTTAAAAAATTCAAAAAATAATGGTAAACATTATAAATATATACAAATTTGAGAAAAAATGTACTCCCTCTGTCAATATTTATTTGAAATTTTGGGCCTAAAACCATTATCCAAAAATAACTGACGCGTTGAGAAGAAACAACTTTTTTCATTTTTTAAATATTATTTTTGCTGTCACTCTGACTACTGCGCGGGTTTATTCATTTTTTTTCCAGAGAAAAGTGATGTGGAGGAGGAAGAAGTGGTGGAGATAGCAACTTTATTCATTTTTTTAATATTATTTTAAGTTAGGACCCACTTTGACCAACTTTATTTATTTTTTTAATATTATTTCTAACGCGGGTCAACTTTATTTTAATCTGTGTGATTAGTGGGCCCGCGTTAAATATTATTTGACGGAGGAAGTAAGAAATATGAGTTCACTTCATTAAAAAAATAAATGAGAAATATTTTTAAAGATATTAAAAAAAATTAAAATTGTAAATAAAATTTAAACTAATTTTTTTTCATTATTTTTAGTTCTAGTATATTTCTTATGGTTTTTGACCAAATTTTATAAAACATTGGTATTTTTAATCATCTTATTTGATTTTTAAACTATTATAAAGATAAAAATTGTAACTTTCAGAAAACTATACGGAGTAAAGGAAATTGTTACTCATATATGTTTTCAAGAAATTTACTATATTACTTTTTTATAGTAGATGTGACAAAATGATTAAATAGAACGAGTCTCTAATTAGACCAGTTTAGACTCTGAAATAATCAGGCGGATCAAGACCTACCCATTTAATAAACAATACAAAAAGTAAAATCCAATCCCGTTCATGTAACCTAGCCGAATCTAGGCGGGTCTAAGTCTATTTAAGATTTTTCATTCAAGAAGTTAACGCACAAGTATTAGACATGTAAGGGTTGCACATTTACTACCATTTTCTTTGGGATAATGCAAAAATTGGTACCTGTACAAATATTTTTTGATTGTTTTCATACCTCGGCTGCTTTTTGCTTTTAAAAGATACCTGTACATTAACAAAACGTCACATTTGGTACCTCGACATCACGCAATCCAACAATCACCGTTAAGTGTCCTACGTAGCATGCCACATCGGAAACGGCTGACATGGCGTGCCACGTAGGACAGATCTGACCCAGTTCTTTTTCCATGGGTTGGGTAAGTGGGTTCTTTTCTCACAGGTCGGACAGATCTGACCCGACCTCTTTCTTTTCTTTCTTTCATTCTTTTTTCTTTTTTCTTTTTTCTTTCTCTCTTTCTTCTTCCTCTCTTAACCAAACCCAGCCAAATCCAAATTCAATCCTCTGATAAATCCAAATTAGCAACCTACCAAATTAATCTCTTGACAAACTACCAAATTAATTTAAAACCATCACTACCCAATTAATTCAAAAAAACCATCCTCTACAAATTAAATCCAAATCAATCCAAATTAAATCACCCACAACACCACCGCTGCCACAACCACAACACAACCGGCCAACCGCCTCACCCATCTCCTTCGCCTCCTTCGGCCAACCACCAGCTGATATGAGCTTAAAGGCTCCAACTCGTCCTTATGCCTTGCCCGGACCAGCCTTGGATCTCACGGCGAAAACTAGCACATTAGGGACTGTTTTGGTGATCAAGTCAGCCAAGTCAGCCGACCTTTCTAGGTTGGCCTTCCTAGGTTTAATGAAGGGTTATTTTAGGGTTTTCTTATGTAATAATTCTCAAGCTATAAAAAGAAGGAGATAACCTCTTTTATAGCTTGCCTATGATTTTGATGATGATTCTCTCTTTGGCCGAATATTAGCTTAGGTAATTTAGGGTTCTTCAAACCATCTTTAGGGTTCTTGGTGACCAGGGCCATTAGGGCTGAATACCATTGTTTATCTTCTATCTCTTCTTGTAATTAAGCTCTTGAGCTTCGTTCTTAAATCAGAAAAGAGAGATCCTTAACTAGTTTGTAGAAAGGTTGCTTGTTCTTATGATCAAGAGGGTTTTCTAATTAGTTAAGTTCTTATTATGTTCATCCGTTCCATCTTTACCAAACAACCATCAAGCCGCTGCAAGTAACTCCATTAAACGCCATCTTCCTCCATTAATCACCTTCATCCGTTCATCCAAACCAGCAACCAACCTCTCACAAGAGGACTAGATCCATCTTCATCTCCATTTCGGTCTTCTTCTCCAAAACAGAAGTTGAGCTCGTATCATTTGGTAGCAGAGCTACAACGTCCTCTAGGTTGGTTATCTCACCATTTCCCCCATTAAAATCGCTTCCCCTTCATCTCTTTTATTCGTTTGTGCTGGTCAGAATTTTTCTGTCCAGGAGTCATTTTTGAGTCGGTCTTCTTTTCTGTTTTGTGTCCGTTTCCTCCACCAGAAAAATCTGAAATTTTTTGTGCTTAAACATCCTTCTGAGTAGAGTAAATGTTGTGTTTACGTCGGCTTCTAACTCTGTGATCTTTACAATAGTTTCGGCCTTGGAAGAAAAGTGTGTAAATTTTACTTGAGAAGAATAGGTTTGTGTCTCGAGTCTGTTTTGAGTACTGTCCGCTTGGAATTGTGTTTTCTTTCCTTCTACAAAGTTGTATATCGGAGTCTTTTGAGTCTGACTACAAATGTTCATAATTTTGGGTCCATGTTTGCTATGTGTTGAAGGCAGAAGCAAAAGGTCTGCTTGGTGTTCTTGATAGTTCATCTTGTTTTCGTTTTATTTTTGTGTTTGATTATTGTGGGAGCAAAAAATTCCAAAACTTGGTGTTTGTGTGGATTAAACTTCATATTATCTGTGGTAATTAGTGGCTAATTTTTGGAGCTTCCTATGGTAGCCATGAGAGCCATGTGGACTTGTTTGTTGATTAGCTAAGTGCCAAATGTTTTAGCTACACTCCTAGCCGGCCACATCACCCCTATTGTGAGCCAAGCATTTCAGCTTGCTCACCACACTTAGCCGGCCCTAGGTTTAGCATCCTTACACTTGCCACCTCACTTGCCACATACACACCACCTCACTTGCCACCTCATCACTAGTGCCACCTCATCAAATATTTGGCATCTAGTGAATATTTTTCAAAGTGTAAAATTACTTATCTTTCACTTCTTATTTCTAAGATACATGTCATACAAGTGAGTCTCTTCACTCAATTTTAAAAACAGAAAAGAAAGGGATTAAAAGAGTAATCAAATCCCTAATTCAAAAAAAAAAAAAAAAAAAAAAAAAAGAGAACAATTGAGTCAAAATCAAGAGACTAATTGTGTGTATGCATATGAGTGATTTACAAGTTTTTGAAGGTGTCTTTGTGTGAAGAACACAAGTTCGGTTCTAGTTTTTGCATTTTTCTTTTACACCTTTTTGTGTCCGTTCTTTCTTTTCTTCTTGAGTAGCTTGTGTTTTGCTGTTTTGTTCTTTGTTTCCACACGTTACTACTCTTCTCTAAGGCTATTTACTGCCCAAATTAAATCCATTTTTCCTTGGGCAATAGTGCAACTTTCCTTACCTTTCTTTCTTACCTTGGTTGTCTTGCATTCCTTAAACCCTAGTTGATTCGTAGAGTCTTTCTAGCTTTGGTGACCGGTTTGCGATTGAGATAAGAGTGTGAGAGAAAAGTGTGAGTATTTAAGAGTGACAAACACGAGCGTGAAACACGTGAGGGAGAGCTTAACCCCTTGTTTTCTATCTACTATTTTTGTGTTTCCTTTTGTAGGAATTTGTTTATGTCTTTCTATTATGACGATGTTGCGTCCTCTTGGGAGGAGGACTCTTGTTGTTCATGCACAGCCTCCACCATGGGCTCTAGTGACCGGTCCTCTTATTGCTATGAGGCAAGCTACGACATTGAGCATGAGGTTGAGCACTATCCGCACGCCTCTTATAATGACAGCGCCTACTCCGTTGACATGAGTTATGATTCTAGCCCTTATGTGATGGATAACCTAGACCACCATTCACTTGAGCACAGCCATGACCACTTCACCAAGGCTGCCCCTTCCCCACACAGTGGCACCTCTATCTATGTGCCGGACCGTGGCAACCATTATCGACCTTTTGTGCCACCGGATTTTCGTGCACCTCCTTGCCACGCCACACCATATTCTTATGAGCAGCCTCCCCACCATGTCCGTTGGCCCCCGCCTCCTCCTAGTTATGATTCCATTCCTTCCCGGTTGGAGTATGATCATATTGAGCCTTCTCGGCAAGCCTATGCGTATGACTCTTATGCGACTAGTGGAGAGATTTCGTATGGGCAGGAGGACTACTTCACCGAGGCTGCCCCGTCCCCACACCATGGCGCCTCACCTTTCACCTTGAGGATGGCTCCAATTCTAGCACGCCTGGAAAGAAGCACCCAAGCCATGACAAACACCATGGCCGCAATGACACTTATATGTGATAAACTATGGGTTTTCGGGCACCTTGGGCAATGTGAAGAGGTTAGCGTTTGTACTCTTGGTTCGCCTTCAATCGAGGAAAGTTTAGTGCCTCTTGGGAGGGAAATGAATGTATTTCAATCCATGGATGGTTTTGAGACACCGTTGGTTGAGGAGATTGAGGATCTTCTTAGTGTTGTTTCAGCCGAATCGCCATCACTTATTGTTTCAGCCGAATCGCCATCACTTATTGAGGATGATTTGCCTCCGTTTGAGGAGAAGCTACTGGTTTCGGATGTTAATGTGGAGTTTGGGGGCGAAAGGGATACAAGTAGGGTTGGTGAGTCCACTTCGGAGTGCCATGAGACAGCCACTCATTGTCTTGCATAGCAACACCATTTTTGGGCCCTTGGGAGTGACTTTTCCATCATTCCGAAGGTACCTATACATAGCTTTGAGGACCCATTTCTACTTGGTCTTGGGCATGTGAGCCGCACACCTTTCCTTCTGTTTTCGGCACCTCCATGTGGTTACATGGTCTCGCACTTTACACGGATTCCGTCCGCTGCTCTTTTGGTTCACCATAGCGCCCTCGCCTTATCAGCCACTACTAAGAGCCCGCACTTGGCCCTAGTTCACTCCTTGCCTCGTCATGGTCAATCCTTGATTGTTCTTGGCTGTTTTCCGTCCACGCCTACTTATCTTCCCCAATCAAGGCCTCCACCTTGGCCTATATTCCCCGAAAGGTGTAGTTGGAGGGTTCCGTGTGTATCCACAAGCTGTGAGCATGCCTTGAGCCGTTTGGCCTTGCAAAGGATTGACCCTATAGATTCGAGGATGAATCTCCTCAAAGGGGGAGGGGATGATACGAGCTTGAAGACTCTCACTCCACTTTCGGAACCTCACACCCTCCAAAGCTTAGATTCGAGGATGAATCTCTTCAAAGGGGGATGGGATGATATGAGCTTAAAGGCTCCAGCTCGTCCTTATGCCTTGCCCCGACCAGCCTTGGATCTCACAGCGAAAACTAGCACATTAGGGACTGTTTTGGTGATCAAGTCAGCCAAGTCAACCGACCTTCCTAGGTTGGCCTTCCTAGGTTTAAATGTGATAATTCCTAGGGACTGTTAGGGTTTTCTCATGTAATAATTCTCAAACTATAAATAGAAGGAGATAACCTCTTTTATAGCTTGCCTTTGATTTTGATGATGATTCTCTCTTTGGCCGAATATTAGCTTAGGTAATTTAGGGTTCTTCAAACCATCTTTAGGGTTCTTGGTGACTGGGGCCATTAGGGCTGAATACCATTGTTTATCTTCTATCTCTTCTTGTAATTAAGCTCTTGAGCTTCGTTCTTAAATCAGAAAAGAGAGATCCTTAACTAGTTTGTAGAAAGGTTGCTTGTTCTTATGATCAAGAGGGTTTTCTAATTAGTTAAGTTCTTATTATGTTCCTCCGTTCCATCTCTACCAAACAACCATCAAGCCGCTACAAGTAACTCCATTAAACGCCATCTTCCTCTATTAAACACCTTCATCCGTTCATCCAAACCAGCAACCAACCTCTCACAAGAGGACTAGATCCATCTTCATCTCCATTTCGGTCTTCTTCTCCAAAATAGAAGTTGAGCTCGTATCATTCCAGCTTCCTCGCCGATCCGCTAAAATTCACTTCTCATGTTGACTGGTTTGTTTTAGTAATCAATTTAATTAGTACCAAAATTGATTAATTCGATTGACATGGGTGGATTAATGATGGGTTTGATGATTTGTTGGGCTGGCGGGTTGGAGCTGGAAATTTGGGAGTTTGGGTGTGTTGATTTGGTGGTTTGATTGAAAAGGAAGAGAGGGTTGCTGCAACCAAAGAGAGGAAAGAAAGAAAGAAAAGGAAAAATAGAAAAAGAGAGTGAGTTCGTGGAAAGAAAAAGAAAGAAAAGAAAAAAGAAAAAAGAAAGAAAAGAGAAGAGAAAAGAAAACCCAATTCAGAAATCACACAATAAATTTCTATAGTAATCAATGATAAAACATCAAGGGCATTTGGTCTAGTGGTATGATTCTTGCTTTGGGTGCGAGAGGTCCCGAGTTCGATTCTTGGAATTCGCTTGATGGGAGGATGATAAAGCTTAAAATGAATGACGCGTCGTTCATACATATAATAAAAGGCCAAAAATGACGTCGTTTCATACCCAGTTGGAAAACCCACTTACCCGACCTGTGGAAAAAGAACTGTGTCAGATCTGTCCTACGTGGCATCCGACGTGGTGTGCCATGTAGGACACTTAATGATGATTGTTGGACGGCTTGAGGTCGAGGTACCAAATGTGACGTTTTGTTAATGTACAAGCATCTTTTAAAAGCAAAAAACAGCCGAGGTATGAAAACAATCAAAAAATATTTGTACAGGTACCAATTTTTGCATTATCCCATTTTCTTTCTTTAGAGAATTAATATTATCATTCCAAGCATTCAAAAACCCATCTTTAATCAAAAGCATTCTTTATGCCAATTAATGTGCAAAATGTAATTGCTACTAGTTCTCCAGAATATAATACTTAAAAACGCAAACAAAAGTATGAGAAGATCAAATAAATGGTTGTCCCTTGCCTACAACTTTGGCTTGTTTCATTTATGAATTGTGAGAGAATTGTTAGAAATGGTGGGTGTGTCACATCACGGGCATGAGTTGAGCTAAGTTTGTACGAATTTCTATTTTTCACTTCAATTTTTTTATAATTATAAGATAAATAGGTACTGATGCGATCAAGCCTACATTGAACCTTGAAGAACAAGATGTAGCGCCAAGAGGACTGATAGTGTGTTTCTTGGGCATATTTTTCTCCTTGTTTTTAGCCTTTTCTTGGGCATGATACTGCTGATTTGCCTCTATTCCCATCTTTATTACAGATCAGTGCCAAAAGGAAGAAATGAACGAAAACAGGCGGTTTTGGATGGAATTCCGCGGATCTCAAAGCAGCAAGGCCAAGAAATCAATTTAGTCATCGAGCCCAAGATGTTTTCATCAAGCCCTGGACAATATTTCCTAGTCAAAGCTTAGTTGTTGTGCTTCCACGTGTCCTCCTTGCTGGTCTCTAGAATATTCCCTAGCTGCTGATCATATCATCGTGCCTTAGATGCTGATTTTGTCATCGTGCCCTAGATGCTGATTTTGTCATCATGCCCTAGTCGCCGTGCGTCTACAAAATCCCGACCAAAGTGAAAGATACCCAAAAGATCCGCACGGGATTTCATGCAGATTCCTCCTGGCACATTTTGAGAATATTCCCTTTTGGACCAAGGAGCACGCTCCATGTGCTGTCTCTCTCTCCCCTTAGCTGGATTTTTGTCATCTTGTGGGCTGGACACTATATAAACCTTTAGTTTTAGGGTTTTAGGGGATGATCTCATTTCTAATTTTAGGCAGCCGCCTCCTAGGTTTCTTTTCTGGGAATTTGTTCCTCCGTTTTGTTGGAGCAGCCGCCACCATTAACCCTTCTTCAAACCGGAGCTTTTAAGCTCCGACCGGTATTTATTAAGCTTTCATTTCCTTTCTTGTCTCTTTACTTTTATGTTATTTATTAGATTTGTTTTTATTACTTGTTAGCATGAGCGGTTAAGCTCATCTTCTTAGTAAAGGGTGTTTCAAGGGTTGCAAGGATTAGTTAAGAGGCCTAGATGTGTTTAATATATTCTTATTGTTGTATTTGCTTGTTTGTCGATTTCTTGATTAATTCGTCTAGGGCAAGATAGTAGTCTGGCCAGCTAATAACTAGTCTTAGATGATTACTGTCATCCTAATGGTAATAACTGACGTGAGGCCATTAGGAGGAGTAGACACCTAGAGCGGAGAAGTTGCTACAGTGTGATTTCACCAACCTAGAGAGGAGTAAACGACCGATTAGGGTGCTGCTATGAGCTTGACAAACTGAGGGGTATCGTGCCCTAGACATGTCTTACCTCTGCTTCATGGGCGTTTTGAGTAGTGCCTCCTCGCATTCGTGCTTGGGAGGACGGCGAAACATCAAGGCTACCTCATATGTGTAAACGGGGGGTAGCTTCTATCTACGAAGGTAAGAAGGGGGTTTGAGTGGAAAATCGGTCCCTATAGCATGTCTATGGTTTAAGGATAGAATATCCTTGAGCCGATGATTAACTAACCCTGATAGCAACCCGAGAATACCCCTTGCTAAGATCCTATCCTATCTGAATCTCTATTTGTTTTCATTATCTCTTTTTGTTATCTTGCCCTTGCTAGTACTTTAGTGTCTTGCCTCTGATTGTGTTTTACTTTCGTGCCCTTGATTTTTGCTTTAATTATTCGTTCTATTAGCTACCACATCTGTGTTGATTAATTATATTAATCAACATAAAACCCCTCCAGTGTTACCATTGCGTTTGGCTGTATTTACTCTTTGTCATACATTTAAAATTGAATTTTTATTCCTTCAGTCTCTATGGTTCGACCCTGTCTTGCCCTTTACATATTTTAACTGTGCAATTAGGCATCAGGAAAAATTAGTATATTTGAGTGACGATCAAATTTTGCCGCCGTTGCCGGGGATTGAATGGAACTAATTTCTCTCTTTTATTTGTATGACCAGGAGATTTGCACCAAAACATCGATTTCTTCCATTGTGCCCTTGACGACGAAGAGTTCGTCTACCCCGAGATGCCCAATATGGTAGATCCACCGCCTCCACCCAATCATCAGACCATCGAAGACCTCAATGCTGCTCCGAGGCACCCAAAAGCTGTATTGTCTGGCCTATTGTCCCTTATGACTGGACGCTCAAGTCCGCTGTTATGCTTCACCTTCCCCTCTTCCGTGTGCTTGCCCAAGAAAACCCTCATCGTCACCTTCAACCATTGCACTCTATTTGTGAGGCCATGAAGCCAATCAATGTTAGTATTGAACACGCCAAGCTCCGTGCCTTTATGTAGTCCCTCAAGGATCTTGCCCTCGACTGGTTCTATGGCCTTCCTTCTAGATCTATCAACTCTTGGGCCGAGATGTCTAAGGCTTTCACGGACAAGTATTATCTGGCGTCCATGGCCATGGTTACTCATAAGGAATTGGTTTCTATTCTTCAAAAGGATACGGAGGATCTCGACAAGTATTATGAACGCTTCAAGAGGATGCAAGCCTTATGCCCTTCCCACAACCTCACCGAGCATGCCCTCATCCAATATTTTTGTGAAGGTTTGAAGGCCCATGACAAGGCCTTGCTAAATGCCACAAGTGGCGGTTCTCTTACTACTCTCACCCCAGCTCAAAGCCACCATTGAGCTTATGGCAAAGAACACAATTCCTACCAGTAGCACAAACAACAATCAAGGCGCCCAAGTGGCTGCAATGCAAAATCAGTGACTGCTATCACGGGCATGCTACAGAATATAGCAGCAGGACACCCTGTCCAGGGCAAGGCCTGCCAGATTTGTAATCTTATGGATCATGCCACGGACGCCTGTCCTTATATTCCTGAAGAAATCTAAGTCAATGCCGTGGGTAACTACAACCAGACTCCATACGGCCAAAATTACAATCAAGTGTGGTGACATCCCAATTTCAGTGGGGCAAACAACCCACTGGTATCCTGCCCTAGACAGCCGCCCCAGTAGAATCAGTATGGAAATCACCCTCCTCCCTTCAACATGCAGAACTTCATATCCATGCCTAGTTACCACAACAATCAGTACCAACATCAACCTCCTCAAGGTCAGACCTTAACCGTCCCGCCGGTTGATGAAGCATCTCATCTCAAGAATGTTGTTGCGGATTTGCAAAAGCAAATGAGTATCATGGCTGCCGAAATGAAAGAATTGAAGAATGGGGGCAGACTTCCTGGGCAAAGAGAGGCCAACCCGAAGCATAACGTATGTGCCATGACACTCCGCAGCGGCACTCAACTACCCTCGACAATACATCAGCATGGCCTAGATGCTGAAATACCTGAGCCTGTATATCCAGGCCTCGACACTGAACAAACTATCTTGCCCGAGCCTGAGCCCAAGATAGAAGAAAAGCAACTTTCAGCAAAGAAACCCAAAGTTGATGATGTCATGGTAGACTGCATCCAATCTCCAAGGGGCTCCCTAAAAAAGAGTGATGAGCTAGACGAGTTCACTCAAGAATACATCCATAAAATCCTTGAGCCGTCTTTCCCTCAAAGGCTAGTCAACTCTAAGAAGCATAATGAGGACTATGAGATTTTTGAGATGTTTAACAAAGTGCAAGTTAACATCCCTTTGCTGCAGGCTATTAAAAATGTTCCTCGTTATGCTAATTTTTTTAAAAATTGGTGTGCTAACAAATGTAACATGATAGGTGTGCAAAAGATTTGCGTAGGTGGGAACGTCTCGGCTGCAATTCAGCGAAAGTTACCGCCCAAGTGCAAAGAAAAAGGTATGTTCACCCTCCCCTGCAAAATAGGTACAACTGATATTGGTAGAGCTATGTGTAATTTTGGTGCAGGTATCAACGTCATGCCCTTGACGATATACAACAGTCTAGGCCTTGGAACCCTCAAGCCCACCGGGACCACGATCCAACTAGCGGACAAATCCGTCATCCATCCCAAGGGGGTCGTGGAGGACGTCTTGGTCTAGGTTGGAGATTTCATATACCCAGTTGACTTCTACGTTCTTGACATGGAGGATGCCCAATCTGTCAAGGCCTCGGACATGCTTCTGGGCAGACCATTCCTTAGGACAACAAAAGCCAAGATCGACGTCTATGACGCCTCCATTACTCTTGAGTTCGACGGTGTCGCACCCCCGAAAATAAAAAATTCGCGAGTGTGCAATGAAATTTGGGACCTTACAATACTCAGCATAAATAGACGCCTCGCAACATGCAATGAAGTTGCCACCCTAATTTGGTTGCTAGGTTTAGGGAACCTTAATCGTCATGGCATAAGAAATATAATAAGTAAAAAAACTAAAGGCACAAAAAAGGGGTCTGGACCCCAGACAAAGGTTCAGTGTCGTATTATAGTCTCGGGAAGGTGTTAGGCACCCGAGTCACATCCGAAAATGGTTACCGGTTGATGAGAGGTGTTTTTAAAAGGTGTTTGATGAAAATGCATTTTGTTTTGAAAAGGGGGACCCTCAGAGGAATCGTCACTTTAGCCTTTTCTATGATCGTGACCGTTCAGGAATAATAAAAAGATCTTTCGGATGGGGTTACCGTTTATCAAGATCGATCGATTATTCCTGACCGTAACGTGATGGGACTGAATTTTCTATAAGACTGAATGAGCGCCCTCTATGTCATCATCGGGGCATGCATGATTAGATTAATTACTATGTGATCCTATCATGGATTGCTAACAGAGTACAAATTTAAATGATAGATTTTGAAGTGGAAAAACAGATGTGGGATTGAAAGTCCCCATGTACATGTAGTCAATATATGCGAGAATTTAAAATCACATGAGCATGGCATTTTAAGCAACTCTTTAAACACGTTGTTCATGTGGGTTGATTTTAATTCTAGCAGTTCTATATGTCATGTGTACGATTGATATTTACGAAAAATGTTGAATAAATAAAAAGGAATCGAAAGGCGTACTTTCGAGCGAAGCTTGAAATTAAAACTCTCTCAAGCTTTAAACTAGGCGATTGTCGCTCTAAGTGAGCAAGCTGATCAAGAGGGAGAAGGAGCAAGTTTTCTTGCGATTTTGGTGCCCGAAATACGTTGGATAGTGCTCGGTATTTATAGCCAAAGATCGCGTGAGGAGGGAGACGCGGGGCTGCGCGTGGTGGCTGTTCTTGTCACGGTGGCGGGTCTACGACATCGAGGTGGCAGGTCTAGGTCGAGGGTGATGATGAACGACGGGACAGGAAACGGTCGAGGGGACGGGAGCGAGCAGCTCGGTGGCTCGCTCCTCTGTTGCTTCGCGTCTACGCTGTTCATGTACACCATGCACATGAACTCCTTTAAATGGTCAACCGTTGATCTGGTTGACTTTTCATGGTTGACCAGATCAACGGTTGAGATCAAAGGCCCTTTTAGTCTTATTTAAATGGCCTCGAGCCGAGTCCCGCGAGCAATCGTTCAGACTTTTCGAACCGACGGTACCTGCGCGTAGAGAAAAATACGACGAGTCTAACCGTCTATAGTGAATGACGAGTATTTTTCATTTAGCGCGTTTATTTTCTCGTTCAAAAGCGTGAAATGCGCGAACGGAAAAATACGTTACATCGAAAATTACACGAAACGCTGTAGACCATTGCGAGCAGAAAAAAAACTAGCAACTAGTTGATGGAAAACATTTCAAAGTCAAGCTATTGTCCGAGCGAACTTACTCGGATCCAATAAAAGCTCGAACGAAAATAATAATAAAATAATAAAAATACTAAAAAATGCACTAAAAAACTAAAAATCCTAAAATTCATGTGATGACCTAAAACGAAGAAAAAACTAGCAAACGACTGCCGGATAGTTAAAAATGTGATCTTTAAGGCTAAAAATAATAATGATAATAATATTGAAAATACATGCCGAAAAATTAAAACTGTGATCTCGAAAGCTGACGATGCTAACGATGATGCTAAAATGCAACGAAACACCTAAAAATGCTAGCGACAGTAAATCAACTGAAAATGACTGTAAATTAACTAAATAACAGAAGCGCTAAAATTAATTAAAAATGGCGTCAAAATTCGGGTATAACAGTTGCCCCCTCTTTACTGTCTTATCGAAGGATTTGATAAGCAGTAAAGACGGTTGCCCCTGCATATCCGAATTTTGGCGACGCAGCAGGTCTTACCTCAAGCTTACAGCGATGATGTCGCTCTGGGAGGAGGTAGTTGATTGAGGTCGCTCTGGGAGGAGGAGATTGATTGATGTCGCTCTGGGAGGAGGAGATTGATTGATGTCGTCACTGGGGATTTAACGAGTGTTTACCAATTGATGAAGTAGTCCGTGGATATCACTCTGGGAGGAGATAGTTGGTCGGACGTCCTGCAAAGATATAAACTTAGATCTACTCGGATATCGAGAGAAACATAAGTTGCAGGGAATGTAAATGACGACTACTTCGACAGGAATGAGCGGTAATATTTTTTTTATTTTATGAAAATGTAAATGATGGCTCCACTGGGGGTCTGACATGCAACAGACGTCGCCTAGGGAGGATAACGCATGATTCGTAGATGTACGAATGATTTGTCCTAATGATGGCACTCTAGGAGGAGGAAATAATTATGCAGAAATGTAGAATTATGTAAATGATGTCACTCTGGGAGGAGAAGAAATGCTAAGGCTGAAAAAGGTAAAATTACGCTACGCTATCACTCTGGGAGGAGAAGAAGGCTATGCTAAAAGTTAAATGCTATCACTCTGGGAGGAGAAGAATGCTATGCTAGAAATTAAATGCTGTCACTCTGGGAGGAGGAGAATGCTATGCTGAAAATGTAAACAACGTCAATTCCCGTAGGAGAAGGCGTGAGATGCGGAAATTAAACTAAGGTCACTCTGGGAGGAGAAGAAGGCTAATGCTGAAATGTAAACTATGCTGTCACTCTGGGAGGAGAAGAAATGCTAATGCTGAAAACTAAATGCTGTCACTCTGGGAGGAGAAGAATGCTAATGTTGAAATGTAAACTATGCTGTCACTCTGGGAGGAGAAGAAATGCTAATGCTGAAAACTAAATGCTGTCACTCTGGGAGGAGAAGAATGCTAATGCTGAAATGTAAACTATGTTGTCACTCTGGGAGGAGAAGAAATGCTAATGCTGAAAACTAAATGCTGTCACTCTGGGAGGAGAAGAAATGCTGATGCTGAAAACTAAATACTGTCACTCTGGGAGGAGAAGAAATGCTACGCTGAAAACTAAGTGCTGTCACTCTGGGAGGAGAAGAAATGCTATGCTGAAAACTAAATGCGGTCACTATGGGAGGAGAAGATGCTAATGCTAGCGGCCTTGATACGAACCTAGAATGATTCTGCGTCCTGCTCAGGAGGTAACGACCCCAAGGACAAGACTTTCCCACGATTTGCAGCCGTAAGCAGTCCTCACCTGATATTAGTGTTTGCACTCACGCTCTGAAACAAGGCTAAGTGTTTTACGCTCATAAGGATGCAACTAACATGATACATAATTTACAGTTCGCAATGTCAATCCGAGTGAATAGACTTCGAATAAAGATGCACATGCATGGGCGTTCTAATAATTGACGGGACTTTTACGGAAAAGAATGAAAGGACATGAAATGTCCGGAAAGGAGTTTGTTTTGGAAAAGATTGCTTTGCTGGAAGGTTTTTGATGAATGATGCTTTCTTGATTGGCCCTGATGAGGGCGGGGTGTGCGAGCTCTTTTGCTTTTTGCTGGGGATGATTCCTGGACAGAGTGCGTGAGTTCTGGGATCCTTGCTGGGGGTGCTTTTTGTTCGGCCAGGGGCCCTTTGCTCGAGTCTTCACTGGGGAGTGTCATCGCTGTTCTTTTTGCGACTTGCTAATAGAGTTGGCCTTGGGCCCTTTTTCTTCTCGGGGCCTTACTAGGGAGGCTTGCTTTGAGATTTCTCGAGTTGGCCTTGGGCCTCTTTTGCTCGAGTTCACTAGGGAAGGTTGCTTTGAGATTTCTCGAGTTGGCTTTGGGCCTCTTTTGCTCGAGTTCACTGGGAAAGTTTTCTTCGAGATTTCTCGAATTGAGTTGCCCCTGGGCTGTGCTTGCTTTGGCTCTTCGACTGTTTGTATTCTTCGAATGTCTCTGAGCATTTCTCTCTTTTCTCTCTTCTTTTTTTTCTTCTTCTTTTTTCTTTTTTTCTTTTTTTTCTTTTTTCTTTTTTTCTTTTTCTTTTTTTCTTTTTCTTTTTCTCTCTCTTTTTTTTGCTCTCTTCTTATTTTTGATTTGGTTTGGCTTGAAATGCATCGGAGCAGAGCAAGCACAACCTTTGTCTTGATCTCTTCCCCTTCTGTCTTGAGGCCTCGGCCTTCGTCGTTGCTGCTTCTTCGGTGATAGTCCTTAGCGATCTCCTGGCGACCCTTTCCGTCTCCTTCATCATGTTCTTGGACTTGACGTGCTCATGCTTCCGACTGGCAATCTTAGCTGAGACTGCTCCTTGGCTCTCGGGGTATGAGTGATAGTGAAGGTTTGGGGAGTGATGACATAGATGGTGGAAGGAGGGAAGAACAAAAAAATGGAGAAGATCGTAAAAGTCCCACGTCATTTTATAGCTATCCCCTGTCTAATTGCGCATGTACCCTGGATATTATGCGAACTCAACTAGGATCTAGTCAGGCCCTTAAACTCATGAAGGATACGCCGCGATGGCTCAAAAATGCTTACCGGGATATGTCTATGACTGCTTACGTCGGAGCAAACCGCGGATATAAGAGCAAACAGGTAATATCATGCCAGGCACATAATTTAGATGGATGCTTGATTTTAACAGAGGGATTGGACATTCCCGACCTATGCAATGTATGAAATGCTTATGAGAGTAGTATGCTTTTGTTTTAGCCGGGCTAAAAAGGGATTTTGATTGATTTTTGATTTTTGATTGATGGGTGGTTTGATTGCTTGATGGTTTGATTGCTTGCTGGTTTGATTGCTTGATAGTTTGATTGCTAGGATGTGGGGGACGACTTATTTGCAAGGGTCTAATGAGAACCTATGGTTGCCCCTAGTGGGCCAGACGACTGTACTTGACTTAAAGCTAACAAAGCGAGCAGGAATGAAAATAAATTACTAAAAAAAGGAGGGAGAAAGATGAACTCCCCTGAAATATGCGGCGGGGCTGCAAGGGCGTCTTCCACAAGCTCCATGCGGATGATAGTGAGATGCTTCAAGTCCCTGTGAGATGCAGAGGGGACAACAGAGCGGAAAGGGAAATTAATCTGAAAACAAAAATGAGATAAGTTCAGGGATTCTCCCTTCCTTTAACCCAACTTTTTGAGGGTGTCTATGACGTGGTCCTAGTTCTGGGACACTTTGCTTTGATTGGTTTCTTTTTCAGCTGTTTTGCGGGAATTGCTGATCTAAGCCGTAGTGAGGACGAGATCTGCATTCGGTTCATTTGCTTACTGGCCATTACTGGACCTTCACTGATTGGCTTCGTGATTGCTCGGGGATAAAGGGGAAAACCCTCTGTCCCCGAAATGTGCAGCGGGGCTGCAAGGGAGTATGCTTACCGTTCTCCTGCAGGCAACAAATGGGGGTGACCCAGTCCCTGAAAAAGATATGGCGAGAACTAATGAGGAGTAAACGCAAGACGATTTTTTTCCAGAAAAAGTAATGCGATGGATAAGTTTTTAAGCTCTCCCTTTTAGACGGGCCATCTGTGGGTCACTGCAGCGTGACTGACATCGGATGTTGGTTGATGATGGCTTTGCTTTTAGATGCTTTGCCGCAGCTCCTGCTTCGGCTTGGGTGATGCTTGCAGCCTGGCTGTCCCTCAACTAAAGGGTTGATTTTCACCGTGTTGATCATGGTGCGGATGTTGGAAAACTTCTTGAACAAGACCGCATTAAGTACGTTGATGGGGGTCCTAGGAGGACAACTTTTTGTCGTGCTTTTTCTAGGAGTTGTTGCCTGCTAGGGCGCGCTGGGCGACCATGTCATTTTGGTGATGAGCTCCTCCGCATAGGTGAATCAGAGATGGGAGCCGATGTTGTTAGTGTTCCGACAGCTCGGCCGACGTAGGATGGGCTTTGTGACTTTGGTCCAGCATTCAGTCCTTTGAGACCGGTTGTTTGCAATGCCGGCTGCGTTGGTAGCACTGCGAGGAAAAGAAATTTTGCTTTAGATGGTGATGGTTTGTCTTAAAATCTTTCCTGATTCGCTCTTGAAGGTGGCCTGCTGCGGTAATTCAAAAGCTGTTATGAGCGGAACTCCCTGATTCTATCGTGATGACGAGCTGAGGCTTGAGAGCTTACGTCCCTACAAAACTTAAAATTGATTAGTGGCGTTAGTCTAAGTGACATTTCTTACATCTCGAGCTACTCCTGGGGAGCCATCTATGCCATGCCTCCTTTTGTCATCTCACAAGTTTTAAGAAAAATGGGACAACAAATTTTAAAACAATAAGCATCTCCTGAAAAAAACTTGTTTTTTTCATTTCAGGACAAATGTTTGTGATAGATTGTCATGATAAAACCCTATGTCCTTGGTCTTGCCGAACGCTCAGTTCGTGACGCTTCAGGCGAAGTATATCTTGACTGCATCGGCGTTTACCGATCTTAGGAGATCGTCTCCATCCATCTTGGTTAGCATTAGGGTACCCCCTGAGAATGCACTTTTGACCAGATACGGCCCCTCGTACCTTGGGGCCTATTTTCCTTGACTAGCCTCCTGATGAGGGAGAATCTTCTTCAGCACTAAATCCCAGCCTCGAACTTGCGAGGCCGTACTTTCTTGTTATAAGCGTTGGCCATTCTTTGCTGATATAATTGTGCATGGCAGATAGCGGCCAAACGCTTTTCGGGAAGGAGGTTTAGCTGCTCGTACCTCACTCTTGCCCAATCTGACTCTTCTACTTCAGACTCTGCCAGGATTCTGAGAGAAGGGATTTCTACCTCGAGGGGAATCACGACTTCCATGCCGTAAACTAATGAGTAAGGAGTTGCCCCTGTAGACGTACGGGTTGCTATCCGGTAAGCATGCAGTGCGAAGGGAAGCATGTCATGCCAGTCTTTGTGAGTGACTACCATTTTTTGGATGATTTTCTTCAAGCTTTTGTTTGACAGGTTTAAACTCAGGTTTCAATGGGATGCGATGCTCACCTATCTCGGGATCAAGACCTGGCATATCGACGTACGACCATGCGAATACGTCCGAGTAGTCTTTGAGGAGGGAGATCAAACTTTCCCTCTGAGTCGTATCCAAGGTAGTTCCGATCTTGACAAACTTCTGACTCTCATTGCTTGCCCCCAAATTTACTTCGTCCAATTCCTCCCGATGAGGGGTTATTTCCTTTTCTGAGCTTTCTAGTAAACGGGCCAATTCGCTGGAGATTTCGGCTTTGTCTTTGGTCATAGCGATGATTTCTTCGCTAGTAAAGACATAGGTTTTATCAAGACAATCCGGTTTAACATTCATCATGAAATTAAAATGCGAAAAGAAGGGATGCGTAAAATGAAAATTGCATACATATTTGATTTTTAACAAAAGGGGAACGTGAGTTCCTACAAAAGTGTTTTCGTGAGAAAACGTGCAAGAAGATATTTTTCTAAAAGGAGTAATTACGGAGAGACATCCGGAAGCATGGTGATGGTCCAGTTGCACACAGAATCCCCTAACTTCTTAACAAAAATGACTGAACCAAGCGACGATTCTTCTTCTTCTAGAGTGCAGATGCGAAGGTCCGATACCCTGATCGGACTTTCATTGATGGTTCTGGCCACGAAGGGGAACGTGGTTCTGATATGGGGGATCGGTATCTGGCCCTCTGGCACAGAACGTCCAAATAGCTTAGCCAGCTGCTTTTCTTTCTTTTCTTGGGTAATTCTGGCGAAATCGGCCTTGCTGGGTTGGTACCCTAACCCAAAATGGTCTCCGAAGCTCTTCGGAGGTGCCTAGCCTTTTGATCCTTGTAACTCGGCGCCGAGCCGTTTTCCCAATTGGAAACTTCCCTCTAGTGTTGACTTAGTGGTTGTTTTGGCTATCTCAGATTTTGAGGCTTCACCAACGGGGGATCCTTCCTTGATCCAGTCCGCGTTGACGATTTCGAAGGCTTGGAAAGAACTCTCCAAGGTTTCAGCAGTTTCGATGTAAGGCACGGATGCATGCTTGGCCAAGATCAAAGCTTCTTCTGCCTTTATCGTGACGAGGGCATTATCCTTGACGTATTTGAGGCACTAATGCAAGGAAGAGGGGACGACTCCTGCTGAATGGATCCAAGGTCGTCCTAGAAGCATGCTGTAAGCGGGTTGGATTTCCATGATCTGGAATGTCAAGGCGAACGTGTGGGGCCCGATGACCATATCCAGCTCAAAGTTCCCGATGATCTCTCGAGTGGTGCCATCGAAAGCCTTAGCCATCATTCCGCTAGGTTTCATGTGAGAGAAATTGACCGGTAGTTGTTCGAGGACATGCTTGGGCATGGCATTCAGTGCGGACCCATTGTCGATTACAGTCTTCCCTTGCGATTTTGGTGCCCGAAATACGTTGGAGAGTGCTCCGTATTTATAGCCGAAGATTGCGTGAGGAGGGAGACGCGGGGCTGTGCGTGGTGGCTGTTCTTGTCACGGTGGCGGGTCTACGGCGTCGAGGTGGCAAGTCTAGGTCGAGGGTGATGATGAACGACGGGACAGGAAACGGTCGAGGGGACGGGAGCGAGCAGCTCGGTGGCTCGCTCCTCTGTTGCTTCGCGTCTACGTTGTTCATGTGCACCATGCACATGAACTCCTTTAAATGGTCAACCGTTGATCTGGTTGACTTTTCATGGTTGACCAGATCAACGGTTGAGATCAAAGGCCTTTTTAGTCTTATTTAAATGGCCTCGAGCCGAGTCCCGCGAGCAATCGTTCAGACTTTTCGAACCGACGGTACCTGCGCGTAGAGAAAAATACGACGAGTCTAATCGTTTACAGCGAATGACGAGTATTTTTCGTTTAGCGCGTTTATTTTCTCGTTCAAAAGCGTGAAATGCGCGAACGGAAAAATAAAAACGTTACGTTGAAAATTACACGAAACGCTGTAGACCGTTGCGAGCAAAAAAAAGCTAGCAACTAGTTGATGGAAAATATTTCAAAGTCAAGCTATTGTCCGAGCGAACTTACTCGGGTCCAATAAAAGCTCGAACGAAAATAATAATAAAATAATAAAAATACTAAAAAATGCGCTAAAAAACTAAAAATTCTAAAATTCATGTGATGACTTAAAACGAAGAAAAAACTAGCAAACGACTGCCGGATAGTTAAAAATGTGATCTTTAAGGCTAAAAATAATAATGATAATAATAATGAAAATACATTCCGAAAAATTAAAACTGTGATCTCGAAAGCTGACGATGCTAACGATGATGCTAAAATGCAACGAAACACCTAAAAATGCTAGCGACAGTAAATCAACTGAAAATGAATGTAAATTAACTAAATAACAGAAGCTCTAAAATTAATTAAAAATGGCGTCAAAATTCGGGTATCAACAGACGGTGAGACCATCAAGTTCAATATGTTTGACAATATGAGACACCCCACTGAGTTTTCAAGCGTAAAATCTATTGATATTGTTGACCCTGTTGTTACTAATGTTTGTGAACTTACTCCTGATGATTGTCTGCAGCTTGCCCTAGACAGGAGTATTCCACCCACAACACTGGACATCTTAGCCTTGACGCTTGAGACTCCACCTAAGTTGCATGAAGTCGTCGCTGCTTGGGAGGAGAATTATGTTATCCCTTCCCCTCATATTATTTCTCCTCTTCCCGTTGATCGCACTATGCCCATGGTACCGGACGTCATGCCCTCGACACTGGCCCCTACGTTGGAGTTGAAGAGCTTGACCTTGCATCTCAAGTACGCCTACCTAGGCGAGCATGACACACTCCCGGTGATCATCTCCAGCAAGCTCGATTCTGCTGAAGAGCGCGAGCTAATTTCCACACTCAAAGGATATCGCGAGGCCCTTGGATGGACGACCGTCGAGGTCAAGACACTCTCACCAGCCCTAGACCCTCCTCAACTAGCTCTAGTGGCCTTCTTACCCACTCCTCCTATCCCTAAAATCATGGCAGCGGCTCCAGCTATCACCATGACCACTCTTGAGGTGACAAAAACCCTCACCCTAAGTGCTGCTGCCACTACATTGACCAGCGAGGGAAAGACGCCCAATGCCAATCCAGCTCCACATCCTGCCCACGACATGAGCAAGAGCAAGACTAACAGTCCTCATGATAAGTTGCTCTCTTCCAAAACCTTTGCTACTAGACGAAAGGTTTTACTTTACAATTCTTGTCTTAGGCTCTTTTCCAGAAAGTTGAAGCATAAGTGGACTGGCCCTTACCTTGTCAAGAAAGTGTATGATCATGGTATAATCGTGATTTAGAGCATGGATACGAGCCTCGTTTCCAAAGTGCATGACCACAGATTGGAGCTGTTCCATGAAGGTTTCCACCTCCTCATGGCGGAGCCACGAGATTAAGTGTGATTTGAACAACCAACGTCGCGCCCTCGACGTTAACAGAGACAATTTGTGGGAGACACCCCACATTTCTTCTCTTTTTATTTCTGCTGTACTTTTTATTTTTATTTTTTTCAAAACTTTTGTGTGTGTGCCCTTCTCACATTGAGGACAATGCGAAGCTTAAGTGTGGGGAGGGATTTATCTGTTATGTTTGCGTTTGTTATTTTATTATTGCTTGATTGCATGTTTATTTTTATGCTTGTTGCATGATTGTGTGCTTTTGCGGAATTTCAAAAAATTTCGGACTTTTTATTTTTTTAAAGGATTTTTGCCAGCTATTTTAGCACTGCCCAGTTTTCAAATCCCCCATGTATGCACACACACATTTTTCGACTTGAGCACATTGAACAAAATTGCACTTTGGCATGTCAAGCCCTAATTAGTCGAGCTATGCCTGTTAACCCTTATATCCACATCTAGGCCTAGACTCCAGTAGTTAAAACAGCACCCTGTGAGGACTTTGAGCTTCCATGCCACATATTTTTCATATGCGAACAGAATTCTTAGTTAGGCACTGGCTGGACTTGCATGATATCCCTGGGTATAGGCACCATTAGACATGGGAAAACAACAAAATGACAAAAATCTTCGCATCAATGTCTTATTTCTTTCTTTTCCCTTTTTTTCTCTCACTTTCTATCATCTTGCCCTAGACACTCACCTACCCCTATCTTTTCTTTCTTTTTCCTGACCACTTGAGCTTATTTTCTGATCTTTTTCCTTGGCAGGTAAGCAGCAATTGTTGAGGGTAGCGTCGAGGGCTAGACATCCAGAAGAACGTGCAGAAAATCAAAAGTGTGGGGAAGCAGAGGAAGTTAGGATTTAAGTGTAGAAAGCGGAGAGCTAGGGCAAGATAACAGAAAAAAAAAATTCTTCATCCCTAGCCTATTCAAGAAAGAGCCCCCTCAAAAGCCTATGTGTGGGGAAGCCGAAAAGTCAAACTTCAATGCTGAAAGCAGATCTATCAGAAGTCTTCTGCCCTAGTCGAATCAAAGCTAGAAAGGTTCGTGCCCCTTCTTAAAAAAAAAAAAAAGAATTTTTTTTATAAAAAAAATAGAATAAGATCAAAAATAAAAGAAGGGGGCAAAACGCGAACAAAGGAACTTGCTCCAGCACCACATCAAGAGAATAACTTCCTGCCCAAGAAAAAGAATCCTTCGTCTAGCCCTCAACTTCATTATCATACCCTCGACGAGCGCTGTCTTACCGACCTCGCCTTTTTCCTAGCCAAGGAATCCATCCAGGTTTAAGTTGGTTGTTTCTCTTCTTTTCTCTCTATCTCTTTCTGTTCTCTCTTTCTTCATCCTTTCTCTTTTGTGTTTTATTCCTCCCTCTTTTTTTTCTTCTTTTTCTTTTCTAAGCCTTGCCCTTCCCTTTTCTTTCTTTTTGCTAATGCGTTGTTCTTTCCGATTGATTGATTGCCCATGCATGTGTACTGTGTACTCAAATTGATGTGCAAGTCTGGTTTTGTGCTGCGCTAATTGCATTTAGTTTTGAGTGATTAAACACCTAGCCTTGTTTGCGAGTGTGAGCGTAAACACTTATCTGGTGAGGATTACTTGTGTTTAGGCCTCGATGTGGTAAAGTTATCTTTAGGGTCGTTATCCTTCTGATTTGATGCAGGTGTTATCTAGGCAGAATCGACTTTATCAAGGCCTAGCTTGCTGACTGGTTTGTTTATTCTTGTGCCATGCTTGAATGGGTGTTGTTCGTTCTTGGGGTGTTTTTAGTTTTGTGAATGCTCGAGGGCGAGCATTGGGCAGTGTGGGGACGTTTGATAATGTTTTTCTTGGGCATGTTTTTCTCCTTAGTTTTAGCCTTTTCTTAGGCATGATACTGCTGATTTGCCTCTATTCCCATCTTTATTGCAGATCAGTGCCAAAAGGAAGAAATGAACGAAAATAGGCGGTTTTGGATGGAATTCCGTGGATCTCAAAGCAGCAAGGCCAAGACATCAATTTAGTCATCGAGCCCAAGATGTTTTCATCAAGCCCTGGACAATATTTCCTGGTCAAAGCTTCATTGCTATGCTTCCACGTGTCCTCCTTGCTGGTCTCAAGAATATTCCCAGAATATTCCCTAGTTGCTGATCATATCATTGTGCCTTAGATGTTGATTTTGTCATCGTGCCCTAGATGCTGATTTTGTCATCATGCCCTAGCCGCCGTGCGTCTGAAAAATCCCGACCAAAGTGAAAGATACCCAAAAGATCCGCATGGGATTCCATGCAGATTCCTCTTGACACATTTTGAGAATATTCCCTTTTGGACCAAGGAGCACGCTCCATGTGCTGTCTCTCTCTCCCCTTAGCTGGATTTTTGTCATCTTGTGGGCTGGACACTATATAAACCTTTAGTTTTAGGGTTTTAGGGGATGATCTCATTTCTAGTTTTAGGCAGCCGCCTCTTAAATTTCTTTTCTGGGAATTTATTCCTCCCTTTTGTTGGTGCAGTCGCCACCATTAACCCTTCTTCAAACCGGAGCTTTTAAGCTCCGGCCGGTATTTATTAAGCTTTCATTTCCTTTCTTGTCTCTTTAATTTTATGTTATTTATTAGATTTGTTTTTATTACTTGTTAGCATGAGCGGCTAAGCTCATATTCTTAGTAAAGGGTGTTTCAAGGGTTACAAGGATTAGTTAAGAGGCCTAAATGTGTTTAATATATTCTTATTGTTGTATTTGCTTGTTTGCCAATTTCTTGATTAATTCGTCTAGGGCAAGATAGTAGTCTGGCCAGCTAATAACTAGTCTTAGATGATTACTGTCATCCTAATGGTAATAACTGACGTGAGGCCATTAGGAGGAGTAGACACCTAGAGCGGAGAAGTTGCTACAGTGTGATTTCACCAACCTAGAGAGGAGTAAACGACCGATTAGGGCGCTGCTACGAGCTTGACAAACTGAGGGGTATCGTGCCCTAGACATGTCTTACCTCTGCTTTATGGGCGTTTTGAGTAGTGCCTCCTCGCATTCGTGCCTGGGAGGACGGTGAAACGTCAAGGCTACCTCATATGTGTAAACGAGGGGTAGCTTCTATCTACAAAGGTAAGGAGGGGGTTTGAGGGGAAACTCAGTCCCTATAGCATGTCTATGGTTTAAGGATGGAATATCCTTGAGCCGATGATTAACTAACCCTGATAGCAACCCGAGAATACCCCTTGCTAAGATCCTATCCTATCTGAATCTCTATTTGTTTTCATTGTCTCTTTTTGTTATCTTGCCCTTGCTAGTACTTTAGTGTCTTGCCTCTGATTGTGTTTTACTTTCGTGCCCTTGATTTTTGCTTTAATTATTCATTCTGTTAGCTACCACAACTGCATTGATTAATTATATTAATCAACATAAAACCCCTCTAGTGTTACCATTGCGTTTGGCTGCATTTACTCTTTGTCATACATTTGAAATTGAATTTTTATTCCTTTAGTCTTTGTGGTTCGACCCTGTCTTACCCTTTACATATTTTAACTGTGCAATTAGGCATCAGGAAAAATTAGTATATTTGAGTGACGATCAAGGACCAATCACAAAGAGCCTGTCCAAGACGACCACCCTATAGATTGAGGAGAAGATGAGCAAGAAGGTGTGTCAAGAAGAGGGTTGGACCATGACGATGCTCGCCTATTATTCCAGAACGATTGCGCGATTACCCCTTAGAAAAGTCTCTGGCGATATACTGCTAGAAACTAGTGGCACCTGGCGACATACCGCCAGGAGAAGACAAAAAAATTGTCTTTTGAAGTGAGGCTTAACGGTATGTCGCTAGAGGCGCCTCTAGCTTCCGAGAAAGCTTGTTTTAAGGCTTTTCCCATCACCTATAAATAGCTTTCTCCTTCATTTTTCTTCCTTAGTTTTTGTCAAGTGTTTATTGCTAGAGTTGAGAGCACTCCTCCCTCTAAACACCAAGAACTCAACTTGTGAGGATCAAGCATTGGAGATTTCTTGATCCATTACAAGTAGAACTCCTTTTAATCTCTATCCTTTTAATTTCCTTTTGTATTGGATTGAATGAATACTTGAGAATATTTGATTGCTTGAATATCTTGGATTCCCACTTGAAGGATAATTAATATAAGTTGAATTGATTGTTCTCTTCTTGATTGATTATTTCTAATTGAATTTTAACTACAAATCATTCCTAAAATTGCCTAGAAATTCACCAAATTCCTGCACTTTTCTCCATCTTTTCCAACTCCGATTCTCCATTTTCCTTGTGTTTTTTTGTTCAGTTTTAATTGGGTTTTGTCGGGAAACTCAAGCTAGATCTTTTTACACGATCTGACTCATTAAAATGAGACTGGATCGCATCAAGTGGTAGCGGAACTATTTGCTTGAGTTTTCTAGATTTTCAAATTTTAGATTTTCAATTTTTGCATCTATTCAAAATTGAGCCAAAATTGCTAGATGAAACCTTCGGGTATTGTGTCATTTATGATTATCTTGAGTTAAGCAACGAATAAATCACATCATTCGATCAACGAATTAGAGAATTACCATTTTCTAGTATTTGGTGTTCTTCATATTCATAGCTATCAAATTTTCTTTGTAAATTCAACCAAATTTCTTCTTCTTTCTTGGTTGAATCTTGTTGTGCTGAGACATACAAAGTGTTTAGAGTCAAGAATAGTGGATTTCGTACTTGTTTTTCCACTCCGGAAGCAAAATTGAAGTTCTTCCGCGAAGAACACCATCAAGTGTTCTTGAGCAAGTTGAAGAAAAGTTGTGTTTGATCCATTCTTGTCATCAAAATTTTTGTACCTTGTGTTTAAAATCAGCATCCATTAATTTTCCTCTCTTCCTTAGAACTTACACTCACTCACTCGTTTATTTACATAAAAAAAAAGGGAACACATAGCTGCAGATTCTCTAGCAATTTTTCTGCAACTATGACTTGCAAAGTAAGTTGAATTTTAATTTTTTTTAAAAAAAAAAGAAGAGAAAAGGAAAAGAAAATAAACAAATTCCTTGTGAGTAAGGGGTGAAGATTCAAAAAAAAGAAAAGAAAAGGGAGGAAGATGAGTTGAATGTTGTCACTTGTTAAAACACAAACTAACCTTTCAATTCTCGAGTTTCATTTGCATTCAGTTTTCCTTCTTTTGCCTCTTTGAGTCTCATAGTTGTGTTCTTTTCTTGTCGAGTCTTGTGGTGATTGTTCAAGGCAAAAGGATTGATTGATAAGTGGATTTTCAATTCGTGCAACCTTAAGCGCTTAACTTGTAGCTCCAATTCGGGAACCAAGAGTGAGATTTTGTGAGAACAAATTTTTCGAGTGCTTAAACACGAGACCAAACACGTGAGGGAGAGAAATTTCACTAACGTTTACTATTTGTGTAGGTACCAAATTTTTATTATGTCCGACGAAAGCATTGTGGGAAACCATGACATCAAATCCAATGAGGCCAATCCTTTTTGGTCGGCTAGGCTTGAAGCTTTGGAGCGGGGGCATGGTGAGTTGAGGGAGATGTTAAAATCCTTCATATTGACACAAGGGAATCCCACCGAACCTCCTAGAACCGTGTAAGCTAAGTCACGAGAGGAACCATACAAGGAGAAGGTCACATGTGAAACGGAGTCGGAGGGACATGAGAGTGATGATGAGTATGGGGGGAGTATGGGGGAGGCCAACCGAGGCTTTACACACACACTTACTATGGATCCCCAGGGAAGAGGCCTTGTCAATGCCAAGGCACATGCCTTTGTGCTTAAGGATCTCCAAGCTCAAAGCCATAGAGCTCAACACAGCCACAATGCCCCACACGTCAACCATCCGAACACAAGTGGCAAGCCTCCAACAATGCCTGGTATGCCACATTCGATGGGTCAATGAATACCTCACGAAGGCCTAGGTACCTCCGCCGCCAATGACCGAGTCGTAGTTCCTCACCTACAAGGTCATACTACTCCTCATCATGATAGGGAATTTTATGAGGAATTCCATGAAGAAGAAAATGATTATGTTGATGATTATGAGGAGAGAGCACGGATGAATAGAGTAAGGAGAGGAAGATTTCAAGAACCCCGAGTTAATGACAACTTGAATAGCATTAAGGTTCAAGTGGGAGGGTAAGATTCAACACATTTTTAATTGCCACCAATATTCGGAGAGTAAGAAGGTGAGACTTGCTGCAATGGAATTTGATAGATACGCGGTGAGTTGGTAGGAGAAGGTTTTTAGGGAGAGACATGGGGCAATGGACATCCGGACATGGGAGGAGATGAAACAAATCATGAGGGAGAGATTTGTGCCATCCTTCTATAAAAGGGACTTGCAAAACTGGTTGCAAGGACTCAAGCAAGGAACCAAGTCCGTAGGCGACTACTACAACTTTCCTCACCAAAACCAACACCCATGAAGATGAAGAGGTAACCATGGCCCACGTTTTGAATGGTGTGCATGAGAAAATTAGATATAAACTTGAATTGCGTGATTTTGTGAATTTGCAACCTATATTACACTATGCACTCAAGGTAGAAGCACATGAGGCCACCAAAAGGAAGAATTTCCCTAGCCGAAACACCAACACCACCAGCACATACTCAAATCCTTCCAAGATACCATGGAAACCATACCAAAAAGACCAACCTAAAAACCCACCGTATACCAAACCAAATTCCCCAACACCAAAGCCTTACACACCTTACACCAAGCCACCTCCTACTACAACACCAAACAACCAAAACACTTCCAATGCATCACTTAGAAAATACTCTTCCAACATTGAATGTTTCAAGTGTCGTGGGAGAGGACACATCTCTTCCGAATGCCCAAACTGGAGGGTGATTGTCATTAGAGAGGGAGTGTATGAGACGGATAGTGAAAGAGATGAGGTTATTAATGAGGAGGTTTGTAGGGAAGAGGAAGAAGTAATGAGTAGTGATAGGGATGAAATTAACCCGTCTTCAGCCATGACCTTAGTTGTAAGAAGCAGTTTGAGTGCACATGCCAAGTTGAAAAGATGCATGTGTTGAGCAAAGAGAGAACCTCTTCCATTCTAGATGTGAGGTGCATGGTAAGATCATCTCCATGATTGTGGATAATGGTAGTGTTGTTGATGCCGCAAGTCACATTCTAGTGCACAAGTTAGGTTTTCCAACCACATCCCATCCCAATCCTTATTCCCTTCATTGGTTTAATGATGATGGAGTGGTTAAGGTCAAGGAGCAAGTGCTTATGAACTTCAAGATGAAAGGATATGAGGATGAGCGATTATGTGATGTGGTGCCAATGGATGTGAGTCATCTTCTTTTGGGGCGTCCATGGAAATTTGATAGGAAGGTGATCCATGATGGGCACACTAATAAAATTCACCTCACTTACTGCGGTAAGAAGTTCATTATTCCACCTCTTTCTCCATCTCAAGTCTATGAGGATAAAAAACAAATGGAAAAGGCTAGCGCCGAATTCCATATTGTGGATAATGGTAGTGTTGTTGATGTCGCAAGTCACATTCTAGTGCACAAGTTGGGTTTTCCAACCACACCCCATCCCAATCCTTATTCCCTTAATTGGTTTAATGATGATGGAGAGGTTAAGGTCAAGGAGCAAGTGCTTATGAACTTCAAGATGGGAGGATATGAGGATGAGCGATTATGTGATGTGGTGCCAATGGATGTGAGTCATCTTCTTTTGGGGCGTCCATGGAAATTTGATAAGAAGGTGATCCATGATGGGCACACTAATAAAATTCAGCTCACCTACCGTGGTAAGAAGTTCATTATTCCACCTCTTTCTCTATCTCAAGTCCATGAGGATAAAAAACAAATGGAAAGGGCTAGCGCCGAATTCCATATTGTGAGGAGTTTTAGAGATAAGAGTGGACAGAAGAAAGTAAGTAGAGAGCTCAAAACATACCATGAAAAGAGTAAGCATGGTATTGGGTGTGAGCAAGAGCGAATGCGAGGGGAAAAGAGTGGAGAAAAAAAGAGAGGAAGTGAGCAAAATACACTCTATGAAAAGAGCAAGCATTGAAGTGAGGGAAACACCAAATCATTGAGTGTACTTGCAAAAGGGAGAGATGTGAGGCATGCATTGCATTGCAACAAAATGTGCCTTGTACTTAGGTACAAAACACATTGCTTAAATGTTGACACTAACCTTTCTTCTCTACCTAGTCCAATTGTTTCACTTTTGCAAGAGTTTAATGATGTGTTTCCAAAGGAAATGCCACAAGGATTACCTCCAATCCGTGACATTGAGCACAAGATCGACCTTATTCTGGGTTCGGCATTACCCAACCGACCAGCGTATCAGCACAATCCGGAGGAGACCAAGGAACTCCAACGTCAAGTAGACGAACTCTTGAGCAAGGGGCATATCCGAGAAAGTATGTCACCATGTGCCATTTCCGTGCTACTAGTACCTAAAAAGGATGGAACTTGGTGCATGTGCGTCGATTGTAGAGCCATCAATAAGATAACCGTGAGGTATCGTCATCCTATCCCTCGCCTTGATGATATGATAGATGAATTGAGTGGTAGCCAAGTATATTCTAAGATAGACTTGATGAGTGGATACCACCAAATTCGTATGCATGAGGGGGATGAATGGAAAACCGCATTTAAGACCAAGTATAGATTATATGAATGGATGGTAATGCCATTTGGTCTTTCTAATGCACCTAGTACGTTTATACGTTTGCTGAATCATGTGTTGCGTGAATTTATTGGACATTTTGTTGTAGTATACTTTGATGATATACTTATCTATAGTCCTTCAATTGATGCACATGCTAATCACTTGCGCTTCGTACTTCACACACTTAGGCTTCACAAATTATATGCAAAATTGGCTAAGTGTGAGTTTTGTTTAGATAGAGTGCATTTTCTTGGCTTTGTGGTAAATGTAGGTGGCGTCTAAGTGGATGAAGAGAAAGTGAAGGCCATTAGGGAGTGGCCCCAACCCAAGAATGGTAGTGAAGTGAGGTCATTACATGACCTAGCTAGTTTCTACCGACGTTTCGTGCCCAATTTATCCACCATCGCCGCACCCCTCAACGAGCTAACCAAGAAGAATGTGCCGTTTGTGTGGAATACAAGACAAGAGGAGGCATTCCAAGAGCTCAAGGAACTCCTCATGCAGAGTCCTATTCTTGCTCTCCCTGACTTCAACAAAGCTTTTGAGCTTGAGTGTGATGTTAGTAGCATTGGCATCGGGGCCGTACTCACCCAAGAAGGATGCCTCATTGCGTACTTTAGTGAGAAACTCAACGGTGTACAACTTAACTACTCTACATATGACCGGGAGTTGTACGCACTTGTGAGGTCTTTGATGGTGTGGGAGCATTACCTTCTCCCAAGCCAATTCATCATCCACACCGACCACTTGAGCCTCAAGTTTCTACAAGGACAAGCAAAGCTCAACAAGTGGCACGCCAAGTGGATGGAGTTCAACGAAGCTTTTGCTTACACTATCAAGTACAAGAAGGGTAAAGAGAACGTGGTTGCGGATGCACTCTCAATGAGGTATATGCTAATCTATTCTCTTGATGCTAAGATTTTTGGGTTTACGTATTTAGTGGATCTTTATGAGCATGATGAGCAATTATGTGACATTTATGTGGCATGTGATAAAGGACCATATTTTCACTTTGTGAAGCATGATAAATTTTTATTTAAGCATAAGCGTCTTTGCATTCCTAAGTCTAGTATTCATGAGTTGCTTGTGTTGGAAGCCCATGTGGTGGATTAAATGGTCATTTTGGTGTTACAAAGACATTACATGCATTGAAGGTGCATTTCTTTTGGCCGAAAATGAAAGTTGATGTGTCCAAAATAATCGCTTGGTGTCTTGTATGCAAAAGGGCCAAATCGACATCCATGAATCATGCATCTTACATGCCAGTACTCGTAGCTAGCCACCCTTAAGTTGATTTATCTATGGATTTTGTTTTGGGATTGCCTAGGTCTAAGCATGGAAATGATTCTATTTTTGTTGTTGTAGACCGCTTTTCTAAAATGGCCCATTTCATTTCATACGCGAAAACTCATGATGCCATACACATTGCTCACTTATTCTTTCAACATGTGGTACGATTGCATGGTATGCCTAGTGTTGATACCCGAATTTTGACGCCATTTAAATTGAATTTATCATTTCTGTCATTTTACTTAACTTACTGTCATTTTAATTAATTTACTATCGTTAGTTCATTTTTAATTCTCGTCACATTTTATCATCGTTATTATTGTCATCAGCATCATAAATCGCATTTTTAATTTTTCGTCGCAATATTTTCATTATTATTATTATTAATATTTTCATTCTTAAACATCATATTTTTAATTATCCGTTAGTCATTTGGTATTTATTTTTATGTTTTAGGTCATCGCATAAAATTTAGGATTTTTAGTATTTTATCATATTTTTTAGCATTTTTTATTTTATTATTATGTTTGTTCGAGCTTTTATTGGACCCGAGTAAGTTCGCTTGGACCATTGATCGAACCCGTTATTTCTTTAGTTGACAATTACCTACTCTTTTTTTCATTCACGCTAGTCAACTTCGTCTCGTGCAATTTTCATCGTAACGTCATTTATTTTTCGCTCGAACATATTCATGTTTCCGAACGAGAAAATAAACACGTCAAACGAAGATTTTTCTTCATTTGCCGTTGACTAGTAAATTCGTCTCATTTTTCTCTACAACTTGGTCACCTCAGATTTTTGAGCTCTCTCTTGTCAAGCGAGTTCACTCGTACCACTACCCGAGTCAAATATCCCGTTCGAGCTCATTTTTGCTCCCGAGTGAAATTTCTTGGAGAAAAGGCTCGAACATATTTTCTGGTCAGCCAGTTATTTTTTATTATTTTTCTAGATCACGCCACCTCTTTTTATTTCATAAAATTAATTCCCTAGTATTTTTCCCGTTCAAACTTTCTTTTTTCGCAAATTTTTTTTTCTCGAGTCTCGAGACGGGGTTTTTTTGCATACTGTATATCAACTCTCTCGTCGTATTTTTCTCCATGCACTGACGTATTTTGATCGAGTTTTTGAACCGTTTGTTCGCAAAAATGGCTCGAGGCCATTTAAATAACATTAAAGGGCCAAGTTGATCACCACCGTTGATCTGGTTGACCAAGGAAAGTCAACCAGATCAACGACTCACTATTTACGTGCATGGTGCATGTAAACAGTGGCGACAAGCAGCAGTGGAGCAAGCCACCGAGCTACTTGCTCCTGTCCCCTCCCTCTCGCATCCTAACCCAGGGCTGTCGCTTCCTGTCATGTCCGCTATCATCACGCCCTAGCTGTAGCCCTACCAGCATGACGAGCAACACCTCCACGTGCAGCGCCGCGTCCTCACCGGTTTATCATTTTAAAATATCTCTCATTTAAATTTGTACTCTGCTAGTAATCGATGATAGAATCACTTAGTAATTAATTTAATCATGCATGGTCCGATGATGAAAAAGAGGGCGCTCATTCAGTCTTACGGAAAATCCAGTCCCATCACAATACGGTCAGGAATAATCGATCGGTCTTGAAAACGATAACCCCGTCTGAAAAGATTTTGAAAATGGTAAACCTGTCCAACAATTAATTATTCCTGAACGGTCCCGATCATGGAAAAGACTAAAGTGACGATTCCTCTAAGGACCCCCTTTTAAAATGCATTTTTATCAAACATCTTTTAAACACCTCTCTTATCAACCGGTAACCGTTTTCGGATGTGACTCGGGTGCCTAACACCTTCCCAAGTCCATAATACGACCCCAAACCCTTATTCTTGGGTTTAGACCCTTTTTTTTTGTGCCTTTAGTTTGTTTATTTATTTTATTTTTATGCCATGACGATTAGGTTCCCTAAGCCTAGAGACAAAAATTAGGGTGGCGACATCATTGCTTGTTGCGAGGCGTCCTTTTATGCCGAGCATCGTAAGGTCTCAGATTCATCGTATACTCGCGAATTTTTAATTTTCGGGGCGCGGCAGTTTGGCGACTTCACTGGGACCTTAGGGCAGAGCCGGTTTTTTTTTTTTGAGGTGTTTATTTATTTATTTACCCGCTTTGATAAATTGCTGATTTGTTTATTTATTCGTTTTGATATCAATTGTCATATGCATTTCATAGTGCTCTACACCCCGGGGACAATTACCAAATTAGAAGGGGAGTAGTGACGCTCTAGGACACATGTCCTGGGTAGTGTTCACCAATCCCAACTCGGATGAACCCCTAAAGATAGTCGAAAGGTTACATAATTCCGCAAGGAATCGGTGGACACTGGACGACACTTTAGGGACCTTTTCATGGTATCATCCGGGAACCGTTCAAGCCAGTTAGAAAAGTCAGAATAAGAACCCCAACACATGCATCGTGATCATATCTGCTTTGTCGTGGTTCTATTTATCTTGTTGCCATGATTTCTATTTTCTGTGATTTTTCTTTTATACGAACTGTAAATTTCTTTCACGTATAGATTACTTCGCACTTAAAATTTTATTTCTGTCCCACAGGACCCATTTTGCTCATTCGAAATGACAACACCTACACTACTTTCACTCGATATTTTCAGGGGACGAAGTTTCGACGATCAGGCCACGCGAGGAGACCTGTTGGAACCTGGGTTCAATCTGACATCACTACTAAGGTGAAAGTAGAAGTCATAGATTTCGATTAAACTAGGATTCGAAAGTTGAGGAATGAGTTAACTCAAGATGAGGAGACACAGTTTGAATGTAGTTGCGAAAAACTACTAACCTTGGTTGATGCAACCCTAAAATTTTGGGAGCCCTATTATCGGTGCTTCTCTTTTGACGGAGGGATAGACTTGACTCCCACACTAGAGGAATATTCCGCTTTGGTATGCTTCGCATCTCCTATATCGGCCATATACCATAACGTTCAACTCGACTCCTCCAGTGTCAAAATAAGGCTTGATAAGTTGTTAGGAATCACTACTCGTGTCAGAGAAGGTGACTACTTCTGGTGTTGGTCAGATATTGAAGCACAATTTCAGTTGTCCAATGGGGAAAAGCGCTTAAGGATTTTGGCTTTCGCAATCATAGGATTTGCAGCGCCCATTGTCTTTTACGAGATGGAGGCAAACACCATCAATCCGACAACAACCATCTTGGCCGAGACTTTTCGCTCTCTGGACTCTTGTCAAAGGAAAGGGAATGGAAGACTTACCTGTTGCACCCAGTTGTTAACAGTATGGTTAGTCAGCCACTTGAAACAGACACCAGATCAGTCCATATTCTTTGCAAGTTATATAAAATCGTGCCCTATAATCAGAGTTATCAACGTAACGACCACAGATAGATGGAAGATGGAGAATAAAGATGTCTGGGTCGACAGATTCATAAACCTCTCGGGAGAAGACTTTAGTTGGCACGCCAAATGGCTGCAGGCCTCCGATCCCATTGTCTGCTACGGACCCTTACCTTGGGTTCCTTTGATCGGAGCATAGGGGTGCGTTCACTATTGCCCCGCCCTCGTCCTCAGACAGTTTTGCATCACGCAAGTAATCCCCATGACATTCGACATGACAAGGTCAAACCTGCCATACACCAGAGAAAATTAGAACATTCAGCAGTACGCCCAAGACTGGACTCACCCCTTTTGTCTCAAGGGACGCGTTGCCCCTGCAGCAACGATACCGGAATATCCACAGTGGAGGTTAAGATGAGTTAACGGCAATGTCTTACCCCGCCTGGAAAATCAGAAACCAATGGAAGAAGAAGAGGAATCTCAGGCGAGCGAAGGAATGAATGTCATGGCTTACGCTCAAGCAGTGGAACAGATGCGAGCAGTGCAAGAAGAACGGGATCAGATGGCAGAGGAAAGGGATGATTTTTTAGGCCATCAATGTTACCTAGAAGTCCAGATGAATGAGTTAGAAAGGCGTAGTAAGGACACTATCCGCATGCAAGCGACAAAATAGAAAGTGGCCCTCAGGGACTTTAAGGAACGTTTGAACAACGAAATCCGCAAGAAACAAGCATAAAGTGCCATAATTGAAGATAAAATTTTGGTGATAAGGATTTTGACTACTCGCGCAGACTTGGGAGACAGGAAGAGCCAGGCACTGCAAAGCCGGATTACAGCTTTAGAGGCTGAGATAGACATGCAAAAAGGGGAGATGGCCTCGATGGAATACCTTTGGCAGGAGCAAGTGGATCCCGACCTCTAGGGTTGACGCCTTCATAGGATGACTCGAATGTTGGCAACCCTTTCTTTTTTCATATAAACTATGATCCCTGATTTCATCTATTTAGCCATTTTTGATGAATTTAGGTAGTTGGCAAGTTTACTATATTTTGTAAACCCTTTTTTAATAAAGTCGTACTCTTTCAGATATTTATTAAAATGCCTCTACTTTATATATCAATTGTCCATCCAATACAACTCAAAAGACCATCGCAAAAAGAAAAGAGAAAATCCCTCCGGAATAAACACAATCGCTTCACCAAAATTTAAAAAAAAAAGAGAAAAGAAAAAAATTCCTACTGAATACTCAAAACATCCGAATATCACTCATGGCCATGTCCTCCTTGCTCATCACAAACTCTAAATTCATGGTATAGATCATCCCTCTCCTCGGATGGGTTCACCAGGCATCAGGCCCTGTATCGTTTGAAAGCATAGTGTAAAAAGAGATCTTCCTAGCATGGCGGTATTGGTTACCCCTACTGATTTGGGGTTTCGCTGATAGCATCTCAAATTGCTTCATGTCATTGGAATGAATAGAGGCTTCCTTCGTATCTTGTCAGTAACCGGGATGTCTCGCCTCTCCAACCGCCCTGAAAGTATCAAGTGAAAGTGTAGCCGAATGAACAACGTGGAGGCCTCGGGATTGCACATCACCTGCATATCATCACCTGTACTTACTTCTTTTTCTGTATTTCCTTTTTTTAGATTCACAATAGCTCCTCGAAAGCAAGCTACTCCGCACAGGCTCCCCGTAACTAGACATCAAAAATGAAAAATAACTAAACAAGCTAAGGCCGATGAAGTACTAACAGCCAGAATCGCAGAGTTAGAGGAACAAGTTAGGATTACTACAGAAAGGGCCACCAGGGCTGAAAAAGAGAGAGATGAAGCTACCACCGAATTCCCACTGGGTTTTTATCCCACTTAAATAGCAGGACCTCCCTCTTCACTCGCTGTCGCTGGACCTTCAGTACCTCGGCCACTTTCTGGTCCCGAGGGCCAATGGAAATGGGTCAATCCCTTCACTGTACCCACCGCTGAAAATCCTAGAGTTAATATGGGTGAAGAAATTGCTGCGTCACTTCAGCGCCTTTCAACCAACCCTGCCGTGGGTCAGTCCCACCTAGAAGCCTCGTATCTCCCTCCCCTTCCTCCAAGCACAGTTCCCGGACCTGTGGGAATTCGGCCTCCTGCTTCCTACCCGGTACAACCTCAGTTCTCGCCGGAACCTCTACTACCCTTAAGTTCTAAACCCATTATGGCTAAGAAACCAAAAGGTGACAGACTAAATCTGCTCGAAGAAAGACTCAGAGCGATCGAAGGGGCCGAACCGTTTGACCCTACTGGTCCCGCCGATATGTGCATGGTCCCCGGGATCGTTATACCATCGAAATACAAGATCCTTGACTTTGAAAAGTATACTAGGCTCGAGTGCCCAAAGACCCACCTTAGACCATATTGCAATAAGATGGTAGAGATGATCCACAACGAGCCATTGTTGATTCATCTATTTCGAGAGAGCCTAACCAAACACGCCCTAACTTGGTATATGGGTCTAGACAGAGCCAGGATCAGGACGTGGAGAGACCTGTCTGATGCCTTCTTCAAACAATATAAATTCAACATGGAGGTAGCTCCCGACCGCGCCGACCTGCAAGATTTGGAAAAGAAAATCAGCGAGTCCGTGAAAACCTATGCTCAGAGATGGAGAGAGTTGGCTTCTAGAATCTCTCATCCTTTAAGTGACAAGGAACTCTTGCCAATTTTTGTGCACACCTTCAAAGCTCCCCACTACACCTACCTAATGTTGAATCCATCAAACAGCTTCTCCGATATGGTCCTAGTTGCCGAAAGAGTCGAGCAAGGGATTAAGTCCAGACAAATCATAACTTCGGCACCAGAATCTACACCAAAGAAAGTGCCCGTCGTGAAAAGGGATGTTGGATTTGTCGCTCCCTAAGCTAATCACAGGCAATTATTTCCACCATCTCCGCCTTATTTATCGCCATCACCATATCCTCTACCATCGCTATATCAACCCACCTTCTTTCCTTTTGCCTCACCACCCGTTGCTAATATCGCGCCTCAAAATCCTACACCGTCTCTACATTTCCCACCACCTCCAGCACAAATATTACAACCCATGCAACCTAAGCTATATAACCCACCAAAGGACCCAAATAACGAAAACACATCAAACAATCGGTGGAACCGAGAGTCATTACCTCTTCCTCTTCCCGCGGGAGAAATCTACAAACATCTCTTGGCAGCCGGACAGATAGTACCAGTTCCAGCTCAGCCCCAATTGCCTCCTTACCCGAAATGGTATGATCTCAACGTAAGATGCGAATACCACGCTAGAGCCCCGGGTCACACTCTGGAAAACTGCTTCGCCTTCAAAGCTAAAGTTCATCACTTGATCAAAAGTGGATGGGTCTCTTTCAAAGGGTTAGCTAAAGGACCCAACACATCCACCAACCCTCTCCCTAATTATTCTCAAGGAAATGGAGGGGTAAACGCCATCTCAGTAGGAGAAAGCGACGACCTTTTTACTTTGGTATCAAGTTGGCCACAAGAACAACTTTTCCTAGCCTTAGCTCGAGAAGGGTATATACCATATTCAAAAAGCAATCCAAGTTATTGTGTGTACTGTTGGGTATGTGGAGTCTGATATACCACATCGCAAACATAGGGAATGGAGGTCGGCCCTTTCCCTATAAATAGACTCTCTTGTAATTGTAAAACTAACGAATATTAAGACTAATAATATTTGTGCGGTTTGTGGAGTGCGGCTAGACCGATACCACGTTATCCCTTGTCTTGTCCATTGTCGTTTATCTTTCTCAATCTAGGTTATCTTTCAGTCTCCTACTCAGGTAATTCCTAACAACTGGTAGCGGAGCAAGGTTAGTGAGTAGGAGCGATGGCAGGCGATGGGAAGATAAAGATCGACAAGTTTGATGGGACAGACTTTGGATTTTGGAAGATGCAAGTCGAGGATTTGCTGTATCAGAAGAAGCTGCACGAACCGTTAGAGGAGAAAAAGCCAGAGGCGATGAAACAACAAGATTGGGACTTGTTGGATAGGCAGGCTCTAGGTGTGATACGGTTGACACTGGCGAAGAACGTTGCTTACAACATCGTTGGTGAGAAGACTACACACAGACTAATAAAGGCGTTATCAAATCTGTACGAGAAGCCCTTTGCAGCTAATAAGGTATATTTGATTCGTCTATTAGTCAATACGAGGATGAAAGAAGGTGGTTCTATTGCTGATCAAGTGAATGAATTTAATTCTATAATGTCGAGATTAGTTTCCATTGAGATTAAATTTGATGATGAAGTACATGCCTTGTTGTTGTTGTCCTCGTTACCTGACAGCTGGTCAGGGTTTGTCACAGCAGTTAGTAGTTCGTCTGAGACTACTAAGCTAACGTTCACAGGAATTTGCGACTCAATTCTTGGAGAAGATATTCGTAGGAGGAATTCTGGGGAATCATCCGGCTCTTTGTTGAGTATAGATGGTAGAGGCAGACAAGTTGGGAAGGGGCAAAATCAAGGGCGTAACAGATCGAAGTCCAGGAAGAGAGGGCAGTCCAAGAATCGCAAGGATATTGTGTGCTGGAATTGTCAAAAGACTGGTCACTTCAGGAATCAGTGTACGGCTCCTGCAGTTCCTAAACCAAAGAAGAATGATGATAACTCAGTTAACACAGTGGAAAAAGTTAGTGATGATGCGCTGATTTGTTGTGCTGAGTGTTCTATTGAATCTTGGGTCATGGATTCTGGTGCATCATTCCATGCCACTCCAAGCAAGGATTCAATGTTAAATTTCAGATCTAGAAATTTTGGCAAAGTTCGTCTTGCTGATGACGAGACTTTGGACATTACAGGTATGGGAGACATCAAAGTCAGAACCTCCTTTGGAACAATCTGGTTGTTAAAAGATGTTAGATACGTTCCTGGACTCAAGAGGATGCTGCTCTCTGTGGGTCAGTTGGATGAGGAAGGGTATCGTGTTATCTTTGGAAACAGACAATGGAAGGTTGTGAAGGGGAATTTGGTTGTTACTCGTGGTGATAAGGTTGGAACTCTTTATACTATGGAACAATCATGTGAGGAGGTTAATGCAATCACTGATGATGTTGGTCCATCGACTCTTTGGCACCAAAGGCTTGGGCATATGAGTCAGAAGGGTATGAAGTTGCTGGTTTCTAAAGGCAAGATTCCGAAACTGAAGAATGCGGAAGTTGGATTCTGTGAACCATGTGTGATTGGGAACCAGAAACGAGTTACTTTTTCAAAATCAGGGAATGCACCTAAGTCTAGAAAGTTAGAGCTAGTTCATACAGATGTGTACGGACTGACTACAGTTGCCTCCGTGGGAGGATCTCGCTACTATGTCACTTTCATTGATGATTTCACAAGAAAGGTATGGGTTTATTTTCTGAAAAATAAATCTGACGTGTTTGAAACCTTTAAGAAGTGAAAGGCAGAAGTTGAAACCAGACAGGGTTGAAGATTAAGAGCTTGAAATCAGATAATGGGGGTGAATACAGCAGTGATGAGTTCAAAGCCTATTGTGTAGAACACGGAATCAGAATGATAAAGACTATTCCTGAGACACCGCAGCAGAATGGAGTTGCAGAACGAATGAATAAGACTTTGAATGAGAGAGCCAAGAGTATGAGGATACATGCAGGATTGCCAAAGATGTTTTGGGCAGATGCAGTTAGTACAGCAACATATCTCATTAACAGAGGACCCTTAGTTCCTTTGGGGTTCAAAATTCCAGAGGAAGAGTGGCAAGAAAAAGAGGTAAATCTCTCACACCTGAGAGTTTTTGGTTGTGTTTCTTATGTGCGGGTTAAAGATTCTGACAGGGATAAGCTTGATCCTAAAGCAAAGAAGGTTAATTTTATTGGCTATGGCTCAGATGAGATGGGGTACCGTTTCTGGGATGAGCTGAACAAGAAAGTCATTAGAAGCAAGGATGTCACCTTCAATGAGAATGCAGTATATAAGAATAAGCTTACAGCAGATTCTGAAACAACAAAGAAACAAGCAGTAAAAGAGCAGATTGTGTTGGAAGACATTACAGAGGATGTTCTTGCAGGGGACAGTGGGAGTTTGGTAAACAGAGATGTTGAGGAGGCTGTCCCAGTTGCCCCAGATGTTGCAGTAAGAAGATCAAATAGAGTTTCGCGACCGCCACAAAGATACTCTCCTTCAGCTTATTACTTGCTTTTGACTGAGGATGGTGAACCTGAGAGTTATTCAGAGGCAATGCAGATGGATGAGTCAGTTCAGTTGGAGCTAGCCATGAACGAGGAGATGAGTTCACTTCAGAAGAATGAGACTTGGTCGTTGACTAAGTTACCAGCAGGAAAGAAGGCTTTGCAGAATAAATGGGTGTTCAAGATTAAAGAAGAACTTGATGGCAGCAAGAGATACAAGGCAAGGTTAGTGGTGAAAGGTTTTCAGCAGAAAAAAGGCATTGACTACAATGAGATTTTTTCTCCAGTTGTCAAGATGACTACTATCAGACTTGTTTTGGGTATCGTGGTTGCAGAGGAATTACATCTAGAGCAGCTAGATGTGAAGACCGCGTTCTTACATGGTGATCTTGAGGAGGACATTTATATGACACAGCTAGAGGGGTTCCCGGTAGCTGGGAAAGAGGACATGGTTTGCAAGCTGAAAAAGAGCTTGTATGGTTTGAAGCAAGCACCAAGGCAGTGGTACTTGAAGTTTGACAGCTTTATGATGAGGAGTAAGTACACGAGGTGTACTATGGATCATTGTTGCTATGTTAAGCAATTTGATTCATCTTATATTATATTGCTATTGTATGTTGATGACATGTTAATCGCAGGATCTGACATGAGAGAAATCAACAAGTTGAAGAGACAAATGTCTCTAGATTTTGAGATGAAGGATTTGGGTCCCTCAAAGCAGATACTTGGTATGAGCATCATTAGAGATAGAAGTGAAGGTACTCTGAAATTGTCACAAGAGAAGTACATTGGGAAGGTGTTAAACAAGTTTAACCTCCAAGATGCAAAGATCAGAAGTACGCCCTTGGGAGCCCACTTCAATCTCACAAAGAAGCAGTCACCTCAAACGGATGAAGACAAGGAAGAAATGGCTAATGTTCCGTATGCATCTGCAGTGGGTAGTTTGATGTATGCTATGGTATGCACGAGACCAGACATTGCTCATGCAGTGGGAGTTGTTAGCAGATTCATGTCTAATCCTGGGAGAGAGCATTGGGAGGCGGTTAAGTGGCTGCTACGCTACTTGAAAGGTACCTCTAAGGTTGCATTATGTTTCCGCAGGAAAGATGTAATCTTGGAAGGATTCACTGATGCAGATTTGGGTGGTTGTGAGGATACAAGAAAGAGTACTACGGGATATACTTTCACTTTGGGTGGCACAGCAGTTAGTTGGATGTCTCGACTTCAAAAGAGTGTTGCTCTTTCAACCACGGAAGCAGAGTACATGGCTATTTCAGAAGCCAGCAAGGAAATAATTTGGTTGGAGAATTTTCTTGAGGAGTTGGGCAAGAAACAGGAAGACAACGCTCTGTACAGCGACAGTCAGAGTGCTATTCATCTTGCGAAGAATCCTGTGTTTCATGCTAGGACAAAACATATCCAGTTGAGATATCACTTTATCAGAGAGTTGATTAGTGATGGTACTTTGTCCTTGAAGAAAATCCTTGGTTCAAGGAATCCAGCAGATATGCTGACCAAGGTGGTTACTAAAGAGAAGTTGAAGTTTTGCATAACTTCAACTGGCCTTCAGAACTGACTGTTGAAGAAGGCTCAGCACATATAGAGTTGCTTAATGCTGTTTGGGTTTTACTAGAGTTACATGAGTGAGAGTGGACCTGTGATCAGTCTCCAAGTGGGAGATTGTTGGGTATGTGGAGTCTGATATACCACATCGCTAACATAGGGAATGGAGGTCGGCCCTTTCCCTATAAATAGACTCTCTTGTAATTGTAAAACTAACGAATATTAAGACTAATAATATTTGTGCGGTTTGTGGAGTGCGGCTAGACCGATACCACGTTAATCCCTTGTCTTGTCCATTGTCGTTTATCTTTCTCAATCTAGGTTATCTTTCAGTCTCCTACTCAGGTAATTCCTAACATGTACTGCAAGGCAAACAACGGTCATGAGATCCAAGGTTGCGAGTTGTTTGCAAGAAAGGTGAGACAACTCTCGGGTTTCAGAGTAATACAAACCCAGAAAGTGACCCATGGGGAAGGATCCGTTAATGCCATCGGAGAAGGATTTCCTATCCCGCATTTGCATAACTCCAAAGGAACCCCACCCCAAATCATCCAAAAGAAAATGTCGACTTCGTCATACAAATAGTTCCCCACGCGCCGAGATGAGGGCAACTGTGAGATTGACACCCTGGGTCAGCCTTCCGGGAAATTCGATTATCTTGTCAGGTATTTTGCACCACCCTCCCACTCTAGTGCAACGTCATTACCATCCTCTTGGGAAACCCCGGATTCCGAATCGTACCCTTCACCGACGTGGTCACCTCCCCCGTTTCCTTTGAAGGAAATCTACACAGAAGACGCGCAGATTACGCCATCCCCACTCTCACCTCAACCAACTCCTTACCCTAGTTGGTATGATCCAAAGGTTAGCTACGAATATCACGCCGAAACTCGAGGACACTTCCTGGAAGACTGTTTTGTCTTTAGAGAAAAGGTTGATCATTTGACCAAACACGGACGAATCCCTTCCAAAAGTCTAGCAAAAGGTCCTGACGTGGCAACCAGTCCTCTACCGCACCATAATCCGGGGGTCAACGGAATTTTTTCTGAAGAAATCAACGATTCTCTCCCTTCAGTGAAGGAAGCACCCAAAGAAGAAATTTTCTTTGCGTTGGCTAAAAGTGGACACCTACCATACCCAGAGAATAATCAGGCCCAATGCCTATTTTGCCAAAGGGAAAGTAAGCATAAAATCTAAGATTGCAGACTTTTTCGGCAGAAAGTCAAGCAACTTACAACATTCGGGATCATTCAGACCGAAGGGAAAACTAGAGGAGCAATCAACGCCATCGAGGACGAATCTCCAGCACCCTATTCCTTCGAATATGTGGCCCAAACAGGGAATACGCAACCCGACCCCACGCAAAGTGTTGTTCACATTTGCTGTGAATACTCCTAGCCAAGACTTACATGCGACCCCATTTAACTACGGATACATGGTGGTCACTACCCCTCCTGTCGTTACACCAACAGGGCTCGCTATCGACGAAACCTCTTATATCGGAGGCATGACCCGCATCGGAAGGTGCTACATATCAGAGGAAGTAGAGAAACAACGACAAGCCAAAGAAAAAAATCCTTTGGTCCACAAAGAGGTAGTAGAAGAGACGCAAAGGTTCAACAAACCTGTAACCGAGGATGAGACAGCTGAGTTCCTCAAAATCATGAAACAGAGCGAGTTCAGCATCATCGAACAACTGAAGAAAACCCCCGCTCGTATTTCTATCATGAAGCTAATCCTTACTTCAGAACCTCATCGCCAAGCTCTCTTAAAAGTCTTAAAACAAGCCTTCGTAACTAAGGATTTATGGCAGACACGAGATTCCAAGCTCATCCCTTATTAGAGGTTACTCACCCAACTCACGCGGGAATTCGAAGAAACCAAATTCAACCGAGTCGACAGAGAAAAGAACCGCTTCGCAGACGTGTTAGCTACGTTGGCCTCGATGTTCAAGTTAAAATGCGGAGTAATGCTTCAACCATTGAGAGTGGAAGTAAAGGAAACCCCGGCATGCTGTGTCACGTTTGAAGAAGAACTTGATGGGAAGCCATGGTTCCACGACTTAGTACGATTTATCAGAAACCAGGAGTATCCACCGGGGGGCAAGCCGGGTTAGCAAAAAGATCCTCAAATGCTTGGCTTTAGACTTCTACCTCGACGGTGAAGTTTTGTATAAAAGGAGAGCTGATGGAGCTTTACTTTGTTGCGTCACCATAGCTGAGGCCAAGAAAATCATAACGGAGATCCACGAAGGGGTTTGTTCCACACACGCAAGTGGGCATATGATGGCAAGATAAATAATGAGACAAGGTTATTTTACGAGATTGCATCGACTACTTCCAAAAATGCCACAAATGTCAGATTTACGCGGACCAACTCCATGTCCCTCCGACCCCTCTCTTCAGTATGACATCACCATGGCCTTTTGCGATGTGGGGAATCGACATCATCGGCCAAATACATCCGAAAGCCTCTAATGGCCACCGCTTCATCCTCGTGGCAATCAATTACTTCGCCAAGTGGGTGGAAGCCGCCTCTTACTCCAGCATCACTCAGAAAACAACCATGCGATTCATTGAGAAGAACATCATTTGCCGTTATGGGGTCCCGGAAATGATCATTACAGACAACGACACTAATCTAAACGGAAGAATGATCGACAGTCTTTGCCAACGTTGGAAGGTGAAGCACCGAAACTCATCATCATATCGTCCAAAAATGAATGGCGCAGTCGAAGTGGCAAACAAAAACTTGAAGAAAATCATCCAAAAAATGGTGGTCACTCATAGAGATTTGCATGACATGCTTCCTTTCGCACTACATGCTTACCGGATAGCAACTCGTACGTCCACCGGGGCAACTACCTACTCTTTAGTCTACGGCATGGAAGTCGTAATTCCTCTTGAGGTAGAAATCCCTTCTCTCAGAATCCTGGCAGAATCAGAAGTAGAAGAATCAGATTGGGCAAGGGTGAGGTACGAGCAGTTAAACCTCATTCTTGAGAAACGCTTGGCCGCTATCTGCCATGCACAATTGTATCAGCAAAGGATGGCCAACGCGTATAACAAGAAAGTGCGACCTCACAAGTTCAAGACCGGGGATTTAGTGTTGAAAAAGATTCTCCCTCATTAAGAGGCTAGTCAAGGAAAGTGGGCCCCAAAGTACGAAGGCCCATATTTAGTTAAAAGTGCATTCTCGGGGGGTGCCCTAATGCTAACCAATATGGATGGAGATGACCTACCAAGACCGGTAAATGCCGATGCTGTCAAGATATACTTTTCCTAAGGTTTCACAGACTGTGCATCTTGTCGAATCAAAGAAATAGGGTTTTATCATGACAATAATGCTCAAATGTTTATCCTGAAATTAATAAAATGAGTTTCCTTTTAGGAGATGCTTGTTATTTTAAAACTTTTTTTCTCTTTTTTGTTAAACTTATGAGATGACAAAAGGAGGTATGGCATTGGTGGCTCCTAAGGAGTAGTTCGAGACACAAGACACGACGCTTAGACTAACGCCACTAATCAATCTTAAGTTTTACAGGAACATAATGTCTCACACCTCATCTCATCATTGCGATAGGACCAGGGAATCCCCCTCGTAGCAGCTCCTGAATTGCCGTAGCAGGCCGCCTTAAAAAGCAAATCAGGAAAGATTTAAAAAAAAAAACCAGTCACTATCTAAATTGAAAAAATTCTTTTTCCTCGCAGTACTACCAGCACATCCTGCAACCAGTCTCAAAGGACCGAATGCATAAAGGGAGATCACCCTGCAAAGCTATCATCCGATCATCGAGAGGATTGTCTGAACCTGTAACACTATTCAAGAACTTAAGGGCCATCCATCGAGAATCCGTGGGGCATTGCCAGGATTTCACAGCAATACTATTATCTAGTTTGGGCGAGGACTGAATACTGGACCAAAGTCACAAAGCCCATCCGATGCCGACCGAGCTGTTGGGATGCTAGTGGCAGGAGTTTCCATCTCCATTCGCCTATTCAGAGGAGTTCATCATCAAGACGTCATGGTCGCCAAGCGCCCTTTGCAGGCAGAACTCCTGGAGAAGAAGCACGACGAAAAGTTGTCCTCCCAGGACCACAATCAACATACTTAATTCGGTCTTATTTAAGAAGTTTCTCAACATCCGCGCTAGGATCAGCACGATGAAGATCAATCCTTTAATTTATGGATCACTAACTGCTGACTGACTCTGATCGCATTCACTTATTTTATCCACAATCTCTTGCTGCAAAAAGTGTTAGAACTCCTCTCTAAAGAGGGACAGCCAGACTACAATTATCACCCGCGCCAAGATGGGAATTGCGGTAAAGCATCTAAAGCAAAGCTATCATCAACCAACATCCGATGCAAGTCATACCGCAGTGACCCACGGACGGCCCGTCCAAAAGGGAGAGCTTAAAACTTATCAATCGCATTACTCTTTCTAAAAATCGCCTTTCATTTACTCCTCATCCTTCTCTCCTCATTTTTTCAGGAACTGGATCACCCCATTGTTGCCTACATGAGACTGGTAGAAGACGCCCTCGCAGCCCCGCTGCATATTTCGGGGACAGAAGATTTTCCCCTTATCCCGGAGCAATCACGGAGCAAATCAGTGAAAATCCAGCAATGGCCAGTAAGCAAATGAACAAAAAATGCGGATCTCATTCTCACTCCGACCTGGATCGACGATTTCTACAAAGCATCTGAAAAAGAAACCAATCAATCAACATCTAAGCAAAGCATCCCTAAGCTGGGACCATGCAAGGACTTGAATCATCCCACTGTCATCCGCGTAAAGCTCGTGGAAGATGCCCTCGCAGCCCCACTGCACATTTCAGGGGAGTCCATCTTTCTTCCCCCCTTATTAAAATTTATTTTAGTTCCGGCTCACTTTGTTAGCTTTAAATTGCATACGGTCGTCTAGCCCGCTAAGGGCAACCCTTTAAATTCTCATTGGACTCTTGCAAATAGGTCGTCCCCCGCGTCCCAACTTTAACCTATCAATCAATCAAACAAATTCTTTTTAGCCCGGCTAAAATAAAAATCCATACTACTCTCATAGCATATTCATGCATTTCATACGTCGGGGATGTTCAATCCCTCTGTTAAGTAAGGCATCCATCAAAATTACGTATCATACATGATCTTACTTGTTTGCTCTTATATCCACGATTTGCTCAGACGTAAGCAGTCACAGACAAATCCCAGTAAGCATTTTCGAGCCATCGCGCCTTATCTTTTCATGAGTGTAAGGGCCTGACTAAGTACCAGTTGAATTCACATAATATCCAGGGTACATGTGCTATTAGACATGGGATAGCAATAAAATGACGTGGGACTTTTACGATTTTCTCCATTTTTCCATTTCTTCCCTCTTTCCACCACATGTGCCATCACTCCTAAAAAACCTTCACTATCACTCATACCCCGAGAGCCGAGGAGCAGTGTCAGCTATGATTGCTAGCTGGAGGTAAAAAGCATGCCAAGTTCAAGTTCACGACAAAAAGAGACGGAGAAAGTCACCAAAGGATTGCTAAGAACCATCACTGGAGAGAGGCAAAAAACCCAAAGATGAAGGCCAAGGCCTTAAGCCAGAACGGGAAGAGATTGAGACAAAGGTTGTGCTTGCTCTAGTCTGATGCGTTTCAAATCAAAATAAAAAAAAAGAAAAAAAAAGAAAAAAGAGAAAAAGAAAAAAAGAAAAGAAAAAGAAAAAAAAAGAAGAAAAAAAGGGGAAAAGAAAAAGAGAGAAGTGCTCAGAGGCGTTCAAGGAACACAACAATCGAAAAACAGAAGCAAGCACAGCCCAGGGATAACTAAACTCAAGAAATCTCGAGGAAAACATTCCCTAGTGAAGACTCGAGAAAAAGGGCCCAGGGCCAACTCAAGTAGTAAACCTCGAAAAGAACAACGACAACATTCTCAAGTGAAGACTTGAGAGGAAAAAGGGCCCAGAACTAAACTCAAGAAATCTTGAAGGAAACATCCCTCAGTAAAGACTCGAGAAAAGGCCCCCTGGCCAATGGGAAAACAACATTCACAGCAAGGATCCAAGAATTCATGTACGCTGCTGAGAAAGCACCCCCAACAAAAAATGAAAGAACTCGCGCGCCTTGCCCTCATCAGGGACAATCGACAACCGTTACTCATCAAAAAACCTTCAAACCCTTTAGAAAAGCACATCTTTACCAAAACAAGCTTCTTTCCGGACATTTCATGTCCCTTCATTATTTTCTGTGAAAGTCCCATTGATTATTAGAATGCCCATGCATGTGCATCTTTATTTGAAGTCTATTCACTCGGATTGACATTGCGAATTGGAAATTATGTACCATGTTAGTTGCATCTTTATGAGCGTAAAACACTTAACCTTGTTTTAGAGCGTGAGTGCAAACACTAATATCAGGTGAGGATTACTTATGGCTGTAAATTGTGGGAAAGTCTTGTCCTTGGGGTCGTTACCTCCTGAACAGGATGCAGATGCACTCTAGGTTCGTATCAAGACCGCTGGTAACAAAAGCGAACGACTTCCTTCCCTAGAGTGATTGAACATCCTTAGCTTTATATTTCCTCCTCCTAGAGTGACATCATACATTTCCTCCTCCTAGAGTGATAGCATCTACGTTTCGTCCTCCTAAAGTGACGATTAGTCTATTTTTGCACCTCGCGTCCTCTCCTACGGGATTGACGTCATTTATATTTCCGCATTTTACATTTCCTCCTCCTAGAGTGACATCATTTATATTTCCTCCTCCTAGAGTGACAACATCAACATTTTTCTCCTCCTAGAGTGACATCATTTGCATTTCCTCCTCCTAGAGTGACCTTAATTTAATTTCCGCAGTTCACGTCTTCTCCTACGGGATTGACGTCGTTTACATTTCCGTACTGTATTTCCTCCTCCCAGAGTGACATCATCAACATTTTTCTCCTCCTAGAGTGACATAATTTGCATTTCCTCCTCCTAGAGTGACCTTAGTTTAATTTCCGCATTTCACGTCTTCTCCTACGGGATTGACGTCGTTTACATTTCCGTACTGTATTTCCTCCTCCTAGAGTGATAGCATCAGCAATTTCCTCCTCCTAGAGCGACATCATTTGCATTTCGTCCTCCTAGAGTGACAGTGTCCACATTTTACCTCCTCCTAGAGTGACAGCATTACATTCCCCCCCTCCTAGGGTGACATCAGTTACATTTTCCTCCTAGAGTGATATCATTAAATTTCAAAACATCGTTACATCTTCCTTCTAGAATAACACCTTTTTGCATTTACACCCCCAGTGGAGTCGTCATTTACCTTTCCGTAATTCACTTTTTGTTCCTGTCAAGGAAGTCGTCATTAACAATTCTACAATTTATGTTTCCCTTAATATCCGTATAGATCTAAGTTTACATCTTTGCAGGACATCCGGTCAAAACTCAATTCATACAAGGGCTTCCAAACCTATCTCCTCCCCGAGGGACATCAACAGCATACTTCCTCCCAGAGTGAGATGAACGATTATCTCCTCATAGAGCGACAGTATCAAAATTATCCCATCAGATTGACATCAACAACATACCTCCTCCTAGAGTGACATCAACGAATGACATCATCGAATTATATCTCCTCCTAGAGTGACATCAAAGAACTTCTTCCTCCCAGAGCGACGTCATCACACTCTTTTAAGGTAAGACCTGCTGTGTCGCCAAAATTTGGATATGTGGGGGCAACCGTCTTTACTCCTTATCAAATACTCTGATAAGACAGTAAAGAGGGGGCAACTGTTGATACCTGAATTTTGATGCCATTTAAATTGAATTTATCATTTCTGCCATTTTACTTAACTTACTGTCGTTTTAATTAATTTACTATCATTAGTTCATTTTTAATTCTCGTCACATTTTATCATCGTTATTATTGTCATCAGCATCATAAATCGCATTTTTAATTTTTCGTTGCAATATTTTCATTATTATTATTATTAATATTTTCAGCCTTAAACATCATATTTTTAATTATCCGTTAGTCATTTGCTATTTATTTTTCCGTTTTAGGTCATCGCATAAAATTTAGGATTTTTAGTATTTTATCATATTTTTTAGCATTTTTTATTTTATTATTTTGTTTGTTTGAGCTTTTATTGGACCCGAGTAAGTTCGCTCGGACCATTGATCGAACGCGTTATTTCTTTAGTTGACAATTACCTACTCTTTTTTTTATTCACGCTAGTCAACTTCGTCTCATGCAATTTTCGTCGTAACGTCATTTATTTTTCGCTCGAAAATATTCATGTTTCCGAACGAGAAAATAAACACGTTAAACGAAGATTTTTCTTCATTCACTGTCGACTAGTAAATTCGTCTCATTTTTCTCTACAACTTGGTCACCTCGGATTTTTGAGCTCTCTCTTGTCAAGTGAGTTCGCTCGTACCACTACCCGAGTCAAATATCCCGTTCGAGCTCATTTTTGCTCCCGAGTGAAATTTCTTGGAGAAAAGGCTCGAACATCTTTTCTGGTCAGCCAGTTATTTTTTAGTATTTTTCTAGATCACGCCACCTCTTTTATTTCGTAAAATTAATTCCCTATTATTTTTCCCGTTCGAACTTTCTTTTTTCGCAAATAATTTTTTTTCTCGAGACGGGATTTTTTCTCATACTGTATATCAACTCTCGTTGTATTTTTCTCTACGTGCTGACACATTTTGATCGAGTTTTCAAACCATTTATTAGCAAAAATGGCTCGAGGCCATTTAAATAACATTAAAGGGCCAAGTTGATCACCACCGTTGATCTGGTTGACCAAGGAAAGTCAACCAGATCAACGGCTCACTATTTACGTGCATGGTGCACATAAACAGTGGTGACAAGCTGCAATGGAGCAAGCCATGAAGCTGCTTAAACCAACTGCTGGTTTATGTCGTATTAATTCATATACATGCTGTGGATAATTACCATGCTTTTTATTTGTTGATTCATTGAATGAAACGATCGAATTCAAGTTTTTTGTTAATTATCATTTTAACATTTTTATGAAATTAAATGCTATTCTTGTGTGTTTTAAGTTTTAATTTTTGCGGGATCATGTTGTGGAGGAGGAGAGCTTTCCTCAGAGCTCAAAACCAGGCGATTTGACTGCCTGGTCGGAGCTCCCCGTCGCCGGCAGTGGCGCCGACGACATGAGGAAGACGATGAACAGTGCCCCCTTGGGCTTGTTCAACGTGGGAAGGAGAGAACATCACCCTAAAAAAATGTGATTTTTGGGCCAGGAACTATTCCTGGCCCATTTCTTTTATTTTTCAAATTGGGCCCAACCCATTTTCATTCTTTCCGAGATCTCGGGTCGTGTTTTTTTGTAAAATTCTCGCATGCTTCGTATGATATATTTGGGGGTTGTGATTTATGTTTTTTTTATATTATATGCATGAAATGTTTAGCTTTTGCTCGTAAAAATACTCGTATGTTTCGCTATGATTATTTCTTGTAATATTGCGTGAAACTTTCGTACCTATAAACTGTTTAAAATTCCGCAATTTAATTTTCCGTACTTTAATTTTCCGCAATTTAAAATTCAGTCATTTAATTTACCGCCTATATGGTCGGTCTCGTTTTTAATTTCCGCAAATATCAACTGCTTTGAATTCTGCACATATCAACTGTTTAATTTTTCTGCAAATCATACACTGTTTAAATTTTCCTGCAAATCATCAACTGTTAAATTTTCGCATGCATCAAATCATCATTTAAATTTCTCGTACTTATCAACTGTCATCATTTAAATTTCTCGCACTTATCAACTGTCATCATTTAAATTTTTGTATGCATCAAATCATCATTTAAATTTTCCTGCACTTATCAAATCGTCATTTTTATCTTCATACTCGTCAAAATCATTGTTTACTTTTTTGATATATACCAACTATTTGTTCAAATTCTCGCATTCATAAACTGCTTATTTATTTTTCGAGCTATCACTAACACTCTCATTTTGTAGGTTTAAAATTTAAGCTTCACTCGAAAGTACACCTTTCTTTCCCTTTTGTTTATTGAAAGCTTTCTGTAAATATTAATCATATGCATGATATATAGAATTGCTAGAATTAAAATCAACCCACATGAACAACTTGTTTAAATAACTCGCTTTAAATGCCGTTCTCATTTGTTTTAAATTCCGCTTATATTGACTGCATGTGTTTGGTGGCTTCGATCCCACATCGGTTTATCATTTTAAAATATCTCTCATTTAAATTTGTACTCTGCTAGTAATCCATGATAGAATCACTTAGTAATTAATTTAATCATGCATGGTCCGATGATGAAAAAGAGGGCGCTCATTCAGTCTTACGGAAAATCCAGTCCCATCACAATACGGTCAGGAATAATCGATCAGTCTTGAAAATGGTAACCCCGTCTAAAAAGATTTTTAAAACGGTAACCCCGTCCAATGATTAATTATTCCTGAACGGTCCCGATCATGGAAAAGACTAAAGTGACGATTCCTCTGAGGACCCCCTTTTAAAACGCATTTTTATCAAACATCTTTTAAACACCTCTCTTATCAACTGGTAACCATTTTCGGATGTGACTCGGGTGCCTAACACCTTCCCGAGTCCATAATACGACCCCGAACCATTGTTCTTGGGTTTAGACCCTTTTTTTTTAGCCTTTAGTTTTTTTATTTATTTTATTTTTATGCCATGATGATTAGGTTCCCTAAGCCTAGAGATAAAAATTAGGGTGGCGACTTCATTGCATGTTGTGAGGCGTCCTTTTACGCCGAGCATCGTAAGGTCTCAGATTTGTCGTATACTCGTGAATTTTTAATTTTCGGGGTGCGACACCTAGGACTATTGTTAGTGATCGCTACACCATGTTCTTGGGTCATTTTTGGCGCACATTGTGGTCTCACCTAGGCACTAAACTCCTATTTTCCACTACATGCCACCCACAAACAGATGGACAAACAGAGGTAGTCAATAGGACTTTAGGGTCTCTCTTAAGAGTGATGATTGTCACACATGGCACCAAATGGGAAGATAGTCTTGCTTTCATTGAATTTGCATATAATCATGAACATCACTCTATTATTGGTTTCTACCCATCTGAGGTGGTATATGCGTTTCAATCCCTAACCCCTCTTGATCTATTACCTTTGCCTTTGAGTATACTTGAGTGTGTAGATGGCAAAACAAAGGCGGAAGAGGTTAAGAATTTTCACGAGCAAGTGCGTGCAAACATTGAATCCATGAATGAAAGAGTGGCCAACAAGTGAAACAAAGGCAAGGCATCCACGCCCTTTGAACTCGGGCAATGGGTTTGGTTGCATTGGTGAAAGGAGAGGTTCCCTCAACAACGACAAGGAAAACTAATCCCCCGTGGCGATGGACCCTTCCAAATTCTACAATGGATTAATGATAACGCTTACATTCTTGATTTGCCTCTTGATTATAGATCCATAAGTAATTCGTTTCACATTAATGACTTGACTCTCTGTGATGTAGAAAATGAAGAGCTTGAAGGAATGGATTCGAGGACGAATCCTTTCAAAGGAGGAGGTGATGATGCGATCAAGCCTACATTAAACCTTGAAGAACAAGATGTGGCGCCAAGAGGACCAATCACAAGGAGCATGGCTAAGAATACCACCCTATGAATTGAGGAGAAGATGAGAAAGGAGGTGTTTCAAGAAGAGGGTCGAACCATGATGATGCTCGCCCATCATTCAGGAACGATCGTACGATTACCCCTTAGAAAAGTCCCTGGCGACATACGGCCAGAAGAAGACAAAAAAATTGTCTTCTGAAGTGAGGCTAGCAACATACCTTAAGCCTCTAATGTTATGTCGCCATAGGTGCCTCCAGCTTCCGAGAAAGCTTATTTTAAGGCTTTTCCCATCACTTATAAATAGCTTTCTCCTTCATTTTTCTTCCTTAGTTTTTGTCAATTGTTTATTGCTAGAGTTGAGAGCATTCCTCCCTCTAAACACCAAGAACTCAACTTCTGAGGATCAAGCATTGGAGATTTCTTGATCCATTACAAGTAAAACTCCTTTTAATCTCTATCCTTTTAATTTCCTTTTGTATTGAATTGAATGAATGCTTGGGAATATTTGATTGCTTCAATATATTGGATTCCCACTTGGAGGATGATTAATATAAGTTAAATTGATTGTTCTCTTGTTTATTGATTGTTTCTAATTGAATTTTAACCACAAATTATTCCTAAAATTGCCCAGAAATTCACCAAATTCCGCTGCACTTTTCTCCATCTTTTCCAACTTCGATTCATCATTTTCCTTGTGTTTTCTTGTTTGATTTTGATTGAGTTTTGTCGGGAAACTCAAGCTAGATCTATTGACACGATTCGGCTCATTAAAATGAGGCCGAATCGCATCAAGATGCAGGTTTGTATCTTTTGTCCGTTTATAAAGTAGGTAATGTCCGACTCAATTTGTTTATCAAATGAGATAAAAATATGAATTTTGTGACCCCTCTAAAGCTAGACAAAGAGAATGAGTAAACTAGTCTAGATTGAGGAGGTTCCATGAGTGATCATATTAAAATGGTGGTATGGGCTAATTGGGAATATAATACCTAAACTCCTAAATCAATTTAGGACCGCGACGTATACGATCTGAATGGTTTTGCTCCATTTATGGACAACCTATGGATCCTTACTGCTCCTTTTATGAATATCTGGAAAAAGCGTCGTGGGACCCCCCAGCGTCTACACTCCAACGATCAAATCAGTAGTCATTACGAGTATATAATAAAATATACGGTTGACACATACAAGAACACCCCAGCGTCTACATTTGTGGCTAGGTTGCCTAGGAACCATTCCTAGGAGGGTTAACTGTGACATTCAAGTTCCTTTTATGTATTTTCCTTTCAATCAATACATCTCCTTCTTTGTTTCCATTATTCTTCTAAGTCTTCTGCAAAGCTATGCTTCTCCTAAACAAACATTGAACGTCTAGATCCAGCCGATCTCCTAAAGTGAGCTAGATCCATCACTCGGCCTTGCTTGAAGCCGAAACATCAAGAGACTCCAAGGAGGCTCTTATCAAGTGGTAGCGGAGCTCCAGCTGCTCTAGCTAGCCTCTTCTAAGCGTCTTGAGTTTTCTTTTCTTCACCTCTACACATCTTCCTACTCCAAATCAATTCGGTGTGCACTCCACATCATGTTCGTGCGCATCACTTGATTTCCCTCGCCTTTCCTTCTAACCTAGTTTTCCTTGTATTCTGTGTGCTCCTAAGTCTTAGAGTCTTGTGCTAGGCTTGAGTTTAGGTCTATTTTGGAGATTTGAGTGGGTGAGTTAGTGAGTGCAATTGAGTGTTGTGTGACACACGAGCGCCCAAACACGTGAGCAAGTGACTAACTTTTATCAAGACTTGCGTTTGTTCATTTTGTAGGTACACTCCATCATGTCCAACGACCAATTTCACTCCGATGCCTCTTCCAATGTAGGTCTCCTACGCGCCGGCAGCCGCGATGGCCTCGCCGGCCCCAACCCTACATTGGCTTCCCTTGCCACCCAAATGGCCGAAATGCAAAACAATTGGGTGACCCAACAGCAACACAACAAGGCTATCCTAGATGCGATAGCAGCCATAACCCCTCGGCCAGCCCACCAGCCCCCACCACCACCTCCGCCACCACCACCACCCCTCCCACCGCCGGACCTTACCTCACCACAACTTACTGCCCAATCCCATCCCACGACACAACCCCCACAACCTACTGCCCATTACCATCAAACTACAAACCCCAATGACCCCGCACATGTGGCTTACTACGGTTTCCCTAACCATGTGGGCCACAATGAAGGCGTGATGGTCGGGGACTATCACAACGATGACGAGGGCTCCATCACCACACTAATATGGAACATCACTACCGCCCTCACCCAAACTACTCTACAAACCCCCACCCCATTACCATTAATGAGCTGCGGCACACCCACATACAAAACCCCCCACCACACATTCCACACCCCAATGTTCCATTCCACCGGGCCAATGACTATGTGCCCCCCACGACATCCAACCGCCTTACAACTCCATGACAGGCCACACAACCCACCAAACTACCCTATCCCGCCCAATCAACCACCATTCTATGAGCACGACAATGGTGCACGTAGATTTGACTACGATGACCACTATGAACCTAGAGGCCGCCGCCACCAAGAGGATAGACCGGATAACAACCTACATAGCATCAAACTCACCATTCCTCCTTTCGACGACAAGGAGGATCCCGACGCCTATTTTCTTTGGGAAAGCCAAGTCGAGCGTGTATTTGAATGTTATAACTACACCGATATGAAAAAGATTAGGCTAGCGGTTGTTGGATTCACTGAATTAGCCATTCATTGGTGGGAAAGGCTCGGCACCACTAGGAGGATTGAGAGGAGACCGCCTATTGAAACTTGGCAAGACTTAAAAGTAGAGATGCGCCGGCATTTTGTCCCTTCCTACTACCACCGTGACCTTCACCAATGTCTCCAACGCCTATCTCAAGGCTACCGAAGTGTGAGTGACTTCTACCATGACATGCTCACATGTGTCATGCGGGCTAACATCAGTGAGACCGAGGAAGCAACAATGGCTCGGTTTCTAGGAGGCCTTCGTAAAGACATTGCCTACACACTAGATTTTCACTCCTATGACAACTTGGAGGATATGCTTCACTTGGCATTGAAAATTGAAAAGCAAGTGAACTCTAAACCTAAATTCCCTTTCACCTCTTCCTCTACTTCTACAATGCCCCCATGGACTCCTTCGGCACCCTCAAACAAACCCCCACAAGACACCACCAAACCATCATTCACACATAAACCGAACACCTACACACCGAGACCTCCTCAAGCCCCAAACACTACTAGACCACCTACAAACCCCACACCTAACCAATGTACCCCATCCCGCTCCATTGAGTGTTTCAAGTGTGGCGGCAAGGGCCACATGAAAGCCGAATGCCCTAATAGAAGACTCATCTTGATCCGTGAGAGTGGTGAAGTAAGTAGTGACGACGATGATGTGGAGATTATCCCACATAACCTCCCGGATACAACACCAAGTGATACGGAGGACACGGATGAGTATGACCAGGTTGTGGTCCCTCATTGCCTCGTCGTGCGCCGCAACTTAAGTTTGATCCCTAAAGATGATGATTTGGCCCGGGAGCAACGCGAGAACCTCTTCCACACTCGCGGTGTTTCCCATGGAATGACTATATCTATTATTGTGGACAATGGCAGCTGCACCGACGTTGCAAGCACCCTCTTAGTGTATTCCCTAGCCCTCTCCACCACTAGACACCCACGACTGTACACCCTAAACTGGTTTAATGGTGGCAACTCTGTCAAAGTCACTCGCCAAGTCCTTGTGCCTTTTGCAATCGCCACCTATGTAGATGAACGTCATTGTGATGTTGCCCCAATGCAGTCCAGCCATCTCCTACTTGGTAGGCCTTGGCAATTTGATAGGCATGCTCTACACGATGGTTTCCACAACACCTACAAGTTCACTCACGATGACCGCAAGTTCCTAATTCATCCTTTGCCTCCACATCAAGTCTACGAAGACCAATTGAAGCTAGAAAAGGCGTGCGCCACTTTAGACGTCACTTCTAAGTTTGAAAAGAAGATTGAGTGCAGTGGACTGAAAAAAGTGAGTAGTGAGAGTGGTGAAAAATCAGGGTATGAAAAAAGTGAGCATACCCCGAGTGGAGAGAAGAATGAGTGCAACATGCAAGAGGAAAACAACCGGCAAGAAAAAAGTGAGCTTGCCAAGAGGGGAAAAGCAAAACTTGACATCCCAAAGCAAGTTAGTGAGGCCAAGCATGCTCCTAGAGTGAAGAGTAAGGCCATGGTGAGTATGGCAAAAGGGAGGGACATCCGTTTATCTTTGATGTTGCAAAAACCGTGTATCCTAATTTGGTTCACAGATCTTTGCTTGTCATCTTCTAACTCTAACCCCCCTTTATCTAGTGATGTTGCCTCACTTGTGCAGGACTTTGTTGATGTCTTTCCCGAGGATATTCCCCACGGCTTGCCTCCCATCCGTGGGATTGAGCATCGCATTGAGTTCCTTCTGGGTTCCACCATCCCGAACCGGCCAACATATTGATGCAACCCAAAGGACACCCATGAGCTTCAAACGCAAGTAGAGGACCTCCTTGACAAGGGTTTCGTACGTGAAAGCCTCTCACCTTGCGCTGTCCCGGTCATCTTGGTACCCAAAAAGGACGGGACATGGAGAATGTGCATGGATTGCCGTTCGATCAATCAAATAACAGTAAAATATTCTCACCCTATACCGAGACTTGATGACATGTTAGATGAACTTAGTGGTGCCATTATCTTCTCTAAAATTGATTTGGTTAGTGGTTATCACCAGATTAGGGTTCATGAGGGTGATCAATGGAAAACGGCATTTAAAACTAAATTCGGATTGTATGAGTGGTTAGTCATGCCGTTTGGATTGTCTAATACCCCTAGCACTTTCATGCGCCTTATGAATCATGCTTTTAGACATCTAATAGGGAAATGTGTGGTTGTGTACTTTGATGACATATTGGTGTATAGTTTATCTAGAAATGCTCACATGGATCACTTGCGTCAAGTTTTCCTAATCTTGAGAACTCATCAACTCTTTGCCAAAATGTCTAAATGTAATTTTTGCTTGGAAGAAGTGCATTTCCTTGGCTTTATTGTAGGTGACTTCGGCCTCAAGGTTGACCCTGCGAAGATAAAGGCAATCACCGATTGGCCGAGACTCTCTGATAGCACGTTTCATGGTCATGATTTTACCTTCTTTTCTAGCCCTTTCGGGGGCTCGAAGTCGCCATTTGACCCTCATTTCACTCTTATTTGCAGATTAGCATCAAAGGAGGGAAAAGGCCGAAAAGAAGCGATTTTAGAGCATTTCTGAGGACTTCCATTTTCCAGGCCTAGAAGAAAGAATGTTGTCAAGACCTCGACGCGAACCAGACCAGTGCGCTGTCTCAAGGCCTCGACAGTTCTGAGCCTTCTTCCAAAGAAAGTATCTTCTGGGATCCGCACGAAATCCCAGGAGTTTCCAGAAGGCATCAGGCGTGTCAAGGATCCCAGAATATTCCTTTTGCAAGGACATGTGTTGTCACGCCCTCATTGCCCTTAGCTGTTTTTGTCTCCTAGCTAGTTTAGGCTATACAAGCATAGTTTTAGGGTTTTTGTAAGGACGGCTGTTCCAAGGATAATTTCTTACTTTAGTTTCAGTATTTATTTTCTGGGATCATCTCCTCTTCTTGATCAAGAGCAGCCATTGTCAACAACTTTCCTCTTCGATTATTAATTAATCTACCGGTTTACTCTACTCCCTTTTTACTTTCTTTAGTTTATCATTGCATGATTATAACTACCTACTGTTTATATTATAGTATGAGTAGCTAAATACCCCTTTCTTGGTGAAGGGTGTTCCACGGGTTGTAGGGTTTGGCTAAGAGGTCTAATGCATGCTTAACATATTCTCTTGTGACACATAACTGTTTACCGATTTAATTCCATGCTTGTCTAGAAATGTTAAGAGCTTGATCATCTTTTAGTATTTCTGCATGAGTAACGTCATATTCCAGGGTTATAACTGACGCGAAGCCCTGGAGTTGGAGCAGACACCTAGGGGAGGCAGCGCGAGAGGCCTCACCTAGGGGTAAACAGTTATCTAGGGTATGCGATACGAGTCTGACAAGCTGAGCTATCGCGCCCTAGATCTGTCTTACCTCTCCTTCATGGGCGTTCTGAATTTAGCCTCCCTACTTCGAGCCCGTGACAGGCCGGACGGTCAAGGCTACCTTTTGATGACAAGGAAGGTAGCTGAGAGGATGGCTGAACGTCAAGGTCACCCCATATGTGGAAATGGGGGGTGACTTTTATCTACGAAGGTAAGCAGGGGATGCGGTGTGGAAACGTGGTCCCTATAGCAGATCTGCGCATGAGTCTGGAAAACCTCTGCACCGATAACTAGCCGACCTAGAAAACAACCCAAGGGAGCACCTTTCGCTGAGATCTCATCCTATTTGATTAATATCATTTTCATTACTCTTTCTGCATTCGATCTGTTTACATCTCTTGCTCTGGAATACAATTTACATCTCTTGCCCTGGATTACGATTTACTTTCGTGCCCTAGATAAGTACTTTCCAATTCTGTTTTGTTAGCTCCCCTACTCTGCGTTGATTAATTTATTAATCAACATAAAACCCCTCCTTTTATTGTTACTTTGGTTAGATCTGTTGCATATTGGCTTGTCATACTTGTTCACTAGCAATTCATTCCTTCAATCTCTGCGGTTCGACCCTGTCTTGCTCTATACACATTAATTTGTACATTTAGGCATCAGGATAAATTTAAGTATATTTGACTGACGATCAAATTTTGGCGTCGTTGCCGGGGATTGAACGGTACTGATTTTGTTTTGTTTTTCTTGTATGACCAGGAGATCTGCCCCCGATCTACTCCCTCTAGACCTCGAGTTGACCAGAACGGAAAGAGGACTTCGTAAGCAAGCTCAAGGGATATCTGCTTATCGTAGAGTGATCCCTCATCCTGCCCTCGACGGTTCCCCTTCTAACCTGGCTGACCAGGAACATCAGCTTTTCTTAGACCTGACCTTTCTCCATCGTGATCCCGAAAACCCCATACCAGACCACTTTAATTTTCCAGCAATGGATGACCTAGCCAACAATGACAATCGTAACAACCGTGAAAACCACGAAGATCCACCACCACCCCCAGACCAACAAACCATCGACAATTTCCATGCAACCCCCGATATGGCCAGTAGCTGTATTGACTGGCCCAATGTTCCTAATGACTGGACTCTGAAGTCCGCCGTACTTCATCATCTGCCTACTTTTCGAGGGGTAGCCAAGGAAAATGCTCTTCGCTATCTTCAACAGCTCCACTCTATTGGCGAGGCCATGAAACCTGCAAACGTTAGTATTGAACAGGCCAAGCTTCGCGCATTCCAGTGCTCTCTCAAAGATGATGCCCTAGATTGGTATTACGACCTTCCTGCAAGATCTATTCGTTCTTGGGCGGACATGTCAAAAATATTCACTGAAAAGTATTACCCGACTTCTATCTCCAATACCACGCGCAAGCAACTCGTCTCCATTGTTCAGAAGAAAGAAGAAACTCTAGCCCAGTACTATGAGAGATTCCAGAAGATGCAATCGAGTTGCCCAGCCCACAATCTTACCGAGCATGCTCTGGTTCAATATTTTTGTGAAGGCCTCAAGGCTCAGGATAAGGCGTTGCTTAACGCAGCTGCCAATGGATCCTTGACTGCTCTAACTCCAAGAGCCGCACGAGCAACAATAGAGCTCATGGCCAAGAATACCTCTGATGACCTTGCCAACAATCCAGGCCAGGATGCCCAAGTAGCTGCCCTTCAGAACCAGATATCTTCTCTCACAGGAATGTTCCAAAACTTCATAACCGCACAACCCGCACCTGTCAAGGCCTGCTAGATATGCAATTTCGTGGATCACCCCACTGATGCATGTCCTCATATTCCGGAGGAAATACAAGTGAATGCTGCTGGCCAATTTATTCCAGTCTCTTACACTCAGACTTACAATCAAGGCTGGAAACAACTAAATCTAGGATGGGTCCCTAACACTCAGCTTTCGGGACCTAGCCATCAACAGCACCAGAACCCCTATGGAAATCCCCCTCCTAATATGCCAAATTTCAGACCTCGACCCACATTTCACCAGAACCAATATCAACGCCAACCTCCTCAGGATCAGAACTTTGTCCATCCTCCAGACCAGACTTTTGTCCAGCCCCCGACTGCTGAAATGCCTAAGAATCCTGAGCAGCAGAAAGAAATAGATGAACTTAAGAAGCAAATGAGTGCCCTGACTGCCAAATTGCAAGAGTTAACAAATCATGGCAGATTGCCACCCCAGACGGAAACGAACCCCAAGCACAATGTCTGTGCTGTAACTTTGCGTAGTGGATCAACTTTGAACCCACCAGAGCTTCCAGCCCAAGATATTGAAAGTTCTCCAGAGACCAAAATCCGGCCTAAACCGAGAACAAAGCTCCCCAAAGTCCCTAGATTCGTGGAAGTCAAAGAAGACAGAATCCGCTCCCCCAGATGTTCACCACGGAATGACCCCAACCCACCAGAATTTACTCAAGAGTACATTTATAAGATTCTTGAGCTCCTGTTCCCTCACAGATTGGTCAAGACCAAGAAAGATAAGGAGGACCGCGATATCTTTGAAATGTTCAGTAAAGTGGTTGTCAACATCCCTCTTCTCCATGTTGCGTTCCTTGTAGGCTAGAACGCCCTCCTTAGATCGTTGTCCGACGACGTGGCTTTCAATGCGGAAAATAACTCGAAGAAGACACGTGAATCTCCAAGTCGCAATGCTTGGCACTCCACGCAGAATCCCTTGAGGATCTTGCGTCAAACCTTTGAATCTCCAAATCGTAATGCTTGGCAATCCAAAGAACGGATGACTCAATGAAAGGTGCTTTCAAGTTTTACTTGACAAGCTAATCGAATGCACGAAACTCAATTAGTTGCAAGGTTCATCAAGAACAAGTGGGTAAAGATCCCAAGCAATATGCTTTCAATAATCAATAATCAAAGTCTGCTGAAAATAACATGGGCGGCTCCTTTTTAAGGAAGCGCAAAACCCTAATTCCAAAAATGGAAACTAGTTTAGTTTCTAAATAATGACTTAACGAAATTGGCAACAAGCCACCCTTCCAAATAAGTTCTGAAACCCTAAATTAACATAAATAAAGTCTAATAATAAGGATAGAAGTGCAGGCGCCGCCGTTTAGGTCAAAAGGCCCAAGTGGCTTTGCTTGCGGGTCCGCCGAATCACATTTTAAGGAAACAAGGCGTTTTCCTTATTCCCTCGAGCGTTCCCACTGAAACTTGGAGGGAAACTTTCTAACACATATATTAAGTTCTGGACTGAATATTGTGCGAGAAAATATGCTCCAATCGTCAAAAGGCTCGGCAGTGGCTTTCGCTGTCCAATGCGGGCTTGTGATTTGGGCCTGTCCCAAATCCTTCGGGCGTTTCTCCTGATTCTTGGCCTGGACTCCTCTCTTGTATTATAAATGATCATGGTCTGGTCAAAAATAGGAAAAGGGCGCTGGTGGACCTAAAGGTCCGAGGTGGCCATGTGTAGCCCATCCGTAGGCGCGGACGCGGTGCGGATTAGGGTTACGAGGCGCGGCTGGGGTGCGCGCAGGCTGGCTTCCTCCGAGGCTGTCTCTGCCTTCAGTTCCATATGGATGAGGCTACTGAGCCTCACTTGTAGGGCGCGGGCCCTGGCACGAGTGATCGGACCCGTGGGCGGCAATGGGAGGCTCGCGGATGCATCCTCCAAGGCTCGGGCCTTGGCGCGGGTGGTTGCGCCTGCGGGTGCGGCACTAGGGTTGGCTCCGGCTGGGATCGTATCATCCCCTCCATCTTGAGGAGGATTCGCCCTCGAATCCAGATCAGCAACATCCTCATCACCTGCATCAAACAACCGGAAGTCAGAAATATTAAAGGTTCCATGTATTGAACCATACTCACTTGGAAGGTCGAGGCGGTAAGCATTGTTGTTGATCTTCTCAACAATCTGAAACGGGCCATCTCCCCGTGGGGATAATTTTCCTTTCCTCCTCTCTGGAAATCTCTCACGTCTTAGGTGCAGCCACACCCAATCGCCAACTTGAAAGGACGCGGTCTTGCGGCCTTCATTGTGCTTGCGCACTAGGCGCTCATTAGTGCGCTCAATGTTTGCCTTAGCTTTCGCATGTATCTGTTTGATGTGTTCTGCCTGCTGCTGTCCATCTAAGTTAGAAACATCACTCAAAGGCAAAGGGGTCAAATCCATGGGAGTTAGCGGATTAAAGCCATAAACTACTTCAAAAGGTGAACAATTTGTAGTAGAATGGATTGAACGATTATAAGCAAACTCCATGAAAGGCAAATGATCAGTCCATTTAGAAACATGCTTGGTAACTAAAGAGCGTAAAAGAGACCCCACAGTATGGTTAACTACCTCAGTTTGGCCGTCGGTTTGAGGGTGACAAGAAGTCGAATACAACAATTTAGTTCCAAGGCGACTCCACAACACTCGCCAAAAGTGGCTCAAAAATCTTCCATCACGGTCACTAACAATACTAATAGGCATACCATGGAGGCGGACTACCTCTCTAAAGAATATATTAGCAACCTGAGACGCATCATTAGTATTTTTACAAGGCAAAAAGTGCGCCATTTTGGAAAATCGATCCACAACAACAAATATACCATCCTTACCATCCCAAGACTTAGGTAAACCTACAATGAAGTCCATGGACAGATCGGTCCAAGGTTGGGAAGGTACGGGCAGCGGCATAAACTCACCATGACTAGCTAACCGAGATTTTGCCCTTTGGCAAACTACACATCTAGCAATCACACGCACAACATCACGTCTCATCTTAGGCCAATAAAAGTGTGATTTCAGCATGTCATAGGTTTTATTAATGCCAAAGTGGCCCATCAATCCACCACTATGCGATTCATGCACAAGTAAGTCACGCAAAGAACACTTAGGAATGCAAAGGCGCTTGCGCCGAAACAGATAGTTATCATGCGTATAAAATTTCACATCAGCCATGGAATCACAAGTCTTATAGATCTCACCAAAGTCCAAATCAGTAGGGTAGAGTGGAATTATTTGAGAAAACCCTAAAAATTTGACACTTAACGAAGAGATCAAGACATACCTTCTAGACAATGCGTCGGCAACAACATTGTCTTTTCCTTCTTTGTACTTGATGTGATAAGGGAAAGCTTCTAAGAACTCCAGCCACACGGCATGTCTCCTATTCAACTTCCCTTGTCCCTTTAGATATTTGAGGCTCAAGTGGTCGGTGTGCACCACAAATTCCCTTGGCATCAAGTAGTGTTGCCAAACCTCGAAGGCCCTAACTAGTGCATAAAGCTCTTTGTCATACGTTGGATAACGCAGCTGTGCATCCTTGAGCTTCTCACTAAAGAAGGCTATTGGCTTCTTCTCTTGCATCAAAACAGCACCTATACCGATTCCACTTGCGTCGCACTCCAACTCAAACGGTTTGTCAAAGTCGGGAAGGGCTAACACGGGCGCGTTGGACAGCTTGTCCTTCAACGCTTGGAATGCGGTCTCTTGAGGTTCCTCCCACCTGAAATCAACATGTTTCTTAGTTAGGTCATTAAGTGGGGCAGCAAGAGTACTAAAATCACGAATGAAACGACGATAAAAGGAAGCTAAGCCATGAAAAGAGCGGATGTCGCTTGCTGTTTTTGGCGTAGGCCACTCCTTGATCGCTTGCACCTTCGCTTCATCCACCTTCACACCGTCCTTGCCCACTAGGAACCCTAAGAATTCAACCTGTTCTAAAGCAAAAGAGCACTTGGAGAGCTTAGCATATAGCTTCTCCTCACGCAAGGTCAGAAAAATTTCCTTAAGATGCGTAACATGCTCATGCAAAGATTTGCTATAAATTAAGATGTCATCAAAGTATACAACAACAAATTTGCCTATAAAACGCCTAAGGACATGGTTCATAAGTCTCATGAAGGTACTTGGGGCATTAGTTAATCCAAACGGCATCACTAACCATTCATACAAACCATATTTTGTTTTGAAAGCCGTTTTCCATTCATCACCCTCTTTCATTCTAATTTGATGATAGCCGCTCATTAGGTCAATTTTGGAAAAAATTACACTACCACTAAGCTCATCTAACATATCATCTAAGCGAGGTATGGGGTGACGATACTTTACCGTAATTTTGTTGACCGCTCGTCAGTCAACACACATTCGCCAAGTTCCATCTTTCTTTGGCACTAGAAGCACTGGAACGGCGCATAGAGACAAGCTCTCCCGGACATATCCCTTGCTAAGGAGCTCATCAACCTGCCGTTGAAGTTCCTTGGTCTCCTCGGGGTTGCTCCTATAGGCTGGTCTGTTTGGGATAGTCAAACCCGGTACAAAATCAATTTGGTGTTCTATGCCGCGGATTGGGGGCAAACCGGCTGGAATCTCTTCGGGTGTTACATCCTTGAACTCCTGCAAAACAGCCAAGATAGAAGAAGGCACAGAAGCTAAAGGATCAAGGTTAGTAGTGCTCAAACAAAATGATTTAAAGCGAAGAAGAAGCAAAGGGCGATTCTCGCCACGAAACTGTTTTTGTAAAATAAGCGCGCGGCGCAAATCTTTTGATTTCGCATATAAGTTTACTTTCTTTTCTTTTTCTTGCCTTTTCTTTTCTTTTTCAGGCTCTTTCTTTTCTGTTTTTAACCCGTGCTCACTTTTTTCACGGGGGCTGTTTTCATTCCTTTCGTTGCTTTCAAACCCGTGCTCACTTTTTTCACGGGGGCTGTTTTCATCAATTCTTTTGTCTAGAGACCGTGAGGCCTCAAACTCAGCATAGGACTTCTCCAACCAGAGCTGGTCCTCAAGCACTTGCTTAGGTGTAAGGGGTGCGAGTGTGAACTTCACTCCTTCCTTCTCAAGCTTGTACCGATTGCTCCTCCCTTCGTGAGTGGCGATGCGGTCAAATTGCCATGGACGGCCAAGTAGCACATGTGACGCTTGCATTGGGACAACATCACACCATATCTCATCTCTATATTTCCCAATAGAAAAGCTCACCAACACTTGCCTAGACACCTTAAGGCCGACTCCATCATTCATCCATTGCAAAGTGTACGGCTTTGGATGTCTCACCATAGGTAACCCTAATTTGTGCACAAGAAGCGTACTAGCACAATTAGTACATGAGCCATTATCAATAATAAGAGAGCATACCTTAGTACCAATGTGGCACCTAGCATGGAATAAGTTCTCCCTTTGTTCCTCCTCACATGTTTCGGCCCTTGGCTGCACACTCAAGTTCCTCCGAACTACTAGGGTAACCGGTTCACAAACCCTAGCTTCATGATCGGCTGCCTCTTCTCCCTCACTTTCTTCTTCCGAATCCTCCACCAACTCATAATCATCCTCCGAGTCCATCTCTCCATTATCCCTAATAATTAGAACTCTCTTGTTGGGACATTCGGCCTGCTTATGGCCTCGGCCACTACACTTAAAGCACACAATGTCTCTTGTAGGCACACGATTAGTACTAGTAATAGGAACTTTTGAAGGAGTAGGGTTTGCCGAATTACCTTTAGTTCCATAAGAAGGTTTAGATACCTTGGGTGTTTCCTTGCTGTCCTTATTCCCCTTGGGCCACGTAGACTTGTTCCAAGTGGAAGTCCGTGACACAAAAGTAGACGGCTTAGAGTAGGCTGCCTTAGCCTTGCGTTGCCTCTCGATCTTCACGGCCATGTGAAGCATCTCCTCCAAAGTTCTATATTGGCACAACTCTAAGGCGTTAGCTATCTCTGAATTCAGCCCACTCATGAACCTAGACATCTTCGAATCCTCATCCTCTATCACATTAACCCTCGCCAAAAGAACTTCCAACTCATTGTGATAATCATTCACGGTCTTGGACCCTTGGGTAAGCTTTTGTAAGCGCTGAAGTTGGTCCTTATGATAGTACGGTGGAACAAACCTCCTCTTCATCACATACTTCATGTTTTCCCAAGTAGTTACGGGTCCTCTCACATCCTCATTCACTTGCTCCCACCAATGGGCAGTGTATCCAAAGAACTCCACGGAAGCTAACCTTATTTTCTTTTCATCCGTGTAGGTGTGACACCTAAAAATCGCTTCCATCTTTCGCTCCCAAGTTAAGTATGCCTCGGGATCATCTTTTCCTTCGAAAGGTGGAACCTTGAGCTTGACACTCCCAAGGTGATTGTCGACTCGCTCACGCTCCTCGCGACGCGGCTGTTCTAAGTTACGGTCTCGCCTACCAAAGGCGTGTCTGCCGCGTCCATGTGCACCTCCTCGGCGCATGTGAAAACCCCTCGGTCCTGCCATGTGAAACTCCTCATCATACCCATCTTCAGAACCCTCGGCCTCATGCTCACTAGGCTGATCATCACCCGGTGGAGGCACATATGCTTCTCGGTCCACTCTAGGGTTTAGGTGTTGCGCAAAGTGTGCCCCGGGGGCTTGTGGAGCTCGATTCTCACGTCCCCTAGTCTCGACTTGCTGTCTCCAAGCCGCTATGTCTTGGAGCTGAGCTGCTATGTCTTGCAAGGCCTTGGCTACATCATTCACAGCCGTTGGTTCCCTTTCTAAATTTCCTGACATCCTGAAATTCACAAAAGAAAAAATTGCAAGCGTAAAATTGCCTAAAACTATCACTCCCTCACGTGTTTACGCTCGTGTTTGTCTCTCTATTAATCTCACAAAATCTCTCAAAGCAACTGTCCAGATCCGTCTCCAAGTGTCCAAGATGAACCTGACTCAAACAAATTTCAAGAAAGGCTTCCAAAGAGACGCACAAAGAAAACTAGTGTAGAAAGAAAAGTTTGAGGTAGTATACTCGATTCAATTGCAAAGATCAATCAATCAATCAAGTATACTACCGAGTAGAAAGGCACAGTAGTCTTGGAATCAAAGAAAAGCTCAAAATACACATATTGAGTCACTTGACAACTCAAAACGCTAATGGCATGCGATTAGGGTTTTGAAACTTGTTTTTGCCACAACTTTTGATTCCCAATTCGAAATCCGATGATTCTTTTTGCTATGAGTCACAAATTCACTCTAGTATTTGATTCTGAGGTCCTTTTTTTTTTTTTTGAATGGTACTGATTTCGCCCCTGTTCTGTTTTTGACGAAATTGTTTCACGTTTTTTTTTTTTTTTGAAATTCAATGCAACTGAAAACATAAATTAACTAAGACACTTTGGGGGACTTTGTTTTTGTTTTTTTTTTTTTTGACAATAGTAAAGACCTACAAATCGTTGGGATGATTTGCACACTAACCGCACACACAAGACACAATTGACACAAGACAACTAACACACAGCACGCAAGAGAATTGGTGTAGAAGAGAATGAAGGAATACCAATTCTAACAAAGAAACGATAATTTAAAAGGGATAGATTTACCAAGTCGGGACAGCTGAGCTCCGCTACCAACTGTTGCGTTCCTTGTAGGCTAGAACGCCCTCCTTAGATCGTTGTCCGACGACGTGGCTTTCAATGCGGAAAATAACTCGAAGAAGACACGTGAATCTCCAAGTCGCAATGCTTGGCACTCCACGCAGAATCCCTTGAGGATCTTGCGTCAAACCTTTGAATCTCCAAATCGTAATGCTTGGCAATCCAAAGAACGGATGACTCAATGAAAGGTGCTTTCAAGTTTTACTTGACAAGCTAATCGAATGCACGAAACTCAATTAGTTGCAAGGTTCATCAAGAACAAGTGGGTAAAGATCCCAAGCAATATGCTTTCAATAATCAATAATCAAAGTCTGCTGAAAATAACATGGGCGGCTCCTTTTTAAGGAAGCGCAAAACCCTAATTCCAAAAATGGAAACTAGTTTAGTTTCTAAATAATGACTTAAACGAAATTGGCAACAAGCCACCCTTCCAAATAAGTTCTGAAACCCTAAATTAACATAAATAAAGTCTAATAATAAGGATAGAAGTGCAGGCGCCGCCGTTTAGGTCAAAAGGCCCAAGTGGCTTTGCTTGCGGGTCCGCCGAATCACGTTTTAAGGAAACAAGGCGTTTTCCTTATTCCCTCGAGCGTTCCCACTGAAACTTGGAGGGAAACTTTCTAACACATATATTAAGTTCTGGACTGAATATTGTGCGAGAAAATATGCTCCAATCGTCAAAAGGCTCGGCAGTGGCTTTCGCTGTCCAATGCGGGCTTGTGATTTGGGCCTGTCCCAAATCCTTCGGGCGTTTCTCCTGATTCTTGGCCTGGACTCCTCTCTTGTATTATAAATGATCATGGTCTGGTCAAAAATAGGAAAAGGGCGCTGGTGGACCTAAAGGTCCGAGGTGGCCATGTGTAGCCCATCCGTAGGCGCGGACGCGGTGCGGATTAGGGTTACGAGGCGCGGCTGGGGTGCGCGCAGGCTGGCTTCCTCCGAGGCTGTCTCTGCCTTCAGTTCCATATGGATGAGGCTACTGAGCCTCACTTGTAGGGCGCAGGCCCTGGCACGAGTGATCCGACCCGTGGGCGGCAATGGGAGGCTCGCGGATGCATCCTCCAAGGCTCGGGCCTTGGCGCGGGTGGTTGCGCCTGCGGGTGCGGCACTAGGGTTGGCTCCGGCTGGGATCGTATCACTCCAGGCCGTGAAAAATGTCCCTCGCTATGCCAAATTCCTGAAGCAATTATGCACGAACAAAAACAAGTTCACCGAAGTTAACAAGATAAGTGTAGGGGCCAACGCGTCTGCACATATCCAGCGTCGGATCCCTCCAAAATGCAAAGATCAAGGCATGTTCATAATCCCTTGCCGAATCGGAATAGTTGATATTGGCAAGGCCATGTGTGACCTCGGCGCAGGAATCAATGTCATGCCCTTGATAATCTACCACAGTCTAGGCCTCGAGACTCTCGTGCCTACATACCTCGCCATCCAACTTGCTGACCGATCTATCGTCTACCCCGAGGGGATAATCAAGGATGTATTGGTCCAAGTAGGAGAATTCTTGTTCCCTGCAGATTTTTATGTGATTGCAATGGAGAACGAAGACTCAACCAAATCCACAGATGTTCTTCTAGGCCACCCATTTCTGGCCACAACCCGAGCAAAGATTGATGTTCATGATGCCATCATCTCCCTCGAATTTGATGGGGAGATCATCAAATTCAATATGCTAGAAGCCATGCGATACCCCTCTGAATTTTCTAGTGTGAATTATGTTGATATTGTTGATCCCATTATAGGGGAGATTGATGGCATATATTCTACTGACCCCTTGCAATTTGCCCTTGACAGGAGTCTGACGCCAGCCCTTCTAGATGTCGTGGCCTCGACACTTTCTATTCCATCTGAATTACACTCTATCGTCGCTGACCTAGAAGAATGCGCGGTTGCCCAGTATGAGTCTCCGAATCAGTCTCCCGAATATCCAGGCCATGCTAAGTTATTTCCCTCTATTGATCAGGCTCCAGCCCTAGATCTGAAGCCACTGCCTCCCCATTTGAAATATGCTTATCTAGGCCCCGATAACTCTCTACCTGTCATTATCTCCAACAAGCTCGAAGTCCTCGAGGAGTCCAAACTCATTTCCTTGCTAAGGAACTTCAGACAAGCCATAGGATGGACCATTGCGGACATTAAGGGTTTGTCTCCAGCATTATGCACTCATCACATCCACCTAGAGGACGCAAGCAAGACCATTCGCCAGCCCCAGAGACGACTTAATCCGCCCATGATGGAAGTGGTGAAGAAAGAGATTCTCAAGTTGTTAGATGCAGGAGTTATCTACCCCATCTCAGATAGCCCTTGGGTCAGCCCCATCCAGGTCATACCCAAGAAAACAGGCATAACCATCACCATCGGTCAAGATGGCGAATCCATTCCTACCCGGATCCAGAATGGGTAGAGAGTTTGTATTGACTACCGCCGACTAAATTCTGCTACCAGGAAAGATCATTTTCCCCTGCCCTTCATCGATCAGATGCTAGAACGCCTCACCGGTAAAACCCATTATTGCTGTCTAGATGGTTACTCCGGATTCCATCAGATCCCAGTTGCTCCTGAAGACCAGGAAAAGACCACCTTTACCTACCCTTTCGGGACCTTCGCATATAGACGCATGCCCTTCAGTCTGTGTAACGCCCTTGCCACTTTCTAACGTTGTATGGTCAGCAATTTCTCTGAACTAGTTGAGGATGGAATCGAAGTCTTCATGGACGACTTCACCGTCTATGGAAATTCTTTTGAAGAATGCATGAACAATCTGAAAAGGTGCCTAGAGCGCTGCATTGAGACGAATCTTGTCCTGAATTTTGAAAAATGTCACTTCATGGTGGATCGAGCCCTGGTGCTTGGTCATGTTATCTCGGCCAAGGGAATTGAGGTTGACAAAGCCAAGATAGAAGTAATAGAATCCCTGCCCTACCCATCTTGTGTCCGCGATGTGAGATCTTTTCTAGGCCATGCCAGTTTCTACCGTAGGTTCATTAAGGATTTTTTCAAGATTGCCCAACCCATGTGTCACTTGCTCCAGAAGGACGTGTCCTTTGATTTCAGCGAGGCCTGTAAAATCACTTTTGAACTTCTCAAGAACAAACTTATCTCGGCCCCGATTATTCGAGCCCCCGACTGGACACTACCTTTCGAGGTCATGTGTGATGCCAGTAATCAAGCCCTAGGCGCCGTTTTGGGTCAGAAGAAGGATAAAGAGACCCATGTCATCTATTATGCTTCCAAGCTGCTAGACCCGTCCCAGTAGAACTACACTACCACAGAGAAAGAACTTTTGGCCGTAGTCTATGCCCTAGACAAGTTCAGACAATATCTGCTAGGAACCCATGTCCTTGTCTACTCTGACCATGCTGCCCTTCGGTGTTTGTTACCCAAAGCCGATGCCAACCTCGGCTTATTCGTTGGATCTTGCTCCTACATGAATTTGATATCGCTATCAAAGATAAGGCCGGAAAAGAAAACCTTGTGGCAGATCACTTGAGTAGACTTCCAGCCCAGGAAGATAATTCGCGTGAGCCAATCCGGGATACTTTTCCAGACGAGTAATTATGTCTAGCCCAAGCTGTTTATTCCCCATGGTTTTCCGATATTGCAAACTTTTGTGCTACAGGCACTTACCCAGTTGATGCCACTCCCTCCGAGTGTAATAGAATCAGAAGACAAGCAAAATACGACATTTGGGACAACCCCTACCTATGGAAGCACTGTTCGGATCAGCTCATTCGTAGATGTGTAACCATGGATGAGGTGCCCTCGATCCTTAAATTCTGCCATTCAGAAGGAGGCCATTTCACGGCCAAGGAAACTGCCCTGAAGGTTCTGAAAGCTGGTTTGTACTGACCCACCATTTTCAAGGATAGTTATATGTTTTGCGCTTCATGCCCCCGATGTCAGGTCACTGGAAATATCGGGGCCAGGAATCAGATGCCCTTGACAAACATTATCGCTTGCGAGATCTTTGATAACTGGGCTATAGACTTTATGGGCCCTTTTCCCAATTCCTTTGGTAATATCTACATCCTTCTGGCCGTCGATTACGTCTCTAAATGGGTCGAAGCCAAGGCTACTCGAACGGACGATTCTAAGGTGGTTGTGAATTTCCTCCGCACCAATATCTTCAACCGGTTCGGTACACCTAGGGCGCTGATCAGCGATAGGGGTACCTACTTTTACAACCGTGTTGTGTCCTCTCTTTTGGCAAAGTATGGAGTCCACCATAGAACATCCACTGCTTATCACCCTCAAACTAACGGTCAAGCCGAGGTCTCGAACCGTGAGATCAAATCCATTCTTGAGAAGACTGTTAACCAGTCCAGAAAGGATTGGAGCTTGAAACTGGGTGATGCTCTCTGGGCCTATCGCACAGCTTTTAAGACCCCGATAGGAATGACCCCTTACAGACTTGTTTATGGGAAGCCGTTCCATCTCCCAGTGGAGATAGAGCACAAGGCTTTTTGGGCTATCAGAAAAGTGAACACAGATCTAGGCCTCGCTGACCAACATAGGCGCTTGCAAATTCAAGAGCTAGAGGAGTTGAGGGATGATGCTTATGAGAACGCCCTGCTCTATAAGGGCAAGACAAAAGCTTATCACGACCGGCATCTTCGTCCCAAAACATTCTTAGTCGGACAGCAAGTCTTGTTGTATAACTCACGACTGCGACTCTTTGCTGGGAAGATTAAATCCAAATGGTCAGGACCTTTCATGGTCACGACAATCTATACCCATGGGGCAGTTGAAATCCAGAACCCTGTCATGGGAATCATCTTCAAAGTCAGTGGGCAGAGACTGAAGCCCTTCTATGAAGGTTTCCAGCCCTCGGTTGTTGAGGAGGCTATGGTGGATATCCCACCTATCCAGACCTAGAGTATCAAAGCACGTCGAGGTCCCGACGAGTAAATAGACCACGCTGGAGGCATTTGATATGTCGTCTGAATCATTTCTCCCTCCCTTATCTTCTTTCCACCTTTTTGGATTCTCTGATTTAATTTGATTTTATTTCCAGGTTTTGTTAATTGTATATAGTATATCCCTTTCACTTATGATTTTATTCCTTTTATTTAGCATTAACTCACCTTTATTCTCTCTTTTTGTCCATATCTTATATCAACCGACTCCCTTTTTGAAATTTAAAAGTTTTTCACCTTTTCAGGCAGTTGAGATACGCATGGGCCGTCGTGCTCCACGCCCAGGACGCCACGTGGCCTGACGAGCGCAGTAAAGGCAGGCCTCATCAATACAAAAGCTGCGGCATTTATTGCCAGCTGTGATTTCCACTCTCTCTCCCACGCTCCCACACAATTTTCACTCATATCACTTTCAAACCTATCACTTTTACCTCTCTCCTTCACCAAACACGCAACCCTATCCTCTCTCCACCACCATCTCCATCCCCAAGACTGTCTTCCTTCCCTCACCATCAATGGCACCTAAGACTAAAAAGCCAGCCCGCAAGAACGCTGCTGGACCTAAACCGCTGGACACTTCGAGCCCCGTTCCTTCCAGATCTAGATCCCAGTCAGCTACACCAAACTCGGCCTCGTACAAAATAGTCACACTGCTTTCTGTCAAGCCATGTCCCATTCCCTCTCCTACGGTGGTCTCACCCACAACCGTGGAGCAGATCAGAGAGTTCACTCCGGTGGAAGATGACATAGAAGTCACAGGTTCCATTCCTCCGACCATGACGACCACTAGAGGCGGCCGTATGGTGAAGCTCCCTCCTGGATCGTCCACGGCCAAGTCCAAAACCAAAAAGCTCTCTACATCAGCCAAGCAGTCCCCCCTTGACGCGGCCGTCGATTGTTTCCTATCTCCTCAGCCTGCCTTAACGGTGGAAGAGGTCCTCCAGGACATCCTAGTCTCTGACGAAGAAGCCGAGGTCATGGAGGACCAAGCAGAGACTGGTATTGGCCAGGAGGATGAAGTTATGGAGGAGGGAACGGGAGAAAGTGGAGAAGTTGAGGGAGACGAAGAGGAGGAAGATCTCGAGGCCTAGAAAGCAGCCGCGGCAAGATCAACGACTAAGAAAGGGAAGTCCAAAGCTGAAGCCAAGCCAGCTGCAGTCGGTACACTAGTGAGTCTCGAGAGGAAACTTTCAGCCACCAGTGCCGGCAAGCCCTCGAATTCCAAAAAGCTTCGGGCCCCCGAAACAGATGAGGATGTCGAGGTCGAGACCCCAGCGCCTTCATCTATCCCCAGATCCGGCTCACAACAGGTGACTTCTGGCCTTTCCTCACCCCATGAATGGATGTCTTTAATGATAAACCTTCTCTTGACAAGTTAACCTTGCTGAATTCCAAGGGTGTTAGCTCATGTGCGCGCCTGGATTTTGATTTTCTTGCTAAGATGGGCATTGAGTCCAAGGTCAGGGAGTATGTGGCCAACATTGGTTGGGAGTCTCTGTTCTATTTGGAGCACCCAACCTTTGTTGAGCTTTCCCTTGAGTGTTTCACTACTTTTTGGGTAGATGGCACTTTTAGGCCCAAGGGTAAGGTCGGTCCAAACTCCTCTACCCCTGGTTTGATCAATTTTAGACTAGCCACCAAATGGGAGCATCTGACATTGGGTGAATTTAATTGCTGGTTGGGATTTATCACTAAGGATGAACTGAACACCCCTCTGTACAAGAATGCCTTAACTGTTATACCGTCTGTTTTTGATGCCACTGCTGCTTTTCGTGAGCTAACCAATAAGCCTACTGTTAAGTATGATCCTAAGGGTAGTAAAGCCCATGAAATAGTTGACCCTGCATTGCGTATCCTGCACCGGTATTTAGCCCTCACCTTTTCAGCAAGATTTGGTTCCTCGGGACAGATATCTGTGCAGGAACTTTTCTTTTTATGGTGCATGAAACACAAACGTAGGGTCAATCTAGGTTTTTGGGTAGCTTCAGTTGTCTTGCATGTATTAAATGGTGGTCGTGGGCCTATTTTTGGATCCCTTATCTCCCTGTTTGCTGTAAAGATGCGTAACATTGACCTGGCTGCTAGTAACCTTTCTGAGCCCCTGGCATTCAAGGATTTGGATATCCGAACCTTGGATGTCATGGGTCATTTATGTCTCTCACATGGTGTGTTGAGTTTTTACCCAGGTTGTGCCCCAGCAGCGGAGAAGGTTTTCGGGACCAAGAATGGCGGTATCTTTGACTATCCAGATCTTTCGGACCCCCGCTCCAATGCCATCCCTCCAGCCCCCGAAAAGCAAGTGCCCCAAACGTAAGCAGCTCGGCAAGGCCAGAATGCGGCATCAGGAAGCTAGCCCCCGACTCCTCTCATCGTCTATGACCCGACCCAGATGAGACTTCTCCAGCTTATCCTGCGGGAACTTCAGGCTTTGACGGCTGAAGTTGCCCGCAGAAATTTGCCACCCCAGTAACCCACCCCCGAACAATTTCATCTCTCCAGCCCCCGAAAGGGGCACTAAACAATTTTACTGTTTTTGCTTTGTACTGTACTTATATTTCTTGAACTCCTTTTTATACTCTCCCCGCATTGAGGACAATGCGCTGCCTAAGTGTGGGTAGGGAATTATTTATATGCGTTTTTCCTGTGTGATTGCATGTTTATTTTCATGTTTGCTGCATGATTGCATGATCTTCGGATTTTATTATTTTTAGCCATGAATGCTAGGAAAATTTTCCCACTATCAGTTTTCAAACCCTCATTTTTAGCATGCATTTTTCAACTTTCGATGCATAAAAGAAGCATGACATCCATAGCACCTATGCCTGAACATGCATGTTTAGACCTGCTAGCCCTTATATCTATATCTAGGCCACGACACCAGTAGTCATAATTTGATCCCGTGAGCATATTTGAGCTTCATGCCTTTTTATTTTTGAGAAAAATGCTTAGCTAGGCATAGTCTAGGTTTGCATGATATCCCTGGGTATAGTCACCGTTAGGACATGGGAAAGCTTAGAAATGACAGAAAACTTCGCATCAATGTCTCTTTCCTTCTTTTCTCCCATCTCTCTCTCTTTTCTTTTCGAGCCCCCGACATTCCCCTTTATTTCATACTCTTTCCTAACCATTCGCCTTTTCTTGATCTTTTTCCTTGGCAGGTGAGGTAGCAATTATTGAGGGTAACGTCGAGGGCTAGACACCTAAAGTGAGCAGGCGAGTTTAAGTGTGGGGAAGGAAGACAAAAGCAAAAGACTTCAGAGCAAAAAGTAGGAATCTAGGGCGAGAAAAGAAAAAGCTCGAAAGAGTTTCGAGCCCTAGGCCATTCATACAATTCGAGCCCCAGAAACATTCAAGTGTGGGGAAGCGAAAAAGAAGTCACCATCGATGTTGGAAGCAGATCAAGGGCGAACGCTGAGCGGAAGATCAAAAGTTTCGCGCCCTGGTAGAATCATCTCGTGCCCTCTCCGGTTTACTCTCTAAAAATAAAATAAAAATTTAAAAAAATATATAAAAAAATTTAAAAAAAACATTTAAATTTTAAAATAAGAGGAGAAGGGCACCGAACGTCCAAGTAAAAGCATTTGCATCCGAAGCCTCAATAAGAAGACTTTTCTACCCCCAAAAGAAGACCTCTGTTTAGCCCTCGAATCATCTCATGCCCTCGATGAAAGCTGCTTCGCCACTTCGCTTTTTCCCAGCCAAGGGATCCAACCAGGTTTTGCCTGGTTCTTTCTTTTCTTTCCTTCTTTTCTCCCCTCATTTCTCTTCTGTTCATCCCTTACTCCTCTCTTCCACCTTTCTAGCTCTTTCGATCCCGTTTCTTTCTTCTTGCTGATGCGATGCTTTTCCGATTGTTGATTGCCCATGCATGTGTTCTATAGTACTCGGATTGACGTGCAAACCATGCCTGTGTTGTGTTATTTGCATTCATGAGTGGTAGCCTAAACACATATTTTATTCTGAGTATGAGTGCAAATACACATCTTTGTGAGGACTGCTGGTGACTAGACTAGATATGGAAAAGTCTGGTTGATGGGGTCATTATTCTATCAGCTGGATGCAGGTGTTTTCTAGGTCTGGATGTGTTCTGGTTGGGTGTAGCTTGTAGGATGGCGTGCCAATTCTAGGTGTTGGAAGTTGATTATGTATGTTTAGGAATGAGGTGACTTTCCAATTTTGTTTATGGTCGAGGGCGAGTATAGGGGCAGTGTGGGGATGTTTGATAGCACGTTTCATGGTCATGATTTTACCTTCTTTTCTAGCTCTTTCGGGGGCTCGAAGTCGTCATTTGACCCTCATTTCACTCTTATTTGCAGATTAGCATCAAAGGAGGGAAAAGGCCGAAAAGAAGCAATTTTAGAGCATTTCTGAGGATTTCCATTTTCCAGGCCTAGAAGAAAGAATGTTGTCAAGACCTCGACGCGAACCAGACCAGTGCGCTGTCTCAAGGCCTCGACAGTTCTGAGCCTTCTTCCAAAGAAAGCATCTTCTGGGATCCGCACAGAATCCCAGGCGTTTCCAGAAGGCATCAGGCGTGTTAGGGATCCCAGAATATTCCTTTTGCAAGGACATGTGTTGTCACGCCCTCATTACCCTTAGCTGTTTTTGTCTCCTAGCTAGTTTAGGCTATATAAGCATAGTTTTAGGGTTTTTGTAAGGACGGTTGTTCCAAGGATAATTTCTTACTTTAGTTTCAGTATTTATTTTCTGGGATCATCTCCTCTTCTTGATCAAGAGCAGCCATTGTCAACAACTTTCCTCTTCGATTATTAATTAATCTACCGGTTTACTCTACTCCCTTTTTACTTTCTTTAGTTTATCATTGCATGATTATAACTACCTACTGTTTATATTATAGTATGAGTAGCTAAATACCCCTTTCTTGGTGAAGGGTGTTCCATGGGTTGTAGGGTTCGGCTAAGAGGTCTAATCCATGCTTAACATATTCTCTTGTGACACATAACTGTTTACCGATTTAATTCCATGCTTGTCTAGAAATGTTAAGAGCTTGATCATCTTTTAGTATTTCTACATGAGTAACGTCATATTCTAGGGTTATAACTGACGCGAAGCCCTGGAGTTGGAGCAGACACCTAGGGGAGGCAGCGCGAGAGGCCTCACCTAGGGGTAAACAGTTATCTAGGGTATGCGATACGAGTCTGACAAGCTGAGCTATCGCGCCCTAGATCTGTCTTACCTCTCCTTCATGGGCATTCTGAATTTAGCCTCCCTACTTTGAGCCCGTGACAGGCCAGACGGTCAAGGCTACCTTTTGATGACAAGGAAGGTAGCTGGGAGGATGGCTGAACGTCAAGGTCACCTCATATGTGCAAATGGGGGGTGACTTTTATCTACGAAGGTAAGCAGGGGATGCGGTGTGGAAACGCGGTCCCTATAGCAGATCTGCACATGAGTCTGGAAAACCTCTGCACCGATGACTAGCCGACCTAGAAAACAACCCAAGGGAGCACCTTTCGCTGAGATCTCGTCCTATTTGATTAATATCATTTTCATTACTTTTCCTGCATTCGATCTGTTTACATCTCTTGCTCTGGAATACAATTTACATCTCTTGCCCTGGATTACGATTTACTTTCGTGCCCTAGATAAGTACTTTCCAATCCTGTTTTGTTAGCTCCCCTACTCTGCGTTGATTAATTTATTAATCAACATAAAACCTCCCATTTTATTGTTACTTTGGTTAGATCTGTTGCATATTGCCTTGTCATACTTGTTCACTAGCAATTCATTCCTTAGTACGGGCCTTGGACGTGTGGAAACACTACCTCTTACCCCGTGAGTTTATCGTCCATACGGACCACCTAAGTTTGCGTTACTTGAAGGGCCAAGGGAAATTGAACAAACTCCATGCCACTTGGATGGAGTTCCTCGAGCGTTTTACCTACCACATCAAGTACATGAAGGGAAAGGACAACACCGTCGCTGATGCCCTTTCCCGAAGGTACGCCCTACTTAACTCTCTCCACACTCGCTTGCTTGGTTTCTCACATTTGCCATCTTTGTATGCACTTGACTTGGAATTTAAACACTTGTATGAGACTTGTCATCTTGGTTCGGTTCCTAAATACATGCGGCATGATGGATTCTTATTTCGAAAAGGCAAATTGTGTGCGCCCAAATGTGATACTAGGGAGTTACTTGTTAGAGAAGCCCATGGTGGTGGATTAAAAGGCCATTTTGGCATTGATAAATCTCTTAGCACTCTTGATGAGCATTTCTTTTGGCCTAAAATGAAACGTGATGTGTCTCATTTTGTCTCCACTTGCATTGCTTGTAAACGTGCTAAATCTACATCTTTAGGTCATGGACAATATATGCCTTTGCCAATTGCTTCGCACCCTTGGTGCGACCTTTCCATGGATTTTGTTGTTGGCTTACCGCGTACCAAACGAGGCAAAGACTCCTTGTTTGTAGTGGTGGACTGCTTCTCTAAAATGGCTCACTTCATCCCTTGCCACACCACACACGATACTTCCCACATTACACACCTTTTCTTCAATGATATAGTTAGACTCCATGGCATGCCGAGAAGTATTGTTAGTGATAGAGACCCTAAGTTTCTTAGCCACTTTTGGGGTGTCTTGTGGGCAAAACTAGGCACTAAACTCTTATTTTCCACTTCTTGCCATCCTCAAATGAATGGTCAAACAGAAGTGGTAAATAGAACACTTGGCACAATGTTGCGCATTATGGTACATGAGTATGCTACGTCTTGGGATGATTGTATTGCTTTTATTGAATTTGCCTATAATAGAACAATGCATTCGGCTACTCGTTTCACTCCTTTTGAACTTGTCTATGGGTTCAACCCTCTCACCCCCATAGACTTGTTACCTTTACCCTTACATGACATTGCTAGCATAGATGGTGACAAGAAGGCAGCCACGGTCCAAAAACTCCATGAGAAGGCCAAGGCATGCATGGACAAGCTCACGGCCCGTTTGGTGGAAAAGAGGAACGCCGGTCGCCATCTACAATCCTTTGAAGTTGGGGATTGGGTGTGGCTTCACTTGTGCAAAGATAGGTTCCCACGGCAGTGCAAGGGCAAGCTAAGCTCCCGCGGGGACGGCCGTTTCCTTATCCTAGAGAAGTTCAACAACAACGCCTATCGCCTTGACTTACCCCCTTCCTGTGGCAACGTCCATTCTACATTTAATGTCACTGATTTATCCCTTTTTATTTCAGGAAATGAGGATGTTCAACATGACTTAGACCTTGCCAATAACAACCCCCTTGATTCGAGGCCGAATGCCCTCAAAGGAGGAGGGAATGATACGAGCACGACACCTCCTTGCTACTTCACTAGGAGCAAGGCCTTGGTGCTCCAACTCTTGAAGGCCCTAAGGGATGAGGAGGCTGACTTGAAGGCCCATGAAGGCTGGGTGACATGCCTTCATGCCGTCGCTCACACCGCAACTCCTTCGAATACCGCGGACCTTGAGTTTGGCCACACCGCGGAACCTCATGAGTTGACCGGCCAAGGCATGAGGAACGCTCGCGCCAACCCTAGCATCCCATGGGGCCCGCCCGCACCAGCCCTAGAATCCCATGAAGACATCCACCTCGGCACGCCCACGCCCTCGGCCACGCGCTCGCTCACCCATGTGCTCGGCTCATCCCCACGCTCACCTTAGCGTCCGATAACCTAACTACAACACACGGTGCAATCCCTTTGTCCAAGGGTATGATAGTCCTTTCCACTTGTAATTAGCTCTAAGTATTTAAGGAAGGAGATAACCTAGTTTTAGGGTTGTCTTTGTTTTTGTGATATTCTCCAATCAAGACCGAAACTCTAGTTTAGCTAAATAGGGTTCTTCAAACCTTTCCCCCTCTTCTCCAAACCGAGTGATTTGCCTAAGAATTGCCCTTAGGAGGGTCACTCTTGAGGAAGAGATCCTTGTTAGTCTTGTGGTTAGGTTGCCTAGGAACCATTCCTAGGAGGGTTAACCATGACATTCAAGTTCCTTTCATGTATTTTCCTTTCAATCAATACATCTCCTTCCTTGTTTCCATTATTCTTCTAAGTCTTCCGCAAAGCTACGCTCCTCCTAAAAAAACATTGAACATCCAGCTGATCTCCTAAAGTGAGCTAGATCCATCACTCAGCCTTGCTTGAAACCGAAAAATCAAGAGACTCCAATGAGGCTCTTATCAATTTCCACTGCGTCCCTTCCATAAAGAGAAGACTTCACAAGGCAGATGCTGGATTTCCATTTTTGTGCAAGCAACCAGCCTTCCCATTAAATGCACAACTGGACTTCACATGCCAAACACAACCACAAAAGTCAGCAGAAAAATACCTCCAAGTCCTAAAGTAAAGCCATTCAAGTTCCACACAAAGTCTTAAACACATATATGAGCTGATACTTTTGTTTAAACACCATCTAAGTCTTTTATTGTTGAGTCTTTTATCTTGAGTCTTTTATCTTATATTTTTAGAGTCTCCCCTTCTCTTGCACCAAATTATGCACCATGTCTCAAATGAGCCAACTGCTCGTCAAACTTGAATCCTTCCAACTTCATTAACAAGAAATGATTGCCATGATGCGAGGCGTGCTACTGGAGCAAGAAATCCCTTTGTCAGTGATTCCCGCTTCCCAACTAACCCTTAGGATGAGCTTGCGAATGTGAGAGTGAGTGGAGAGAAATGAGAGGATGATGTACTCGCTATTTGAAATGAAAAAGAGATACTTGCACCTCCAATTAGTGAAAATAGTGAGGCATACCAAGAGAGAGCTGAAAGTTTGAGAAAAGAAAACAAAGAAAAGATTGAAGAGGATGTCTGGATTGCTAATGATCCAATAAGCGTGCCTTTGAGCAATGAGGATCATCTAGCATTCTCTAACGCTAACAATTCTTTTTCTTTTATTTGTGAGCCTCTTGTAGAGGAATTTCCTTCTATTTGTATTGAGGATACAATAGAGACTATCTCATCTCCGATTATTTCGGCGTTGGTGGAGGAAAGACACATGGTTATCTATGCAAATTCGGGGACTTACGAGGACCTTTTCCTAAGCTACATTCCTAGCCAACATCATAAGCTTATCTTGATTTGTTCCTTACAAAGCATGATGAGTTGTGTGCACCCAAGCCAATGCCGTAAATTTAAATCTATGGATTCAAGGACAAATCCTTCCGAAGGAAAAGGTGATGATACGATCACGCCTAGCGTAGTCTTGGTGATGAGTGAGCACACATTCGGAGTCCAAGAGACATTCCTTGAGCCATTAAAAAAAGGTGAGATCTGTACCAACTCGAGGCCACCCTCGTGGCCGATTTTTCCTCGCACACTCGCCCGAGCCAACGCTACAGACAACGCTTAATGGTATGTCGTTAGCACTAACGACATACCGTTAGCACATAGGTATATTGGAGCAAATTTGGCCGAGATTAATGGTATGCCGTTAGTCTCGAGACATAAATGAAAAATTGAACATTTTTAGGGTTTTTATGCTTATTTTTTGTAATAGTATAAATAACTTATTTCTTTCATTTCTTAGATAGTTTTTGATAAGTGAATATTGATTGAGAGAGAGAGTTTCCTCCTCCTTTATTCACCTTAAACTCATATCTTGTAACCTTCTAAGTTTTATAGTACTTTGATCTGTTGCAAGTAAAACGTAAACTATCATTATCCTATAGCTTGTTAGTACTTCATATTTGCGAGCATTTGTTACATGATTGAGTGTTGATGTTTGTTGTAATATTAAGAATATTGTACCCGTGTATTCAAGTTATTCATCAAGCATATATGAAGCATTCAAGCAATCGTTGTTCAAGTTCCACTTTCTTTGGGTAATCTCTATCTATTTCGTGTGTAATTTCTTGTGTATTTCCACTGCATCCCCTCTACAAGGAGAAGACTTCACAAGGCAGCTGCTGGATGTCCGTTTCTGTGCAAGAAACCAACCTCCCCATTAAATGCCCAACTGGACTTCACATGCCAAACACAGCCACAAAAGTCAGCAAAAAAATACCTCTAAGTCCTAAAGTAAAGCCATTCAAGTTGCACACAAAGTCCTAAACAAAGACACCCAATTTGACACCATTAAGGGAAAAAAATGTAGTGAGTCTTAAACACATATGTGAGCTGATACTTTTGTTTAAAAAACCATCTAAGTCTTTTATTGTTGAGTCTTTTATCTTGAGTCTTTCATCTTTTATTTCTAGAGTCTCCCCTTCTCTTGCACCAAATTATGCACCATGTCTCAAACGAGCCAACTGCTCGCCAAACTCGAATCCTTCCAACTCCAACAACAAGAAATGATTGCCATGATGCGAGGCGTGCTGTTGGAGCAAGAAATCTCTTTGCCGGAGATTCCCACTTCCCAACTCACCCTAAGGATGAGCTTGCGAATGTGAGAGTGAGTGGAGAGAAAAGAGAGGATGATGTGCTCGCTATTTGCAATGAAAAAGAGATGCTTGCACCTCCAATGAGTGAAAATAGTGACGAACACAAGAGAGAGTGGAAAGTTTGAGAAAAGAAAATAAAGAAAAGTTTGAAGAGGATGTCTTGTTTGCTAATGATCCAATAAGCGTGCCTTTGAGCAATGAGGATCATCAAGCATTCTCTAATGCTAACAATTCTTTTTCTTTTATTTGCGAGCCTCTTGTGCAGGAACTTCCTACTGTTTGTATTAAGGATACAATAGAGATAGCTCATCTATGATTATTTTGGCGTTGGTGGAGGAAATCCACATGGTTATCTATGCGTATTCGGGGACTTAGGAGGACCTTTTCCTAAGCTACATTCCTAGACAATGTCGTAAGCTTATCTTGATTTGTTCCTTACAAAGCATGATGAGTTGTGTGCGTCCAAGCCAAGACCGCAAATTTAAATCTATGGATTCAAAGACAAATCCTTTCGAAGGGAAAGGTGATGATACGATCACGCCTAGCCTAGTCTTGGTGATGAGTGAGCACACATCCGGAGTCCGAGAGACATTTTCTGAGCCATTAAAAATAGGCGAGATCCGTACCCACTCGTGGCCACCCTCGTGGCTGAGTTTTCCCCGCACACTCGCCCGAGCCAACGCTACAGACAATGCTTAATGGTATGTCGTTAGCACTAAATGAAAAATTGGACATTTTTAGGGTTTTTATGCTTATTTTTTGTAATAGTATAAATAACTTATTTCTTTCATTTCTTAGACAGTTTTTGATTAGTGAATATTGATTGAGAGAGAGAGTTTCCTCCTCCTTTATTCACCTTAAAGTCATATCTTGTAACCTTCTAAGTTTTATAGTACTTTGATCTGTTGCAAGTCAAACGTAAACTATCATTATCCAAAGCTTGTTACTACTTCATATTTGTGTGCGTTTGTTACATGATTGAGTGTTGATGTTTGTTGTAATATTGAGAATATTGTACCAGTGTATTCAAGTTATTCATCAAGTATATATGAAGCATTCAAGCAATCGTTGTTCAAGTTTCCATCTCTAACCCCCTCCACTTTCTTTGGGTAATCTCTATCTATTTCGTGTCCAAAAGTAAAGCCATTCAAGTTGCACACAAAACTTAGCCGAGCACATGTCAGGTGAAAAGTTTTTACCGTGATCTTGTTGACTGCTCGGCAATCAACACACATGCGCCAAGATCCATCTTTCTTAGGAACTAGGATCACAGGAACGACGCATGGAGATAGGCTCTCCCTGACATAACCTCGACTCAACAAGTCATGGCAAATAAAACCCAGAAAACTAGGGGAATTGGACGCGGACACCCTGTGATTAGGACAGTCAGCTTTTTTGTGTCCTCTACCGTTGTATTTGAAATAAACAATAGAAGATGTGGCTGGTCTATCCGTTGGTGGAGTATATGGTTTGTTGGTGTTCCATCTAGAAGTAGAACTAGCGCCTCCTTTAGAACCAGAACTGACCGGCAATGGTTTAGGCGCTTCACTCTTCTCCCACGGTTTCTTCCAAGGTGAATGTGTCACACTCGATTGATATTTCACACTCGATTAATAGGAAGTTGTGTATGAACTCTTAACCTTTTTCTATTTCTCAATCTTAAGAGCTAGATGTAGCATCTCCTCTAGAGTTGAATATTGTGTCAACTCTAAAGAATTTGCTATCTCTCGATTCAAACCACTCATGAAACGCACCATAGTTGCTTCTTCCGCTTCTTCAATCTGAGATTGAGATAAGGCTATCTCTATCTCATTGTAATAGGCGCTCACACCTTTACTTCCTTGTGATAGAGATTGTAATCTTTGGTAAAGCTACCGGCCAAAATGACTAGGAACAAACCGTTGTTTCATTACTCTTTTCATCTCATCCCAAGTCTGAATCTGAGTACCATAGACAACCCAAGTCTGTCGATTAACCTTTTCCCACCAATGACTTGCAGAGCCATTGAATTCCATGGCTGCCAACTTCACCTTCTTGTCCTCAGAATAAGTGTGACACAAGAAGATGGAGTCAACTTTCCTCTCCCAAGTCAGGTATGCATCCGGATCCTCTAACCCGTCAAATGGAGGAATTTTCATCATGATACTACCGAAATTAGAATCCAATCTAAACTCATCACGAGGTGGTCTATCCCGTTGAGGCTGACTGCCATGTCTATCCCATTGAGGCCGTTCTCCATCACGACAATGTATAAATCCCTCGCCTTCATCCAGTTCATTGTGGTGATGTACCGGTGGTGGTGGAGGAACATTTCGAATAGCCTCACGTCTACGAATGACGGGTCCAACTGCGCGCCCTGCGCCTACAGCTGGAGGAACGACTGGTTGTCTCCTAGCCCCTACTTCCTCATCTGAAGAATCTGTGAGATGACCATCATGTTCATCACGTGGTGCCTCTCGCGCTTCTGGCCGTTGATTAATGGCAGTAAGAGCACTAATTCTTGCTACCTCAAGGTTGACGTTCAATTGTCTCTCATCCATGAGCCTAATCTTCTCGGTTAAGGCCATGATCATGGCCACAAGATTAGCCGGTTATTCGTCGTTTGCCATCTAATAGTTTCTGAAAAAAATATTCACAAGAGAGAAAAGAACGTAAAATTGCACTAATCCTAGCACTCCCTTACGTGTTTACTCTCGTGTTTAATCTCTCTATGAGTCTCACAAAAAAAAATTATCACTCAAATAAAGCAATTAAATCTTACAACCCTGCAATGTTAGTAAGACTCAAGAGTTTAGAAGAATGCTTCCAAGAAGACTTTCAATGACAACTAGCGACAAAACAAGTGTTGATATTGGGTGATTAGGTAGTTGCTAGAACAATCAACTAACTAATCAACGAATGGAGTAGAAAGCAATGTGAATAAGAATCAAAGAAAGCTCAAGTGACTCAATGAACAACTCAAATAAAATGCAATTAGGCAATGAAGAATTTAGATGTACTGTATACGTTCACTTGATGTTTCTTTGCCGAATTTGAGCACAAATTTTGCTTCTTTTGAAAACGCAAATACTTGTTTAAATTTTTATTTTTATTTTTGTATTTGCAAAGCCGAAACTTCTTTCTTTTCTTTTCGCTTTTCTTCTCCTCTTTTCTGTTTTTTTTTTGTAAATATATAATGCAATAGAATTCGATTGTATATGTGACTCTTTTGTGACAGCAATTTGTAACTAATGGAACGCAACACTTAATCAATGAAACGCAACAACCAAGGCTGAAACACAAATAATTAAACGCAGCAATCAATGATTCAAAACGACACAACAATCACATAATCGAACACAAGCACTCAAAGAAATCGATTTCAGATTAGGAGTAGAAGAACAACCGATTTCAACAATGAAAACAAAAAAATTCAGAACCGATACCTTACCAATCATGAACACCTTTAAGCTCCGCTACCAGCTGATACGATCCTTGTTGCAAAGGAGACGTAGCACCAATGTTGATCTTTATTCAAGACGGGATTTCCCTGCGGAATGGATAACTTTCTTAAGCAATCAAGCCTGTTGATCGCTACGCATCAACCAACCTAATTCGAATAAGGAAGGATCTTAATCGAATCGCTAAGCCTATATCCCTCGTGGATATCAACCTAGAACAGACAATTAATGGAAGTAATTTTGGGTTTTACTTGGAACGACTCAAGCTTACAAGACTCAAGAAGAACAAGGTTCATTCGTTGTTGAACGCAAAAAGGGGCAGAGAATATAAGAATAGATCTTTATAAATAATCAGCCAAGTTTCTAAGGAAGCCAAGTGGCTCCTTATATAAGGTTACAAGGAAACCCTAACGGGTTGAAGGAAGTGTCTCACTTCGATAAATACTCCTATTTAAACTAATAAAGCAATTAAAGAGTTTTCGGGATAAGTTTGGCCGACTCACACGTCCGCGTCCAAATGTACAAAAGGGATAGATTATGTCATAAAAAGGCCCAATGCTTTGTCCGAACTTAAGACAAGTATTGTCTTAGAAGGGACAAGAGGTTGGTCAATTTTTAGGACAAAAAAGAATGTTCATTTGAGGAGATATTTCCTAATTTGAAGATGTCTCAATTTTGAGGACTGAGATAGGTCAAATCATCGGACCACGCCAACATGGCGCGCGCGTCTCCTAGTGTCGCACGGACTGTCCGGCCACGGGTCGCCAATGGCGCCTTACAAACTAGGGTTTGCCATAATTACCAAACCACTCGTGCGTTTGGGCTGAAATCTTGGCACAACCTCTAGGACTAGTTGCAGTACTAGTCGAACTCAAGTGGTGGTGAAAACCCTTCCATCTACGGGTCCGTTTGGCTCCTTGAAGAATCACCGTTGAATGTCGTGATGACCAAGAGGTTGAGCTCCCGTTTTTGCTTCTCTCGTAATGCTCCTTCCTCTACTGTCCTCTCACACTTCAACTCCTTGTGTATGAGGGATGATAGACTATCTTGAAGCTTTTTAGACTTGGAACGAGTCATCGGTCCAGTCGGTGGCAAAGGTAGAGCTTGGATGCGAGGATTCGCATCAGTACTCATTCTAGGCATGAAAGAATTCTATCACATGGTTGAATTTGTTTACTTTAATGAGTTAGTAGGCTAAGGGCTCAGAAGAGATTAACCCTTTGGTTAACAATGGAATTTGCCTAGCCAACAGGCTACTGATTAGCTTGATAAGCAAAAAAGCAAACTTACCATAGTGAGGGTCTTTTATGAATGGAATTTTTTAATCTTTAAATAATATGAGATAGATTTGACTCTTAGCGACTGTCTAAAATCAAAAGAACCAAAAACTCAGCCATCTCTCAACTATCTAGGAAGCGAATGAGCCATTGGCTATGTGACACGAGATGATGCGATCTGGGCTCGTTTTAGTGAGTTGGATCATGTCAATGGATCTATTTTGAGTTACCCGACAAAACCCGATCAATTATAGACAAGAAACACAAGAATCTGATATGGAATTGGAGAAAAACGCAACAGAATTTTAGAGAATGAAGAAGAATGAAATTCTGAAATTTAAAGGAAGATTTGTGGATAGAAATTCAATTGGAATTGATCAATAAATAGCCAAGCATTCAAATCACATTATAATCAATTATCCACCAACGGGAATCTATAATATTCAATAAACACAATAATCCCTAAGTTCTATTCAATTGCAACAAGAACAAGTAATTAAAGATTGAAGGTGAAAGGAGTTTTACTTGCAATGAATCAAGGAGCCTCCTAAGCTTGATCCTTACAAGGAGATTTCAAGGTGTTTAGAGGGAGGAGTATTCTCTAACTCAAGCAATAAACACTCATTAAAAACTAACTACAGAAAATGAAGTAGAAAGCTATTTATAGGAGCTTCAAAATTAGGTCTAAAATATAGTTTCGGATTTCTGACGAAGGGATAGCATGATCACGCCTAGCAGATAACGTGATCACGCCCAAAGCAGAAGGTTTTTGCCAATCCGAGCACACGATAGCGTGATCACGCCTAGAAGATAATGTGATCACGTCAGTTGCTTCCAGAAATGCCAAACTTGGCTTTTCGCGAAGGACACTCGGCCACGCAGGTGGTCTCAGGTTGGCATGAATCTTGCCCACTTTTAGTGACTCTAGGCATGTCTCTTGGCCTCCAAATGTGCGCTCATTCATCACCGAAATGAAGCCATGTGCGATCGCATCATCACTTTTCCCTTCGAAAGGATTCGAGGACGAATCCTTTGCTTTAAATTTGTGGTCATGACTTGGGCGCACACAATTCAACATTCCTTGCAAGGAGCACATCACTAGAAGTTCATAATGTTGGCTAGGAATGTAGCAAAGGAAATGATCCTCATAAGCACCGAAATCCTTGACCAAACCCATAGGAAATTTCCGCAAAGGAGAATCAAACATAGAAAAGAAAGGCTCATCCATGTTATAATACAAGGTATTCTCTCTATCCCTTTCCCAACTCTTTTCACTCTCCCAATTAATATCTTCAAGTTAAAACAAAGGTGATAACAATTCACCTAAAAGAAAGGGTATTTTCGTCCATCACCCAGTGGGATGAGGCCTAGCTACTGTTTCGCACCACCGCGGTAGGGACAACATCGCTACCTTCCCTTAAGGCTAACGCTACAAGGGCTAACGGGTCCCTATTGACTCCTCTCATGGACCTCACGGATAGCTCAAGGAGTTATCTTACCCCCAGAGGAAACCACGCGTCAGGAATATCACTCCGGCCGTTATCCTACCGTGGCAATATCTACCTACATACCTACCGCCAAGGTAGCGTATCGTGATAAGGGCGAACCACAGACCCTAACGCTAGCGATAGCTCCATACCCGTTTACACGGGCGGGAACGCCCCCTTTCTTCTATAAATACCTCCCCCACAAAGGAGGCAGGTAAGCATACTCAACTGGCCAAAACTCTGCTAATTTCAGTACACATACTGACTTAAGCATCGGAGTGTTTCCGCCGGAGACCCCCTCCGGCGCATTGCAGGTACTGTGGACCGTCGCGCACACTGATCTGAGAAGAACAGCTCCGCCATACATCCTTCGGCAGAAGACAAATAATTATCAAATTGGTGCTTTCATTGAGAGCTTTGGTTCTATTAAGTGAGCATCCTTAATAACCAAGCTCCTCCTCCCCGAAGCTAGAAGGATTATGGCCTCAGAGTCAGATCCGGCGCTGTCCCGAACTTCCAACATCCCATACAACACCCGCAGATGCCTGTTTCCCTTCGCTACCTCTGATGTCCCCACCCCAGGGCAGGACGTCACTGCAGGGGACTTGGACCCTCTTCCTGGGTCAAGTTCGGAAGAAGTTACCTTCCAGATTTGCTCTCCCTTCTCCCACATGGCAGGAACCAGCCATCCTACCCCCCAGGTGGGAAGATCTATGATAGGAGAAGCGGACAACCCTTTAATGAATTCAATAGCTGCTCTCCAAGCTCAACTGGATCAGCTGACAGAGATGGCTGCTGGATTTACTCCTCATGCCTCAAGACCTGGGGTGTCTTCCCATGTGGTTTTCACTCCAACCATTGTCACCGAACGACCCTTATCGCCCCAACAGTCTAGGGCGCTCCTGTCCTCATTACCTCTCCCCTTGGCACCCATAAACGTTCCCACATTCACGCGCGGACCTGCTGATCATTCTGGACAATACAGGGGAGGAATATCTATCCCCAAAGCAGTCCGCCAGCGTGATGAATATAGAGAGCCCTGGGATGAGCGACGGGGGGATATAGTGAGAGATCCATCTCCTAGATACAGTGAGAGATCTAGTAGTAGAAGTCAACGAGCTCGAACTCCGAGGAGCCGTAGTCGTTCTCCTAGGAGGCATCAGGAATATGACCCTCAAAATCCCAGATACGACGCTGAAATTCCACATCAGCGTCAGCCTCGTAGGATCCCCGATGCTAACGTGGGTCATCCGTTCAGCTACCGTGTCAGGCACCACAGAGTCCATCGGCATGTGAAACTCCCAGCAGAATCATATGATGGTACAAAAGATCCCATTTCTCACCTCAATAAGGTGAAGGATTTTGTGCAATTCCAAACGCGCAGTGACGCAACACTGTGTCAAGTTTTCGTAATGACGCTGTCAGGAGTGGCACGTCTATGGTTCGAAGGGCTCCCCGCCGGGTCTATCGATAATTTTTCTCAGCTGGAAGAAAAATTCAAAAGTCGGTTTAGCACGGCTATTCCTATCAGAAAGTCAGCGGCTGCGCTGTTCGATATCCATCGAAAACCACAGGAATCGTTGAACGACTTCTTAGGTCGCTTTGATCTCGAAATGTCCCTAACGCTAGGGGTTACTATCGATTTTGCGATCGAAGCCCTGAAACGCAATTGTTGATACGGCAAATTGAAAGATACGCTAATGGTGGACCCACCAACGACCCTGGATGCGTTGAGGCTGAAAGCGCATAACTATGCGAGAATGGAAGAGGAAGAAAATAGAGAATGGATCCGAGGCATGCCGACGGACCCGTATGTGGCCCCTAACATCCTGAACAGCAATGCCCCTGACACTAAACCCACCGAGGATCTCGGGCAGCGGAAAGAAAATAACACTAAGACCTCTAACCGGCAGAGAGGCAATTTCTCAAAGGGGAGACCTGGAGGATCCCCAACTCGGAAGCAAACGGACCCGCCGAAAGGCCGGATATACGACCCTGACCTCCCGTCTCTCATACTCCCAAGGGCTGAGATCTTAGCAATAGTCCAACAGAGAAATTTACCTATCCGCTACCCAGCTCCCGTGAAACCAGGAGTAATCATGGGAGGAAGAGAAAATGCATATTGCAAATTCCATAAGGTCAAGGGACACTCAACAGATGTATGCAGAGAGTTAAAATCGGCTATAGAGCGATTAGTCGAAGAGGGCTACCTTGGAGAATTCGCCACAAAGGCAAGGGAGGAAGCCAGAAATAATCCAACTGGAAATACAACTGAGCAGAGGCAAACGCCCTTGCACGCTACAGGGGCTAACGCAGTTCCTCTCGGGCCAAACAGAGAAGCGCTCGCTATAGATAGCGATCAAATGCCCATGATAAATATCATCGCGGGAGGGGCACCCTATTGCGAGGAAATTATGCCACAAACGCCCAATCCTGGAGAGAAGCGCAAACGGGAGAGCGTTCAAACAAAAATCGAGCCAATAAGTGCCTTAGATAGAATGATATTCTCTTTCTCAGAGGAAGACGAAAAATGCATCGTTTTCCCGCATAATGATGCGATGGTTGTAACGCCTGTCATTGGAATTCATGGGGTAAGAAGGACCCTTGTCGATAACGGGAGTGCAGTGAATCTATTCTCGTTGGAAGCATACAACTTGATGAAATGACCTGACGGTGAGCTATCGTCCTGCACGAGGCCAATTATTGGGATTGATGGAGTACCGATTCCGGTAGCAGGAATAACATCCCTGCCGGTGTACTTCCGGGAGGACACATCCAAACGCTCCGAAGAGCTACTATTTCTGGTCGTAGACCTAACGTTACCATATAACGCCATTTTGGGGCGACCTTTCCTTAATCGTTTTGGAGTAGCCATATCTCAAAAACACCTGCGGATGAAATATCCCTCATGGGATGGCGTGGTCTCAATCAAAGGGGACCAAAAGCTGGCAGCCGAATGCTACTTACTCATGACTCAAAGGAGCTGTGACCGCTACGTTTGCGTGGCAGACGACCCTTTCGATGACAAAGAAGAAAAGCGCACTCAGCCGCTAGATCAGATGATATCACTCCCTATCGGTAAAGATAGCGAAATGAATCTCTTAGCCAGTGAGAAACTAAGCTTGGAAGAGAACGCACAGCTAATCCGGCTGCTGAGGAAATGCAAGGGAGAGTTTGCGTGGAAGCCATCAGACATGCCCGGAATCTCTCGGGAGGTTGAAGAACACCGACTAAACGTTAGTCCTGAGGCCAAACCTGTCCAACAAAGGCGACGTGCTTTTTCGTCGGAAAAGATAGCCGCCATCGAAAAAGAATTGCTAAAGCTCACAGAGGCGGGGTTCATTCGAGAAGTCCAATACTCGACCTGGCTAGCCAATCCTGTGTTAGTCCCAAAGCCTAACGGGGACTGGCGCATGTGTATTGATTTCACTGACCTAAATAATGCCTGTCCCAAGGACTACTATCCCCTTCAGCGAATAGATCAGTTAGTCGATCAAACCGCTGGGTATGCTTATCTAAGCTCCCTAGATGCGAACTCCGGATATCACCAAATCCCTATGGCTGTAGAGGACGAAGAAAAAACTGCCTTCATTACTCCCAGGGCTACATACTGCTATAACACAATGCCGTTTGGGCTAAAGAATGCTGGTGCAACGTTTCAGCGTATGGCAAACAAAGTTTTTGAAAATCAAATCGGGAAAAATGTAGAGGCCTACGTAGACGACATCTTGATTAAAAGCCGGAGTTTCAGAGAACACCTCGCTGACTAGGAAGAGGTTTTCAATGTGATGAGGAAACACAAGATGAAGTTAAACCCGCGGAAGTGCATGTTTGCATTCCAAACGGGAAAATTCTTGGGCTATGTGGTCAGCCGGAAGGGCATCCAACCCAACCCGTCAAAGATAAAAGCCGTCCAGGATATGATATCCCCGCAAACTGTCAAAGAAATACAGAAGTTAACCGGGCGCATCATCGCGTTGGGGCGATTCATATCTAAGCAAGGCGAGAGATGTTTGCCTTTCTTCAAAGTCATCTGCAATAAGGCTCCCTTCGGATGGACAGAGGAATGTGAGAAAGCGTTTGCAGGACTAAAAGCTTACCTATCATCAGATTTAGTGCTAACGAGACCCGAGCCCGGTGATGAGCTATATCTATACTTGGGAATAGCCGACGAGGTAGTCAGCGCCGTCCTCGCGCGATGTGAAGGGCACGTGCATCGTCCTGTATTCTTCGTGAGTCACATATTGAAAGATGCCGAATTACGATACGCTCCTATCGAGAAGATAGCACTCGCTCTAGTGCAGGCCACGCGAAAGATGGATCGATACTTCCAAGCCCACCCTGTCATCGTACTTACGGATCAGCCGTTGAGAAGAATCTTCAGAAAACCTGAGTCTTCAGGAAGAATGTTAATTTGGGCTATCGAACTTGAGCAATACGGGCTGCAATACAAAGCTAGACCGGCCGTTAAAGCCCAAGCGTTAGCTGACTTCATAGCTGAGTGCACATTCGCAAAGGACAGAAAGATAGACCTGTTGGAGGAAGAAGCGAAAAATTCATGCCTACCGTCTCCAGAGACATATACAGACACGTGGGTCATCCATGTGGATGGAGCAAAAAATCAAGAATTAGCAGGCGTAGGAGTTTTCTTAGCTGGACCAAACGGCCTGGAGATGCGATACGCCATCAGAATCCTGCAGCCATTGTCCAACAATGCGGCTGAATACGAAGCGATGCTGGCGGGACTCAGAATCGGAAACAGTTTCTCCATCGAAGCCACCCCCGGTATGGAGAAGGAAGACAGAACACGTTTAAGGATCCGAGGAGATTCCAAGTTAATAATGGATCAGGTTCTGGGGAATTCCCAAGCCAGAGAACCCATCATGGCCCAATACTTAGCCAAAGTGAAACATGAGCTGTCAGAGATACAGGAAAAAGGCACCCTGGTTACCTTCGAGCACATTCCTAGAGAAAACAATGGAGAGGCCGATAGCCTCGCCAAAATGGCAGCCAATCCGGAAGCCTCAATACCCAGAGACGTGCGCTATGGAGAACTGTCTACACCCTCTTTCATGGAAGAGCAGGCATCGCTCTGTGTGGAAGAAATGGAAAATGATTGGAGGATCCTAGTGATAGAATATCTAAAGCATGATAAGCTACCGGGAGACCAGACAGAGAAGAAGAAAGTCCTAAAACGGGCAGCACGATGCACATATTATAACGGAGAGTTAGTACGAAGATGCTTCTCACATCCGGCCGCTAAATGCATAACGGAACAAGAAGGCTTGCATGTGTTACGAGAAATCCACGAAGGGATATGTGGCATGCACATCGCCAGCGGCACTCTGGCAGCCCAAGTCTTTCGGTCGGGATTTTACTGGCCCACCATTCGACGAGATTGTCACAACTTCGTGAAAACCTGTCAGAAATGCCAGGAATATGCTAAGATTCCTCGAAAACCTGCTGTGCCAATTTCAGAAATAGTGGCTCCGTGCCCGTTTGCAAAATGGGGGATTGACATCCTGGGCCCGTTTCCAAAGGCCAGATCTCAGTTAAAATTCGTGGTCGTAGCGGTAGACTACTTCACAAAGTGGGCCGAAGCCGAGGCGTTAGCTACCATTACCACCGAAAAAATTTGGCGTTTCTTCAAACACCAAGTCATCATGAGATTTGGAGTACCGCGCGTGCTAGTCAGCGACAACGGGACACAATTTACAAGCCAGTTCTTCAGGGATCAATGCGCGGAGTTTCAGATAGAGCAAAGATTCTCCTCTGTGGCACATCCCCAAACCAACGGCCAGGCGGAAGTAACTAACCGCAGCATTCTTAGCGGCATCAAAAGAAACTTGGAAGGGTCCAAGAAGAAATGGCCAAACGAATTGCCATATGTGCTATGGGCCTATCGCATGACTGTCAAGGCCAGCACGGGAGAAACCCCGTTCGCGTTAGCATTCGAAACTGAGGCTGTCACACCAGTCGAGATTGGCATGATGAGCCTCCGGGTGGCTCACTTCAAAGAAGAAAACAACGAAGAAAGGTTACAAGATAACCTCGATACTCTACCAGAAATACACGAGGAAACCCTCCTGAAAACTCTGCACTACAAGAGAAAAATGGCACAATATCACAACCGGCAAGTGAGGGAGCGATTGCTCAAAACCGGAGATTTAGTGCTCAGAGACAAGCGGGCGGCAGGACAACGTATGGGAAAACTCAGTCCAAATTGGGATGGACCGTATCGTGTCACCCGCATTGTGGGAAAAGGAGCATACCACTTGGAAACGCTTGAGGGAATGCCCCTGCAGAACTCCTGGAACATCGCTCGGCTGAGGCTATACCACGCTAGGAGCTAAACGGGTAACATCAAAGTTATTCTAATAAATGAATATTGAGATATTCACCGTGCGTTTGCTACTGGTAATATGCAGGTAGCGAAGAATGCCAGGAGTGAAAATCCTATCCTTGTGATGGCTGGTCTTGATCAGACAGCTCATTAAGACGAGGCACGCCCTGGCATAACAAGGCGTTTGGGAGTGAAAATCCTATCCTTGTGGTAGCCGTGCTCACATAGACGGCCCATTAAGACGAGGCACGACCCCAAACGGCTCCCCGGAGTGAAAATCCTATCCTTGCGGCAACCGTGCTCACATAGACGGCCCGTTAAGATGAGGCACGCCCCGGAATCCTTGGGAGTGAAATCCTATTCTTATGGTAACCCTATAAGGAGAGGCACGCCCCAAGGAGAGACCAACTCCGTCCTGGAAGTGAAAATCCTATCCTTGTGGTAACCGTGCTCACATAGACGGCCCATAAAGACGAGGCACGATTCCACGGACGCGAGGTACAACGCTTGGGGGTGAAAAGTCCTATCCTTGTGATGGCTGGTCCTGATCAGACAGCTCACTAAGACGAGGCACTCCCCAAAGCCTATCTGTGGCGGAAAGAAACAAGGACATCCCAACTAGTAGCCACGCGGTTGATACCCGGTGAAGTGATGTTGGAGCCTATCTGTGGCGGAAAGAAATAAAGACATCCCAACTAGTAGCCGCGCGGTTGATACCCGGTGAAGTGATGTTGGAGCCTATCTGTGGCGGAAAGAAACAAACACATCCCAACTAGTAGCCGCGCGGTTGATACCCGGTGAAGCGACGTTGGAGCCTATCTGAGGCGAAAAGGAATAAGAAATCCTAACTAGTAGCCGCGCGATCGATACCCGGTGAAAAGATGAATGGAGAAATGACCATACTGCAACAACAACGTTGAAACTGAGTGCAGCAGATGCGGAAGCAACGCTGATTTACTCTAAAAAATGCTATCGGAGGATATAATGGTAATACTACTCAAACGCAGCTGATGAAAAGCAAACGGGATGCAACCCGAAATTATGTGTCTATGGAGACCTAACGCCAAACGTCCCAGGCGGACAAGTGATTAAATGGCATTATGAAGAAAAACAAATAAAGAACTTCTGTCCAAAAAGAGTGGATTAGCCGAGTCAAGGCCAACATCGTTCGAAATTACAAAATAAGGATGGGCCCGTCAGCCACAAAATGTAAAACATCTAAATAACAAAAAGCCTAAAGACTGGGCGGCGCGTTGACCCCTCCTTGCTGAATGGCCTTCCACTGGTAGAAACTGCTATCATTAATGGTTGAGGCTCTCTTGTCAAAATACGCATAAAGATCCTCAATACGGAGCTCCTCAACTCCATAATGATGCATCACGGCTTCTGACATGATTCTCCCACCCTGCTCAAAGTACCAACGGTTCTTCTCAGCGTTAAGGGAGGCATCGACAGATAGCTCGGCATTTTTCTGTCTCTCCTGGCGTAGGCTATTCTCCTCCCGAGAAAGGCGTAGGGCCAAATCAACACGATGTCTCTTCTCTTCCTCCAAAGCCAACTTAGCGGCCTCCAACTCTTGTTTCACCGAGCAGTCTCCATACCTTCGTTGGCAGCAGCAAAGGCATTTTCAAGATGCTGTCGTTCCTCCGACAGCCTGCTTATCTCTCCCCGCCCGTTAGCGGCAGCCCTGGCATTCTCCTCATCCATATAGTGAAGATGGCAAAGCATAGAAAACGCCTGAGAGCGAAGGAGATTGATGCGCCCCTGATCGCCCCGAGCCACAAAGGCATCTCTCTCTCTTGGAAGAGACAAAATCTCTGCTACCAGATAAGCGGTAGAGGAAAGCACGGTCTCATGATCGGCATCGGCGGGAAACTGCAGAATACTATCCCTAAAGGAGCGCAAGCTGACGTGATGAGTCGGCATGAGAGGAGGATCGTAAGGAGAAATACCGGCCATTAAGGCAGGAGCGGGCCCACCCCTCACGATAGGTGGATGAGGCATCGGAACAAAGAACAACGCACCAGGAGAGGCTGGCCGGCTAGAGAGGCCTTCCGCGTTAGGCATCGAGACCTCGTTGCCTCCGGGCACCTCAGGATTAAGGGCATCAGAATCATAGCCCGTTGGGGTGTGCGCAGAATGAATCGGGGAGCCAGGAGGCACATGGGGTTCACCGCCAAAATCAGCGGGTTCTGGCTGATCAGCAGACATACCCCCGCCCCCAGGAACACTTGAACTATGATGGGCAGCCGAAGAAGAAGGGTTAGTCTGAAGATCATAGCGAGCCTTCTTCTGACGCTCGCGAAGGACATCTGCGATACCCATATCTCCCTCGGAGGTAGTGGGGGCAGAAGCAGCAACGACTTCCTAAATAAGGCAGAACGTGATAAGGAAATCATGTACAAAGAAAGACAAAGTCCCAAAAGTAAGAAAAATGCTCACCTGAGAGGTGGAGGACGCAAGAGGAATCCCAACAGGAATCGGACCAACCGTAGCCTCTGAAGAAACAACAGTCTGGGACAAAACGGATGGGACAGCACGAGCCCTCCTAGGCCTTTTCTGTCTCACAACTCGAGTACCCGTAACGTTAGCGGTGGCCTCCCCTTCCTCAGCGTTAGCGGCAGCAGCAGCCCTAGCTTCAGCGATAGCTTTCTTCTTCGCCTCCTGTTTCCTCCTCCTTCGGAAATACTCGGGCTCCCAACCAGGCGGAGGCACTGCACAATCACAAAACGTTAGCGTTAGTACTTCTTGACAAACGCAAAAGAAAAAGGTTAAACACTCACCCTTCTTGCACTGTTCCACGGGCAACCCGTTAGCCACTTTTCGGGCATCAACGCTAAAATCAAATTGAAGCAGCATCTTCAACCAACCATCCTCCGGGTCGGAAAGGGGTTTCCGATGACCCCAAGCCCCATCTTTAATTGTCTCGTTGAAGCCAGCCCTCCACAACGGCTCCGGCAGATCAACAATAAAAAATTCCTCTTTCCAGTGAGGAATAGATGACTCAATACCCATAAGTTTCCAGGTAAAGGGTTTCAAAGAACCGTCTTCGTAGCGAGGCGATATCGAGATCACCCCTTTACGGGAATATAACTGAAAAATGTCATGGATCAACGCTAAAGTGGGAGATTCTATCCCCTTGAAACGGCACAGTGCGGCAAAGGCACTAACAACGCAAATCGCGTTAGGACTTAACTGAGCCGGAGCCAGATCAGAAGCAACCAACAACAATTTTACGAGCGGGTCAAGAGGGAGACGAAACCCATGATCGAAAAGCTTAGCGTACAGCATTCTACTATTTCCGGGCAAAATGTTGTTCAGTCGAAGCGACTCAGAAGCAGGATGCACGGGATATTCCTTGGGAAATCGTGCAGAAAACCCAGCAAGCCTACGGTTAATTAAGGGCAACATGTACAGAGAAGTGGGAGTAGTATCAATTACTTCTTCCTCGGAGGACCTTTGGGGGTCTCCTTCTTCAGAGGATTTCTTAGTCCTAGCCATGGCCAACAAAGAAGAAACAAGGAGAAAAGAAAAAGACGTGTACCTTTGTACCTTCGTGAAAGAGAACGCGAGGAGTCTTGAACCAGAAAGAGAGAGCGGCGCAAAAGTATTTATCCAAAGGCAACAGCGTATAAGGAAAAGATAGGAAAAGAAAAAGAGGGTAGAAGAAACAATAAGTATAACCCTGAAAGGACACGACCAATCAGCGGCAGACACGTGGCGAAGTAGCGCGTCATAAAATAAGGCACGCGCCAGAAGGTGCAAATTTGAAACAAGGACGAAACGTTTCTGCATTCGCAACTCCTTAGGAGACGCTTGCTCCAAACGCCTCTCTATAGAAGGAAACATGTTTTCTTTCATCATTACCCTTCAAGTCGCATTAAATGAGGGACAGGGGGATTGATTAAAAAACATAAAAAGCAGCGCTGGCCTTGCCAAACGACGCGATGGTACGAAGAAAATAAAGAAGGAATAACGGCAACATCACGACGAATCATCCAGAACGACAAAGGATACAAGGCGTTAGCATTATTACAAGAGAAACAATGTTCGAATGGGTTTTCAAGAAATAATAAAAGAGACGACAACAAGAAAAGCAAGGAAAGGCCCAAGCACCATCGCTAACGTTAGGCTTTCTCCCTCGAAGGGTTAGAAGAACCTCTGCCACCTTTGCTAATCTCACCCATCACGAGAGAGATGTAATCAGCTACCTGGGCTGGATCCAAAGGGTCACCTTTGAAACGGGACGCAAACCCAGAAACGAAGGCCTCCAGAACCCTTTTCCTCTATAACTCTTCCTCTAATGGCGCCCTAGCAGCCCCCTCATCCCGAGCGAGCATCTCTTCGCGAAGAAGGAGAATCTTCTTCCTTGCTAGCGCCAATTCCGCCTCCAGAACCTCTATCTTGGCTCTCCCGATAGACTTTTCCCTGTCCAAATCCGTTTGGGATGATTCACAGAGGCGCGTCAGCAACCTAGAATGCTCCACCGCCTTCTTAAGCTGCACCTTCGCAACACTCAATGCGCTGGAAAAATTGTGGGACTCGCGATCGTGAATTTCGAAGTGATAATTCAGATGGCGGAAGAAGTCCAGAGAATCATTCAGAACGTGGCGAAAGCGTGCCGAGGGAGGAAGTTGGAGAAATTCCTCTTTCTCTTTTTTCGAACTCAGCATCTCTCCTACCAAGGGTGCAGTAAACTCATCTCGAGAAAAAGGTTGGGGAACCCCGACAGCGCGAAGAGCATCAAAGCAAAACCCTGCAAGATTCATACGGTAGGTCGGGACCCCGTTAGGGCCAAGATTGATTGAGGAAGGCGGAGAAGAGCCCTGAGGAAAAGTACTCTTGAGAGGAGTAAAAAATAGCTGCGGAGTAACCACAGGCGGTAGCTCAGCAGTCGAATCCGCCACGGGAGGCGTGACCGCTACGTTAGGAATGCAGTGAGCAATTGGAGAGTCGGGAGCGTCAGCCATGGGTGGAGGACATTCCATTGGCGGGGCCTCTCCCTCGGTAGAACAAGTTTTTTCCAACGCCTCAGCGGCTCCCGTTGGCTGAGAGGCGCCTGCCTCAGAGGAATCAGCAGGCGTAGAAACAGTTGCCACATCCACAGGAGATGTCCCGGTAGCTTGTCCACTAGAGGCCACTCGAAGTTTTTTCTGACGCTGGGAAGCAGCAAGGGAAGAAGCATGGCAAAGGTCTGACTTGGCATCCGCATCCTCATCACCGCTAGTAATTACCGTCGTTGCGACAGGCCTGGAGTCCGTCCTCGTGCGACGCTCCGGTAGCTAATTTTCCACAAAGCGAGAAGTTCGAACAGAGCTAACGGGCCTTCGCCCTCCCCGGGCAACGGTTTTAGTTCTCTTCCTCGGAGGAGGAGCGTCACCCCGACTTGAGCCCTCGGCCGAAGGCGAGGCTGGCAAAGTTTGAAGCGGTGTTACGTTCAGAGGTGCACCAGGGTCACCTGGGAATCAACCGTTAGCCTTCTATAGCAAACAAAGCGTGCGAGGACTAAAGAAAAGAAAACATGGAAAGAAAAGGCTCACCCATAACGCACTCTTCCAGAGGCTTGAACAGAGCAAAGGCACGAATACGGTAGTGGGTATTCTCGTCTAACAAAGCGTTAGCCTGGTCCAGCTCAGTTCTGGACAAAATCGCGGGATTTGTCCAAACGGGACCTGCCAGTTCTTGATTGAAATTGATACGCCACAAACGTGACGGTAGCTCCAGAACAAAGAAGCTGCTCTTCCAATCAGCTACACCCCTCTTGAAGCCGTGAAAACATTGCCAAAACGACTGCACGAGCGCATCATCCCACCGGGGAGTAATCTCGATTAAACAATTGCAGCAAATCATGCTAAAGAATTTGCGAAACAAAGTGATAGATGGGGCAAAAATGTTCTTCAACTCGCAAGCGCGAAGAAAAGCATACACCGCACACCAAGAGGAAGGAGTTATCTGGGCAGGATTAAGGCTATACTCCCGCAGCAGAGTTAGTATCGACTCATGAACGGGGAAGCGGAAACCATAAAGGAACATTTTAAAATAAAGAAGCCTACTGTGGCCCCACCCTGGATAATGAAGCCTCATATCACTACTAGGAATAGAAGGCTCATGCCCAAGAGGAAAGGTAATACCATGTTCCTCCAGTTCGGCTTTCAGAACCACATCGCAGGTAAAAATACTCGGTCATTGGGCGACCTCGGGATCCATGGGCCTAGAGATAATCTGGCGAGGTCTATTCCTAGCCATAGCAAACCAACAAAAAGGAAATCTGAGAAGGGACGGATTGATACCTTAAAGGAGAAGAATCCCAGAGAAATCGGCGGACAGTGGCGAGCGGCCGAAAAGATATTCGGGGAAGAAGACGAAGGAAGACAAAAAGGAAAATTCGAAGCGAGGGCAAAAGTTTTGAGAAATTGGAGAATAGCCCTTCTTAAAGGATAAAAATGCCACCGCATTAATTGAGTTACCAATCGTGCGAGGACGCGTGTAAAAGAAGTTGGCCACGTAGAAGCGCATTAAAGAAATTTGGAAAAGAGAAGTTATCCGTCGAAACTCCCCAAAAGGGCGAGACAGTATTAACCCTGTCAAAGTAACCGCAAAGCGATTGCCTCAGTCCGGACAACCGCTTACGTTAGCTAGCTACAAGAATCAGCAGGCTAACGGAAATAACGACAAAATTGAAAAAGCAGAAAACATCAGTTTATTCATAAAACGCCAATAGGCGGGTGCAAGGCAAAACGGCTAATCCTCATCAGGCCAATAAATGCCGTGGTGATAGACCCCATCATCATCAAGGAATGGCATCTTCCCGTTAGCATTCGGGATAGGCTGGTCTGCCTCCTTTTCGGAGCAGGACCCTGACGGGCATGATTTTCCTTTGGCACTCGAATCTGCCAACCCCGCACCAGCACTGATGGGAAAATCCTCGTTCAACGAGCAATTCGGGGAAGAAAAACGTTTGCCGCCCTCTTGAACAGCAGAACCAGTAGGAGCCAAAGTTGTAAAGGGCGTCTGGGAAGTCCGTTTCCCCTACTTCTTACGACCCTTTCGGCGGACCGGAGGCCTCCATGGTGGCGAAGGAGGGGGATGATCCGAATCCGGCGAAGTCGGAGGAGTCGGCAAGGAATCACGATCCATGGAACTCAAAAAGTAAAAATCTGCCATGTGACCTGCAAAAGCAAAAAAGAAGAAAAGGATGAAGATGAACAGGAAAGGAAAACCACACTCCCTTATATAGCCGAAGGAGCGCTTCGATCCATGAAAAATCAATTAAGACGCTTAGGAAGATAACTGCAAGTGCAGAATCCGATCTGTCGCAGCCACCTCTGCTCGTTAAACGCACCAATCAAAGGGCACCAAAGAACCGCCCAACCACCTGCCACTGAAAAGACGGCCCTGTAACAGTCAAGACAGAGCATTCATTGCTAAACCCCGGAAACCGACCACTACAGTACAATGTCCCAAGGAAGACCCATTTTCGGTTGGGCTCATGACAAATATTTCCAACCAATAAAGCAAGCAACCAAGCAAGAAGAAGAGAAGACTTGGGAAAAAGCAAAGACAAGTTATTTATTTATGGCCAGGTGGCCTTAACGTTCGAATATATACAAAAAGCATAAGAAAAACAGCGAAAAGTGAAACCAGCGGTCAGGCATTGGACCCCGCATCATCGTCCCCTGGCGCAATGGGAACCTCCTTTAAAGCGTCAGCGACGGAGGTCAGTTCGGAAGAACAAGCTCTCATGCCCTTTAGGCAGCAGGCCAGCAGATCTTTCCTCTGCTGCAGCATCGAAGCCACCACGTCAAGGTGAGCGCTGGCAGTGGCCAGTTTCGCCAAGCTCTCTAAGGGGTTGGAATCCTCCAGAGTGATCCCTAGCTGTCTAGACAGAATAGGGGTTAACACCCCCTGCAACTCCAGGACATCCTCGGAGGTCTTGGTGATCATCCTCTCCAGGAAGCCGATATCACCCTCAGTAAGATTCTTCAGGGTCAGAGTTTTGGAGATCAGGAAATTGCTAGTCAGTTCATCCATGGCGGAATGTGAAAAGAAAGAACGTGAAAATACGAAGAAATTGGCGCAGAAAAACCTCTGATTTATAGATTCTGACAAAAACCGTCAGGGCCATCTGACGAGGCAAACCTCCACGGTACTTAGAAGAACTCTCCGTCAGAGAAGGAACGATAGCCCTTGGTAAACACTCGGGCTCATTTTCAGTTGGGCTTATGATAACAATTCACCTAAAAGAAAGGGTATTTTCGTCCATCACCCAGTGGGATGAGGCCTAGCTACTGTTTTGCACCACCGCGGTAGGGACAACATCGCTACCTTCCCTTAAGGCTAACGCTACAAGGGCTAACGGGTCCCTATCGACTCCTCTCATGGACCTCACGGATAGCTCAAGGAGTTATCTTACCCCCAGAGGAAACCACGCGTCAGGAATATCGCTCCGGCCGTTATCCTACCGTGGCAATATCTACCTACATACCTACCGCCAAGGTAGCGTATCGTGATAAGGGCGAACCACAAACCCTAACGCTAGCGATAGATCCATACCCGTTTACACGGGCGGGAACGCCCCCTTTCTTCTATAAATACCTCCCCCACAAAGGAGGCAGGTAAGCATACTCAACTGGCCAAAACTCTGCTAATTTCAGTACACATACTGACTTAAGCATCGGAGTGTTTCCGCCGGAGACCCCCTCCGGCGCATTGCAGGTACTGTGGACCGTCGCGCACACTGATCTGAGAAGAACAGCTCCGCCATACATCCTTCGGCAGAAGACAAATAATTATCAAAAGGGTTTTCAAAACCTTGAAAATATTTAGCTCAATGTGAGCACCCGATTCATTTCCAAGGTTACCTCCACTCTCAATGGCACGCTTACTCTTTTCACTCCCCAATGTAACCCTCCCAAATTTAAACAACGAGTTGACAAAACCATCAAACACATCTAGCCCCACGTGTTTACCTGATTCACTCCAGAGTGTTTGGTGGCACTCACCCGACTCATTCCCAAGTGTTTGGGTTCACTCACCCTCAATTGTCTCTCTACTCATCTCACAAATAGTGTGCTCAACCATATCATTCTCAACACAATTATTAAGCACATCATCCTCAAGTCCACAATTCTCACTTTTCAACACAATAGTTTCATGCATATTATCTCCGATTAAATTACAATCAACAACTAATTTTGGCTTACATGGACCACCTTGTTGAATAGAAAACAACACATTTTCCACCCCTAACTAATATTGTGGGGGTACAAACCACTCACGCATTACTCGCCTCATTTCATCCCAAGTAGTGATCGGTTCTACTCGTCTATTTTCTCTTCCACATGTCATATAGTACCACCAATTATAGGCATTGTCGTCAAATGTCTTGATAGTAAGTTTGGCTTTCTTGCTCTCGGACATTTGGTGACATTCGAACACTTGTGCAAGGTAGGATTCCCATTGTATAAATTCCGCCAGAGTGGAAGTTCCACTAAAGAACAGAAGTTGAAATTATCGAAGGCGAGAAGTGTTGTGGTCTTGATGGTTGAGACCACTAGTAGAGGGGCCAAGGCCAAGGCTTTGTAGAGATATGCTTGAACAACGATTGCATGAAAGCTTGAGATATAATTTATGAATAACTTGAATACACGGGTACAATATTCTCAATATTACAACAAACAGAAACACTCAATCATCTAACAAATGCTCACAAATATGAAGTAGTAACAAGCTACAAGATAATGATAGTTTACGTTTTACTTGCAACGGATCAAAGTACTATCAAACTTAGAAGGTTACAAGATATGAGTTTAAGGTGAATAAAGGAGGAGGAAACTCTCTCTCTCAATCAATACTCACTCATCAAAAACTGTCTAAGAAATGAAAGAAACAAGCTATTTATACTATTACACAAAATAAGCATAAAAACCCTAAAAATGTCCAATTTTTCATTTATGTCTTGAGACTAACAACATACCATTAATCTCGGCCAAATTTGCTCAAAAATACCCATCTGCTAACGGTATGAGCATTGTCTGTAGCGTTGGCTCGGGCGCGTGTGCGGGGAAAACTCGGCCAAGAGGGTGGCCTCGAGTTGGTACGGATCTCTCCTATTTTTAATGGCTCAGGGAATGTCTCTCGGACTCCGGATGTGTGCTCACTCATCACCAAGACTAGCCTAGGCGTGATCGTATCATCACCTTTCCCTTCGAAAGGATTTGTCTTTGAATCCATAGATTTAAATTTACGATCTTGGCTTGGGCGCACACAACTCATCATGCTTTGTAAGGAACAAATCAAGATACGCTTACGACGTTGGCTAGGAATGTAGCTTAGGAAAAGGTCCTCGTAAGTCCCCGAATTTGCATAGATAACCATGTGGATTTCCTCCACCAACGCCAAAATAATCATAGATGAGCTATCTCTATTGTATGCTCAATACAAACAGTAGGAAGTTCCTGCACAAGAGGTTCGCAAATAAAAGAAAAAGAATTGTTAGCGTTAGAGAATGCTAGATGATCCTCATTGCTCAAAGGCACGCTTATTGGATTATTAGCAAACAAGACATCCTCTTCGAACTTTTCTTTATTTTCTTTTCTCAAACTTTCCGCTCTCTCTTGTGTTCGTCACTATTTTCACACATTGGAGGTGCAAGCATCTCTTTTTCATTGCAAATAGAAAGCAAATCATCCTCTCTTTTCTCTCCACTCACTCTCACATTCGCAAGCTCATCCTTAGGGTGAGTTGGGAAGCGGGAATCTCCGGCAAAGGGATTTATTGCTCCAGCAGCACGCCTCACATCATGGCAATCATTTCTTGTTGTTGGAGTTGGAAGGATTCGAGTTTGGCGAGCAGTTGGCTCGTTTGAGACATGGTGCATAATTTGGTGCAAGAGAAGGGGAGACTCTAGAAATAAAAGATGAAAGACTCAAGATAAAAGACTCAACAATAAAAGACTTAGATGGTGTTTTAAACAAAAGTATCAGCTCACATATGTGTTTAAGACTCACCACATTTTTCCCCCTAATGGTGTCAAATTGGGTGTCTTTGTTTAGGACTTTGTGTGCAACTTGAATGGCTTTACTTATGGACTTAGAGGTATTTTTCTGCTGACTTTTGTGGCTGTGTTTGGCATGTGAAGTCCAGTTGGGCATTTAATGGGAAGGTTGGTTGCTTGCACAAAAACGGAAATCCAGCAGCTGCCTTGTGAAGTCTTCCTTTTGTAGAGGGGATGCAGTGGAAATACACAAGAAATTACACACGAAATAGATAGAGATTACCCAAAGAAAGTGGATGGGGTTAGAGATGGAAACTTGAACAACGATTGCTTGAATGCTTCATATATGCATGATGAATAACTTGAATACACGGGTACAATATTCTCAATATTACAACAAACATCAACACCCAATCATGTAACAAACGCTCACAAATGTGAAGTAGTAACAAGCTATAGGATAATGACAGTTTACGTTTACTTGCAACAGATCAAAGTATTATAAAACTTAGAAGGTTACAAGATATGACTTTAAGGTGAATAAAGGAGGAGGAAACTCTATCTCTCTCAATCAATATTCACTAATCAAAAACTGTCTAAGAAATGAAAGAAATAAGTTATTTATACTATTACAAAAAATAAGCATAAAAACCCTAAAAATGTCCAATTTTTCATTTATGTCTCGAGACTAACGGTATACCATTAATCTCGGCCAAATTTGCTCCAAAATACCCATCGGCTAACGGTATGTCGTTAGTGCTAACGACATACCATTAAGCATTGTCTGTAGCGTTGGCTCGGGAGCATGTGCGGGGAAAACTCGGCCATGAGGGTGGCCTCGAGTGGGTACGGATCTCGCCTAAGTTTTGTGCACGGCTAAGTTTTGTGTGCAACTTGAATGGGTATTTTGTAAGGATTTGTCCTTGAATCCATAGATTTAAATTTGCGGTCTTGGCTTGGGCGCACACAACTCATCATGCTTTGTAAGGAACAAATCAAGATAAGCTTACGACGTTGGCTAGGAATGTAGCTTAGGAAAAGGTCCTCGTAAGTCCCCGAATTCGCATAGATAACCATGTGGATTTCCTCCACCAACGCCAAAATAATCATAGATGAGCTAACTCTATTGTATCCTCAATACAAACAGTAGGAAGTTCCTGCACAAGAGGCTCGCAAATAAAAGAAAAAGAATTTTTAGCATTAGAGAATGCTAGATGATCCTCATTGCTCAAAGGCACGCTTATTGGATCATTAGCAAACAAGACATCCTCTTCAAAATCTTCTTTATTTTTTTTCTCAAACTTTCCGCTCTCTCTTGTGTTTGTCACTCTTTTCACTCATTAGAGGTGCAAGCATCTCTTTTTCATTACAAATAGCGAGCACATCATCCTCTCTTTTCTCTCCACTCACTCTCACATTTGCAAGCTCATCCTTAGGGTGAGTTCAGAAGCGGGAATCTCCGGCAAAGGGATTTCTTGAACCAGCAGCACACCTCGCATCATGGCAATCATTTCTTGTTATTGGAGTTGGAAGGATTCGAGTTTGGCGAGCACCACATTTTTTCCCCTAATGGTGTCAAATTGGGTGTCTTTGTTTAGGACTTTGTGGGCAACTTGAATGGCTTTACTTTTGGACTGAGAGGTATTTTTCTGCTGAATTTTGAGTCGAGGTTATGTCAGGGAGAGCCTATCTCCATGCGCCGTTCCTGTGATCCTAGTTCCTAAGAAAGATGGATCTTGGCGCATGTGTGTTGATTGCCGAGCAGTCAACAAGATCACGGTAAAGTATCGCCATCCCATTCCTCGATTAGATGACATGTTAGACGAATTAAGTGGTAGCACTATATTTTCTAAGATTTATTTGATGAGTGGTTATCACCAAATTCGCATGAAAGATGGAGATGAATGGAAAACTAGATTTAAAACTAAGTATGGATTTTATGAATGGATGGTTATGCCTTTCGGTTTAACTAATGCACCTAGCACATTCATGAGATTGATGAATCATGTACTTAGACATTTTATTGGCAGATTTTTTGTTGTGTATTTTGATGATATTCTTATATACAGCAAATCTTTTGAGGCGCATATTTCACATCTTCGTGAAGTATTTCTAACACTTCATGCCCGACATTTGTATGCTAAACCTAGTAAATGTTCATTTGCCATGAAAGAAGTAGGTTTTCTGGGTTTTATTGTAAGTGTTGAAGGTGTAAAGGTGGATGAAGAAAAGGTCTGAGCAATCAAAGAGTGGCCTACTCCTAAGAATGCAAGTGAGGTACGTTCTTTTCATGGCTTAGCGTCCTTTTACAGGCGCATTGTCAAGGACTTTAGTACAATTGTTGTCCCTGTGAATAAGCTAACCAAGAAAAATTTAGTTTTCAAATGGAATGAGTTGCAGGAGGAAGCGTTTAACACACTTAAGGAGTGTTTATGTTCCGCACCTGTGTTAGCTCTTCCTGATTTTAGCAAAGCTTTTGAAGTGGAATGCGATGCTAGTGGGGTGGGAATTGGAGTTGTTCTTATGCAGGAGAAGCGTCCAATTGCTTATTTCAGTGAGAAACTGAAGGATGCTCAGCTGAGATACCCGACATATGACAAGGAGTTCTACGCGCTCGTACGCGCACTAGAAGTGTGGCAACATTACTTGATGCCGCGATAATTCATTGTCCACACAGATCATCACAGTTTGAAGTACCTTAAATGGCAAGGTAAGCTCAACAGACGCCATGCCACATGGATGGAATTCATTGAGTCTTTTCCATACCATATTCAATACAAACAAGGTAAGGAAAATGTTGTTGTTGATGCTTTTTCAAGGAGGTACGCCTTAATCACTTCTCTCAATGCTAAATTATTGGGATTTTCACACATTATTTAATTATATTCCCTTGATTCTGATTTTGGTGATATCTTTAATCATGGTGTGTCAATTGCTGGTTCTAAATTTTATAAGCATGAGGGTTATTTGTTTAAGGGTAAACAATTGTGTATTCCACATTGTTCTTTGCGTGAATTACTTATACTTGAGTCACATGGTGGCGGATTGATGGGTCACTTTGGTGTGACTAAGACTTTAGATGTGCTGCATGATCATTTTTATTGGCCTCATATGAAACGTGATGTCGTGCGCATTATTGCTAGATGTCTTGTATGTCGCAGGGCTAAATCTAAAAGTGTTAATCATGGCGAATTTCTGCCATTGCCTACGTCTTCTCATCCTTGGACTGATTTATCCATGGATTTTATTGTTGGACTACCTAAGTCTAAACATGGTAAGGATAGTGTCTTCGTTGTCGTGGATAGATTTTCTAAAATGGCTCATTTTATCCCTTGCTCAACTATTAATGATGCTACTCAGATTGCTGAGTTATTTTTTCAAGAAGCGGTTCGTTTACATGGGATACCATTGACTATTGTGAGTGATAAGGATACTAATGTTGCCTCCCTTGTAGCGCCCTTATTTTAAGTCCTAGGCTTGACTCTTAATTTTCTTCACTTGTTTTCTGGTGGCAAGTCCACCTTTTCAGAAATTTGATCTTCCTGGAAATTTTCAAAGAACGGCTTCAACCTTTGTCCGTTCACCTTGAGCTCGGCCCTTGTTTTTTCATTTCTAATATCTACTGCACCATGTGGGTAAATATTAGTAATGACAAAAGGGCCTTCCCATCTTGTTTTTAGTTTTCCAGGAAATAACTTAAAACGTGAATTATAAAGAAGGACCTTCTCCCCTGTGTGGAGAGGTTTCCCGATAATTCGCTTGTCGTGGTAGGCTTTCATCCTGATTTTGACAATCAGCTGATTGTCATAGGCTTGGTCTCTCAACTCCTCTAGCTCGTGGAGTTGTAACTTCCTTTCTTGACCAGCTTCGTCATAACTCAAGTTGCACTTCCGTATAGCCCAATATGCTTTGTGTTGCAACCCTACTGGAAAGTGGCACGCCTTCCCATAGACCAGCTTGTAAGGCGTCATCCCCATTGGTCCTTTGTAAGCCGTTCTATAGGCCCACAATGCGTCATCTAACCGCTGGCTCCAATCGCGTCTGTCTAGGCCTACTGTCTTGGCCAAGACAGATTTCACCTCTCTATTCGACACTTCCGCTTGGCCGTTTGATTGAGGGTGGTAGGCTGTGGATACTCTATGTGTGATGCCATATTTCCTGAAAAGGGAAGATAAAATCTTGTTGCAGAAGTGTGTTCCTCGATCACTAATGATCCCCCGAGGAATTCCAATTCTGTACAAGATGTTAGATTTAATAAAGGAAATAACAGTTCTAGCATCGTCATTCTTGGTGGCTTTTGCCTCTATCCATTTTGATACATAATCCACAGCTAAGAGAATATATTTGTTGCCAAAAGAAGTAGGGAAAGGTCCCATAAAATCTATGCCCCATACATCAAATATTTCACATGAAAGAATAAAATTCATAGGCATTTCATTTCGGGAACTAATATTTCCCACCTTTTGACAAGCCGGGCAAGTTTTACAAAATAGAAAACTATCCTGAAAAATTGTCGACCAATAAAACCCAGCCTTTAAGATTTTTAGGGTTGTTCTCCTTGCTCCAAAGTGGCCCCCACATGCTTGAGAATGACAGAATTTTAAAGTTGACGAAGTCTCATTTTGAGGTATGCATCTTCTAAGTAATTGATCAGAGCCTAGTTTCCATAGATAAGGATCATCCCAGACATAGTACTTACTGTCATGTTTGACCTTTACCCTCTCATAGGTAGTCATATCACCATAGTGTTTACCTGTTGCAAGGTAATTCGCAATTTCAGCGTACCATGGCCGCGGGTTTGGCTGAAGTCTAGGCCGAGACTCCGGGCTAGACAGTGCGATAGAGAACAGTTTTTCATCTGGAAATTCTGCTCTAATTTCCTTCGTGTCTCCCTTTGCTAGGCAGCGGCTTAGGTGGTCTGCCACGAGGTTTTCCCTACCACTCTTGTCCTTGATTTCCAGATTATGCTCCTGCATAAGAAGAATCCAACGGATTAGTCTAGGTTTGACCTCATGCTTGACCAAGAGGTATTTTAATGCCGCATGATCAGAAAATACAATAATTTTTGTGCCCAATAAATAGGATCTAAATTTCTCCAAGGCAAAAACTATTGCAAAGAGTTCTTTTTCAGTTGTGGTATAATTTCTTTGGGCGTCATCTAGCATTTTTGATGCATAATAAATCACGTGCGGATCTTTTCCTTTCTTCTGCCCAAGAACTGCTCCAACAGCAGCGTCACTTGAGTCGCACATCAGCTCAAATGGCAAGCTCCAGTCTGGCGCTTGGATGATCGGTGCTGTTGTCAATCGTTCCTTCAGCTCCTCGAATGATTCCTGACATGCTTCGTTGAAATCGAACTCTACCTCTTTTTGTAGTAGCTTGTATATTGGTTCGGCTACTTTTGAGAAGTCTTTTATGAACCTACGGTAGAAACCTGCATGTCCAAGAAAGCTTCTAACCTCACGCAAGCATGAGGGGTAACGCAAGTTCTTGATAATGTCAATTTTCGCTTGATCCACTTCAATGTCGTTCTTTGAAATCACATGGCCAAGGACAATTCCTTGGTCTACCATAAAATGGCATTTTTCAAAGTTTAAGACTAGACAAGTATCAACACATCTCTTTAAAATATTTTCTAAATTATGTAGACATTGTTCAAAATTATTATCGTAAACGGTAAAATCATCCATGAACACCTCGATGCTCTTCTCTACATATTCGGAAAATATACTTACCATGCACCTTTGAAAGGTGGCAGGAGCATTACACAGCCCAAATGGCATGCGTTTGTAGGCGAACGTTCCAAATGGACAAGTGAACGTCGTCTTTTCTTGGTCTTCGGGTGCAACGGGGATTTGGTGAAATCCCGAGTATCCGTCCAAGAAGCAGTAGTGAGACTTTCCAGTGAGTCTCTCTACCATTTGGTCAATAAACGGCAATGGGAAATGATCCTTCCGAGTGACTTGATTCAGTCTTCGGTAGTCAATGCATACCCTCCATCCATTTTGGATCCTTGTTGTCCTCTAGGCTCCATCTTCTCCTTCGATGACTGTAATCCCTATTTTCTTCGGGACTACCTGCACAGGGGACACCCAATTATTGTCAGAAATAGGATAAATTACACCCGAATCAAGCAGTTTAATTATTTCCTTTTTAACTACTTCCATCATCGGAGGGTTTAATCTCCTCTGGGGTTGCCGAATAGGTTTTTTATCCTCTTCCACATATATTTTATGGGTACAGATGTTGGCTGATATCCCTTTGATATCTGCCATGGTCCAACCAATTGCTTCTTTGTACATCTTTAAGACAGCTACCAATCTCTCTTCTTCATCTTTTGATAACTTAGCTGAAATAATGACGGGTAGGGTGTCGTCTAGGCCTAGATAGGCGTACTTCAGGTGGTCTGGCAGGGATTTTAATTCCAGCTGTGGTGCCTGCACAATAGAAGGCAGAAATTTAGGAACCGTTGGCTGCACATATTGACAACTAACTATTTTCCTTCTTTTGTTGGCAGTCTCGTCCGACGTCTTGGCCAAGCTCGAGGCCAAGATCAAATCCGTATCTTCCTGATCGGCCAGACTGTCCAAAATTTCTTGGAGTTCCTTCTGATCTCCAGTCCTTTCCTCTAATTCTTCCAGTGTTTGAGTGGAAATTCCCCTGCTTAAAACATACTCAAGGGGGTCGTTAATATAAATTTCAGCAATTTCTTCAGTAATTGGATCTAAAACATCAAGAAAATTAACACAATGTAAATCATTAGGATGTTTTAAGGCCTCAGTAATGCTGAATTTAATTGTTCTTCCACAAAATTCCAGAATTATGCTTCCCTCACAGCAATCAATTTTTGTTTTAGACGTCCTTAGGAATGGTCTTCGTAATAAAATATCAGTGGTGCAAGAGGGCAGTTGAACATTCATTTCAACTATATAAAAGTCCACTGGATAAATAAAATCATTTACCATTACCAAGACGTCTGTAACCACTCCTTTAGGTCTGATGATAGTTCGATCAGCCAGCTGGATCACCAAGTCGGTTTCCTTCATGGTCTCTATCTTCAAAGTCTCGAACTCACTTAGGGACATCACATTGATGCCAGCCCCTAAGTCACAAAGAGCTTTCTCAATGATTTTGTTCCCTATTTGGCACGGAATCGTGAAGGTCCCTTGATCCTTGCACTTCTCTGGAAGCTGCTGTACTGCCGAGACGTTGTGTGCTAAATTTACCCTCTCTACACCTGCAATTTTCTTTTTATTAGTGCACAGTTCCTTAAGAAATTTAGCATAAGAGGGGACTTTTGCAATTAAGTCCAACATAGGAATATTAACGGCTATTTTCCCAAAAACAGCCATGAAGTCTCTTGCTTCATCTTGCCTCTTCTTCTTCGAAGATCTAGGAGGGAATGGTGGAGGAATTTCTATGATTTCCTCTGGCCGGTCAGGCTTTGCCTACGTCTTGGTCAAGACTGGCTCTTTTTCTTTTGGTTTCGCGATAACTTCAGTATTGGCCTGTGTCTTGGTCAAGACTATTTCTGCTTCAGCTTCCTCTTCCCCATCATCATCCATGTCTTCCGATTGGATTTTTCTTATCTCCTCATCTGTTTTCGCTCCTTCCCTCTCTGGTAACACGGCACCACTCCTCAGACTAATGGCACTGACATTATGTTTTGGATTTTCTACGGTTGTAGATGGTAATTTTCCTTGATTGGCCATCTGATTGATCTGTTTTTGCATCTCCACTAAGCTAGACTGGGTAGATTGCATCAAGTTCTTTTGCATCTCAACTAGACTCTTAAGAGTATCCTCCATAGAGGGGCCGGTTATCTGCAAGGGTTGAGGTGCTGGAGGTTGCTGAGGTACCGAGGCTTGGCCAGGAGGTTGGCCTGGATTAAGGTGTGAAGGACGAGGGATGAAGTTTTGAAAGTTAACGGGAGGTTGGCCAGGATGTTGCTGGGGCATATTCTGATTTTGATTCTGATTTGGAGGGACTGGATCTCTCCATCTAAAATTCGGATGGCCCCTCCACGAGTACTGATTACTCCCCTGTGGGAAGTTTTGCATACTTCCTTAGTTCTGACCATAAGCTGCATTTATTTGTGTTACTTCATCAGGAGGGTGTTGCACCATGTAGCAATTGTTTGTTTGATGATCCTGCTGCTGGCAGATTCCACAAACAGAGGCTACCTGCTCTTGGCTAGGATTCCCTATGGTCATTGCACCTGAAATATTGACAGAAATGTTCTTTACCATGTCAGTTAGTTCAGCTAATTTTTGCTCGACATCAATAGAACAAAGACTAGAAGGGGTTGAGTTTCTTTCAGAGGAAGCATTATTTTGGCAGTTGTCTGCCATGGTCTGAAGTAAAAGCTTGGCTTTGGTGACGGTCAAGTCTTGCAGTGCTCCACCTGCTGCTGAATCAACCTTCTCTTTGGTAGGTAGGAGCATTCCATCATAAAAATATTGGATTATGGTCTGATCCGCAACTCCATGTGTAGGACAAACTTCTTGCAATTCTTTGAACCGTTGGTGATATTCGCTCAGTCCCTCATTATTCCTCTGCTGGATGGCCGCCATATTTTTTCTAGTCGCTCCCGCTTTTGTTGCATTCCAGTATTTATTGAGGAATAATGTGGACATCTCGGCCCATGTGTTGACCGTGTTGTGGGGTAGGCTGTAGAACCAATTTTGGGCAGCATCCTCAAGAGAGCATGGAAAAGCTTTCAGCTTTGCTCTCTCCATACAAACACCTACTGGCTTCATCATGTCACACTGGACATGTAAATTCCTCAAATGTTTGAACGGGTTCTCATTTGTATGGCCATAAAACCTTGGAAGGTTGGCCACCATGTTGGTCTTGATCGACCAATCATTTACCACTGGCGGCAAAGCGATGCAGGAAAAGGTTTCCTGCTCTGCTGACTTGTTCAGCTCCCTCATTGTGGGTTCTGGTAGGTTTTCTGCCATGTTTGGACCAAAGAATTCGTCTTGGTCTGAATCTAGGCCAAGATCGTGGTCAAGACTGCGATCTGTTCCGGAACTAGAGGCTTCTGATTCTCTCTCTTCTTGGGCTACTCTTAGTCGAGCTTGCCTCCTAAGTTGTGCTTCGGTACGGGTGAGATTGGGATTGCAAGGTAACAAATCTTGTTCTCTACTTGAGGACCTGGTCATCAACTGTCATAAAATAAAAATAAAACAAAAACTACAAATACCGTTAGAGATCCCCGGCAACGGCGCCAAAATTTGATTGCGCGTCGAACACGTCAAATGTAATAGTGAAATAAGTATGAAATTGAGGGTAGAAATACAACTTATCACTGTCTACAAGAGTTTGTAGATGATGGTAAGAGGATCGTCCACAGAGACCTCTAGGAAATGTAGTTCTTGGGTTGACTTCCTCGTCACTGAGTTTTGGTTTGGTAGAATCTGAAACTAAAGACAAAACAGAAAGAAGTGAAAACAGTTTAAAATAGTATTGGCCAAAGTCTTGGCCAAGACAGGGGTCTAGATTGGGATAAGTTTCGTAAAGAGGAATTCCAGGTAAGGGCGATATGAGAGCTTGTGTTCTTATGCTTCGATCATTGACTCAAGTATGTTCGTCTCTTCATTCGTAGTACTGCTATAGAGTGGAGGTACTCCTATTCACTCCTGTCTTCCCTCCTCTTCAAATTACCTGGCGGGTACTCCCTTTCCTGATAATCCTAGCCAAGGGACACCTTGCTGGTTAAAGGGTTTATCCGTTTGACTGCTGTCTTGAATGGTTGTTCGCTTCCTCAATGGTATAGGGGAAGACAGTACCTAGGTCAAGGTGTTTCCCTGTGGAAACTCTAGGTTGTCAATCTGGTCTTGACCTAGATTACTTATTCTTCTAGTCTGGCGCGAGACTAGTCACCTACTTTGTCTAGCCGACGGGTGCTCCCTTTCCTTCTAGACCGGCTGCAACTCTTCTCTACTAGAGTACAAGGATGATCAAACCTTGTCTCTAGTGAGTAAGCGATAGATTAGGTTCAAGAAATAAATAAATACGAGGGAAGAGATTATTAAGTATGAATTGATCTCATGATTGCATAAGAACTTCAGCTCATCAACCCTTACCAAGAATGGGTGTTTAGCTACTCATACTCATAGATAAAGAGATAAAATATTTGATTGCATAAATAAATTAAATCCGAGATAATAAAATCCAGAGCAAAAGTGTAACAATGTCGAAAATAAGGAGAAAAGAGGAGGAGAGTTGCGTTCGATCATCCCCTCGACAGAGGTGAACAATGTTCGGCTAAATAGCCCTAAAACACCTTTGTCCTACTCCAACTCTAATCCCTAGAAAATCTCTAAAAAGATTACTATAATAAATCGTACTTAAAATAGAAAGTAAATCGCCTTTACAAAAAGAAGGAGATCCCATGCGGGATTCTTTAAGAGATTGGCTTCAGATCCCTCAAGAATTGCGTGCCAGCTGCTACGTGCCAGCTATAAAGCCTAATGTGGGAAGCGGTCCAAAAGATCCTCACTTCTGTCTTTATCGCGAAATCGTCTTGGCCGCAAGCTTGGCCAAGACAGCTCTGGTGCGCGCTGCTTCGGATGAGAATATGTCTAGGCCAAGATCCAGGCCTAGACTCGGGAAAATAGCTTCAGCGCTCCTCAAATCAGGTTCCTCATAATTTGCCTCCAGACCAGATCTGCTAAGATGTGGGAAATACAAGGATAAATTAGTTGATTTACTGCCCAATACAACTAGTAAATGGACAGTAAAACATGATGAAATGCAGTGTAATCACAGATGGACTCAAGGTTGATCAAGCCAAGATCAAGGCGATTGCGGATTGGCCCACTCCACAAAATGTGAGCGAGGTGCACTCGTTTCATGGTTTGGCCGGTTTCTATCGGCGTTTCGTGAAGGACTTTTCAACGATTGTTGCGCCCCTCAACGCACTCACCAAGAAGGACATTCCATTCATATGGGGGCCCGAGCAAGAGGAGGCCTTCAAAACCCTTAAGGAACGCCTTGTATCCAGCCCGGTCCTCACACTACCTGACTTCGACAAGACATTCGAGGTCCAATGCGACGCAAGTGGAATTGGGATTGGAGCAGTGCTATTACAAGGAGGGCGACCGATCGCTTATTTCAGTGAGAAATTGAAGGACGCCCAGCTCAATTACTGCACGTATGATCGGTAGCTGTACGCCTTAATTCGAACCCTCACTGTTTGGGAGCACTACCTCGTCCCGAAGGAGTTCGTTGTTCACACCGACCATCTATCCCTTCGCTACCTCAAAGGACAAGGTAAGCTGAATCGTCGCCATGCTGTTTGGTTGGAGTTCATTGAGCGATTTCCATATGTGATCAAGTATCTGAAAGGAAAGGAGAACACGGTAGCCGACGCCCTTTCCAGAAGGTATGCACTCATTACCTCTTTGCAATCTAAATTATTGGGATTTTCGTATATCATTGAATTGTATGAAAATGATAATGATTTTCATGTTGTGTATGATGCATGCTTGAGTGGACCTTTTGAAAATTATTCTTTGCATGATGGATTCCTATTTTGTAAAGGTCGATTATGTGTGCCCAAATGTAGCATGCGTGAACTTCTCATTAAAGAAGCTCACGGTGGTGGACTTAGCAGTCATTTCGGTATTAACAAAACTTTGAGTACTTTAAAAGAACATTTTTATTGGCCGCATATGCGTCCTATGATAACTCGTATTGTTAATGCATGCATTGAATGTCATCGTACTAAGTCTACATCTCATGATCAAGGTCGTTACATGCCATTACATGTTGCTTCGCACCCTTGGTGCGATATTTCCATGGATTTTGTACTAGGATTGCCTAGAACTAGTAACGGGAAAGATGCTATCTTTGTTGTCGTTGATAGATTTTCTAAGATGGCACATTTTATTCCTTGCAAATCCACTACTGATGCTTCTCATGTAGCTGATCTGTTTTTCCGAGAGGTTGTCCGCCTCCACGGCATGCCACGTACCATTATAAGTGATCGAGACTCAAAATTTTTGAGTCATTTTTGGCGTGTCCTATGGGCCAAGTTGGGGACCAAACTCCTGTTTTCCACATCCTATCACCCCAAACGGATGGCTAGACGGAGGTAGTCAATCGGACTCTTGGTAACTTGCTTCGAATCATGGTACCGAAATATTCTAAGAATTGGGATCAATGTCTTCCCTTTGTTGAGTTTGCATATAATCGTGCCATGCATTCTGTCACTTTATCTTCTCCATTTGAGCTCGTCTATGGGTTCAATCCACTCACCCCCATAGACTTGCTCCCGTTACCTGTTTCTCATGTATCCAGCTTAGATGGAGAAGAACGAGCAGCCAAAGTAATAGAATTACATGCTAAGGCGAAGCAAAGAATGGAAAACGTGAACGCCAAACTCAAGGAGAAGCGCAATGCCGGGAAACAAGTCAAGTCCTTCGAAGTTGGAGATTGGGTTTGGTTGCATCTTCGCAAAGAGCGATTCCCTCACCTTAGGAAGTCTAAATTGAGCCAAAAATGGGCTGGTCCTTTCCTTATTGTTAATAAAATTAACGATAATGCTTATGTTTTGGACATCCCTCCATCTTTTGCTGTTTCCTCTACCACTTTTAACATTACTGACTTATCTCCGTATTTTGTAGCCGATTCCGATGACGAGGATGCTGAGGACATGCAAACTTTAGATTCGAGGTCGAATCCACTCGAAGGGGGAGGAGATGATACGATCGCACCGATCGCATCACGTACGCGAAGCCAACGCCAAAATCTCGTGGCGCTTATGTTCTGATATTTACGCTACGAAGAAGCACACCTAAATTTCAAGGACCAAGGGAGGACATGTTTGCAAATCCAAGGACCAAAGGGAAACTTGGTCCGGCCCAAGCCCAACTTCGCCCACACGACGTCGTACAAAGCCAGCAGCTCCCTAACCCACACGACGCCGTTTGGGTTGTCTTCCCCACGCACGACCCGGTCGTGTGCAGCGCCCCCCAACCCGCAAGATCCGGCCCACGCCCACAACCGCTCGCCCTCGTCCTCGCCCGCGAGACTCGGTCCACGCACGACCGCATCCCATGCTTGCACCAGCCCACCCTCGATCTCGCTTGGCCACCCGCAAGGCTCGGTCCACGCTGCACCTGCCTCCCACGTCCGACGCACACGGCCGCGTTTCCTGCCTGCAACGTCTGCCGCACGACCAAGTCACGGCCAGCTGGCACCCGCCCAAGCAACCACGGCAACCGAAATTAAAGGGGCACGTCCAAATTAAATCCAATTAATTGCCACCCAATTAATTGGTAAATTACCCTTCTCACCCTTAAGATTTTAGTTATAAATAGGAGCCTTTGTTTCCTTTAGATGACACTTTTTGATTACCAATTGATTATTCAATCTTAAAGTCAATTTTATTCCTTGTAATTTCTAGCTTTATTTCCCTAAAATTCTTGTAAACATTTCGGGTTCAAACTAGCATTTTCATTGCAAGTTTTAGTTCGATCTTTCAAGTTATTCAATATAGAAAGGTTACTCGTTTTTCGTTAACGAGAGGGTTTTCTCGAATATACTTGTCCATTTAAAATTCCATCTTTCACTTCTAAAATTCCCGATTCAAGAACCATTTATCTTGAATTAAATCATCACAAAATTCCATAAAACCATTTCTAAAAATCCTACATATCTCCATTACAACTTTATCCGCTGCGCATATTTCCGAACATCATCCCTTCCGTCAAAGACACCTTCATCCTTCATCAATCGGACCATCCACAATCGAGACTAGTTCCTTACTCCAATCAACACCGAAGGATCCTAACAGTTATGAATCTTATCTCAGGTCCGTAATTATCACCATAACTTCCAACTCATCAAAGCTATATTAATTAGTACATTGTCTGCCTTTTTCCTTATTGCATTTGGTTACCTTTTTTTGTGGATTTGTTTTGCAGAAAACTGCTCATGAGATGGACAGTTTTGTCCTCTGATGCCCTGATACTTTTCCCTGCTGTCCTTTACTTTATCCTCGTGTATTATCCCAGCAGAGTTGCTGGTAGTAGTTCTAGCCCCAGTTTCCGTAAAAGTGAAATAGCGTGGCATACTGTGATGATTCTAGTAAATCCATGCTTGATATTGATTGACCATGGTCATTTTCAGGTGGGTAAATGTTGCATTCACTTGTTACTTGTTATTTTGTTACTGTTATTGAATCACAAAAGTATATTTACTCCTTTACGTTGGTGACATATGCAGTTTAATTGTATCAGTTTGGGGCTTACCTTCCGTGCTGTTGCTGCTATCCTCTCACATAATGAGCTCTTAGCTTGTGTCCTCTTCTGCTCGTCTCTCAACCATAAGCAGGTGCTTTTCTCTTTGCTTAATGGAGTTCCAGTTTTCCTTATCCGAAGATTTCTGGTACATTGGATGATTTTATTAAGTTAAAAGGATTCTGTTTGGTATTAAGGACATTCTGGTTTGGTTCCACACCATGCTACCACTGACCTTGTTCAGTTTCTATTGCCTGTTCTAAAAGAAACCCTTGTTGCTAATTGTATGGTGAATGTAGTGTCATTTCAGTTAGTTTTTTCCCCCATTTGTTCTACTTCATACTTCGTGATGATTACATTAATCTTGAGAGTCTGTGGCCTTCCTTCTTCTTTCCATTACGATCACACAACACTTATTCTTTCTACATATTTTGTTGTTGAAAATAATGAGCTTTCTTGGATGTTTATTACTTTGGGACATTTTTCTATCACTACAGGTTACAGTAGAGTTTTCTAGCTAGTACTTATCCGTTGTTTCTCTCTATTAACTTAAGTGGCCTTTATTATCGAGTTGGTTCTTGCCATGTTTGTTGGCTTTCCTATTCACGTATCCAACATGAAATTGTTTTAATGTTTTTTGGGTTTCTATTGTTTATATCAGAAAGTTATTTTGCGTTTCAAGGAAGCTTACTTTGATTATTGACCTTTTCTTTTATAAGCATGATTGATCTTTGAGTATTAGATAGTTCTCAAAAAGGTTCCATGCCAATGAAATTTTTGTTTTTGGTGAGTAGTGTATTACTCCAAGAAGGGGATCCTAATGTAGATTGTGGAGCTTTTTTAATTGAATGTTGGGTGAAGGAAGAATTGTAAGATTCATGGAGGCGTTGTATGAGTGGGATGTATGGTCTTTGTGATGGAGCGGGTCTCAATTGATTACGGGATCTCAGTTCAGGACAGTGATGTGGAGCAAAAAATATTTTCCTTTCTATTTCATGCTGCTTTATCCTAGGAGAGTTCGAACTTTCTTCATTAGATACAAGCTTGGCCAGCAATCCTTGTAAAACAATTTTTCTTTTTCTTTTTTTTAAAATAAAATAAAATTCCTTTGGTTTCTTTAGGATGCTTTATTCTTCTCATTTTACTCATATTTTTCTGTCATTCTAATAAACCTAGTTCCAACGCTTGCTAGGTTTCTGCCACAGTTGGTGTGGTTGTGCCTTTTCATCTGAGCTCTCAGGAAGACCCAAACTATGTTGAATGTTGTTATCCACATGTTTTTATTTTCTTTATTCTTATCTTTATTTACTTCCTCATCCTATTGCTTGCATCTCCATTTTGAGTCATTTTTTTGTTTCACACTAGAACCAAAATTATTGTTGTATAAGACATGACATTCTTTCCTGCTAGTGAGATGAAAATGTATTTCACTGATACCTGAACCTAGTATCTGGTGGGTCTTAAACTTACAAGCTGGCAAAATGCGGGAGAAACATAGCTAAAACATTATTATGGGTTTCTTTTGATTGAGCTAGAGTTGAATTTATATATGTTTCTTAACCTTTATAGAAAGATGTGTCTGCAATCACTATGTGGTCTTTTAAGAAAAATGAATGCCAAAGTTCACCAGTTGTCCTTCTAAAGTGTTACCTGGAACTTGGGATCTTAGCGGCTATTCATAAACAAAGTTTTCTATTTTCCAATGCTATCTTTCTAGATTTTTGTTCTACTTTTCATTTTACATTCAAAAATAGGAAATGTAGAAACTGTCTTCATTTGTTACAACTTGTATTATTTTTTTGATTCTGGAAACATGAAAAAAGTGTTCTTGTTTTCATCCACCTTTCCCGAAATGATACACAAACTGCACTTCTTCAGTAAATATTTTTTCAAATCATGCGGACCACTTTTTCCTCTATGATCACTGATGATGGGTTGTGTTGTTGAATGCCTTTCCTGAGGAAAAGAAAAGAAAACCACTGTCATCATAAGCCTCTCTTTATCACTGATCTTTCACTGAACCAGCCTCGAAATTCCTCTTTTCCTCTGTGCATTGATTCAATTGTGATGGGTTGTACATGTGTTGTGTGGTGATGGAGCTGAAGCAGTGTCATAGCGGTGCCCGACCAGTGACGAGCTTGGGCTTCGAACGGCGACACCACTCGTTGGTGATTTGTGTCCTTGTTAATTTTTCAGTTGGTGAGAACAGTATTAAGAGAAATCACTGTTCATTTCGTTATTCCTTTTGAATGACAATGAACAATGCGGATAGTATTTTGTTGTATTAGATAAGTTGTTTGATCATCTGGTGTTAGATAGGTTGTTTGATAAGACAACGCAGAGAATTTCAGAAACAAGATGTGAAAACATTTTGTTAGTGCTTTCTAAAAGTTAACCTGAATCCAGAAAAATTGGAAAATAGTGAAATTTTCCGTTTGCTGAACAGGCCCTCAGATTTCCGTACACAACTATTTGTGTACATGCATGGAAATGCTAAGGATTCCCCTTGGGTAACTTGTTATGGTGTTTTTGATGGTTGTTATTGAGCTTTGATACTGCAAAGGAAGTCATTTGGAGGGTGAACTTTAACAACTGCCCTTAGGCAACAACACCTGTCAAGGCCATATAAATAATATACCTTAATTATTCGTGGTCATTGACTTTGTAAAAGAATTTCGCATCTGAGCTAGACTAACTAGTGAAGAAATAATTACAAAACTGTATTTCTTTAACTTTCATTAGTTAATTAATTTTGGTGTGTCGTTCCCCAATAACTAACTTTTAAACTGTTGTGTGATTGCTTTGCTTCCAGATGAGTGCGTATTTTGCACCTGCATTTTTCAGCCACCTCTTGGGTAACTGCCTAAGACGCAAGAATCCTGTTCTTCAGGTTTCACAGTTAGGATTGGTGGTCTTGGGAACATTTTCTGTTATTTGGTGGCCATATCTTCATTCAAGAGAGGCCTTGTTTGAGGTAAGAAGCTATATCAATTTGTACTAGAAAGCTAGTTGGTTTATTTTTTTGTGCCTTTATTTGGGATGTAAAATCATGATGCTAAACCCAAAGGAAATGGCACTTTCTGCAATTTATCGGTGATTGACCTTGCTTTATCACTTCCTTAAAACAAATAATAATATTTAAATAATCATGTATTTTGACCCGTTGGATATTCCAACATTAGTTTTATATATGCTTTACTTTGCAATGTATGTTTTAGGCACGTGTAGGCAAGCTATACATCAGTTTTACTTTTTTGCTAAACATGTCCTTTTATTTTTCCATTCCTTTTGCGATGTTATTGTAGAGAGGAATATGACTGTCTGAGTATGGTACAGAACTAGTATTGGTGAGGTCAAAAATATGGGTTACAGATGGCTATTATCTATATACAGGATCTCAAAATCTCCCTTATTGATGAAAAGGGGAAGGGTCTGTGTAGCAATTGGTTTGACTGTTACTTAACAATTAGAAAAATTAAGAAAATGAAGATAGAAATCTTGGAGGCAATTTCTAGGAAATTGGAGAGAGAAACTTTGGGGAAATGAAAAAAGGAGAGTTCCAGGAGAGAACATAATTTTGCAAACGCACTCTCTTGTGCGTTCGTGTTGTTAACTGAATGGGATATAGTGTTGCTATATTACACTACCATTCACCACATATGAGTGAGAATCGGCACTAAGACAAGATTAAACTTGCTAATTTAAAGACATTTGTTCTTCTGAAGTTGACCATTTTACCAGTCTTTGCTGCTTACCCAACTCTGGCGTTTGGTACAGCTTCTCTCCTGCCTAGCTCCATTTGAGAGGGGCATATATGAGGATTATGTGGTAAACTTTTGGTGCAGCAGTTCAATGTTAATTAAGTGGAAGAAATTATTCACTACTCAGTCGTTGAAGTTCCTCAGCTTGGTTGCTACTGTATTAGCTTGTCTGCCTTCTATGATACAGCAGATAATGGAACCCAGCAGCAAAGGTTTCCTTTATGGACTACTCAATAGTTCTATTTCATTCTACTTATTTTCATTTCAAGGTGAGTAAAAACATCCTTTCATTTTGTTTTAAATTCTGTATTTCGCATGTTAAAAATTTGAGCCACTACTACTACACCTGCAGTGCATGAGAAATCTATTCTGTTGCCGCTTCTCCCTGCAACCCTCTTGGTGTGGGAATTTCCTTGGGCGTTTTATGCAATAATGCATTATGCATTGTTCTCTATGTTTCCGCTCATGTGTTGTGACAAATTGATTGTGCCATACATGGCTCTTCATGCTCTCTTCACCCTTCTTTACCTTGCACTGGGTGGAAGACGATGTGGTATGATGCATCTTCCGGCCCCTTCTATTGCGTCGTTGGTTGTGATCTTTTTGTATCTGTACTCTCTCATTCTTCATGTTATTTACTTGACTGTTTCTCCACCTGAGAAGTATCCTTTCCTTTTTGAAGCAATGATTATGACTCTATGCTTCTGTCATTTCTTCTGTTTTGCTGTTTACACCAATGGAAAGCAATGGATGATGTTGAGACGATTGACATCAAGGGATAAACAAAAGAAGCATAATTGATTTTTATGTTTCTTTGATTAGGTGGTTTAGTAACAGTTTAACCTTAAAGATTTTGTTTATGTTGGTGGGAGCATAGATGCGAAAGTGGCAAATGGATGTGTATGACATTTTTTAACATGACAACTGACTGCCATTGTTGTTTGGTTTGGTCATTTGCACAGTTGATTGTGATGTTGGGTGTAAGCTATGGATCCACTGGTTGAGTTATAGGTGAATTCTGTGGATTGAGACGTATTATTATTGGGTTGGAGTCCACTCGAGGGATGTTTTGAGTGATATCTCTGTATTGCATGTTGATATGTTCTTTTCTTTGAGAGGATAATTCATGTTCGGAGGAAGGGGGTGCTGCCAGGGCCCCCGGACCCCTAATGCTTTTCAAAAGATCCATTCCAGTCCCTAAAGTTTTAAACTTTTTTAAATAATCCTATTTTATTTGTTAAAAAATCAATATTTTGCCCCTTAATTGATTCAAAGTTCCTAATATTATCCTTACATTTTATTATTAATCATATTTTTAGTTATGCAAAATCCGCAAAATGTAGTTGAACTTTAAGAATGATTTAAAATTTAAGTTAATTTTCTAATATTAATGACAAAATAAAAACTTAATCATGTTTTATTGACTTTTATAATTTTTTAACATGGTTCTGTTGAACATGGAATTTAAACTCTATTTTTACTTTCGGTTATTTGTTTATTAAAGTGTCTCATGACAAAATATTTCATTAAACAAACATTTAGACTAAAATTCACAACAACGGGTGTAGAAAATTGGAGTTGCCACTTTATTTATTATGAAAAATAAAGAAAACTATTATCAATCATGTTTCAACAAGAAATCGGTTTAGTAGCAACTTAACATGAAACACGATTAATTTGACTTAATACCCAAAAAGTGTTGTTTATATGAAAACACACCGGTTTGCATAATAGGCATCTTGAACTCTGGGACTTTAACAAATAGGGAAGGTGTTAGGCACCTTATTCGTTTGGTTTTTGACAAGTTTCAATGATTTTGGCATTTTGATGTTCTTTATAACGAGACTTGCAAACAGAAAAGAAAAAGGTTTTGAAAATGATTGGAAATACAAAAAAAAGGACACAATGAAGAATACGAAACATGTAAGGTTTATACAAACATGCAAATGGTTTAAGCATTTTATGGATCGAACGAGAGTTAGTGCAAACAAGGTTAGTCATAACAATCATATTATTTCCAATCCAAATGATATCTATTTCATAAAAGATTGATTAAAGAGTATGGTTGAATCTATGAAGATTGCCAGCGTATTCTCATGAAGAGAAATCAAACCAAGCGCAATTCTAAATCATTCATGTAAAGCGACAACATTTAACGTGGACATGCATACTTATACTAATGGGATAATGCAAACAAATGCACAATATCAATCATGCTTTGTTAGTATGAGTTAAAAGGTCATGATATCGTTGGCATGTGACGTGTAAGGTTTTGGGTTAAACTTCCAATGTAGATGGCTCCTCAAGAAAAGTTTCTAGTCAATGACCAAAAGAGGTATCACCCAACTTATGATCATCGACTTGCCTACCTTTTTCTACTCAAATCGGAATCACCCAATTTAATGTACAAGATCTCAAAGTAGATTGGCAAAAGGCCAGACCCAACTCTAGTGAGAAATATGTTTAGACGTTTCAGAACTAGTCTCGCTATCCTCACCATCAGCTTATGTATTTTTCGAATCCCACAAGTGACCAATCCCACTGATAAGCTGATGGGGACCGCTCATTTTGTTCTTACTAAATGATGCGATCCCCAGCGCACCCGACGTACCCTTGCCACCCAACGGACCTATGACGCTCGCTCGAAGCAAAGACTTGCAAGCGAAGCTCTCACATATCATCCATAAGGAGCTTGAGTGCGAAGCAAGCATCGAAGGAGTTGTGCTACGTGATGAGAACCCGCAACTCGTGACTTTTCTCTTGGTCAAGACTGGCGACGACGTGATCGCGCCCTTTCTCGGCGTGATGAGGCCAAAAATAGAAGCATGCATTGCTTGGAACCAGGCGACGACGTCATCACGTCCTGCCTTTGACGTGATGACGCCGAAAGCAGAAGCAGGCGTTGATTGGCACCAGGCGATGACATCATCACGCCCTGCCTTGGCGTGATGACGCCCATTCCAGAAGGTCATGGGCAGTCACGACGTGTAATTTAGATGCTCTTTGAGTGTGGGACCCTTAGAAATCTTGACTTAGATTTATTTTGGTTAGTTAGACAAGTAGTAGTTAGATTAGAAGAGGGTTAGAAATTTCGTTAGGTTCATGTGTAACTAGTTGTTTTCCGTAATAATAATAATAATAAAGAAACATTAGGATAAGAAATAGAATAATTGGGTTAAGAAAGGAAGTTGTTTTTTCGGGTAAGTATAAGGAAAAGAAAAGACAAAAGAGAGAAGATAAGAAAGAAAGGAAATAAAAGAACAACCAGGAAGCGTAGAAAGGAAAGAAAAGAAGAAGAAGAAGAGAAATAGCGAGAGAGAGAGAGGACGATCGGAAGAGAACAGAGGAGAAGAAGAGGGTAAATTGTTAGGTGGTTTAAAGGTTAGTCTTAATATTAGTAGCTAAACCTCATGTCTTTATCAAAAATTGATGTGTGGGTGTCATGGAAATTGAGTAGGAATTCATAAATTGGTATGTGTAGGTTTTGTCAAGAGAAGAATTCATATGTATGCTGATTGTTGTGAATGGATATATATGTTTCCTTTCTTAAAACTCTAATTAATGTAATTATTGCTAACTAGGGTTTTTCAATTTAATTAAAGTAGGATAATAGCATTATAATGGTTAGAAGAATAAATTTTATGAGTAGGATAAACTGGGTGGCTGTTGTTGCTACCCGATTTTTGATGTTAAATTTTTTGTTTTTCATATTTCTTTTCATCAATTTCCTAAAATCATACTTCCATTTATTTTCATCAATCTGATGTTTATTTTTACGCTTCATGTCGTTTAGACTTTATTTCATACCTTTTTTGCATTTTTATAACTTTTTTCGTTCGAACTTATATCGGTTCCGGGTAAAATTCTCGAAACCAATGGTCGAACAGTTTCGCTCATTAGCCACTTTTTTTATTATTTTTGGCTAGCTCGCGCTATCTCATTTCGCTTCGTGTAATTTTAATTTTAGCATTTTCTTTTCTATTCGAACTTTTACCATGTTAGCAAAATTTTATCGAGCGATACGGCGAACTTTTGGTCGTTCGTTGTATGCCAATTATTTCAGCTTATTTTACTATACGTTTTAACATTTTCGGTCCGAGTTTATATTCATTCTCAAGCAAAATTGCTCATACCGTCAGCATGAATTGAATAATTAAATAATAAATCAAGCTCTTCATCTCCACCATTGATCCAGTTGACTTTGAAAGTCAAACAAGATTAAGTGGCTGTGGTAATTACCACGTAAGCACGCATCTCCTTCATTTGGTTCATGCACGAACCCAGGAAATAAGCTTTCCGTATCTTTTTGCGATCAAATCTTGCCTCGATCGTCGTCCCTACGCAACCAGTAGCCTCGAGCCTCGCCAACAATCCTCAGCCACACAATCGAACCAGCTCATCAATTCGATGTCATCCTCGCAACGTCATCCTCGCCCTCAACCGACTCAAATTCCCTATAAATACCCATCCCATACCATTGGTTCATGGGGGGAGGGAAGCACATAAGCATTGACATCACCACTGCCCTCCATCCTCCACCACCGCAGCACTATCATCTTCTTTTCTTCGCCATCGAAGCACCACCGTTGCTGGTCTACTGCCACGCCTCGCCTCGCCGCTGCAGGGCTACTGCCTCGTCACCACCGAGCTGCTGCGTTGCTGCTGCTGCGTTGTTGGGATGTCGTCGTCGCCTGTCACGCCGTTGCTGCCTGTCACGTCACCAGTTGCTTGCTGTTCTTGCTTGCTGGAATGAAGCAGGAAGATGACGTGCGCTGGTGGTCTATCGCCACACTGCCACTGTCGCGCTACGCCACTACCACTAGTGTTGCCGCTGCCTGTTGCCTACGCGGGAGCTACTGCTGTTGCCGGAGCCGCTGGTCTACTGTACTGGTCCGTTGCTCCATGGTTGCTGGCTCCTCTTGTGTTCAAAGGAGGAAGACGACGTGAAGAGAGATGATGAATAGGAGGTTTGGCCTCATTTTAATTAATCATGGGCTTGGCAAACGGGAAAGGAAAGAAGAGAAGATGGAATAATTGATCATGGGCTTGGAAAATGGAAAGAAGAAAGGGATAGGCTGCTAATGGGCCCCATTTCTAGGCCTAGCGGGCCTAGTCCAATTTTTCAGCCCGTTTAGTTTTCGTACCGATATTTCCGTATGCTTGTACTGTTTATTTATTTTGATATTTCCATCCAATTTTTTGTATGGTTTTGCATGTTTAATTATTCTACTTCCGTCTACTCGTCGAAGTAACTGTGTCGCTTGCATGTCGACTAACTACATGCTCGTATTATTTAATTGCTTGTGTTTGCATGATATCGCATATTTAATTATTCCGCCCGTATTCAATCACTAAAATTAATTATTTCAATTGCGACAAGTTTTATTTGCTTTTCGACTATCATTTTTCGAACTAATAATCTTAGCTTTGTAGGGCAAATCAATCGATACCCTTCACAAGTAAGCCTCACAACTTCGTTCAAAAAGGGTATATCCCCCCGATACCCTCCATATGTAAGCGTTTCTTACCCTTTTATTTATTCTACGCTTTTTTCGCATATATACTCGTATGCATGAATTCTTTAGAAATGCTAGATTCAAATTCTCCGTTGGGCATGATCACGTAAATTAGGACTTTTAATTTACAAATATGATTTAAACACCTCTTTCTCCGGTAACCTTTTTAGGATGTGACTCGGATGCCTAACACCTTCTCGAGTCCATAATACGACCCTGAACCGTTGTTCTCGGGTTCAAACCCATTTTGCCTTAGCTTTTTATTTTTTATGCATGACACATAGGTTCCCCAAACCTAGAAACGAATTAGGGCGGCGACTTCATTTGCATTATGTGAGATGAGTCCAATTTCATCTCACATCTCGTCCCAAACCCGCGTCGCAAAATCCAAAAAGGGGGTGCGACAGTTTGGCGACTTCACTGGGACTAATAGGGTTGAAGCCGGATTTTTTTGAGGTGTTTGTTTTTTTCATATGATTCTTGTACATGATTATTTATTTTTCATGTATTTGATTGATACGATAAATTATTGTGTTATCACATGATTCTTTATGCATGATTAATTGCTTTTATTCGCTTTGATAAATTGTTGCTATATGTTACTCGCTTTGATAAACTGTCATTCATACGCATTCACGCATAATGCCCTACCGCCGGGCCTTTTCCAAATAAGATTAGGAGGTTAGTAGTGAGGCCCTGGGGCACGTGTCCCGGGTAGTTTTCATGAACCCCAAACTCGGACTCGAACCCCTAAATGGGTGAGCGCCTAGAACTTTTGATGGTTCGACATGCAATCACATCTCCATTTACTGAGGGACCACTTTTATGGTACTGTCCGGGAGCCTTCCAGCCATTTTAGAAATAGTTGGTGTCACCCCAACATATGCATCATGTTGAAATGCGTATATTACGAATTTGTTTCACCTTTTCCACTAATTTCTCAAAAAAAAAAATTATTTATAATTGATTTCTCAAAATTTTCCACAAATAATGTCTCAAATATTTTCCACGTTTTACCAATGATTTCACAAATTTTTCACGTTTTACAAACTGATTTTGCAATTTTCCACATTTATAAAATTTTTGTAAAATTTTCCACATTGGAAATCTTTTTCCGCAAACGCTCCACGTTGGCAATTTTTTCCGCAAAATTTCTTGTATTGGCAAATTTATCCGTAAATTTGTCACATTTGCAATTTTTTCGCAATTTCTCCATATTTGCAAGTTTTTTGCAATGTCCCTATATTTGCAAATTTGTTCCACGATTTCTCAATAGCTGTAAATTTTTTCGCAATCTTTCACATGTACAATTTTCCGCAATCTTTCACGCTTTCAAAATTTCTCTACAATTTGTTCACGTGTCAAATTTTTCCATGTGTACAATTTTTCCACACGTGTCAAATTTTTCCACGTGTGCAATCATTTCCGCAATTTTTCACATTGACAAAATTTTCCAAAAGTTTTTCCATGTGTGTAAATTCTTCCACAATTTTCCCATGTATACAAAAAATTTCGCAATTTTTCACATGCAAATTCTTTCAGGATTTTTCCATGTTTATAATTTTGTCTCAATTATTTTTGTAATTCTTCATGCCTGCAATTTTTTATGGTGCCTACATTATTGCTATCATTGTACTTACCCCTCTCTTTCTCTCGTAGCATGGAGACCTCAGGATACCATTTCACATACATATCACGGCTAAGACTCATGATTATTTCCTTTCATTTATTTTCAAGTTAAAAATGGCTCCTGAAAAGCAAATGGCTCCCCACAGGCTCCCTATAACTAGACTTCAAATAACAAAGATGGTCGAAAAGGTTCAGGCATTAGAAGTAAGGGTGGAGAAACTCGAAGAATATATTCAGGTAGCCATGTAAAGCACCACACCAGCCAAAAAAGAATAAGACAAGGAATTCTATGGCAGCGGCAGGATCCTTCCGGTAGTTCCACGCTCACCTCAGGCGCTGTGATCAGACTTTGAGAAGTACACTGAGATTGTGTGCCCCAATACTCACCTCAACAATTACTGCAATGAGATGTTGGAGGTGATACATAATGAACCTTTGTTGATCCATTTATTCAGGGAGAGTCTGGCCAAGCACGCCTTGACTGGATACATGGGGCTGGATATGATCAAGATCATAACCTGGAGAAGAGGACCGGTGAATCGGTGACGGCTTATGCTCTGAAATGGAGAGAGTTAGCCGCTGGAATCTCTCCTCCTTTAAGCGATAAAGAATTCATTTTCTGCAAGCACCTTCCAAGCTCCTTACAACACTCATCTCATCTCCAATCCGTCCACCAGTTTCCCTAACATGGTCCTAGTGGCAGAAAGAGTGGAACAAGGAATCAAATCCGCAAGGATCATTGTTTCTACGCCAAAGGAAACACTCAAGAGATCGCCTATCACGGAGAGAGATGTCAGCTTTGCCACCCATCGACCAGGATGCAGGCAACCTTTTCCATCGCCTCAACCACCACCTCTTCCCGTTCCTTCAGGAGAGATTTACAAGCATCTATGGGTAGCGGAGTAAATCGCGCCCACTCAAACCTATACGACCTCCTTATTCAAAATGGTATGATCTTAATGCAAGATGCGAGTACCATGCTGAAGCTCAGGGCCACACAAAAGGAAACTGTTTCACCCTTGAAGGAAAGGTCAATCATTTGATCAAGAGCGGATGCATCTCTTTCGAAGGATGCAATGCGACTTATGAACTTGGGGGGGGGGGGGGGGGGGGGCAAGCAGTTGAAATGACGGCCAGAAGAAGGCATCAGAGAGCATCAAAGGTTGAACGCATTTTTACCGGGGGCAAGGCATAGGGATCGGTAATTTGTCACAAAGAGCCCGTTACGTCCATCCTTCCCTTGCAGTCAGATCATCGCTATTCAGCGAAAAAGAGGAGACCTTTGCTGTCACCAAATGCCCTTCGCCAATAATTCTTCATTTTGGTGAAGAAACATAACAATGATAGATGTGTATTCTTTAGGGACCCCAATCCACATACTTAATGCATTCCGTCTCTGTGCTACAATGATATTTACGCCCTACATGGCCCCCAACTGCAAATTCAAATTCAAACATGGTCAAATTTTTCATGTTTTGAATTTGATCACCTCAAACATGGTCAAATTTTTCATGTTTTGAATTTGATCACCACAATCATTCTCTGCAAGATCTCTCCATGTACAGGCACCATGATCGTACGGTGGAGATCATGCCTCTAATATGTTGGCCAGATTATGTTCAAGCCATACTTCATGAACAAATCACATCAGCAATCAGTCATCCCCAACGCAAAGGATGTCTCCTCGTCCAGAGCAGTCAAGGAGCGAATCTGGAAAGATTTTAAAACGGTCACTACAATGAGTTGACTTCTTTGCAGAATATCTTGCATCTGCAAACAACCAGTCTCAAGGTTCATTTTGAACTCATCTTTCCTTGGCAATCTGACCAAGTCCAGAAACGATTTAGCTATTTCAAAGGCTGAATCCACATGAGAAGACTACGCATGCAATCCCGAGCAAGGAGTTATCATCTGATTATCCAGAAAACTGTCTAAGCTCAGAACACTAGTCAAGAACTTAATGGTCATTCATTTGAAATGCTGCGATTGGCTATGTTGATAGCAATACTATTATCCAGTTTGAATACAAAAGATATGGGATCAAAGTCACCAAGCCTATTCTGCGCTAACAAGTTTGTTCGGGGGTGTAAGTTGCCGAAGCTTTTCTCTCCATCCGCCTCTTCGGAAAATTCCACCATCAAGACACTACCGTCGCCAGGTGCCTTTTACAAGCAGGACCCTTGACCTTACAGAAACATGATGAATGGGTGTTCCCCTAGGGTCCCGATCAACATGCTTAAATCAGTCCTGTTCTGTGGCATAAGGACATTCACGCCCCGCCATGCTCCAAACTACAGACTCAAATTCGATCATGGTCAAATCATTCATGTATCGAATTTGATCTTGTCACCAGCATCTCTCCTCCCAAGCAGTTGATCATGATCGAACGGGTATTAATCCTTTCAGGAGTGGGTAGCTTCTCAAGGATGACTATCACCCATTGATCGAATGACCTTCTCTCCATCATCACTGTGGGGAATGAATAAAAGCGTTCAAAAGGGTTGTGATCTCCTCAGCCATCATAATTCTGAGAAGAAATGTCCAGCAAAAGTCCAACGACGACCAAACGCACATAAGCCTCAAGATAACATGTTGATCTTGTCATGATCATTACCTAAGAAGGTGCCACCAAGTTGAAGCTTCAGAGCCAAACAAGATCGTGGGTATCAAAACTCATCATGAGTAGAATCAGAAAGCCTTAAGTCGTTGACACTGCATCACATTCTCAATCCTCTATACCTAGGGGCAAGCAAATCGGATGAGAGAGCCTTTGGAGAAGCCATCTCGTTTGTCCACCTTGCACCTTGATCATGGCACGTACTAAATAGGCATCATTTAAAGTTTGTCATTGTGACGTTGATCCACCCAAAGGCCCAACTCAAGGGCCAAATCTTCAAAAGAGCATTCTCCGAAATGTGGTGCAGGGACTTCATTTTCTGGATCCACCACAACAGTCGCGAACCCTCGTTAAAAGGAGTTTCCCATCCCTTCAAAAGGTGAAGCAATGTTTTTCCCTGAGGATGACATCGAAAGTTAGGCCTGAACCAGTGCATTCCCAAAAGCAACCCATTCAATTAGATCGGCTACGAAAAGATCGGTCACACTAAGTCCGGAACACCAATATGCATGTCCGCAAGGTGTTTGACTAAAGCCATCAATGTTCTTCTGCTTGTCTTATCCAGGACCGTGAGTGCTACTCTCGTCTGGATATGAAATTCAACACCAACATCCCAGTGGGCAGCAACACCCAAGGGGATCCTTCATTCCAAGTCCAGCACCAACATCCCAGTGGGCAGCAACGCCCGAGTGGATTCTTCATCCTAGGGGGCAGCGGTGCCCGAATGGATTTTTCTTTCCGCATCAACCCTCCTGCGGGCAGCATCGCCCAAATAGAACTTTCATTTTTGTTCCCCATCAGAATCTCAATGGTCGGTAACATCCAAACATAATTCCGCAAAGCATGAATGGGTCTCGACATCCGATCAGAATCATGACGTGCTTGCCAATAAGCCTCACTAGAAAAGGGAGAGTTTAAAACCTATTGATTATATTGTCCATTTTCCTAAATCGCCCTTCAGTCCTACCCATTGTTTCTCCCTTATTTTTGTAGGAACTCGAATCTTACTATGGTTACTTGCATAGTGCTCAGCGAGACTGAGGAATCCTCCTCTTATCAACTCTTGAATGACCATCTTATGTACTTTCACTGCCCTGCCGTGCGTATCAGGGAGTCCATTATGCATTCTACGTTGGGGGCAACCTTTTGGAAATGCCTCACTCTCATCCATTGCGGCGGCTCAATTCCCCCTATTTTCATCCTTTGCGGCGGCCACACCCTGTTGTCCTCTTTACATCAGCATTAGAACTTTACGGTGTCCTCGCCTTGGTTTCAATCTACATTCCTACATGAACATCGCAGTGGGCATCAACGTTAGAGTGAGGTTTACATTCATATTTCCGCTGCAGCGCCTTGCGCCAACCTCAACACTTGCCGCACCCATCTAGAGAAGTCCATTTTCCTCTCTGCCTCTTTAATTTTTGTAGAATCATTCATTCCCATATTGGGGGCAATTCTTTCTTAATTATTCATAAAATTCTTGTGAGTGGTCATGCCCTCACGTTTTATCTGTAAAATTGCTAAGAGTTTTTGACCTTATAAACTGTGAATAAAATCCTTTGAATAAAATCCACACTACCCCCAAAATTTTCAAACCTTCCTTAAATTGAGCATGTTCAACATGTTGCTACATCATGGATGACTTGTGCATCCATTTGAAATTATATGACATGCATGATCTCGCCTGCTAGCTCTTATATCTACAACATGCTTTAGATGTAAGCAGTCATAAACACATCCCTGTGAGTATTTTGGGCCTTCACGTTATACTTCTTTCATGAGTGCAAATGCTAAACTAAGTTCTAGTTATATTTGCATAATATCCAGGGTACATGCACCATCAGACATGGGATAGCAGTAAGATGACATTGGACTTTGCTCTTTGCTTCCAAATTTCTTTGGTCTTCTTATTCTTTTGTCTTCAAACACTTATCTTTGCTCTTTATTCAATTCATTTCTTTTCTAAGCCGCTTGTAAAATCTCTTGCCTCCACTTGAATTCCCTAGTTAATGAACAGTGCCCAACTGAGGTGGTTAACCGAAGATAAGGTGCACATCGAACTTAGTCTATGAAAGAGTGGATGCGAAAGCTCCGAGGATCGTTGATGGTCAACGCCAGAACAAGTTCGAGGAAGCCAAGACTTGAACGCCTCTGCCTTAAACTAAGACTTGAAGTCCCCCACCAAAGACAAGACAAAACTTGTACTTGCTTTTGCTTGCAAAAAAAAGAAGAGAGCAAAGAAAAAAAAACAAACAAAAAACACACAAAAACAAACAAAAAAAAAAAGAGAAAGAAAAAAAACACACAAGAAAAAAGAACTGTTCAAAGAACACAATCAGCGAAAAGCAGAAGCAAGTACAGAAAATGGCTCCAAGTCAATCTTCCAAAGGAGGGGAAGGCTACTTGTTCCCGCAACAACCAGAGCAATAGTAAAGCAATGGTGGTGCACAGCAGTAGCAACTGGTCCGGCCAATCTCGGACCTAGAAAAGGAAAACTTCATCGTCTTAGGTTCATCAAAATTTAAAAATCCAGTTGAGTATTTCAAAGAAGGGGTCTCAGGTTGTATTCAAACAACAATTTGTGGAGAAGAAGACTCACATTTCAAAGGAAAAGCTTCAGGGTTTCACCAAACTCTCGCAAACTATGCTCAATGTGCACTTTACCTCCGGTTAGCAACCTCAGTTGAGTATCGCTCATTAAATCCTTCCTTCTTCTATTAAAAAAGGCACTTTCTTTCTAAACAGATCCTTTCTTTCTTCTTCTTTCTGTCTACACACTTTATTTCCTTTCTCTTGCAAAGTCCTCTCGATTATTTGAAGGCCCATGCATGTGCATCTTCATTTGAAGTTTATTCACTCGGATTGACATTGCAAATCTAATTTTGTGCTATGTTTGTTGCATTTTTATGAGTGTAAACACGTAGCCTTGTTTCTAAGCGTGAGCGCAAACACCAATATCCAGTGAGGATTGCCTACGTCTACATGTTGTGGGAAAGTCTTGTCCTTGAGGTCGTTATCTCCTGGGCAAGATGCAGATGCTTTTCTAGGCTTGTATCAAGCATGCTTATATGATAGAAACTGGATGACATGTTCTCCAGAAATGCATAAACTTGTTGAACCTTCTTGTGATAGGGAAGTTTCTTTTATAAAATACTGGGGGCAAACCTTAGGGTAGTGTGGGAATACTTTCATATACAACATACATGATTTCATTTCATTATTTCCATTTATCAATTGCATTCTCTTTTTCCACCCATTGCTGCTTCGTGTTTCTTTCCTCCCTATTTGCAGGAGATAAATATGTGTCGGTGGAATCTCACACTGTGATTAATCTCCGCCAATAAATCCATCCAATAAACACCCGAACGGAGTACGTTGCCACTCCTCAACGAACTTCGTGTGGTGGCCCATCTTCCCCACCATCATCGACACCCGAACGGAGTACGTTGCCACTCCTCAATCAACTTTGTGTGCCGACCCATCTTCCCCACCATCATCGACACCCGAACGGAGTACGTTACCACTCCTAATCAACTCGTGCGATGGACCATGCTCCTCCACCATCAAAGAATCCGAATAGAGTACGTTACCACTCCACAATCATGGAGTACATTACCACTCCTCATTCGACTTCGTGCGATGGATCATGATCCTCCACCATCATCGGCATCCGAATGGAGCACGTTACCACCCCACCATCGATTTCGTGCGGTGAATCATACTCCCCCACCATCCGATCAATATCCGAATGGAGTACGTTACCACTCCCAATCAACTTCGTGCGGTGAATCACGCTTCCCCACTGTCCGAGCATCCGAATGGAGATACGTTACCACTCCCTTTTCAAACTTTCGTGTGGCGGTTCAAAACCCCACCTTTGAAACTTTCGTGTGGCGGTTCAAAACCCCACCTTTCAAGTTTTGTGTGGCGGTTCAAAACCCCATATTTCAAACTTTCGTGTGGCGGTTCAAAACCCCACCTTCCAAGTTTTGTGTGGCGGTTCAAAACCCCACCTTTCAAACTTTTGCGTGGCGGTTCAAAACCCCACCTTCCAAGTTTTGTGTGACGGTTCAAAACTCCACCTTTCAAAAATTTCGCGTGGACAACATGTATTTATTTATTTATTTTTAAATGTTGTAAGCGGTCACATCCCCACAACATGTTTTTAAATGATGTGAAAGGTCATGTCTCTCACATCCTATTTTTAAATGGTGTGAAAGGTCACGTCCCTCACATCCTGTCTTTTAAAATGTTGTGATTGGTCATGTCCCCGCAAGATATCTTTAAATATCCCCACATACATCCTTTCTTCGTTTTGTGCCACGCCAATGTCCGGAGAGCGATAGCATCGCACGGACGTGCATTTACATCTTCGGCACCCACCTCCAATGGGCAGCAGCGTCCGAGAGGAATTCAGCATTGACATCCAACTGGCAGCAGCGTCCGGAAGGATTTCGCACCAACCTCCAACATGCAACAACGTCTGAGTGGAGTTTTCCAAGCAGAGGGCAACAACGCCCAAGCAAAGCTACATCACCATTAATTTTCTGCATCAATCAACGACGACCTACGAGTACGACCCTCGACGTAGCTGAAGTTTAACTTTCTGCATCAATTAGCGACGACCTACGAGTACGACCCTCGACGTAGCTGAATAATTTTCTGCATCAATCAGCAATGGCCTACGAGTACGACCCTCAACGTAGCTAAATAATTTTCTGCATCAATCAGCGACGGCCTACGAGTACGACCCTCAACGTAGCTGAAGTTTAATTTTCTGCATCAATCAGTGACGACCTACGAGTACGACCCTCGATGTAGCTGACTAATTTTCTGCATCAATCAGCGACGGCCTACGAGTACGACCCTCGACGTAGCTGAAGTTTAATTTTCTGCATCAATCAGCGACGACCTACAAGTACGACCCTCGACGGAGCTGAAGTTTACATTTCCTGTATCGACGTCTGAGAATTATGGTGTCCCTATTCAGATGTCAATTTCATTTCCTGCATCAAGATCCGAGAATTGCGGTGTCCCCGTTCGGGTCTCAAGTTACATTTCGCACTTTACTTTCAGCACCAACATAGGGACTACGAGTACTACCCTCGCCCAGGTTGGAATACACCAAAATTTACAGCTCAGGTAAGTTTGCATTTTGTATTTTAGAAATCATCGAGGACCCTGGAGCAACCATCTTTACTGCTCATCAAAAATCTTGGTTACACCTGATTTTTGATAAGACAGTAAAGAGGGGCAACTGTTGCTACCCGATTTTTGATATTAAATTTTTCATTTTTCATATTTCTTGTCATCAATTTCCTAAAATCATACTTCCATTTATTTTCGTCAATCTGATGTTTATTTTTACGCTTCATGTCGTTTAGATTTTATTTCATACCTTTTTCGCATTTTTATCACTTTTTCGTTCGAACTTATATCGGTTCCGGGTAAAATTCTCAAAACTGATGGTCGAACAGTTTCGCTCATTAGCCACTTTTTTTTATTATTTTTGGCTAGCTCGCGCTATCTCATTGCGCTTAATGCAATTTTAATTTTAGCATTTTCTTTTCTATTCGAACTTTTACCGTGTTAGCAAAATTTTATCGAGCGATACGGTGAACTTTTCGTCGCTCGTTGTATGCCAATTATTTCAGCTTATTTTACTATATGTTTTAACATTTTCGGTCCGAGTTTATATTCATTCTCACGCAAAATTGCTCGTACCGTCAGCATGAATTGAATAATTAAATAATAAATCAAGCTCTTCATCTCCACCATTGATCGAGGTGACTTTGAAAGTCAAACAAGATCAAGTGGCCGTGGTAATTACCACGTAAGCATGCATCTCCTTAATTTGGTTGATGCACGAACCTAGGAAACAAGCTTTCCTTATCTCTTCGCGATCAAATCTTGCCTCGATCGTCGTCCCTACGCAACCAGCAGCCTCGAGCCTCGCCAACAATCCTTAGCCACACAATCGAACCAGCTCATCAATCCGACGTCACCCTGGCAACGTCATCCTCGCCCTCAACCGACTCAAATTCCCTATAAATACCCATCCCATACCATTGATTCAGGGGTGGGGGCAGAGGGAAGCACACGGGCGTCGACATCACCACTACCCTTCATCCTCCACCACCGCAGCACTGTCATCTTCTTTTCTTCGCCATCGAAGCACCACCATTGCTTCCTATCACGTCACCGATTGCTTGCTGTTCTTGCTTGCGGGAATGAAGCAGGAAGATGACGTGCGTTGCTGGTCTGTCGCCAGTCTCTGCCACACTGCCACTAGTGTTGCCGCCACCTGTTGCCTACGCCGGAGCTACTGCTGTCGCCGGAGCCGCTGATTTGTTGTGCTGGTCCGTAGCTCCATGGTTGCTGGCTCCTCTTGTGTTCAAAGGAGGAAGACGACGTTAAGGGAGATGATGAATAGGAGGCTTGGCCTCATTTTAATTAATCATGGGCTTGGCCTATGCCAAGCCCAAACGGGAAAGGAAAGAAAAGAAGATGGAATAATTGATCATGGGCTTGGCCCATGCCAAGCCCAAACGGGAAAGGAAAGAAGAGAAGATGGAATAATTGATCATGGGCTTGGCCTATGCGAAGCCCAAATGGAAAGAAGAAAGGGATGGGTTGCTAATGGGCCCAATTTCTAGGCCCAGCAGGCCTAGTCCAATTTTTCAGCCCGTTTAGTTTTCGTACCGATATTTTCATATGCTTGTACTGTTTATTTATTTTCACACGTTTGCATGTTTAATTATTTTCGTATGCTTGCATGTTTAATTATTTATTTTCGTATATTTTTGCATGTTTAATTATTCTGCTTGCGTCTACTCGTCGAATTAACTGTATCGCTTGCATGTCGACTAACTACATGCTCGTATTATTTAATTGCTTGTGTTTGCATGATATCACATATTTAATTATTCCGCCCGTATTCAATCACTAAAATTAATTATTTCAATTGCCACAAGTTTTATTTGCTTTTCGACTATCATTTTTTGAACTAATAATCTTAGCTTTGTAGAGCAAATCAATCGATGTCCTTCACAAGTAAGCCTCACAACTTCGTTCAAAAAGGGTATGTCCCCCCGATACCCTCCATAAGTAAACGTTTCTTACCCTTTTATTTATTCTACGCTTTTTTCGCATATATACTCATATGCATGAATTATTTAGAAATGCTAGATTCAAATTCTCCGTTGGGCACGATCACGTAAATTAGGACTTTTATTTTACAAACATGATTTAAACACCTTTTTCTCCGGTAACCTTTTTAGGATGTGACTCGGGTGCCTAACACCTTCCCGAGTCCATAATACGACCCCAAACCGCTGTTCTCGGGTTCAAACCCACTTTGCCTTAGCTTTTTTATTTTTTATACATGACAAATAGGTTCCCCAAACCTAGAAACGAATTAGGGTGGCGACTTTATTTGCATTATGTGAGATGAGTCCAATTTCATCTCACATCTCGTCCCAAACCCGCGTCGCATTAGGAAAAATCCAAAAAGGGGGTGAATTCTGCAGGTGTTAAATCTTATGAAAATTCTGGAAAAGGATTTCAAAAAATTAATTATAGTTTAGTCCCTAGAGTTTTTGAGATGGTGAAGTTTAGTCCTAAAAGTTTTAGCGATTGCAGATTAGTCCTTACAGCAGGATCAATTTTGGGAAAGTTATTTCTAGTTTTAAAGGTGTAGTGTTTTGGATAAATAGATGGAATTTAATTAATTTGTTTGTTGTAAGAAAAGATGAGCTGAAATAGGAAAGAAGAGATGATAAATTGTGTTGGTTGTTAAGTTAATTGTACAAGTCTGAATTTATTTAATTATTGTGTAAATAACTGACATGTTATTTAATTGGTGTTAGGTACGAAGCCTACGAATCCTACCGCGGAGTGAGCGGGATATGTGTGGTGATTTTGCTGTGTAAATATAACTGTGAGTAAATAATGCAAAGTATAATCTGCATGATAATATTGCGCGCTAGCTGGTTGTGTGAATTATGTTGTGACTATATATGTTGTATTATGGCTATGAATATGCTTGGTGAAATGTGATGGTAATTGGTGATGAAAGATGTCGTATATTATTGATATTAATTGGAGAGATTGTACCCGGGGTAGGAAGAATCCTGGAGATCTCCTCCTCTGAGGGGGTAGTCCACGCCGCTGGTACACCTGCAAGGCACCGGAGGGGGTCCCCCGTGCAGGTACTCCGACGATCAAGTCAGTATCAGTGATAGATCATATGGTAAAGTTAAAGTATGAGGGAGAGAGTAGTGAGAGAGCGTAGAGAGAGAGTCTCTAGTGAGAGAGAGTCCCCCCCCCCCTTTCTACCTAGGGGGGTATTTATAGGAGATTTGGTAGAGAGCACTATCTTGGGATGCTGACACGTATGGCCTACCGGGTGTGGGAATAAGCGCCATATCGTACTGGATGGGGCCCTCCCCGCTGACGTCGACCACCCCCGATAACAGGACTAGCAGGAGGCCAAGCAGGCCCTACAGTAGCTAAAAATGACGGTACCTCCTGTCAGGACTAAAATGCCCTGGGGGTATATGAATAGTTATCATAAGCCCAACAAAAAATGAGCCCGAGTGTTTACCAAGGGCTCCATTCTCGGTATCTGGATGAATGCTATCTCTTTTGCGTCACGGTAGGCTTGTAAAAATCTTCGAGTTCCTTTGCGTCCTTTGATGCCCACGCCGTAGATTTTTGCCAAAGCTCTATAGGCGCTATCTCTGACAGATAACGCTAAGGTCCTTTCGAGTGGCGTCAGGCATGACCTGGGATGGGATAACTCCGATTGTAGAGGTAGGTGTCACGTGAGAGCCCTCCCGCTGAGGTCGACCATCCCAGGGCTTGCCGCCAGGCTAGGGGCGGCATGGATAGAGTTGAGTGTCCAAGGAATGAGTTGGAGAAGCTGCTAGCTTGTCAGAAGCCGTTAGGTTGTCATTTTTGACGTATGCGGATTGTTGCTTCGTTAATCTGGTTTGCTTGCGAGAAAATGCCAAGACATAGCCGCAACCAAAGTAGAAAATGAAGATTTATTCTTCATGCAGAGAGGGAATATGGCGGTGATGGACCAGAGGTGACGAGAGGATAGGCCTCAAGACTCAGAGCCTAACCAAAAACTGTTGACAAAATCAACAATAACTATGTGCCCCCAGCCCAACCGAAAACGATCCTGGTATGCAATACCAATGACATGGAGGTAGCTGCTGACAAGGAGGCAGCTGATAACATAGAGGCACCTGCTAACAAGGAGGCCGCTGATAACATAGCGGTACTTGACAAGGAGGCCGCTGATGACATGGAGACATGCTGATAACATGGCGACACCTAACAAGGAGACCGCTGATGACATAGAGGCATACTGATAACATGGCGACACCTGACAAGGAGGCCGCTGATGACATGGAGATATGCTGGTAACATGGCGGCACCTGACAAGGAGGTCGCTGATGACATAGAGGCATACTGATAACATGGCCGTTGATGACATAGAGGTATGTTGATAACATGGCCGCTGATGACATAGAGACATGCTGATAACATGGCGGCACCTGACAAGGAGGCCCGTGATGACATGGAGACATGCTGATAACGTGGCGGCACCTGACAAGGAGGCTGCTGAAGACATAGAGGCATGCTGATAACATGGCTGCTGATGACATAGAGGCATGCTAATAACACGGCCCCTGATGACATAGAGGCATGCTAATAACATGGCGGCATCTGACAAGGAGGCCGCTGATGACATGGAGACATGCTGATAACATGGAGGCACCTAACAAGGAGGCCGCTGATGACATGGAGGCATGCTGATAACATGGCGGCACTTGACAAGGTGGCCGCTGATAACATGGAGGCATGCTGATAACATGGCGGCACCTCACAAGGAGGCCGCTGATGACATGGCGGTATGCTGATAACATGGCGGCACCTAACAAGGAGGCCGCTAATGACATAAAGGCATGTTGATAACATGGCCGCTGATGACATAGAGGCATGCAGATAACATGGATGCACCTGACAAGGAGGCCGCTGATGACATAGAGGCATGCTGATAACATGGCGGCACCTGACAAGGAGGCCGCTGATGACATAGAGGCATGCTGATAACATGGCGGCGCCTGACAAGGAGGCCGCTGATGACATGGAGGCATGCTGATAACATGACGACACCTGACAAGGAGGCCGCTGATGACATGGAGGTATGCTGATAACATGGCGACACCTGACAAGGAGGCCGCTGATGACATAGAGGCATGCTGATAACATGGCGGCGCCTGACATGGAGACATGCTGATAACATGGTGGCACCTGACAAGTAGGCCGCTGATGACATGGAGGCATGCTGATAACATGGCGGCACCTAACAAGGAGGCCGCTGATGGCATAGAGGCATGCTGATAACATGGCCGCTAATGACATAGAGGCATGCTGATAACATGGCGGCACCTAACAAGGAGGCCGCTGATGACATAGAGGTATGCTGATAACATGGCGGCACCTGACAAGGAGGCCGCTGATGACATGGAGACATGCTGATAACATGGCGGCACCTGACAAGGAGGCCGTTGATGACATAGAGGCATGCTGATAACATGACGGCGCCTAACAAGGAGGCCGCTGATGACATGGAGGTAGTCCCTAACTCGGAGGCGGCTGATAATAAGGAGGCAGCCCCTAACGCTGAGGCGGCTGAGAACATGGAGGCAACCCCTAATGCTGAGGCGGCTGATAACATAGAGACAATCCCTAACTCGGAGGTGGCTGATAACAAGGAGGCAACCCCTAACGCTGAGGCGACTGATAACATGGAGGCAGCCCCTAACTCGGAGGTGACTGATAATAAAGAGGCAGCCCCTAACTTGGAGGCGGCTGATAACAAAGAGGCAGCCCCTAACGCTGAGGTGGCTGATAACATGGAGGCATCCCCTAATGCTGAGGCGGCTGATAACATGGAGATAGCCCCTAACTCGGAGGCTGCTGATAACAAGGAGGCAGCCCCTAATGCTGAGGCGACTGATAACATGGAGGCAACCCCTAACTCGGAGGCGGCTGATAACAAAAAGGCAGCCCCTAACTCGGAGGCGGCTGATAACAAAAAGGCAGCCCCTAACGCTGAGGCAGCTGATAACATGGAGGCAGCCCCTAACGCTAAGGCGGCTGATAACATGGAGGTAGCCCCTAACTCAGAGGCGGCTGATAACAAAGAGGTAGCCCCTAACGCTGAGGCGGCTGATAACATGGAGGCAACCCCTAACGCTGAGGCGACTGATAACATGGAGACAACCCCTAACTCGGAGGCGGCTGATAACAAGGAGGTAGCCCCTAACGCTGAGGCGACTGATAACATGGAGGCAACCTCTAACTCGGAGGCGGCTGATAACAAAGAGGCAGCCCCTAACACTGAGGCGGTTGATAACATGGAGGTAGCCCCTTACGCTGAGGCGGCTGATAACATGGAGGCAGCCCCTAACCCGGAGGCGCCACATAATACCATCGCCTGCATGGGCGTCAATCTCTTCATTGTTTCCACAATGTCCCTGCACATTCTCACTTATTGTTTGTGTTAGTAGCGACATCTGATAAAATATCTTAATTACCTTGGGGTGTTGCCGCGTATTCTCCAAGCTCACTTGGCGTGATCCCCCCGAGATGTCGCTCGTGTCACATACTCATCCAGCCAAACTTCACCAGGTTTGTTCCTTCCGGTTACTAGCTGGGGTATCGTGACTTCTCATATTTCCTCAGTTGGCCGGGAAGTGCCACCTCTCAGTGAGCCGCCTGATCAAGGCCGGTCATCACGAGGATAGGACTTTTCACTTCCTCAGCGTTGTCACCTCGCACCTCGAAATGTTCCCCGTCTTAACGATGTGCCTGTGTTAGCGCCACCATCGTAAGGTTAGGATTTTCACTTTTAGGGTGGAGTTTTTATCTTCCCTGGGGTCATGCCTCACTTAGTGGCCAACCGCCTATGTGAGCACGGGTTGTCACAAGGATAGGACTTTACACTCCTAGGGGAGTCGGGGTGTGCCTCTTCTGGGTCTCCCCAAGATAGGACTTTTCACTCCCGACAGTGCTGGGGCGTGTCTCATCTTAGCGAGCCGCCTGATCAGGGCCGGCCTCACAAGGCTAGAACTTTTCACTCCCAGCACCATACATTTCTAGGGTCGTCGGGGCGTGCCTCGTCTTGATGGCCCGTCTGTGTTAGCCCAGCCTACCACAAGGTTAGGACTTTTCACTCCCGACACCATTTTCTCTGTTATCTGCACACCACAGACAACCAACAAAGAAACACAAGAGATATCTCCAAAATAATTGTTAGAGCATATGCCATGGCATGTCAAATTCTAAAATGATATAATTTCAAGTACTAGTTACCCTTAAAGGCTTTCATCCGCACATATCGGGGTGTCGTTGATGTCACTTTTTCCATCCAAGCTCGTTGGATCCAGCCTTGTTGTAAGCCGCCTGCAATATTGACGCGGTTTTACGCCATGAGCTACCTACAATTTGTGTGGTTTTATGCCATAGCTACCTGCAATATTGACGCAGTTTTATGCTGCTCGAAGCTACCTGCAATATTGACGCGGCTTTACGCTATAGGCCACCTACAAACTGTGCGGTTTTATGCCGTAGCTACCTGCAATATTGCACGCTTTCACATTCCCCAGGATTTCAATCTGTACTCCACTTGAGTACCTGCATTGTTAGCAGTACAAATACACTAACAGAGTCTGCTAACTCTGGTTAGATTCCTCTAATAATGTTAAGGATAGAGGTAAGGGGAAAGTGATAATCTTAAAGGTAATGGCGATACCTTAGGGGAATAAACAAGGAACTCGGCCGTTGTTTAATTCCCGTTCCCTTCCTTGTATTTACGAAGGAGAATGACATGTCGTTGGAGACCTTTTTGATGATGAGAGGATGGCCCCATGACATTATGAGGGCTTTTCAAACGGGGTAGATATTCACCCTATAAACCATATCAATACTTATCCGGGGTAGATATTCACCCGCCAGATAATATTCTGAATCATCATTTATCTCACCCACCGTCATCATAGAGGAAAGCTGACAATAGATAAATAACCAGATATAAAGCAGGACTAGGCTGCAATCAGCAGTCGAGTGATATTGACCAATGACCAGACTGTAGCTGAGGAATTTGGATTGTGGCGTCACTTTGAGGCTTAATATCGCCTAGTTAACGTAGATATCTCGTCCAGGTGTCTTCATAAGAATTGTAGCCCTTCGAACTATATTCAAATCGTGCTACTATCTAGAAAACTCCGAGCACGTACGAAGAAGATATGAATTTTTCTGTGAAACCCAATATAGCTGGCGTCACGAATTTCAAACCCAGACTTTGAATCTCGATAACGCCCAGTTAACGTCAATATCTCATAGAGATTCCTTGACAAGAATTGTAGCTCCTAAAATTGCCTTCGAATCGAGCTATCACACACAGAATTCCGAGCACATATGGAAAAGATATGATTTTCCCCGTGAAACCTGATATGACTGGCCAGCAATGCACTTTTCTGGGCGCTAACGCTGAAAGTCCTGAGACTTCTGATGACATGGCAAGGGGGCGACAAGCAGCTGACAACACGACGATAGCTACATGGCAGCTACATGGAGAAATGCAGCTGACAACATGGAGGAAGCTGCAAGGGCGACAACGGCAGGGGCAACATCTGATAACAAAGTGACACCTGCTAGGGCGACACCCGATAACAAAGCGACACCTGCTAGGGCGACAGGTGCTAGGACGACACCCAATAACAAAGCGACACCTGCTAGGGCGACACCCCATCCCAGGTCACGCATGACGTCACTTTGTAACACACAAGCGACACCTGCTAACAGGGCGACAGGCAGCTGACAACATGGAGATAGGCAGCTACATGGAGGCGGGCAACAGCTGGAGTATACTGTTCACTCTTTCGTCTTTTTCCCAGAAGCTCAAATATCACCTTTATTCATCTCCTCCTTTCCAGATCTGATTTTCTTAGCACACAATAATAATATATACTACTGTTTCTCTCTCTCTTTGTTTTTCTTTTCCAGATCTGGTCTCTTTTGGTGTACCACCATAATAATTGATCATATAAATTCATCTCATGGGATCTGAACAGAACTTGAATCATATGGCAAATCCATAACCAGAAAAACCAGCAGCAATAATGGAGATAAATATGCATACGGAAAGGAGAGCCTTTAGATCTCAAGGAACTCACTTGAAGATCTAAATACTCTCAACAAAAGCACCATTTTGATATTAATTGGAGAGATTGTACCCGGGGTAGGAAGAATCTTGGAGATCTCCTCCTCTGAGGGGGTAGTCCACACCGCTGGTACACCTGCAAGGCGCTGGAGGGGGTCCCCGGCGCAGGTACTCCGACGATCAAGTTAGTATCAGTGATAGATCGTATGGTAAAGTAGAAGTATGAGGGAGAGAGTAGTGAGAGAGCATAGAGAGAGAGTGTCTAGTGAGAGAGAGTCCCCCCCCCCCCCCCCCCCCCCCGCTTTCTACCTAGAGGGGGTATTTATAGGAGATTTGGTAGAGAGCACTATCTTGGGATGCTGACACGTATGGCCTACCGGGTGTGGGAATAAGCGCCATATCGTACTGGATGGGGGGGGCCCCACTGACGTCGACCACCCCCAGTAGCAGGACTAGCAGGAGGCCAGGCAGGCCCTATAGTAGCTGAAGATGACGATACCTCCTGTCAGGACTGATAAGATCCGAGATCTCTTCGGGTCGGAAAACGGCTGCTGCAGCTAGTCGGAGGGGAAGCGATCGGCGACAGAGATACCTGCAAAGCGCCGGAGGGGGACTCCGGCATAGACACTCCGATGCTTAAGTCAGTTCGAGTTTTTAGAATGGTAGAAGTTCTCCAAGATGATCTCGATCTTTCCTTCTGTTTGGAAAGATGGGGGTATTTATAGGCCGAAGTTGGCGATTCCTGACAGCGATAAGGGCGCAGCGATAAGCATCGTCCGAAGTTATCGCCTCCAGCGATAATGGGTGAGTCATCGCGGGCGATAATCACATAAGGCCTATCAGGAGCGACATCCTCTTAGTTCCTCTAGGATGGGATGACGCCGTGCGCGTAAAGATGCATGAGATCCCCCCCGCTGAAGTCGACCATCCTAGGAAACTTCTGCCGGCCCGGGCGATAGGTTGGCTTTTCAGGGAAGCGTATAGAGACTCGTCAAGGATAGATGCCGTGGCTACAATATTGCCGTCAGGAGCATTCCAATTGTTATCATAAGCCCAACTGAAAACTAGCCCGAGTGTTTACCAAGGGCTATCCATGTCTGACATCTTTAGATAGGGTTTTGCTCTGTCATGAGGCGATATTTCCATAGAGGGCTTGGGCTTTCTTTATCGTCCAAAGGCTGATCAATCCTAATGCGGAACGAGGGCTTAGATCCACAACTTTCCACTAATCCGGTCAAGTTCGTTCTTGTTTCTTGTCAAAAAGACCCGTCTCCTCGGGACGTTAAGAATTCTACTAGGAGGCCGTCGGGGCGCTCGCGATTCTGAAGGCATCACTTTTATTCAGCGATACTGGCCCATTTGTCCTTTCAATAGGACTTATGAAATCTCAGCTTCGTTCGAGTCATAGAAGGACCGTCGATAGGTCGCTTGCGATATCATCGCGTATATTTAGCCAGGCCGCACCATGGGCTGTCATATATTTTGGGTCTATCGTTCTTCCACGTGTTCTGCAAAGGCACAGAGGAGATAGAAACATATATAGAAGTTAGCAAACTTTATACTTACAGAGGTTCGAGGTCACACGTGCCCACTTTTTCTTTTACGCTCGAGAAAACAGCAAGTATCAGCGTGGCTTTATACCATCAGCTACCTTATGGTTATCGCGGCTTCATACCACCAGACGCCTGTGATGTCATCGCGGTTTTACGCATCCAGGGCCACCGGCGACATCAACGCGGCCTTACACTGTGGATACCGGTAACCTTATGGTTTTAGCGTTAGGGCTACCAGTGATATCGTGCCTCTCAACATTTTTCAGATTCTGCTTTGTACTCCTTCCGGTATCTGTATCGTGAACGTCACCCGTCCCTTTCATTTACGCTTATCAATCCTCGAGGTTATCGGGGCGGCTCGTCTTTTGAGGACCTCAGTCTCTTTTCCCAAGGCCTCTCTTCACTGGAGCCTATAAATCGGAGAGCTTTCTCCTCCCACGTTCTCCTCGTCTTTATCAGCTAGCATCATGGATAATTTGACTAAGAATTTTCTTCTCTCCAAGGGTCACTCACTCAGGAACCTCAATGACGGCGACGTCGGTTTCCTGGAGAACATGCTGGTCAAGACTTCTGAGGATATTCTGGAGCTGCAAGGGATGCTGACTCCGCTTTATTCCCGGCTAGGGGCCATTTCCCTGGAGGACTTCAGTCCTTTGGAGAGCGTATCAAAGCTGTCCGCCTCCATCGCTCGGATTCAGGTGGTGATTGCCATGCTGCAGCAGCGTAAGGACATGCTGGGGTGCTGCCTGAAGGGGATGAGAGCTACTTCCCATGATCTTATCCTGGTCATGGATTCCTTGAGGGACCTTCCTGAGGTGCCCGAGGATGCTGGCTCTGACGCCTGATAGTGATGGCTCCCTTTGGGCCTTTTCTCTTTTCCCCTTATCTTGTCAATGTATCTTCCGGTCACTAGGCCGTAATAAATAAAGTATTTTCCTCATTTCCTTTCGCAACTGTTCTTCTTCTTTACTGCGCTCTTTGTCGTTTTCCAAGAGGATATTCTTAACCCAACTGAAAATAGTCTTGCTATTGGGCGGTTTTTCTGTCGATCGTTCTGCCTTAACTCCGCGCCGTCCTCGTTATAACAACTGATTGTCAGAGATTATAATTATTCTTGACTTGCGCGAGATTTCAACAGGCGTGACTGCAAATCTATATTTGCATTCCAGACTGTATATGTGCCAATCTTCAAGAGTTGGGTTGGAGGATCGAAGAGTCTCTTTTCTTCTTTTCCCGGCTATTTAATGAGGCTTTTCCTCCTTCACTCTTATCCATTTCTTTCTCCTTCACTTTTCTTCGTTATAAGTCCTCTGCAAGTCTCATGGCTGATTCTTATTTGCTAGGTACGGCTTCGGGGAATTCACCGCCAACTCCTCCGACCACCCCTGACACAGATAATCCTCCCCCATCGCCTCCTTAGAGGCCGGTTGTCCGCCGGCGATGTCGCAAGAGGCGGAGGAAGGAAGTTGAACGAAGAAGGAAGGAGGCTGCCCAGGCCTCTAAGTCATTTTTCGACTCTCTGGCTTTTCTGGCTAGGGGGGAGAAAAAACCGTCTCCCCCTCCGCAGGAATCACCTCCGTGGGCTCCCTCTGCTTGCTCGGCCGCCGGGGCAGTATCGCTAAGCGTTAAGGAGGAGTTACCCAAGTTGACTTCTGCCGCTGGAAAGGGGGTCGGTGAGTCTTCTCCCCCTGCTATTGTGGATTCACCATTCTGGGGTGGCGATAACGAAGAGGACGTAGTCTATTGCTACGGCGTTACTTGGTCCGACAGTGATGAGTAGGTCCTTACTCCTTCTTTTTGTAGATGCCGTATGGCCTTTCTCATAATAATGAATGATGGTTTTACTTCCTTTTCGCTCTTCATCGCTTACTTATTATTTCTTTCTGAGCGTTCCGGGTTGACGCGGATGCGTCCCTTTCGCTACGGGTAACTGCCTTCAACTTTTAATCGGTAACTGTCTTATTCCAGAAGACACAAACGACTATCCACGTGTCTTTTTCAGTTCTGTACGTGTTTCCTCTTTACAGGCTGTCTCTTCTTCAGGCTTTCCTTTAAAAGGAAATCATCTCTCTCTTTTACTGCTTCTGTGAATATTTTGAGTTTTTGCACATTTTCTCTCTCTTCTGCACTTCTTTTCTTCGAGAGGTTTTTCCGCGACCGCTCACTGGTGCCGGCGACCGGTTTATTGGCTTTTTGCTCCAGGTATTTACTCCTTCTACCGCCGTAGATTTACTTTTACTGTCCCTTATGTCTTCAACTGCTGAAAACCCCATAGATCCCGAAGCTAGGCGAACTCGCAGCATATTCAATTGTAATGAGGTTTTGAGGGTTGAATTAGAGGAGAGTGGTATTACTTTTCCCACGGGCTATCGCCCTTTTGTCTCTTTGAAGGACACTCGGCTGCCTGACGCCATGTGGGGAACATTCCGGTTAGTTTATTTCAAGATGTTTACTTACGGATTCCGTTTCCCACTCTATACTTCTCTGTTGAAACTGCTAGATCATTACGACCTTAATCCCGTCCAGATTACTCCACCCTCTTGGTGTGGTATTTACGCTTTCCTTCGTTCGTGCGAGATGAAGCGTATATTTGCTCCGTCGCTTGATCTATTTCGCACATTCTTTGTCTTGAGTTGTCGCGATTGCCTGGTAGATATTACCCCCAGATGGGATGATGTCATTGTGCAACTGTTCTGGTGGAACTTTCAAGGTTTTGAGGAACACGTAGATGACTGGAAGTCTGGCTTTTTCACCCTCCGTTTGCCGTCACGGCTCTGGCGCGGGGGTTTCAATCAAAAAATCAGTAGTGGCGTTTGGAAAAGACCGGAAGCGCTGTCAAGCCAGGATGTTTCCAACGTTAGCGCCTTGTTAGAAATAGAAGGGTCTTTCCGTATCCGGGAGTTTGCTCGGTTCAGGCCCTTGTCAGAGTGCGTTGTGGGTGAGTTTCGTTTTTCTTCTTTATCGCTTCACTCTTCTTAATTTGCTAATATGTTTTGTTGGCAGGTAACGCTGAGAGTAGTTCTTCTGGGGAAGGTGACGCCCCTTTGAACGTAACACCTCTCCAGTCGCTGCCTCCTTCTCCTCCGCCTAAAAACTCCCGCCGCCCACCTATTCCGCCTAGAAGGGGAAGGACTAAAACCGTCACAACTCGCAGAGCCTCCACTCGACCTTCTTGTTTCCTTGAAAGTTGGCTTCCTTCCCGTGGCAAGAGGGTAGCTCAAGGCGATCCTGTGTTTGAGAAAATCGACAGCGATAGCGAGAGCATGGATACTGGTCCTGAATTACGTCACGCTACTATTGCCCAAAGGATGAAACTTAGGTCGAGGAGGGATGATGACACGGCGGAATCGGCTGAGGACAATAGCGAAGAAATTGCAGAAGAGACGGAGCGTCTCGTAAAGAAGGTTCGCACAGAGAAAACTAAACCCCTAGTTCCCCCTTTGAAGGGAGTTAACGCGGCCCCTTCCGAGAATATTAACGCTTCTCATGCCGCGAGGACTTCGCAAGTGGTGAAAAATATCAAAGCTATCAGGGTGCCTTCCGCCGTTTCTATCGAGAACAATGAGACCTCGGTAGCCGCGACCTCTCCTTTGTCGTCGGGCCATCCTGCTTCCCCGATAGGTTCTTTTATCCCAGAGACAACCCCACCAGTTTCGAGTTTAAGCGTTCCTCCTGAATTTCTCCCACGGAAGCCTCCTCTTTTGTTTCTGTCTTCAATTTCGGGCGTTGGTGATTGCGCAAAAAATTGTTCCCCTCCTTACATTGCCAACCTTTCTCCTCAGGGGTCCCAGGGCCCTACTGGATATCAGCTGGATTTGTCCTCTTTCGGCACTGATGGGCTTCGTGCCTTAGGAATATCGGATCCGTTATCGCGAGAAGAGCCCGTGGGTCCCATAGTGGGACAGATGTTTACTTCTTCCAAGGACAGGGAAGAGTTTTTACAGCATGCTCCCGAGACACGACAGTCACACCTTATGAACGACATGCTGGCCAGCTTTTGGAAATTTCATTACTTTCTTGAAGGCCAGCGTAACAAAACTCGACCCTATTCGGATTTGCAGGAACAATTAGACACGGCTTTGGCGAAGGCGAAGGAGCTATCGCAGTTGCAAGAACGAACTCGGGCAGAGTTGGAGGATTGTCGCGGTGAACTTTCTCGGGAGAAGTCGAAGGGGAAGGCGAGAGCAGAGCTAATGGAGGCGGAACTGGTGGTGGCTGATAAAAAGAATGTCTTCCTTCGCGAAGAGTTGTCATCTCGCGATGCCGATTTGGCCAAAGTTCCTTCGAGGATAGCCTGGTGGAAGAATAAGACCATCGAGGTTTGTATCGCAGGGTTTAAGGATCTCCATGTCCGAGGCGCTGTCGATCTATCCATGCTGGCCAATTACGCCTCTCAAAAAATTAAAGATCTTAGTGAAGGCGAAAGGAGTTTTCCTCCTTCCGGGGAAAAGCAAGGGAACGATGACGGCGAGGCATGCGATGACTCTTAATTGATCCATTGAAAAACATTGCTATTTGTTTTCCATGTCTTGTAATAACGTCCTATCGCGAGGCGATATCGGTACTTTGCTCTTTGGGCGATATCTTGTTTTATTTCGCTCTCTTGCTGTCTTTGAGAACTGTTCTTTTATTCAACGCCGATTTGCCTTATTTCCTTTCTTGTGATATCGCTTTTGCTTTTTATCAAAAGTCGCATCTACTTTTTAGAGCATTTAATGCTCGCGACCCTTCCGTCGATGCGCGGGAAAAATCATGATGGTGCCGACACACGTGTTCGTTTCTTCTGTCACTTCACCTTAGCGTGTTTAGAAATTTTAACCAGATCGAAGCGTTTGCCGCGCTTCTTCTAGAGTCGTACTCATTGCTTGAGTCTTATCCCTCATGCCGCTTCGACACAACGACTGAAGCATCCGTCGTTTCCTTTTAATTACTAGGGTTATAAACCCTCTTTATTTCTTCCCTTTTCTTTTTCACTCCACTTTTTCATATTATCTCTCAGCCGTCTTGTCCTTCTCACCTCCATTCAAGGCTTTCGAAGTTCTTTCCTTCCAAAGGTACTTCCCTTCCTTTCCCTCGTCTTCTTCATTTCTATTTCCTTAGTCCTGCCATGGCAAAGACTCGCCGTTCTGAGTCGAAATCCATCGATGAGAAGAAAATGGATACCACGGTCAGTGTTATTACCACGGAGGCCATTTTCCGGGAGCATTTGGCTACTCATGGCGCCATTATTCCTGACGGTTACCAAGTTGTTGTTGCCCCTGGGTCGGTTCGTTTAAACAGCGTTCTGACCGGCAATCAAAGGGTGTTATATGCCCAGATGTTTCGCTACGGTTTCCAGTTCCCTATCGATTCTTTCGTCGAGGGTTTGCTTATTGCTGGCAATTTCAATCCTGCCCAGTTAGCCCCAAATGCATATTGCTGTGTTTATGCTTTCTTGGAACTCTGTAGATATAAGGGGATCACTTCCCCTTCTCTTTTGTTGCTTAGATCCCTTTTTAAATTGATGAAGTGCCGGGGTGTGATAACCATATCGCCTCGCTTTGACGATGATTCTCTCAAGTCTTTTACTTGGAAGTTGCTCCATATTGAGTCTTCTGTTGAGGCTTGGAAAAAGGAGTTCTTTCTGATAAATTTCCCTGACGCTCCTGGTCCCGAGTGGCGTTCTGGGTTCAACCAGGACGTCCAAGATGGCGTTTCTAGTCGACCAGGGACACTTCCCGCTCGTGAACAAGGATGGTTAAACACCTTACTCCAACTGGAGATCAGCGTTCATATTCGACTCACGGCCTGCAGAATGGCCATTCAGGAGTGCGTTAGACGTGAGTATCACGCTACCTTTCCCTTTCATCGCTGATACTAACGCTGACATTATTTTGTGATTTTGCAGCGACGGATCCTGACTATAAACCCGAAAGCGTAAGAAGACGCTTAAGGAGAGCTCGTAATAGAGAGGAAAAGGAAAAACTCGATTCAGAGGCCAATGATAATCCTTCTGAGCTTCCGGCTACTTCCGCGAATCTCGCTCAAGTATCCTCCTCCTCAGTTGGCGAAGGGAGTACTGACATCCCTGAAGGTGTTCCCCTCGTGACCGTTGCTGCTTCCTCGTCTTCTCAGGCTCCTAAGGCCATTGCCAGAGGAAAAAAGAAGAAAAGAACACGGAGTATCACCACTCTTACTCCTTCTCCCGACGCTGCGGGTTCTTCTGAAGCACTGTCTTCTCTCAACACCGCTACCGTAAGCGTGTTTTTTCTTTCTCAATATCTGTCGTCATTTGATCTATTTTTCTTTTCTCAATTTGTACTCCTTGCAGGAGGCCGTTATAGTTACTGCGTCCGCTCCTTCAGGCGATATGAATCTCACTTATGTGCTGAGGGGTTCTGCGAAGAGGGCCCGGATAGAAGGCGAGGATGAGAACATACCCTCCTCTAACATCGCGGGGGAAGGTGGTTCCGTTAATGTTCCTGATTCCGCAGTGGTTCCTCCAGGTAGACATTCCGTGGAAGATTTGGGGAACTTAGGCGGTGCGGACCCCTTTGGTGCTTCGCCCAGTTCCTTTGGCGGGCCTGTGCATCATTTTTCCTCTTCTTATCAAGACGTCTTTCACGACCTTTCGGGCTATCAGCCTCATGGTGCCTTCCTGCCCCCGGGCAGTTCTTCTTCACAGGTTCGCGCCCCTGGTCCTCTGGCTTTCGTTCCCTCTAGCGTTCCTTGGCGGCAACGCTATAATGAAGCCGGAACCTCTTTCAATTTTGCGGCGGATCTTTGTCCATTAAACGGGCTCGGCGAAGTGACCCATCAGGTTGAGTTGTTCGACTTCCGTACCCGTGGTTTGGCAGCCATCGGGGGCGATGGTTCAGATGAGGTTTCTGCTCTGCTGGCCTCTCAAATTCTGGCCTCATCTGCAGAACGGGAAGCTTTCCTTTCCCAGGCGGAAGATGACCAAGTGAACTCCGTCCGTGCTGGCCTTTTCTCCAATATGATGAAATTTCACTATTGGGCGGAGGATATGAAGCATCGGGCTGTTTCCCTTCGTTCTGTTTCGGCGGAGCTGTCCAAGGAGCAAGAGGAAAAGAAAAAGGTGTTGGCAGATCGCTCCAAGATACTGCTAGCTCACCATGATTTATAGAAACAGCACTCCGCCCTGGAAACAGCTTTGTTAGAGGAACAAGCCAAAGTGACTGCTTTGGAGAATGAGAAGTCCTTTTTAGAAAAGGAAAAGGCAGCTTTGGCGGAAGAGTCAGCCGATATGGGCTGGTGGCATGCTGAAGAGACCGCCCGTGTTCTGGTTAAGTGCTTCGAAGAAATTCACGGGGTGGATGCGTACAAGGGCGAAGATGTCGCGAAAGCCTTTCTACAGAGTTCTGCCCATATTAACGAGGCAGGCTATCGCCAGTCCAAGGCAGCGGGCTGGAAACGACAAGTCCCCGAGAGCTGATTTGCCGCGATATTTTGCCGTTCCCTCCAGCAATCACATATCGCTTGGCTTTGTCTTTTGTCTTTGCAGCATCAATATTTTGAACAGTGAATTCTTGTAAATCCTTGAGATGCCTTTAATATTTCTAGACAATCCCTTTATCGATATTTCTCTTTTATTTTTCTCATCGCGAGACTTCTCTCGTTACTGAGGTTGCCTTATCCGCGCGGTGCGTTTACTTTCTTGAGCAGATCCTTGGTATTTATACCAAGAAGACCAAGATCTATGTCGGGTTGGCCTTTCGATGAGCCTATCGGTATCATGACCACCTCTCCTTCCGCTGCTCAGAAGCATTCTGCACATCTCTAATTGTAGATTATCAGTAACAAAACGAGATTTGAGAGATAGTGATTACCCGTAGGAGCCCGTTCGCTGCTATCGTTAGGTTTTATCACGGAACCCGTTTCGAATCGCGTTTTCCCTCAGCTCTATCTTTCGCCAAGGGTTACTTATCCGGTTACCAGCTGGAATTACGCGATCCTTCACGTTTCCCTTATCTCTCAATCGGCCTTTCTAAGTGCCTCCTCTCGTGAGCTGTCGGATCGGGACGGCTATCACAAGGCTAGGGAATTTTCACTTTTATAGGCGTTGTCCTCTCGTTTAGAACCGTGTCCTTACTTGATGGTTTAGCTGCACCAGCCCGACCGTTAAGATAGGATTCTTGTTTCTAAACAGAGTTTCTAACTCTTTGGGGTGTGTCTTGTCTTGATGTACCGTCTCCACGAGATCGGTTATCATTAAAGAACTTTTCACTCCCAAAGATACCGGGCAGTGCCCTCACTTAGTGAGCCATCTGATCAAGATCGGTCATCACAAGGATAGGACTTTTCACCCCCGGGGGCGTCAAGGATCTTTCAATCCGACGCTAATCAAGGATACACTGGGGTCGTGCCCTCACTTAGTGGGCCATCTGATCAAGACCGACCATCACAAGGATAGGACTTTTCACTCCCAGGGTACCCCCCTTTTTATCTGCACAAAAGCAACCACAAACCCACGAAAACTCTCCTATTGAGCGTTAGCCACGGTTAGGGTCGTTATAATCCAAATAGTGCAGATAAAATTAAACTCTAGGATAATATAACTTCAAACGAGCGATATTCCAGGAGTTGGATAAAGGCGTACCGTCAAGTGTCTCCAGGCGATAGGCCCCTCTTCCGACAACGTGGGTTACGCGATACGGTCCTTCCCAGTTAGGACTAAGCTTTCCCATACGTTGTCCGGTTGCTCGCCTGTCTCGGAGCACAAGGTCACCGTTTTTCAACAATCTCTCTTTGACCTGTCTGTTATGATAACGGGCCATTTTTCTTTTGTAGTGTTGCGTTTTCAGTAGGACTTCTTCTCTAACCTCTGGTAACGCGTCCAGATTAGCACGTAACCGTTCCTCGTTCCGTTCCTCACGAAAGTGAGCCACCCGCAGGCTCATGGCCCCAATTTCCACTGGCGTAACGGCTTCAGTTCCGAAAGCCAACGCAAAAGGTGTTTCTCCAGTGCTGACTTTTACGGTCACGCGGTATGCCCACATCACGTATGGCAATTCATCAGCCCACTTCTTCTTAGACCCCTCTAGGTTTTTCTTAATACCGCTGAGGATGCTCCTATTAGTTACCTCTGCTTGTCCGTTGGTTTGTGGGTGAGCCACGGAAGAGAATCTCTGCTCAATCCCGAATTCTGAGCATTGGTCTTTGAAGAATTGGCTGGTGAACTAGGTCCCGTTATTGCTGACAAGGATACGAGGCACCCCGAATCTCATGATAACTTGATGTTTGAAAAAACGCCATGTTTTTTCCGCCGTGATTGTGGCAACTGCTTCAGCTTCCGCCCACTTCGTAAAATAGTCCACAGCCACTATAACAAATTTCAGTTGGGACCTTGCCTTTGGAAATGGACCCAGGATGTCAATCCCCCATTTGGCAAAAGGGCAAGGGGCGATGATTTCCGATATTTCCGTAGCTGGACGTCGAGGAATTTTAGCGAATTCCTGACATTTGGGGCAAGCTTGTACATACTCGTGGCAATCCCTTCGTATAGTGGGCTAGTAGAATCCTGATCTGAAAACTTGTGCCGCCAAGGTGCCGCCTGACGCGTGCATTCCGCATATCCCTTCGTGGATTTCGCGTAAGGTGTGAAGGCCCTCTTGTTCGGTTATACATTTGGCGCCGGGGTGAGAAAAACATCTTCGAATTAGATCCCCGTTATAGTATGTGCAACGAGCAGCCTGTCTTAGCACTTTCATTTTTTCAGCGTTATCGTCGGGCAGCTCTTCGTGCATCAGGTATTTTATTACCGGAATCCGCCAATCATTCTCGAGCTCATTCACACACAAAGAGGCTTGCTCCTCCATGAAGGACTGCACCGCTAGCTCACGATAATACACATCTTTAGGTATAGATGCTTCAGGATTCGCGGCCAGCTTGGCAAGGTAGTCGGCTTCAGCATTTTCCTCTCGGGGGACGTGCTCGAAGCTGACTTGCATGCCCTCTTTCTTTATTTCCACTAGTTCTCGCGTTACCTTAGAGAGGTATTGCACCATGATAGGTTCTCGAGCCTGAGAGTGTCCTGAGACCTGGTCAATTATCAGTTTGGAGTCTCCACAAATTTTTAGACGCAGATCTCCTGTTTGGCCGGTATCGCGCCTTCCCTTAGAAGAAAACTCTCTTCCTATTCTGAGTCCAGCTAGCAACGCCTCATATTCGGCTGCGTTATTGGACAAAGGATGCAAGATTCGAATAGCATACCGTATATGCATATCGTGCGGCCCGTTTATGAAGACTCCAACCCCCGCCAGTTCTTGGTTTTTGGCTCCGTCCACATGAACGATCCAAAGATCTGTATAAGTTTCTGGGAACGGGAGATCCATATCGTTCCATTCCGCTTCCGGTACACCACTCAAAGGGTCCTCTGTGAAAGTACACTCCGCTATAAAATCAGCAAGGACCTGAGCCTTTACGGATGGCCGTGACTGGTATCTCAAACCATATTGTTCGAGTTCTAGGGCCCAGATCAGCATTCTTCCTGAAGATTCAGGCTTTCGAAATATCCTCTTCAAGGGTTGGTCTGTAAGTACAACGATAGGATAAGACTGGAAGTATCGGTCCATCTTGCGGGCGGCTTGTATAAGGGCGAACGCTATTTTCTCAATACGAGCATATCGCCGTTCCGCGTCCTTTAAGACATGACTCACGAAGTAAACTGGGCGATGAGTGCGGTTATCGTCACGAACAAGGACGGCGCTGACCACTTCGTCCGCCGCGCCCAAGTACAAGTACAGAGTATCGCCGGGCTCGGGCCTTGTCAATAACAAATCAGATGAAAAATAGTCCTTTAAGTCCACAAATGCTTGCTCACATTCTGGGGTCCACCCGAACGTGGCTTTCCGTCGTATGACTTTAAAAAAGGGGAGGCACTTTTCTCCTTGCTTGGAGACGAATCGTCCCAGAGCGATAACGCGCCCTGTTAGCCTTTGCACTTCTTTAACGGTTCTTGGCGATATCATATCATGTATAGCTTTAACCTTGGATGGATTAGGCTGGATACCTTTCTGGCTAACTACGTAGCCCAAGAACTTACCCGTTTGGAATGCAAACATGCACTTCCGGGGGTTTAGCTTCATGCGATACCTTGTCATTACATCAAAAACTTCCTTTAGATCCTGCAGGTGATCATGAAAATTCGCACTCTTTACCAGTATGTCGTCAACATATGCTTCCACATTTCTCCCTATCTGTTCCTCAAAAATCTTATTTGCCATTCGCTGAAACATGGCCCCCGCGTTCTTTAGTCCAAATGGCATCGCTGTGTAACAATACGTGGCTTTAGGAGTAAGGAAGGCGGTCTTCTCCTCATCCTCTAGGGCCATAGGGATTTGATGATATCCGGAATTGGCGTCCAACGAGCTTAGATATGCGTACCCAGCAGTTTGATCAACCAACTGATCTATGCGAGGAAGCGGGTAGCAATCCTTAGGACAAGCATCGTTCAAATCAGTGAAGTCAATGCACATACGCCAGTCTCCATTGGGTTTAGGAACAAGAACCGGGTTGGCTAACCAAGTGGGATATTGTACTTCGCGAATAAAACCCGCGTCAAGGAGCTTCACAACCTCCTTTTCCACGGCCGAAGCTTTTTCGGTGGAGAACGCCCGTCGTTTTTGCTGAACTGACTTGGCGTTGGGGTCAACGTTAAGCCTGTGCTCGGCTATTTCTCAGGATATACCTGGCATATCGGCGGGTTCCCATGCGAAATTTCCTCGGCATTTGTTCAGCAGCCGTGCCAGTTGAAGATTTTCCGCTGGGCTGAGCTTATCGCTGACCAGGAAGCTGGCTCCCTCTTTGCCTATCACTGATACGGGCACCATCTTGTCAAGGGGTTGAGCGCGTTTTTCGTCACCCTGCTCGTAAGGGTCTGCCGCTATACACACGTATCTATCGCAGCTCGTCCTAGTCATGAGCGAATAGCATTCTGCCGCCAGTTTCTGATCACCTTTTATCGATACCACCCCGTCCCAGGAGGGGTATTTCATCTTTAGATGTTTTTGTGATATCGCCGCTCCAAAGCGATTGAGGAAAGGCCGTCCGAGTATGACGTTATAGGGCAGATTCAGATCCACGACAAGGAACAACAAATTTTCTGACCGTTTGTAAGTGTCTTCTCGGAAGTATACGGGTAGGGTGATTACTCCCGTAACAGGGATAGGGGTCCCATCCACTCCGACTATGGGTCTCTTACTAGGCGTTAACTCGTCGTGGGGGCGTTTCATGAGATTGTAAGCTTCCAGCGAAAAAAGGTTCACGGCACTCCCGTTGTCCACAAGAGTCCTTCTTATACCATGACTGGCGATGACAGGTGTGACTACCAAGGCGTCATTATGGGGATAGATAACGCCTTTCTCATCCTCTTCTGAAAAGGATAAGATCATGCGATCAAGTATGTCTATTGCTCCACCTTTCTTTGTCATGCCGTCTCGCGTACGCTTTTCGCCTTTCGCCACCATCGACTGTTCTAATTCATCTGTGTAGGGGATCCCTCTTGCTATGATATTGATTATGGGGATGTCGTCGCCATCTATTGCGAAGGTTTCCGCACCCTTTCCTTTGGGAGCGTTATCCGGTTGTGGGGCTGGAGGGGGCCTTGGTCGCTCGTCTACCGCTCTTCTTATCGGATTGTTTCGGGCATCTTCCCTTACTTGAGTCGCAAATTCTCCCAGATATCCTTCCTCCACCAAGCGTTCTATCGCCCACCTTAATTCTCTGCAAGCCTCTGTGGAATGTCCTCTGGCTTTGTGGAATTTACAGTAAGCGTTTTCTCTCCTGCCTAAAAGCACTCCAGGTTTCGTGGGCGCCGGATAACGGATAGGAAGATCTCGCTGTTCCGCTATCGCCAATATCTCCGCTCTTGGTACATTCAAGGAGGGAAAATCCGGATCATACGCCCGATTTTTGTTAGCGTTCCCTTGACGCTGACGAGGGGAACTACCTTGTCTTCCTTTCGAGGAATTTCCTTTTTGCTTATCGTAGGTCTTTGGGATGTAATCTTTCCGTCGAGCGTAATCATCAGTGTAATGATCGTCAACCAGGGGATTTGCGGGAGCGGCAGGGATGCGAGGTGCCCCAGGCGGCATATCAAATGTTCTATTTCTATTTTCTTCTTCTTCCATTTTTGCATAATTATGGGCTTTAAGTCTTAGTGCGTCCAAGGATATTGGAGGATCCACCATCAATGCATCTTTCAGTTTTCCGTAATGGCAGTTTCTTTTCAGAGCTTCTATGGTGAAATCAACGGTAACGCCCGGCGTTAATGACATTTCCAGATCGAATCGGCTAAGAAATTCTTTCAATGTCTCTTAGGGCTTCCGCTGTATGTCAAATAACGCGGCGGCAGATTTCCGAATTGGAATTGCTGTACTAAATCTGCTTCGAAATTTGGATTCCAGCTGTGTGAAATTACTAATGGATCCGCCAGGAAGACCTTCAAACCAAAGACGAGCAACTCCCGATAAGGTCATAACAAATATCTGACATAAAGCCGCATCACTGTGAGTTTGAAACTGGACGAAATCCTTCACTTTGTTGATGTGCGAAATAGGATCTTTAGTACCATCATAAGTATCAGCGGGAAGCTTCACTCGCCTGCTGACCCTGTGACGTCTTACACGACGACTGAAAGGGTGACCTGAGGTATCATCAAGAATCTCACACGCATGACGTGGGGGAGATATGTCTCCTTGTCGCCCTCCTTCCCTTAGTTCAGGTATATGATGTCGCCTGGGAGACCGACTGCGACTCCTGGGAGAGCGACTTCGATTTCTTCTGCTACTAGATCTTTCACTGTACACGGGAGATAAACTCCTGTTTGTTCCTTCCCTCCGTCCGGCCCAACGGTTCCTTAACGCCTCAAGCTGCCTGTCTTCCTACAGAAGAAGTCTTTGCGGCATTTGCGGTACATAAGCCTCTACTCCTCCTTGAGTGAGCTGTACGCGACCAACCGAGGGATTTCCTGCGGATAAAGGCACTTGGGGGTTCTCTGGAAACAACGGGGGCAGAGGTCGATCAGCAACAATAGATGATGTGAACAAGACGCGAGGAGGAACGCTAGATCCAGAAGCACCGGGCGTGACTCTAGTGGCCATTTCAGTCAAATATTCCAGGCGGGAACGAAGGGCCGCTATTTCCATAGCAAAGGGATTTTCACTGCTAAGCGCAGATCCTTCCAAAAGAGGAGTATAAAGATCAGATCCCGCTGTCTATGATGAAGAAATGACCGTCTGTGAGGAGATAGATCCTCCGGCGATCCCGACCGAGAGGTCCAGAGGTCCCGAGATAGTCGATTGCGTCGTCATAGAGAGGTCAGCAGTAGCAAAAGGAAATAACCGCCTGCGAGTTGAGAAAGGAATATTGGAAAATGTAGACCGGTCTGGCTCCGATCTGGCTGTCATAACCATTCCGATCTCCCAACTAAACAGAGCTTGGCTATTAAGGACGCTCACTTAATACACCAAAGCTCTCAATGAAAGCACCATTTGATAAGATCCGAGATCTCTTCGGGTCGGAAAACGGCTGCTGCAGCTAGTCGGAGGGGAAGCGATCGGCGTCAGAGATACCTGCAAAGCGCCGGAGGGGGACTCCGGCGTAGACACTCCGATGCTTAAGTCAGTTCGAGTTTTTAGAATGGTAGAAGTTCTCCAAGATGATCTCGATCTTTCCTTCTGTTTGGAAAGATGGGGGTATTTATAGGCCGAAGTTGGCGATTCCTGACAGCGATAAGGGCGCAGCGATAAGCATCGTCCGAAGTTATCGCCTCCAGCGATAATGGGTGAGTCATCGCGGGCGATAATCACATAAGGCCTATCAGGAGCGACATCCTCTTAGTTCCTCTAGGATGGGATGACGCCGTGCGCGTAAAGATGCATGAGATCCCCCCCGCTAAAGTCGACCATCCTAGGAAACTTCCGCCGGCCCGGGCGATAGGTTGGCTTTTCAGGGAAGCGTATAGAGACTCGTCAAGGATAGATGCCGTGGCTACAATATTGCCGTCAGGAGCATTCCAATTGTTATCAAGGACTAAAATGCCCTGGGGGTATATGAATAGTTATCAATTATCTTGGATTATGACCCTAGCTAACAGGGGTGGTGTTAGCACATGTGCACATGGTCTATTATACCTTAGCTAGCTGGAGGTTATGGCGGTAGCACGAAGTGGCTTGGCCAGCACTTCGGTCTGTTGAGATTGATTGAGAATTTTATATGTCTGCAGGGATGGGATCACGTGATGGGATCACGGTCTGGATTGATATCCTAGCCTGCAGGGATTATGGTGCTGGCACATGAAATATCATGGTCTAAACATGAGTTATTTGTGCTTTGATAGTGAACTGTATTGTGATGAATATGCGAATTTTACTAGATGGATATTGGTATAGTAAATCATATTATATTATGTTATATGCGGTGAATACAGAGTGTATGAATGGTTGCTTGTCCATGCGTGTTTATACCTTGTATTATTTATTCACTGAGTTGTGGTAACTCATCCTCTCTTATTATTCATTTTTTTCCAGTTGGTAGCAGACAATAGTGGGTTTGGTTGGCAGATCTAGGGGAGTACTCTTCAAGATTAATCGGTACGCCCAACATTCTCCTTCGCTAGGGCCTAGTCGATTAATGATGTTGTATATATCTATTTTGGAGTTGTAAATTATAACCTCCCTAATAGGTCTATTACTTGTTGTAGTGAGTGTAGAAGTGACTTTGTGTTACTGTATATATTACTTGAAAATCAATGAAAGTAAAATCTTGAGTTTTATGAGTGAATCACTTATAATTTTCTTTTGGGGAGACAATTTAATAAAGAGTCAACCTAGGCTTGTAAGAGTTCGAGATGACTGTTAGAAATCATTCGAACTCTTAGCCGGTCACACGCTCTCGGTTAGGGGTGTGACATTGAGAGTCTTTTTGGAAGCTCTTCCTTGAAATTCTTGAGTTTTTTAGTGATTGAACAATTGAAGAAAATTTGTGAGTGAAATTTTGGTGAGATTAATAGAGAGTTAAACACGAGCAAAACACATGAGGGAGAGAGAGAAATTATTTAGGGCAATTTTACGCTTGTATTGTTGCTTTGGTGATTTCAGGAATGTCGAACCATTCGGAGAAGAGCGCGGAGGAGCCTAAGACTCTAGACATGGAAGAAATACTTCGGCAGATCCTTAGGCAGTTGGATGAGTTAGAGGTTGACAAGCAGACCTCTGCAATGAAGAAGAACCCTACCCCATCAGTTGCTATAAACATCCCTCATTACTCCCACGTCATTAATCTCGGTAACGCAGGACATATATACGGGATGCCCCATAAAACTGAGACGACGGGTGATGTGATTGGGGAATCGGCAAGAGGATTTATTGGTGGAGGAGAAGACGATGGCTTGCAGTTTACTACTGGACCCATAAGAACCGAAGTCAATCGGCCACGCAGGCCGCAACATAAGCCCTATATGCACGCTGCACGGGCCGAGCACCGAGCACCTTACGAGCAAAGGTTAGAGGAGCCTGAGTTTGACCACGATGGGTGTGACCAAGCTTATGAGCGGCAACCTAGGCGTGAGGATAGGGTTGACTCTAACTTGGGCAGCATTAAAATGAAGATCCCATCCTTTTATGGCAAGGATGATCCAGACTCTTACTTGACATGGGAAAGGAAGATGGAATTGATCTTTCTTTGCCACAATTACTCGGAGGATAAGAAGGTCATGTTGGCCTTGGTTGAATTTACTGGTTATGCACTGCATTCGTGGGATAACATAAACAAGACGAGTGAGAGTCCAAGCCGGGCCTATTGAGAGTTGGGAACAAATGACAAGTTTAATGAGGCAGCGGTTTGTACCCACTTACTTTCAGCGCGATCTACACCAACGGTTGCAGACCATGACTCAGGGTAGTAGAAGCGTGAGTGAGTACTTCAATGACATGGAGATAGCGTTGGCTAGAGCGCAGGTGGTTGAGGAGGAAGAAGCTACTATGGCGCGGTTCCTTAATGGGCTCCACCGAGAGATAATGCACTAGAGCTCACACATTACACCACCCTCCAAGAGATGTTACACATGGCGATTAAAATAGAGAGGTAGCGCAAGGCGAGGTCCTCCTACACCTCGTCGAGCTCGGCCAACACAAAGGTCGCGCCTTGGAAGAAGATGCCGTGGGTAAAGGACAACAAAGGTGTGAAGGAATCACCTAGGGTTTTGCCGCAGAATTATGGGGCTAAGAGTGTGATCGTCGCTCAAATATACTATTTTTCTTATGCCTAGTTGCACAGTTTAAAATGCGTAAAGGGCAAGACAGGGTCGAACCACAGAGATTGAAGGACAAACGTTTCACTAGAAGATGTATGACAATGGATAAATACAGCCAAATGGAACAGTAACTTAAATGGGGGGATTTGGTCGATAGATCTAAAAGATCAATCTCAGAATGATAGCTAACAACACGACCAATTAAATAAAATTCACAGCATGAAAGTAATAAGCATTCAAGGGCATGAAAGGAAAGAACAATCAAGGGCAAGATAACTAAAGGAAGTTCGAGGGCAAGATAATAGGAAAAGTTGTAAAAGAGATATTAATCCAAATGAGAGGAGATCTTAGCAAAAGGTGTTCTTAGGTTGCATTTCGGGTTGGTTAATCATCGGCACAGAGGTATTCCAAACTCATGTCACAGATATGCTATAGGGACCAAGTTTTCACTAAGAAACCCCTGCTTACCTTCTTAAGAAAAGCCACCCCCCGTTTACACATATGAGGTGACCTTGATGTTTCACCGTCCCCCAGGTACGAATGCGGGGAGGCAATACTCAAAATGCCCATGAAGTGGAGACAAGACAAATCTAGGGCGTGACATCTCAGTGTGTCAAGCTCACGGCACAACCCTAACCGACTATTTACCCCTAGAAGAAGGACCTCTCGCGATGTCCCCACTAGGTGTCTACTACCCCTAATAACCTCACGATGACATTATCGCTGTTAGGATGACAGTACCCATACAGAAATACTAACAGTTGATCAGGCCCTTAACATTTCTAAATGAGCATGGCAAGGAAATGATAAATAACCGAATATGACAATGAGAGTGTATTAAGTGCGTTTAGGCCTCTTAACCAATCCTTGCAACCCTTGAAACACCCTTTACTAAGAAGGTGGGAGTTTAGCTACTCATAATTAAATACACACAACAAGTAGGAATGGAAAATAACATAAACAAGCTTAAAGGAAATAAAAGGGGAAATGTATTAGAATAAACCGGTGGGGAAATCAATGCTTTCTTCCCTTACAAGCTGACGGTGTTGCTGAAAGAGAGAGAGAGAATCCCTAAAATTTAGGTAAAGTTGAGAGTGTGTCCAAGATCAACCTCTCTACAAAAACCCTAAAACTAAGCTTAAATAGCCTAGAAATTAGCTAGGGGACAAAATACAACTAAGGAAAGAGAGTGTTAGCACATGGAGAGGGTGACAGCGCATGGGAAGGACACGCCCTAGGAGAGAATATTCTCGAATCTTCTGGAAGCGCATGACATCTTCTAGAAACGCAAGGAATCCCATGAGAATCTTCAGAGATTTCTCTCTTTGGCTTTCGGTCTTGATCTGATGTGGATGTGTCAGGGGCACGAGACTGCTCACTAGTTTGGTTAGCGTCGAGAGCATGACGACACTCCGATCTTCTAGGCCTTGATGCTTCGAAATCTAAGAAATCCTTCCACAATTGCATGCTTTCGCTCTTTTCTTCCTTTAGGCACTGATCTGCAATAAAGATGGGAAAAGGGGAAAATCAGAAGTATCGTGCCCTAGAAAAGGCTAAAATAAAAGGGAAAAACCTACACTTAAAATATGCGATCAAACATCCCCACAATGCCCAATGCTCCCCCTCAAGCATTCACAAAACTGAAAATCACCTCAAGAAATAGATAAACACAATTAGTCGACACACAAGCACAAACCGTGTACCAAGCTAGACTTCACACAAACGCATCCTCACCTAGAAAGCACCTGCATTAAATCAGAAGGGTAACGACCCTAAAGATTAAACTTTCCCACATCAGGCCCTTCTACCAGCAATCCTCACCAGATACGTGTTTACACTCACTCTCGCAAGCAAGGCTAAGTGTTTATTGCTCAAAACTAAATGCAAAAGGCACAGCACAAAGTCAAACTTGCACATCAATCCGAGTACGCAGTACACATGCATGGGCAATCATCAATCGGAAAGAACAACGCATCAGCAAAAAGAAAGAAAAGGGAATGACGAGCTAGAAGAGAAAAGAAAAGAGGTAGAAATGAAACAACAATGAGGAAGAATGGAGAGGAAATAGAAAAAGATAGAAAGAAGAGAAACAACCAAATAGAACCTGGATGGATTCCTTGACTAGGAAAAAGGTGAAGTGGCAAGGCAGCTTTCATCGAGGGCATGATGATGATTCAAGGGCTAGACGGAGGGATTCTTCTTCGTGAGCAGGAAGTTCTTCTCTTGTTGCAGCGTTGGAAGTAGATATCCTTTCGTTCGTGTATTACCCCCTTCCTTTATTTATTTATTATTTATTTTTTTTTAAAATAAAAGGGGGCACAAACCTTTTCATCTTTTGAAACATCTGGGGTGTGAAACTTTTGAGTTTTCTTTTGGTTCTTGCCCTAGATCTACTTCCAGCATTGATGATCGACTTCTTCGGCTTCCCCACACTTAGGTTTTTTTTTTCCTGGGGGCTCGAATATTCTTGGAATATGTTAAGGCTGAAGAATTTTTTTTGGATCTTTTTCTGCTTGTCTTGCCCTAGATCTCTGCTTTCTGCGCTGAACTCTTAACTTCCTTTTCTTCCCCACACTTGGCCTTGTCTACACGTCCATCTGGATGTCTAGCCCTCGACACTACCCTCAACAATCGCTGCCTTACCTACCAAGGAAAAAGATCGAGAGAAAAAGTTCGAGTGGTCAGGAAAGAATATGAAAAGGGGGGAATGTCGTGGGCATGAAGATAAAAAGTGAGAGAAAAAAAAAGAGGAGAGAAAAGAAAGAAACAGGATATTGATGCGAAGTTTTTCGTCAAATCGATGCTTTCCCATGTCTAATGGTGCCTATACCCAGTGATATCATGCAAGTTCAACCAGTGCCTAGCTTAAGCATCCTAATCACTCAAGAAAAGAAATAAGGCATGGAAGCTCAAAGTGCTCACTGGGTACTAGTTGTGATTACTAGTGTCTAGGCCTAGATGCAGATATAAGGTTCAGCAGGTAAGATTGAGAACGACTAGGTCTAGACAATGTGCTGGTGGTTCATACTCGTATGCAAATGATCAACAGTGAGTGTCCATTCATAGAGGTTTTAAAAACTAGGCAGTGGCAAAATTTTGACAAACAATTTGCAAAATCCTAAATATTTTAAAATCTGAATTTTTTTCACAAAAACACACAATCATACAAACAGCGGGAATTTAAACATGCAGTCAAACACAAGTCAAACACATAAAAGCACAGAAAAATCCCTCCCCACACTTAGGCAGCGCATTGTCCTCAATGCGGGAAGGGTACACACAAAAGTTCTACAAAAATTAAAAATAGTTCAGTACAAAGAAATAAATAAAGCAGGTGAAAATGTTTTTAACCCTCCTCGAGGGCATGAAAAATTGTTCGGGGGCTGGAAATCAGGGAGGCGGAAGATTGCGCCTGGCCACTTCAGATGTCAAAGCTTGAAGTTCGATTAGGATGGCTTGGAGCAACCGATTGGTAAGCGTTGTAGCTGCGAGGGCAGATGGACCGGAGAGGTTGCTTGCTGGAGGAACATCGGGGGCACTATTAGTATCATCTTCATGGGCACGAGGGGCTGCAGGGGCTTGGGGCCTCGAAAGGTCGGGATAGTCGAAGTTACCCGCATATTTCGTGCCAAAGACTTTTTCTCCTGGTGGCGTGCTGCCTGTAGAAAAACTCAGAATACCTTGTGAGAGACATAAATGCCCCATCCCATCAAGGGTACGGGGGTTTAAATCTTTGAAAGTAAGGGGTTCACTAAGGTCAACTGAATTCAAATCCACATTATGCATGTTGACAGCATGCAATGCAATGAGAGGTCCTAAAATGGGGCCACGAGAACTATTCTGCACATGAATAATGGCTGCAGCTACCCAAAATTCTAAATTCACCCTATGCTTGTGTTTCATGCACCATAAGAGAAATAGTTCTTGCAAAGTTAACTGCCCTGAAGAGTTAAATCTAGTAGCAAAAGTAAGGGCAAGAAAATGATGCAGGATTCTTAGGGCAGGATCAATAATTTCATGTGCTTTAGATGATTTCGGGTTAAATTCAACATCAGGATTTTCGGTCAACTCACGGAAAGCAACATCATCATCAAACACAGCAGGAATAACAGTCAAAGCATTTTTATAGGCATTCGATTTCATTCCATCAGGTTTGACAAAATTAAGCATGCAATTAAACTCATTAAGCGAAAGTTTGGACCACTGGTTCGTCAAACGAAAATTAATGACAGCAGGGGCAGAAAGATTTGGTCCACATTTGCCCTTTGGTCTAAAATGGTCTGAAGCAACCCAGAAAGTGGTGAACATCTCAAGTGAGAGCTCAACAAAGGTCGGGTGTTCTAAAAAGAACAGTGACTCCCAACCAATGTTCCCTACCAGCTCTCGGACTCGAGACTCGAGTCCCATTTTTCTCAAAAATTCTAAATCCAGGTGCGCACATGGGCTAACGCCTCTGGAGTTCAAAGCATGCAACCTATCAATTGAGGGTTTGTCATGAAAAATCAACCAGGCATGAGGACTAGAAAGGTCAGAAATCACCTGAGTCAAAGTGGTTCGAGGGGTGGAAGTAGGGGCTAGTGTCGTACCCTCGATGTCTGAACCTTCGTCCTGCCCTCGATGAGCTTTCTTCGAAGTCGTGGGCTTGCTCCGGACCTTGCTGGAGGACATGGTCTTCCTCTTCTTATCCACTGGCATTTCCGGCTCAGCTAGCTTCTCCGCTCTGGTCGGAGTCTTGGATTTTCCTTTTGCGGTCGTCTTCTTCGTTGCGGCCTCCTTCTCTCTTGCTTTCTTCTCAGCTTCGACTTTTTGAGCCGCCTCAATCTCAGTTGTTTCCTTCTTACCTACTTCCTTCTCAGCTCTATCCCACTCCAAATCTTCTTCCTCTTCTTCGGCAACGTCATTCTCGCCTGATTCCTCCTCTTCACCAGTAGTGGTCTGTTCGACTTCTTCTTCTTCTATTCTGGCTGGTGTCTCATTCTCCTCGTGGTCAGAGTTGGACATAAGAACGTCCTTGAGCACTTCCTCCACCGTGAGCTTTTTCTTGTCAGCCAGTGAGGGTTTTTCTTTCTTAGGCTTTTTGGGTGTGGTGGTGGACCCTGGTGGCTTTCTAGAAACACGACCAGATCGGGTCATTGTGGACGTTGCTGGAATGGAGCCGGTGACCTCTAGCTCATCGTCGGATGGGTCAGCCACGCGTGAGCTTGTTGCTGGAGCTTTGATCGGAGAGAGGGTTGGAGATGGTGGTTTTTCGGTGTCTAGGCCTAGGCTGATGGCTGGAGATTTCTAGGTGGAGCCTTTTATGGTTGAGGAAGATGAGTCAGGAGTTTCTGGTTCAAGAACCTTGCGTTTATGGGCTACTTGCTTGATAGTCATGGGGAGGAGTGAAGGATGTGATTTCGTTGATGGTGATGGGAGTGGAGCGTTTGGATGTTTGTGAGAGAGATGTGGAAGATGAAGGAAAGCATGATGAAAAGTGGTTGGCATCTGACAACTGATTTAATTAGGGCTTGCTTTTTGTCTGACGCGGCGTCTTGGAACCAGGAGAGAGAGCGCAACGGTCCAGGCGTATCTCAACCGATTCGAGCTTCCTTTTTGAAATTTGAAAAGGAGGTGGTTAGAAGGGATAAAGACAAAAAGAGAGAATAAAGGAAAAGATATTAATTAAAGAGAATAAAATCAACTTGGAAAGGGAAAGGAGAGAGAGATTAGAGGATAAAAATAAGAAAGTAAATCCTAACTAATAAAGGGAAAATAAAATAAAATAAAAGTAAAAAGTAGAAAGCTCTAGAATTAAATAAAAGACAAAAATGAGAGAGGAAAGAGTGGAATGACATTTGGAATGCCTTCCAACCATGGTCTCTTTTAACGTCGAGGCCAAGACACGAACTGATTGTCTATGGCATGACGGGTGGGTGTTCCACCGCCATTTCCTCCACTATCGAGGGCTTGAATCCTTCGTAGAATGGTTTCAACCTGTGACCATTTACTTTAAAAATAACCCTTATTTCCAGGTGTTGTATTTCAAAGGTCCCACAGTCAAAAATTTCCTTGACTACGTAGGGCCCTGTCTATTTAGATTTCAGTTTTCCTGCAAAAAGGCGAAGACGAGAGTTGTACAATAATACTTTTTGGCCAACAACAAAAGATTTAGGATGTAGTTGCTTATCGTGATGGGCATTTGTCTTGCCCTTGTAGATCAAAGCGTTTTCGTAGGCATTGTCCCTGAGTTCTTCCAATTCCTGGATCTGGTGACCGACATGCCCTAGATCCGTGTTAACCTTTCGGATTGCCCAAAAAGCTTTGTGCTCCAGTTCAACAGGTAAGTGGCAAGGTTTCCCATAAACAAGTCTGTAGGGCGTCATCCCTATCGGGGTCTTGAAAGTAGTTCGATAGGCTTAAAGGGCGTCATCTAACTTCAAACTCCAATCTTTGCCAGATTGGTTGACCGTTTTCTCGAGTATAGACTTGATCTCACGGTTTGAAACTTCTGCTTGACCATTTGTTTGGGGGTGATAAACTTCCTACGCACTCCCTCCTAAACTTTGTGATGGATCCCATATTTGGTTAGGAGGGAGGTCACGACACGGTTATAAAAGTGAGTGCCACGATTGCTTATGAGGGCACGAGGCGTACCGAATCTATTGAAGATGTGAGTGCGTAGGAAGTTCACTACCACTTTAGAATCATCGGTTCGAGTTGCCTTAGCTTCGATCCACTTGGAGACGTAGTCTACGACAAGAAGAATGTAGATGTTGCCGAATGAATTTAGGAAGGACCCCATGAAGTCAATACCCCAGATATCAAAAATTTCGCATGAGATGATACTGGTTAGGGGCATCTGGTTCCTTGCTCCAATATTTCCGGTGACTTGGCATCGAGGGCACGAAGCACAAAAGAGATAACAATCCTTAAAGATAGATGGCCAATATAGACCCGCCTCCAAAACTTTGAGGGTGGTCTTCTTAGAAGAGAAATGACCTCCTTCGGTCGACGAATGATAAAATTTCAGGATCGAGGGCACTTCATCCAAAGTTACACAGTGACGGATGACTTGGTTTGAACAATGCTTCCACAAATATGGGCTATCCCAAATATAGTATTTGGATTATCTTTTAATTCGATTACGTTCGGAGGGAGAGGCATCGGTAGGGTAGGTGCCAGTAGAACAGAAATTGTCGATGTCAGAAAACCATGGGAAGTGGATGGCGTGGGCAAGACATAGGCGCTCGTCTAGAAAGGTATCTCTGATGGGGAAAAGCAAATCATCTTCTTGAGTTTGGAGTCTGCTCAAGTGATCGGCTACTGAATTTTCTGAGCCTTTTTTATCTTTGATCACGATGTCAAATTCTTGAAGTAATAAGATCCAACGAATGAGTTATGGTTTTGCATCAGCTTTCTTGAGTAAACATTTGAGGGCCAAGTGGTCGGAATATATGATGACTTTCGTGCCCAAGAGATACTGTCTGAACTTGTCCAATGAATAGACAACTACTAGAAGTTCCTTCTCTATGGTGGTATAGTTCTGTTGTGCAGGGTCCAGCAACTTGGAGGCATAATAGATAACATAAGTCTCCTTTTCCTTTTTCTGGCCCAAGACAGCTCCTAATGCTTGGTTGCTTGCATCACACATAATCTCGAAAGGGAGTGACCAATCAGGGGCACGAATTATAAGCGTAGAGATAAGCTTGTTCTTGAGAGAATTAAAAGCAACTTGGCAGTTTTCATCAAAGTGGAAATCAACACCTTATTGCAATAAACGGCACATAGGTTGGGTTATTCTTGAGAAGTCTTTGGTAAATCTCTGATAGAATCCCGCGTGCCTAAGAAAAGATCGCACGTCGCGGACGCTGGTGGGATAAGGCAAGGTCTCGATCACTTCTATCTTTGCTCTATCCACCTCTATTCCTTTATTGGAGACAATGTGACCGAGGATGAGCCCTCGATCGACCATGAAATGGCATTTCTTGAAGTTCAATACCAGGTTGGTCTCGATGCACCTTTGTAGGTATTTTTTTAAATTAGACATACATTCCAAAAAGGAGTTACCATAGACTGTGAAGTCGTCCATAAAGACTTCGATACCATCTTCAACAAGTTCTAAGAAGATGCTCACCATGCAGCGTTGAAACGTGGCAGGGGCATTACAGAGGCCAAAGGGCATGCGCCGATAGGCAAAGGTGCCGAAGGGGCATGTGAAAGTGGTCTTTTCTTAGTCTTCGGGGGCAACAGGAATTTGATGGAACCCAGAGTATCCATCCAGGCAACAATAATAAGTCTTACCCGCGAGACGCTCTAACATCTAGTCTATAAATGGAAGAGGAAAATGATCTTTTCTTGTAGCTGCATACTTAGACAACGATAATCAATACAAACTCGCCAACCGTTATGGATTCTCGTAGGGATAGATTCACCGTCTTGCCCAAAGGTGATGGTGATACCTGTTTTCTTGGGCACAACTTGAACGGGGCTTACCGAGGGGCTATCTGAAATAGGATACATGACTCCCGCATCTAGCAACTTCAATATCTCCTTCTTGACTACTTCCATCATATGTGGATTCAGTCTGCGTTGAGGCTGTCGGACCATTTTACTGGTATCCTCTAAATGGATTCGATGTGTGCACAAGGATGGCGACAAGCCCTTGATATCAGCGATAGTCCACCCGATGGCTTGTTTGAATTCTTTCAATAAGAAGGTCAGCTTAATCTCTTCAGAATCATTAAGCTTGTTGGAGATGATAATAGGAAGGGAATTATTACCGCCTAAGTAAGCATACTTGAGATGAGAGGGCAAAGGCTTCAAGTCGAGGGCAGGAGCCTGTTCGATTGAAGGTGACAACTTAATATGGTCTGAACATACGGGGGGCATGACCGGGGGGTCATATGGAACAATGGTGCATTCCTCTAGGGCTGCTACAACTGAGTGTAATTCTGGGGGAGTGACCAGCGTCAAGGCCATGACTTCCAATCCAAGTGATGTGATACTCCTGTCAATGGCATATTGCAAAGGGTCAGTAGAATTTAATTCAGCAATCTCATCAACAAAAGGGTCAATTACAACGTAATTGACACTAGAGAATTCAGAAGGGTAGCGCATGGATTCTATCATGTTGAATTTGATGATCTCCCCATCAAATTCAAGGGAAATGGTAGCATCATGGACGTCAATCTTGACTCTAGCAGTGGCTAGGAAAGGTCACCCTAGAAGTACATCTGATGACTTAGTCGAATCTGCATTTTCTATAGCGATGACGTAGAAGTCCACTGGAAATAGAAATTCACCCATTTGGACTAGAACGTCTTCGATAACACCTTCGGGGTAGACAATCGAGCGGTCAACAAGTTGGATTGCTAGGTTGGTAGGTTTCAGAGGTTCAAGGCCAAGATAGTTATAGATTGTCAAGGGCATGACATTGATGCCTGCTCGTAAGTCACATATGGCATTTCCAATGTCTACCATGCCAATCTTGCAGGGAATAATAAACATCCCCTGATCTTTGCATTTGGGAGGAATCTGCCACTGGATGTGGGCTGAAACATTAATCCTCACACTTATCTTGTTGACCCCGGCCAATTTGAATTTGTTTGTGCACAATTGCTTCAGGAATTTGGCATATCTAGGCACGTTCTTGACTGCTTGTAGGAGCGAAATATTGACGATCACCTTGCTAAACATGTCAAAGATCTCACGATCCTCCGTTTTCTTCTTCAATTTAACTAACTGTTGAGGGAACGGGGGTTCGAGAATCTTATGGATATACTCTTGTGTAAATTCAGGTGGGTTTGGATTATTCCGTGGGGATCCTCTCGGAGAGCGGATTCGCTCCTCCATAACCTCTTTAAGTCTTGGCTTTCTCGGACTTTTTATCTTGGGCTTAAGTTCTAATTCTGGAGGATTTTTAATGTCGAGGGTAGGATGTGTCGGAGGAGTCAAGGTCGTGCCACTTCGAAGAGTGACAGCATAGACGTTGTGGTTTGGATTATTTTCTGTTTGCCCTAGAAACCTTCCCAGGTTTTTCAACTCATTCATTTCTGCCATCATTTGGCTCATATTCTTCACAAGTTCTTCGATTGTCTTTTGCTGATTGGGGGGAGGATTTGGTGGTGCTATGAAGGTCTGATCTTGAGGGGGTTGACGTTGGTATTGATTGTAAGTAGGTCTGGGCTTGAAATGTTGCATGTTGGGAGGTGGTGGGTGGTTACCATACAGATTCTATTATGGTTGTCCGCTAGGGCCAGATTGTTGAGAGTTGTTAACCCAACCTGGATTCGGTTGTCTCCATGGTTGGTTATAGTTCTGGCCGTACGGGGCTTGATTATAGTTTCCCATGGCATTCACTTGGACTCCCACCGCGTTTACGGCGATTTCATCTGGTATGAAAGGACATGCATCCGTGGGATGATCTGAGAAATTGCATATCTGGCACGCCTTAACTTGAGTGGGCTGGGATGCCGCCATATTCTGGAGCATGCCCGAGATAGCTATTAACTAGTTTTGCATTGCAGCCACTTGGGCTCCTTGATCATTGGTGATGTTAGTAGTAGGGGTGACATTCTTCGCCATGAGCTCGATGGTAGCCTTGGCAACAGCTAGAGTTAGAGCACATAAAGAACCGTCACTAGCTGCGTTCAGTAACGCTTTGTCATGTGCCCGCAAACCTTCACAAAAATATTGGATGAGGGCATGCTTAGTGAGATTGTGGGAAGGGCATAACGCTTGCATCTTTTTGAAGCGCTTGTAATACTGGTCAAGATTTTCTGTATCTTTTTGAAGAATAGACACCAGTTGCTTGTGAGTAACCATAGCCATGAAAGTCGGATAATACTTGTATGTGAAAGCTTTTGACATCTGGGCCCAAGAATAAATGGATCTAGGAGGGAGATCATAGAACCAATCAAGGGCATCGTCCTTGAGGGACCACATGAATGTACGAAGCTTAGCTTGCTCTATGCTGACGTTGGTAGGCTTCATAGCTTCACATATAGAGTGCAACTGTTAGAGGTGTCGATTGGAGTTTTCCTTGGCAATACCGCGAAAAAGAGGGAGATGATGCATGACTACAAACTTGAGCGTCCAGTCATGATCTACTACTTGATAACAATCCACCTACGGAAAAGGGTATTTCCGTCTATTGCCCTGAACTGAAAGAAGAGATCACTGTTCCCACCTTCGCGGTAGGGAGAGGGCCACCACCTCCCCCAGAGGCTGACGCCAAGAGGGCAAAACAGCGCTCAGGAGTTTCCCCAAATGAACCTTCTAGATGGCTCGAGGAGCTGTCTCATTCTGAGGAATACCACGCGTCAGGGGGACCACTCAGTCGCTACCCTATCGTGGTAGCATTTATCCCACGGCTATCGCCACGGTAACATATCATCCGAGGGGTGAACCACGATCCCTAACGTTAGGGATAGCTCTCTGGCTATCCCCAAACGCGGAAATGCTTAATTCTTCTATATATATACCTCCCCCTCAAAGGAGGCAAGTAAGCATAATCTGACTGGCCCAAGCTCTGCCAAATTCAGTACACATACTTACTTAAGCATCGGAGTGTTTCCGCCGGAGACCCCCTCCGGCGTATTGCAGGTACCGCGTACCGTCGTGAGCACTGATCTGAGAGGAGCCGTTCCGCCATACATCCTTCGGCAGAAGACAAAATCTTATCAAATTGGTGCTCTCGTTGAGAGTATTGGTTCTATTAAGTGAGCATCCTTAATAACCAAACTCCTCCCCGAAGCCAGAAGGATTATGGCCTCAGAGTCAGATCCGACGCTGTCCCAAACTTCCAACATCCCATACAACACCCGCAGACGACTGTTTGCCTTCGCTACCTCTGATACCTCCACCCCAGTGCAGGACGTCACTGCGGGAGAATCAGATCTTCCTCCTGGGTAAAGTACGGAAGAAATTACATTCCAGATTTGTTCTCCCTTTTCTCACGTAGCAGGAACCAGTCGTCTTACCCCCCAAGCAGGGAGATCCATGATAGGTGAAGCGGACAACCCTTTCGCAAATTCAATAGCAGCTCTCTAAGCTCAATTGGATCAGTTGACAGAGATGGCTGCTGGATTTACTCCTCATGCCTCGAGACCTGGTGTGCCCTCCCAAGTAGTTTTCACTCCGTCCATTGTCAATGAACGACCATTATCGCCCGGACAATCCAGAGGACTCCTGTCCTCCTTACCATTTTCATTGGCCCCCATCAACGTCCCGCCGCTTGCGCGTGGACCTGCTGAACATTCTAGACAATACAGGGGAGGAATCTCTATCCCTGAAGTAGCCCACCGACGTGATGAGTACAGAGAACATTGGGATGATCGACGAGGGGATATATTGAGAGAGCCATCTCCTAGATACAGTGAGAGATCTAGCAGCAGAGGTCGACGAGCTCGAACTCCAAGAAGCCGCAGCCGATCTCCCAGGCGGCATCAGGAATATGACCCTCAGAATCCCAGATATGACATTGAAATTCCACACCCGCATCAGCCTCGTGGGGTCCCTGATATTAACGTTAGTCATCCGTTCAGTTACCGTGTCAGGCACCACAGAGTCCATCGACATGTGAAACTCCCAGCAGAATCATATGATGGCACGAAAGATCCCATTTCTCACCTCAATAAGGTGAAAGATTTTGTGCAATTTCAAACGCGCAGTGACGCAGCATTGTGTCAGATCTTCGTAATGACGCTGTCAGGCGTGGCACGTCTCTGGTTTGAGGGACTCCCGGCCGGGTCTATTGATAATTTTTCTCAACTGGAAGAAAAATTCAAAAGTAGGTTTAGCACGGCTATTCCTATCAGGAAGTCAGCAGCTGCACTGTTCGATATCCATCGAAAACTGCAAGAATCGTTGAACGACTTTTTAGGTCGATTTGATCTTGAAATGTCCCTAACGTCAGGGGTCACTATTGATTTTGCGGTTGAGGCCCTAAAGCGCAACTGCCGATACGGAAAATTAAGAGACACGCTAACGGTGGACCCACCGATGACCCTGGATGCGCTGAGGTTGAAAGCGCATAATTATGCGAGAATGGAAGAGGAGGAAAATAGAGAATGGATCCGAGACATGCTAACGGACCCATATGTGGCCCCTAACGCCCCGCATAGCAGTGCCCCTGACGCGCGACCCACTGATGATCATGGGCAACGAAAAGAGCACACTGCCAAGGCCTCTAACCGGCAGAGAGGCAATTTCTCGAAAGGAAGACCCGGAGGGTCCCCCACTCGGAAACAAGCAGATCCGCCAAAAGGCCGGATATATGATCCTGACCTTCCATCTCTTATACTCCCAAGGGCTGAAATCCTAGCGATAGTCCAATAGCGAAATCTGCCCATTAGGTATCCAGCTCCTGTGAAGCCAGGAGTGATCATGGGAGGAAGGGAAAACGCGTATTGCAAGTTCCACAAGGTCAAGGGACATTCGACAAATGTATGCAGAGAATTGAAATTGGCCATAGAGCGATTGGTCGAAGAGGGATACCTAGGAGAATTTGCCACCAAGGCAAGAGAAGAGGCTAGGAACAACCCAACAGGAATGACAACTGATCAGAGGCAAACGCCTTCACGCGCCACGGGGGCTAACGCAATTCCCTTTGGACAAAATAGAGAAGCTCTCGTTGTTCATAGCGATCAGATGCCTATGATTAATATTATTGCCGGGGGAACACCCTACTTTGAGGAGGCCATACCACAAACGCCCAGTCCTGGGGAAAAGCGCAAGCGAGAAAGCGCCCAGGTAAAAATTGAGGCGATAAACGCCTTAGATAGAATGATATTGTCCTTCTCAGAAGAAGACGAAAAGGGCATTGTTTTCCCACACAACGACGCGTTGGTAGTCACACATGTCATAGGAAGTCACGGGGTGAGGAGAACCCTTGTTGACAATGGGAGCGCAGTAAATCTATTTTCGCTGGAAGCGTATAACTTGATGAAACGCCCTGATGGTGAGCTAGCGCCATGCGTAAGGCCAATTGTCGGGATTGATGGCGTACCGATACCGGTAGCCGGAATAACATCCTTGCCAGTGTACTTCCGAGAAGACACATCCAAGCGCTCAGAAAAGCTATTATTCCTGGTTGTAGACCTAACGTTACCATACAATGCTATATTGGGGCGACTGTTCCTCAATCGTTTCGGGGTAGCGATATCCCAAAAACACCTGCGGATGAAATACCCCTCGTGGGACGGAGTGGTCTCAATCAAAGGAGACCAGAAACTGGCAGCCGAATGTTATTTGCTTATGACTCAGAGGAGTTGTGACCGCTACGTTTGCGTGGCAGACGATCCTTTCGATGATAAAGAAGAAAAACGCACTCAGCCACTAGATCAGATGATGTCAATACCTATCGTTGAGGACAATGAGGCAAATCTCTTGGTTAGTGAGAAACTGAGCCCTGAAGAGAGCGTGCAACTAACCCGACTATTAAGAAAATGCAAGGGAGAATTCGCATGGAAACCAGCGGACACGCCTGGAATCTCGCGAGAAGTCGCGGAGCATCGACTAAACGTCAGCCCTGAGGCCAAGCCTATTCAGTAGAAACGACGCGCCTTTTCATCAGAAAAAGTAGCAGCTATCGAGAAAGAGTTACTGAAGCTCATGGACGCGGGGTTCATTTGAGAAGTTTAGTATGCAACCTGGCTGGCTAACCCGGTGCTAGTTCCAAAGCCTATCGGAGATTGGCGCATGTGCATCGATTTCACTGACCTAAATAATGCTTGTCCCAAAGATTGCTATCCCCTTCCTCGAATTGACCAGCTGGTCGACCAAACTGCGGGGTACGCTTATTTAAGCTCTCTGGATGCCAACTCCGGGTATCACCAAATCCCCATGGCCGCAGAAGATGAAGAAAAAACTGCCTTCATCACCCCTAGGGCTACATATTGCTACACCGCAATGTCATTTGGGTTGAAGAACGCCGGGGCAACGTTCCAGCGCATGGCGAATAGGATTTACGAAAAGCAAATAGGGAAAAATGTCGAGGTCTACGTGGACGATATTTTGATTAAAAGTGGAAGCTTCGGAGACCATCTTGCCGATTTGGAAGAAGTTTTCAATGTGATAAAAAAATACAAAATGAAACTGAACCCACGAAAGTGTATGCTCGCATTCCAAACGGGAAAATTCTTGGGCTACGTGGTCAGCCGAAAGGGTATCCAGCCCAACCCTTCAAAGGTAAAGGCCATTCAGGACATGATATCCCCGAGAACCGTCAAGGAAATACAAAAGCTCACTGGCCGCATCATCGCGTTAGGACGGTTCATATCTAAGCAAGGAGAGAGATGCCTCCCCTTTTTCAAGGTCATCCGAAATAAGGCCCCATTCGGGTGGACAGAGGAATGTGAAAACGCGTTTGCAGGACTGAAAGCCTACTTGTCATCCGATCTACTGCTAACGAGGCCTGAGTTCGGCGATGAGCTATACCTATACCTGGGAGTAGCTGACGAGGTAGTCAGCGTCGTCCTCGTACGAAGTGAAGGGCATGTACACCGCCCTGTATTTTTTGTGAGTCACATATTAAAAGACGCGGAGCTGCGATACGCCCGCATCGAGAAGATAGCGCTTGCTCTAATACAGGCAACGCGAAAGATGGACCGATACTTCCAAGCCAACCCTGTTACCGTATTAACTGATCAGCCACTGAGAAATTTTTTTAGAAAGCCTGAGTCCTCAGGGAGAATGTTGATTTGGGCAATCGAGCTCGAACAATACGGGCTACAATACAAAGCTAGGCCGGCAATAAAAGCCCAGGCGTTAGCTGACTTCATAGCGGAGTGCACATTCACCAAGGAGGTGTTGGAAAAACTGTCAGAGGAAGAACCAGAAAACTCATGCCTACCGTTCCCAGAAACGCGCGCAGACTCATGGGTTATTCACGTGGACGGCGCAAAAAATCAAGAGCTAGCAGGAGCAGGCATTTTCCTGGTGGGGCCAAACGGCATGGAAATATGATATGCCATCAGAATCCTGCAGCCGTTATCCAACAACGCCGCTGAATATGAAGCGTTGCTGGCAGGACTCAAAATTGGAAACACCTTCTCCGTCGAAGCCTCTACCGTGGCGGAAGAGCAATACGGCGTGCGCCTAAAGATACGAGGAGACTCTAAATTGATAATGGATCAAGTCCTTGGAAACTCCCAAGCCCGAGAACCCGTCATGATTCAATACTTGTCCAAAGTAAAGCGTGAGCTATCGGAGATGCAGAAAAAAGGCACTCGGGTCATCTTCGAACACATCCCCAGAGAAAGTAACGAAGAGGCCGATAGCCTCGCCAAGATGGCAGCCAACGCAGACACCTCCATACCCAACGAGGTACATTACGGGGAGCTATCCATACCCTCTTTCATGGAGGGGCAAACATCATTGTGTGTGGAAGAAATAGAAAGTGACTGGAGGATCCCAGTGGTAGAATATCTGAAGCATGATAGGCTACCAGAAGAAATTGCGGAAAGAAGGAAAATCCTAAAACAGGCAGCGCGATGTACATATTACAATGGAGAGTTAATACGGAGGTGCTTCTCCCATCCAGCCGCTAAATGCATAACGGAACACAGTTCTGAGAGAAATTCACGAAGGGATATGCGGCATGCACATCGCGAGCGATACTCTGGCAGCTCAAGTCTTTCGGTCGGGATTCTATTGGCCTACCATACGAAGAGATTGCCATAACTTCGTGAAAACCTGTCAGAAATGTCAGGAATACGCTAAGATCCCTCGAAAACTGGCCACGCCAATCTCAGAAATAATTGCTCCATGCCCGTTCGCCAAATGGGGCATTGACATATTAGGCCCATTTCCAATGGCTAGATCTCAGGTAAAATTTGTGGTCGTGGCGGTAGACTACTTCACAAAATGGGCAGAAGCCGAGGCGTTAGCCACCATCACCACTGAAAAAATTTGGCATTTTTTCAAACAACAAGTCATCATGCGATTCGGGGTTCCGCGCATACTGGTTAGCGACAATGGAGCACAGTTCACAAGCCAATTCTTCAGGGCTCAGTGTGCGGAATTCCATATCGAACAAAGGTTCTCTTCCGTGGCACACCCCCAAACCAATGGCCAGGCAGAGGTAACCAACCGCAGCATCCTTAGTGGCATCAAAAGAAACCTGGAAGGTTCCAAAAAGAAATGGCCTGACGAACTACCATACGTACTATGGGCCTATCGCATGACTGTCAAGACCGGCATTAGAGAGACCACGTTTGCGTTAGCATTCGGAACCGAAGCTGTCACACCGGTTGAGATCGGAATGATGAGCCTTCGGGTGGCTCATTTCAGAGAAGAAAATAACGAAGAAAGGTTACGTGCTAACCTTGACGTCCTACCAGAAACACATGAGGAAACACTGCTGAAAACTCTGCACTACAAAAGAAAAATGGCGCTCCCCTGACAACAAAGGGTAATTTGAGCGGTCGATACCCGGCGAAGTAAGGCTGGAAAGACATCCGTACTGCAACAACAATGTCGCAGCAGGCCTAACGGGCCAAGAAAGATCCCCTGACAACAAAGGGTGATTTGAATCTGAGCAATGCTGAGTCATTCTTGGAAATGCTATCGGAAGGCAACGATAAGGCCATCGAAAAGGCAGCTGAGGAACCTATATGAAGGTCATGCGAGAGCAAAGTGGGCATATCTATAGAGGCGCGGCAGCAAACGCCACGGACGAATAATTGCGCAAGCAGTATTATGAAACAGAGCAGATAAAGAAGTTCCGTTCAAAAGGGGTAGCCCAACCAAGGCAAAAAGTGATATCGTTAATGTTACAAAACAAGGAAGGGCTCGTCGGCCGCAAAAATCAGAATATATCTAAATTCAAAAAATTAAGGAGCGGGTGGTGCGTTGACTCCTCCTTGCTGCTTCGATTTCCATAAATAGAAGTCGTCATCAGTAATAGTGGAGACTCTCCTATCAAAATACGCGGATAGCTCATCAATACAGAGTTTTTCTACCCCATGATGATGCATCAACGCCTCCGACATGAGCCCTGCGCCTTCCTTCAAGTACCACTGATTCTTCTCAATGTTTAAAGCCAGATCGGCAGTCAGCTCGGCATTCCTCTGCCTCTCCTGGCGTAACTCATTCTCCTCACGAGAAAGGCGTTCGGTCAGATTGGCACCTTTCCATTTTTCCTCCTCCAAAGCGTGCTTGACAGCCTCTAGCTCTTGCTTGATAGTCGTCACTTCCTGTCGGGCAGACTCCGTTTCTTGGTTGGCAAGGTTAAGCGCATCCACAAAACTCTGGCGCTCGTTCTGCAACCTGGTTATCTCCCCCTGCCCGTTTGCGGCAATCCTAGCATTCTCCTCATCCATGTAATGGAGGTGGCAGAAAAAAGAAAGCGCTTGGGAGCGAAGAAAGTTTATACGCTCCTGCTCACTCCTAGCCGCAAAGGCATCCCTCTCCCTTGGAAGAGACATAATCTCGGCTACCAGGTAAGAGGTAGACGCGAGAATGGAATCATGATCGGTCCCGGCAGGAAATTGCAAAATGTTGTCCCTGAAGGAACGCAAACCAATATGATGAGTGGGCATGAGGGGAGGATTATAAGTAGAGGCACCGACTATCAAAGCAGGGGCAGGGCCACCGCTCGCGATAGTGGGAGGAGACATCGGAACAAAGAACAGAGCGGCAGGAGAAGAGGGTCGACTGCCGGAACCTCCCGCGTTGGGCACTGGGACCCATCTCCACCAAGTACTTTAAGGTTAAGGGCACTTGAGTTATAGCCTGTCGCGGTGGAGGAATCACCTAAAACGCGAGGACTACCACAGAAATCAATACCCTGCGATTGCTCGGCAGGAATACCGCCGCCTTCAGGGACGTTCAGAGAAGGATTCGCAGCAGAAGAGGTAGGGCTGTGCTGAAGCTCATAGCGAGCCTTCTTCTGAGGCTCTCGAAGGACCTCAGCAACAGACATCACCTGGAGAGGTTGACTGAGCAGAAACAGTAGAAGCCTCCTAGAAAACGCAGTGCACGCATGATAAGAAAATTATACAGAAGAAAAGAAAACCTTAGAGAGAAATGAACGCATACCTAGGTGACTGTGGAAACCAGAGTATCGCGGTAGGAATGGGATCAACTGTCGCCTCTGAAGAAACAACATTGTGGAGGGAAATGGGTTGCGTGGCACGTGTTTTCCTCACTCTCTTCTTCCTTGGAACAAGGGTGCGAGGAGGTGGCGATGAGGTAGTACCCGTAGCGGTAGCAATGCCTTCCTCTTCCGCAGCGGCAGCAGCAGCAGCAGCAGCCCTGGCGGCCACGGCAGCTTTCTTCCTTTGTTCCTATTTCCTCTTCCTCCGGAAGTACTCGGGCTCCCAACCAGGCGGAGGCACTGCACAGTTAAAGAAACGTTAGCGTTAGTACCTCTTGGCAGTACAAAAAGAAAAAGGGCAAACGCTCACCCTTTTTGCACTGTTCTATTTCCAGCCCGTTAGCCACTTTTCGGGCATCAACGCTGAAATCTAGTTGAAGTAGCGTCTTCAACCAGCCATCTTCTGGATCAGAAAGGGGTTTCCGATGGCCCCAAGCTCCATCTTTAATTTTCTCATTGAAGCCGGCCCTCCATAACGGCTCGGGCAAATCAATAAAAAAAAAATTCTTCTTTCCAATGAGGAACAGAAGACTCGATACCCATAAGCTTCCAGGTAAAGGGCTTCAATGAGCCATCTTCATAACGAGGGGATATTGATATCACCCCCTTACGAAAATACAACTGGAAAATGTCATGAAGCAGGGCCAGAGTGGGAGACTCGATCCCCTTGAAACGGCACAGTGCGGCAAAGGCACTGACAACGCAAATCGCGTTAGGGCTCAATTGAGCTGGAGCCAAATCAGAATCAGCCAATAGCGACTCGACAAGCGGGTCAAGAGGAAGACAAAACCCATGGTCAAATAACTTAGCATATAATATTCTACTGTTACATATAATATTCTACTGTTACCGGGCAGAACGCTGTTCAGGCGAAGTGATTCGGAAGCAGCGTGCACGGGATATTCTCTGGGAAATCGCGCATTACACTCGGCAAGTCTACGATTAACTAAGGGTAGAGTATAGAGAGAAGTGGGGGTAATGTTAATTTTTTCTTCTCCGGCGGACCCTTGAGGATCCCCCTCATCGGAAGATCTCTTAGTCTTAGCCATGACCAATATAGGAGAAGTGACGAGCAAAGAAAGGGTGTGTACCTTTGCAAAGAGAACACCAGGAGTCTCAGACCAAAAAGAAGAGAGCGGCGCGAGTTGTTTGTCCAGAAAGCAGCAGCGTGCGAGAGAGGAGATTAAAGAAGAAAAAGGAGGAAGGAAAAACATTATATATAACACTGAAAGGGTGTGACCAATCAGCGACGGACACATGGCAAAGCAGCGCGTCGGGAAATAAGGCACGCGCGAGAAGATACAAGTTTAAACGCTTCAGCGATTCATGTCTCCCTAGAAGACGCTTGCTTCAAACGCCTTTTCGTAGAAAGACACGTGTCCTTTTCCATCATTGCTTTTCAGATCGCATTAAATGGAAGGACTGCGGTATTTAATGGCCTAAAAAGCAGCGCTGGCCTCACCAAACGGCGCGGCAACACAAGGAAGATAATGAAGAGATGGCGATAGCATCACAACAATTCACACGAATGCGATAAAGGTTATGTAGCATCAACATTATTACAAGAGGAATAATGACAAATGGTTTTCGGGAAAAAATAGAAGCAGACAACAATAAGAATAACAAGGGAGGGTCTAGAAACCCGTTGTGACACTTCTCGAAAAGCAAAGCGGCACCCCAATCTTTGGCGTTAGCCCCTTTCCCCTTCTGAGGCAGAAGAACCAATCCCGCCTTTGCTAACCTCATCCATCACGGTAGAAATATAGTCAGCAACCTGGGCAGGGTCGGAAGAGTTACCCTTGAAACGGGTTGCAAATCCAGAAGTAAAGACTTCCAAGATTTTCTTCTTCCACCATTCCTCCTTTAATGATGTCCTAGCGGACTCCTCGTCTCGAGCAGACATCTCTTCACGAAGAAGGAGATTTTTCTTCCTCTCCAGCGCTAACTCTGCCTCCAGAACCTCCATCTTTGCTTTCCCGACAGACCTCTCTCTGTTTAATTCCTTTTGCGACTCATCGCAAAGACGCGTTAGCAACCCCATTTGCTCCACCGCTTTCTCAAGCTGCACTTGCTTAACGCACAGCGCGTTGGAAAAATTGCGTGACTCGCGATCATGAATCTCGAACAGATAGTTCAGGTGACGGAAGAAATCCAGAGAATCATTCATCATATGGCGAAGATGAGCCAGTGGAGGAAGCTGAAGAAACTTTTCCTTCTCCTTCTAGGAGCCCAGCATCTCTTCTATCAAAGACGCAGTAAACTCATCTCTGGAAAAAGGTTGGGGAACCCCGACAGCACGAAGACCATCAAAGCCGAATCCCTTCAAGCCCATACGGTAGGAGGGGGTCTCGGTAGGACTGCCATAAGAAAGATTGATTGACGGAGCGGGAGAAGAACTCCCGAAAAAAACATCCGTGATAGGAGAAAAGAATAGTTGTGGAAGGACTTTAGGCGGTAGCCCAGCAGTCGAATCTGCAGTAGAAGGTGTAGCGACTACGTTAGGAATGCAATGAGAAATTAGAGAATCGGGAGCGTCAACTGTAGGAAGAGGACACACTGCCGATGGAACCTCCGCCTCGGCAGAACACGTAGCAGTCGGCGCCTCAGTAACTCCCACCGGTTGGGAGGCACTCGTCCCAGTCGAAGCGGCAGAGATAGGAACAGTTGCTGCATCTACAGAAGAAGTCCCGGTGGCCTGCTCACCCGTGGCAAATCGAAGTTTTTTCGGGCGCAAGGAAGAGGCATGGCAAAGGTCCGACTTGACATCCACATACTCATCATCACTAGCAATCACTGTCGTTGCGGCTGGGCTGGAGTCCGTCCTCTTGCGACGCTCCGGTAGCCAATTTTCCACAAAGCGAGAAACTCGGGCAGAGCTAACGGGCCTTCGCCCTCCCCGGGCAACCATCTTGGTTCTCCTCCTCGGGGGACGAACGCTACCCTGATTAGAGCCATCGGCAGGGGGGAAGCTGGTAAAGTTTGAAGTGGCGTAACATTCAACGGAACGCCAGCGTCACCTGGGAATTAACCGTTAGCATCCTATAATAAAAGAAACGCGCAAAGACAAAAGCAAAGAAAATACGAAAAGAGGCAGACTCACCCATAGCGCACTCCTCCAGAGGCTTGAACAAGGCAAAGCTACGGATGCGGTAGTGAGTACCTTCATCTAACAGAGCGTTAGCTTGCTCCAACTCAGCCCTGGTCAATATCGAGGGATTCAACCAAATGGGGCCTATCAGCTCCTGGTTGAAATTAATACGCCACAAACGGGACGGTAGCTCCAGAACAAAGAAACTACTTTTCCAATCAGCTACACCCTTCTTAAAGCCGTGAAAATGCTGCCAGAACGACTGCACGAGCGCGTCATTCCACCGAGGAGTAATTTTGATTAAACAATTATGGCAATTCATACTAAAGAATTTGCGAAATAAATTGAGAGATGGGGTAGAAATGTTCTTCAACTCGCAAGCGCAAAGAAAAGCATAAACCGTACACCAGGAAGAGGGAGTTATCTGGGCAGGATTAAGGTTATACTCCCGCAGCAGCGTTAGTATCGATTCATGAACAGGAAAGCGGAAACCGTAAAGGAATATCTTAAAGTAAAAAAGCCTACTGTAACCCCACGCCGGATTATGGAGCCGCATATCACTTCCAGGGATAGAGGGCTCATACCCAGGAGGAAAGGTAATACCGTGTTCCTCCAGTTCGGCTTTCAGAACCACATCGCATGTAAAAATACTGGGTGATTGCGCGACCTCTGGATCCATGGGTTTCCAGATAACCTGGCGAGGTCTATTTCTAGCCATAACAAACCAGCAAAAGGAAATCTGAGAAGGATTGAATTGGTACCTTGAAAGGGGAGAGTTACAGAGGAATCGGCGGACGACGACGGATGGCCGGTGAGATATTCGGGGAAGAAGACGAAGGAAGATAAGAGAAAAAATTCGAAGCAAGGGCAAAAGTTCTGAAAAAAGAAAAATGGCCCCTCTTAAAGGATTAAAATGCCACCGCATTAATTGAGCCACCAATCGCGTGGAGACGCGTGTAAAAAGAGGTTAGCCACGTGGAAGCGCATTAAAGAAATTGGAAAAAGAGAAGTTATTCGTCGTGATTCCCCAAAAGGGCGACAGAGTTGACCCAGTCAAAATAACTGCGAAGCGACTGCCTCGGCCAAGCCAACCGCTTACGCTGGCTATCACCAAGGACCAGTAGGCTAACGGAAAATAACGACAAAAGAAAAAGGCAGAAAACATCATCTTATTCATAAAATGCCAATAGGCATATACAACACAGAGGCGTTAATCCTCATCAGCCCAATCCATGTCATAGCAGTACTTATTGTCCTCCGGGGACGACAGCAATCCACTGTTGTAGGAAAAGAAATATTCGACAGGTTTGGGCACAAGCTTTGTCGCATGGGCTACCGCCTTGTCACAACGGGCACGGGAACTCTCCCCAACGGTAGAAGCTGCTGGCTTTAAATCAGTGTCGTGAGAAAGAGCCTCATTCTCGGAAGAAGGAGGAGGAGGGGCAGACGGTGACGCTTCATCACCTTTCGGTAGCATCATGTAGTGGGGCACAAAGCCGGCAAAGAAGGACGCAAAGGTCTGCTTCTTCACTTTCACTGGTTTCTTGTGACCCTGGCGTCTACCAGGACATTTAGTAGGTCTCCACGGTGGAGTCGGAGGAGGATTATCCGAATCCGGCGAAGTCAGAGGTGTTGGCAAGGAATCACGCCCGCAAAAATCTATCATTCTGACCTACAAAAAGCAAAGAGAAGGAAAAGATGAAGATGAACAGGGAAAGGGAAAGCATTTCCCTTAAATAACCAAGGAAGCGCTCCGATCCTCGCACAGATCCTGAAAACTCAATTAAGATGTCTGGGAAAAATAATCGCAATAGCAGAAGCTGATCCGGCACCAATATACCTGCTCGTTAAATGCGCCAACCAAAAGGCACCAAATAACTACCCAATCACTCACCCCTGGAACGGCAGCTTTGGAAACAGTTGAGTCAAAGCATTCATTGCTCATTCACGGAACGCAACCACTGAAAGGGTATGTGCTGAAGAAGGCTCATTTTCAGTTGGGCTTGCCACCAACACATTCAGCCAATGCAGCAAGAAATAAATGAGACAAAAAAAGATTGGAAAAAGCAAAAACAACCATTTATTTATGGCCTGAGCGGCCTCAGCGTTCAGATATATACATAAAAGCATAAGAGAAAGGCAACAAGAGGAAACAAAGGCAGCGGTCAGGCATTGGATCCGGCATCATCCTCCCCTGGTACGACCGGGATATCCCTCAGCGCGTCAGCAACGGAGGTCAGCTCAGCGGAGCAGGCCCTCATCCCCTTCAAGCAGCAGGCTAGCAAGTCCTTCCGCTGCTGCAGCATCGAGGCAACCACGTCAAGGTGGGCAGTAGTAGTGGCCAGCTTCGCCAAGCTCTCCAGAGGACTGAAGTCCTCCAAAGATACCCCTAGCTGTTTGGACAAAATATGGGTCAATACCCCCTGCAACTCCAGGACATCCTCCGAGGTCTTGGTGATCATCCTCTCCAGGAATCCGATGTCACCTTCAGTAAGGTTCTTCAAGGTCAAAGTTTTAGAGATCAGGAAATTTCGGGTCAGTTCATCCATGGCGAAATATGGATGAGAAAGGGACGTACAAGTGCGAGGAAAGTTGCGCAGAGGAAATGCTCTGATACCTCACGGAGAAAGGGTGTTAGCCCTTGGTAAACACTCGGGCTCATTTTCAGTTGGGCTTATGATAACAATCCACCTAAGGAAAAGGGTATTTCCGTCTATTACCCTGAACTGAAAGAAGAGATCACTGTTCCCACCTTCGCAGTAGGGAGAGGGCCACCACCTCCCCTAGAGGCTGACACCAAGAGGGCAAAACAGCGCTCAGGAGTTTCCCCAAACGTACCTTCTAGATGGCTCGAGGAGCTGTCTCATTCTAAGGAATACCATGCGTTAGGGGGACCACTCAGTCGCTACCCTATCGTGGTAGCATTTATCCCATGGCTATCGCCACGGTAACATATCATCCGAGGGGCGAACCACGATCCCTAACGTTAGGGATAGCTCTCTAGCTATCCCCAAACGCAGAAATGCTCAATTCTTCTATATATATACCTCCCCCTCAAAGGAGGCAGGTAAGCATAATCTGACTGGCCCAAGCTCTGCCAAATTCAGTACACATACTGACTTAAGCATCGGAGTGTTTCCGCCGGAGACCCCCTCCGGCGTATTGCAGGTACCGCGGACCGTCGTGAGCACTGATCTGTGAGGAGCCGTTCCGCCATACATCCTTCGGCAGAAGATAAAATCTTATCGCTACTGGCCACTCAATGCAACTGCTCGGTGTTTCAGGGGCAACAATGAGGTCTTCTATAGTCTGATTATTAGGGGCATCGTGCTCTGAAGGTGGAGGGTCTATCATAATTGGTATTTCTGGCTGGACGAACTCAGCGTCGTCGAGGCCTTGATGGAGAAAAGCTAGGTCGTGATAGAAGAAATGATGAGGGGGCTCCAGATCGGAAGGAGGTCGGTCGAGGGCAGGATGAGGTATCCCTCTACGAACAGTAGGTGATCCTCTGGCTTGTCTTCGAAGTCCTCTTTCTGTCCTGGTCAATTCGAGATCTAAAGGGAGTAAATCTGGTGCGGATCTCCTGGTCATACAAGTAAAAGAGAAAAATTAGTTTTGTTCAATCCCCGGCAACGGCGCCAAAATTTGATCATCACTCAAATATACTATTTTCCTGATGCATATTTGCACAGTTTAAAATGCATAAAGGGCAAGACAGGGTCGAACCATAGAGATTGAAGGACAAAAGTTTCACTAGAAGATGTATGACAATGGATAAATGCAGGCAAATGGAATAGTAACTTAAATGAGGGGATTTGGTCGATTGATCTAAAAGATCAATCTCATAATGATAGCTAACAACACGACTAGTTAAATACAATTCACAACGTGAAAGTAATAAGCATTCAAGGGCATGAAACGAAAGAACAATCAAGGGCAAGATAACTAAAGGAAGTTCGAGGGCAAGATAATAGGAAAAGCTGTAAAAGAGATATTAATCCAAATGAGAGGAGATCTTAGCAAAAGGTGTTCTTAGGTTGCATTTCGGGTCGGTTAATCATCAGCATAGAGGTATTCCAAACTCATGCCACAGACATGCTATAAGGACCAAGTTTTCACTAAACAACCCTTACTTACCTTCTTAAGAAAAGCCACCCCCCGTTTACACATATGAGGTGACTTTGACGTTTCGCCGTCCCCTCAGGCATGAATACAGGGAGGCAATACTTAAAACGCCCATGAAGTGGAGACAAGAAAAATATAGGGCGTGACGTCTCAGTGTGTCAAGCTCGCCACACAACCCTAACTGACTATTTACCCCTAGAAGAAGGACCTCTCGCAATGTCCCCACTAGGTGTCTACTACCCCTAACAACCTCACGATGACGTTATCGCTGTTAGGATGATAGTACCCACACAGAAATACTAACAGTTGATCAGGCCCTTAACATTACTAAATGGGCATGGCAAGAAAATGATAAATAACCGAATATGACAATGAGAGTGTATTAAGTGCGTTTAGGCCTCTTAACCAATCCTTGCAACCCTTGAAACACCATTTACTAAGAAGGTGGGAGTTTAGCTACTCATAATTAAATACAAACAACAAGTAGGAATGGAAAATAACATAAACAAGATTAAAGGAAATAAAAGGGGAAATGTATTAGAATAAACCGGTGGGGAAATTAATGCTTTCTTCCCTTACAAGCTGACGGTGTTGCTGAAAGAGAGAGAGAGAATCCCTAAAATTTTGGTAAAATGGAGAGTGTGTCCAGGATCAACTTCTCTACAAAAACCCTAAAACTAAGCTTAAATAGCCTATAAACGCAAAATTCTTTTGGAAGCGCCTGACATCTTCTAGAAACACAAGGAATCCCATGAGAATCTTCAGAGATTCCTCTCTTTGCCTTTCGGTCTTGATCTGATGTGGATGTGTCAGGGGCACGAGACTACTCACTGGTCTAGTTAGCGTCGAGGGCATGACAACAGTCCGATCTTCTAGGCCTTGATGCTTCGAAATCTAAGAAATCCTTCCAAAATCACATACTTTCTCTCTTTTCTTCCTTTAGGCACTAATCTGCAATAAAGATGGGAAAAGGGCAAATCAGAAGTATCGTGCCCTGGAAAAGGCTAAAGTAAAAGGGAAAAACCTACACTTAAAATATGCAATCAGAGTGCGACAAGTACCCAAGCACCGCCGAAGACTTTTAACAACAGTGGGTCCTCAAATAATTCGGGTAACCGAATCCCCACAAGGGATATTGTTTGTTTTAAGTGCTCCGGGAGAGGCCATAAACAATCCGACTGTCCGAACAAGAGAATTCTTATAATTAGAGAGAATGGTGATATGGAGTCGAAGGATGAATGTGAGATGGAAGAGACTGAAGGGTTGGAAGAAGGAAGAGTACGGCCTAGTTCGGATGAAGAAGATGAGGGTGAGCACGATTTGACACTTGTGATTAGAAGGAATCTTAGCGCTCAAGCCAAGACCGAGGAGAGTGGAGAGGAAGAGCGCAAAAATTTGTTTCACACTCATTGTATGATCGAGAAGAAGAGGTGTTCATTGATCATAGATAACGGTAGCTGCATAAATTGTGCAAGTATTTTATTAGTGCACAAGTTGGGTTTGCAAACCACTAAGAATCTGAAGCCCTATTCTCTACAGTGGATGAATGATGACAGCGGTTTGAAGGTGACAAGGTAAGTATTAGTCTCATTTTCCATCAGAAAGTACAAGGACGAGATCCTTTGTTATGTCATGCCCATGCATTCCAGCCATGTCTTACTTGGACGACCGTGGAAATTTGATAGGAATGCCAATCACGAGGGATAGACGAATCGGTATAAGCTAGAGAAGGAGGGCGTGAAGTATACACTAGCGCCCTTGAGACCGATTCAAGTGCTAGAGGATCAACTTTGGCTCGAGAAATCCCTTGTCGAGTTTGAACTCTCTAGACCATGGGAAAAGAAAGAAAAATAATTTGAAAACAGCCCCCATGAAAGAAAAGAGCATGGGTCAATAAAAGAAATTCAAAATAGCCCCTATGACAAAAGCGAGCATATGAAAACAGATAGTGAGAAAAACAGCATGCATGAAAAGTGTGAGCATGTGAGAGGAAAACACACGCATGAAAAAAGTGAGCATGCTAAGAGTGATAAAAAAAGAGTGAATCTTTATGCTAGAGTGAAAGAAGTGAGGCAAGTGCTTCTAGCGCCAAAGAAAAATATTGGCGAAAGTCGCCCTTTGATTCTTCTTCATTTTAGGCCTCTTTGCCTAAATGCTTCTAACACTAGCGATTCATCTTCTGTCCATGTTGGTATTTCCTCTCATTTGTAGGAATTCAAGGATGTTTTTCACGAAGATGTGCTGTCGGGCCTACCACCGATTCGAGGGATCGAACACCAAATTGATTTCATACCTGGATCAACAATTCCTAATCGGCCGGCCTATAGGAGCAACCCCGAGGAGACCAAGGAGTTGCAGAGACAAGTGGATGAACTACTTAGCCGTAGGTATGTACGAGAGAGCCTCTCACCTTGCGTCGTACCTGTGATATTGGTTCCGAAGAAAGATGGGACTTGGCGCATGTGCGTCGATTGTCGAGCGGTAAATAAAATCACGGTAAAGTATCGACATCCTATCCCTCACTTAGATGACATGTTAGATGAATTAAGTGGTAGTCAAATATTTTCTAAGATAGACTTAATGAGTGGTTATCACCAAATTCGCATGAAAGAGGGTGATGAATGGAAAATGACATTTAAAATGAAATATGGGTTATATGAGTGAATGGTAATGCCGTTTGGTTTGACTAATACTCCTAGCACTTTTATAAGACTTATGAATCATGTTCTTAGGTGTTTCATTGGTAGATTTGTTGTAGTCTATTTTGATGATATATTAATTTATAGCAAATCTATTGATGATCATATTTCGCACCTTAGAGAAGTGTTTCTAACCTTGCGGGAACAACAACTTTATGCTAAACTTAAAAAGTGCTCTTTCAGGTTAGAGCAAGTTTGTTTCCTTGGTTTTATTGTTAGTGTGTAGGGTGTGAAAGTTGATGAGGAGAAAATCAAAGCGATCAAGGAGTGGCCTACTCCTAAGAATGCAAGTGACGTGCGATCATTCTATGGCTTAGCGAGGTTCTATAGGTGCTTTGTCAAGGACTTTAACACAATTGTGGTTCCCTTAAATGAGCTGACCAAGAAGAACGTGGAGTTCAAGTGGGGACAACAGCAAGAAGAAGCGTTCCAAACACTTAAGGATCGCTTGTGTTCGGCGCCTGTGTTAGCCCTTCTGGACTTTGACAAGGCATTCGAGTGGAGTGCGATGCTAGTGGGCTTGGGATCGATGCGGTCCTCATGCAAGAGAAGCGTCCCATAGCTTACTTTAGCAAAAATCTTAAGGATACGCAGTTGAGATATCCTACCTATGACAAGGAGTTGTACGCACTTGTGCTCGCAGTGAAGGTATGACAGCACTATTTAATGTCGCGCGAGTTCGTGGTGCATACGGATCATCTCAGCTTGAAGTATCTCAAGGGGCAAGGCAATTTGAATAAGTGACATGCGACTTGGATGGAGTTCATCGAGTCTTTCCCTTATCATATTCGCTACAAGGAAGGTAAGAACAATATAGTGGCCAATGCACTATCGTGAAGGTACGCGCTTATTTCTTTTGAGTGCTAAGTTGCTAGGGTTTTCACATATCATAGAATTGTACCCTACTGATGTAGATTTCAGTGAGATTTATAATTCCTGCATGCATGCTACTGAATCTCAATTTTTTAGATATGATGGGTATTTATTCAAGCATAAAAGTTTATGTGTGCCTAATTATTCCTTGAGAGAGTTACTTCTACAAGAAGCACATTGTGGCAGATTGATGGGTCACTTTGGAGTGACTAAAACTTTAGATGTGCTTAAGGATCACTTTTATTGGCCTAAGATGAAACGTGATGTGGTGCATTTAATTGCTAGATGTTTATTGTGTCGTAGGGCCAAGTCAAGGGTGACCAACCATTGCGAGTACATGCCATTACTCGTACCCTCCCATCCTTAGACCGATCTGTCTATGGATTTTGTTGTAGGATTGCCTAGGTCTAGAGGAGGAATGGATAGTATTTTTGTAGTGGTCGATCGGCTCTCAAAGATGGCGCATTTCATCCCTTACGCTAGTACTAATGATGCGACCTACATCGCTAACTTGTTCTTTAAAGAAGTAGTCCATTTGCATGGTGTTCCTACTAGTATTGTTAGCGATCAAGATAGTAATTTTCTTAGCCATTTCTAGCAGGTTTTGTGGAAGAAATTAGGAACTAAATTGCTTTATTTAACTTCATGTCATCCACAAACCGATGGCTAAACGGAAGTGGTTAATAGGACTTTAGGGTCTTTATTGCGCACCTTGGTTTCTAAGCATAATTCTACATGGACTGATCATATATCCTTTATAGAATTTTCTTACAATCGTTTTATTCATTCGAGTACTCATTATTCGCCGTTTGAAATTGTTTATGGTTTTAATCCCTTGACTCTGTTGGATTTGACTCCTTTACCTTTAAGTGATGTGTCAAATTTAGATGGAGCTAAGAAGGCAGAGATGGTGAAGAAAATCCATGAGCAATCTAAGCGTAACATTGAGAGAGCAATGAGAGGGTGGCGCGTAAGCACAATCAAGGAAGGACGACTACGTCCTTTAGCGTGGGCGATTGGGTTTGGCTGCACTTATGCTGCGAGAGGTTTCTAGCCCAACGTTGAGGCAAGTTGTCAGACAGAGGCGATGGACCATTTCACATCTTCGAGAAGATTAACAACAACGCTTACAAGCTTGATCTCCCTGGTGAGTATGGTTCAGTTAGTGCAACGTTTAACATAACTGACTTGATTTTGTTTGATGTAGGTGATGATGATGATGATGAGCTGGTTGGAGCAAATTTGAGGGCGAATTCTTTCGAAGGGGGAGGGAATGATGCGATCCCCAGCGCACCCGACGTACCCTTGCCCCCCAACGGACCTATGACGTACGCTCGAAGGAAAGACTTGCAAGGGAAGCTCTCACACATCATCTACAAGGAGCTTGAGTGTGAAGCAAGCATTGAAGGAGTTGTGCTACGCGAGAAAAATCCGTGACTCATGATTCTTCTCTTGGTCAAGATTGGTGACGACGTGATCACGCCCTTTCTCGGCGTGATGATGCCGAAAATAGAAGCAGGTGTTGATTGGAACCAGGCGACGACTTCATCACGTCCTGCCTTTGACATGATGACACTGAAAACAAAAGCAAGTGTTGATTGGCACCAGGCGATGACATCATCACGCTCTGCCTTGGCATGATGACGCCCATTCCAGAAGGTCGTACGCAGTCACGACGTGATGACGCCGACGCAGATTACCTTGCGTCAAAAATGAAAACTTCAGACTTTCTTTTTATTTTAATTAGCTCTTTTATTAATTAATTAAATTAGTTTGGATTTATTTTAATTAATTAATTAGGAGTTCAATTAGCGAAAGGATTTCTATTGTAAGGATTTAGGGTTTCCTATATAAAGGAGCCTCATTTTTTCATTGTAAGGTTGTCGCACCCCCTTTTTTGAATTTTATTGTGCGACGCGGGTTTAGGACGAGATGTGAGACGAAATCGGACTCATCTCACATAATGCAATGAAGTCGCCACCCTATTTTGTTTATAGGTTTAGGGAACCTAAAGTCATGACATAAAAAATAAAAAGCTAAGGTAAAATGGGTCCTAACCCGAGAACATTGGTTCGAGGTCGTATTATGGACTCGGGAAGGTGTTAGGCACCCGAGTCACATCCTAAAAAAGGTTACCGGATAAAAGAGGTGTTTAAATCATGCTTGGAAAATAAAAAGTCCTAAATTATGTGATCATGCCTAATGAATTAATTCTAACAATTCTATATATTCATGCATACGATTATATATGCGAAACAAGCGTGAAATAAATAAAAGGGTAAGAAATGTTTACTTGTGAAGGGTATGGATGGTTTTACCCTTTTGAGATTATTGATACGAGGAGAGGATAACGTTGAACGATTAAATATTTGACAATTGTTGTACGCGAGCGAAAAAAATTAATTTGGATGAACAGAAAAGTTATCTAAACATGCAAAGCGTGCGAAAATAAACAAGCATACAAACATTCAAGAAATAAACAAACAGTACGGGTGCAAAAATAAATAAACAGTACAAATGCGAAAAATAAATAAACAGTACAAGTGCGAAAAATAAATAAACAGTACAAGTGCGTGATGGCACGAAAAAAAATGACGGGCCTAAAAATTGAGCTCGGCCCAATGGGCCCACAGCTGGGCCAAGCCCAGCTTAGACCAGCAGATGGGTTGGCTGTGGGCTGAAGCAGCCCTCTTTCCTTCCTAGCGCTGGGCCAGAGGCCCAGCCTTCCTTTCCTCTTCGCTTGGGCGGAAGAAGCCCTTCCTTCTCCTCTTGCGCTGGGCCTGGCACGACCCAGCTTTTCTTTCCACGCGGGTACACGTCCCTTCCTTGCTTGGGCCAAGCTTGGCCCAAGATTTTGAAACAAGGAAATTGCTCTCCCTCCCTTCACTATTCATCATCTTCCTCCTTCTATCGCAGGGGCCACTGCCGGCGACCAAGCTCCGACGAACAGCGACGAACATTTAAAAAATTATGACCAAAATAACCCTTACAACAACAGAAATTCAACTATACAATCATAGAATTTTAATTCAATCAAAATAGTGCTTAATTAAATAAAAATAAATTAAGCTTAATTAAATAAAAAACTCGAAATTGGCTCGAAATGGCCAGCGATTAAGCGAACTAGAGAATTGTAATTATTCTAGAGATTAAAAATAGTTTATTTGAAATCAAAACGACCATTGTTTTCATCAAAACACGAACAAAATATTTTTTGAAAATAAATGCATAAAAACGCTTGAAACAAACAACGAAATTTTGAACTGGGTGCAACTTCAACCAAAGGGTTGAAGTAAGTAGTTGTTTATGATAGAGAACAGTACTAAAGAGGGAGAAGTTGTTCGTGAATTGGCGAAGAAAAATGGTTGAGGGAGCTCGCTATTTATAGGCGCGAACGCGAGTGGATTTGGAGCACTCCTGCGCGTGGTCGGGGCAAGCTTGGGGCGCACGGGAGCGTGAGTATGAGTAGCGGCGCTGATGGGACGTGGTGCTTATCTTGTTGGGAGTGGTGATCGAGGAAAGACTTGAGGAGCAAGGGAGTAGTAGTGGATAAGGCTATGGTTCATGAACCAAAGGTGGTAGGATGGGTTAATGACATAGAAATTAGGGTACCGTTTGATCTGGTTTGACTTTCAAACTCAACCAGATCAATGGTGGTGATGCATATTGACTTCCCCTTTAATGATTTTTTAGCTCGAGCGGATGGTACGAGCAATCTCGCCTGCAAATGCATAAAACTCAAACCAAAAAATGTTAAAATGTAGAATAAAATAAACTAAGATGATTAGCATACAGTGAGCGACGAAAAATTCGTCGTATCGCTCGATAAAAATTCTCTTATAAGCAACAAAATTTCGAACAGAAAAATGCTAAAAATAAAAATGGAGCGAAGCGCAACGAGATAGCACGAGTTAGAAAAATAATAAAAAATAAGTAGCTAATGAGCGAAAATGTTCGACCATTGGTTTCGAGAATTTTACTCGGAACCAATATTGGTTCGAACGGAAAAAGCGATAAAACTGCGAAAAAAGTATGAAATAAAATTTAAATGACATTAAGCGTAAAAATAAATGACAGATTGACGAAAATAAATGGAAGTATGATTTTAGGAAATTGATGACAAGAAATGTGAAAAAACGCAAAATTTTACATAAAAAATCGGGTAGCAACAGTTGCCCCCTTTTTATTGTCTTATGAAAAATAAGGTGTAACCGAAATTTTTGATGAGCAGTAAAGACGGTTGCTACTGTACCATTTTTGAAAGTGCGTTGAGAGTAAAAATGCCGCTCCACTCGGATAATGAGGAAAAATGTAAAAACGCAGAAACTTAAATGACAACCTCCCTAATAATGGGGTGAATGCATGATGACCTTCCTAATAATGGGGTGAATGCATGACGACTTTCCTGATAATGGGGTGAATGCATGATGACTTTCCTGATAATATGGGGTGAATGCATGATGACTTCCCTAATAATGGGGTGAATGCATGATGACTTCCCTGATAATGGGGTGAGATGTCTTCTCGGATATTGAGGAAATATTTCGATTGCAGAAATGTAAATCAGGTAGGGCGAGGGTAGTACTCGCAGTCCTTAGGCTGTTGCAGAAATGGAAATCAGATACAGAGAGGGTAGTACTCGCAGTCCATACGCTAGTGCAAAAATGGTAAATTCAGGTAGGGCGAGGGTAGTACTCGCAGTCCATACACTGATGCAGAAATGAAAATCAGGTAGGGCGAGGGTAGTACTCGCAGTCCGTACGCTGGTGTAGAAATGGTAAATTCAGGTAGGGCAAGGGTAGTACTCGTAGTCCATATGCTGGTGCAGAAATGGAAATTAGGTAGGGCGAGGGTAGTACTCGCAGTCCATACACTGGTGCAGAAATGGAAATCAGGTAGGGCGAGGGTAGTACTCGCAGTCCATCACTGTTGATGCTTGAGTGTTGTCTGATGCTGATGTAGCTCTGACTCAACTATGCAGATTTAAATGTTTAAAAAAGGACATGATGTGGGGACGTGACCTTCATAATGCTTAAAGAGACATGATGTGAGGGACGTGACCAATCACAACGTTTAAAAGACAGGATGTGGGGACGTGACCTTTCACACCTTTTAAAAAGACATGTTGTGGGGACGTGACCAATCACAACATTAAAAAGACAGGATGTGGGGACGTGACCTTTCACACCTTTTAAAAGACATGTGATGGAGACGTGGCCGCTTACAACATTTAACATACAGGATGTGGGGGACGTGACCTTTCACACCTTTTAAAAGACATGTTATGGGGGACGTGACCGCTTATCTTTTAAAAGGCATGTGTACTAAAGTCGCTATGGGAGGAGATAATTGTGGAATTATAAATGAGGATTAGAACGTACCTTTGCTCGGATGTTGGTTGATTGTTATGTACCTTTGCTTGGAATGTTGGGGAAATATTGATATTCTTGGATATTTTGAGGAAGGATGTCTCTGATAGTAAGGGAGGTCTCGGATAGCGAGGGTCTCTGATAGTGAGGAGGTCTTTGATATAGAGGAGGATCTGGATGTGGACGACCACGTCGTCGCACAACACAACTAGATGTGGGCGACCACGTCACCACACAACATGACTGGATGTGGACGACCACGTCGTCGCACAACACGACTGGAAGTGAGTGACCACGTCACTACACAACACGATTGGATGTGAGTGACCACGTCACTACACAACATGATTCGATGTAAGTGACCACGTCACTACACAACACGATTGGATGTGGACGACCACGTCGTCGCACAACACGACTGGAAGTGAGTGACCACGTCACTACACAACACGACTGGATGTGAGTTACCATGTCACTACACAACATGACTGGATGTGAGTGACCACGTCACTACACAACACGATTGTAAAGTGGACGACCATGTTGCCGCATAACACGACTTGAAGTGAGTAACCACATCACTACACGACACAACTCTAGATGTGGACGACCACGTCGTCGCACAACACGACTGGAAGTGAGTGACCACGTCACTACATGACACGACTGGATGTGGACGACCACGTCGCCGCACAAAATGACTTGAAGTAAGTGACCACGTCACTACACGACACGATTGGATATGGACGACCACATCGTCGCACAACACGGGTGACCAAGTCACAAAATAAGTTAAGAGTGAAGTGGTAACGTACCTTCATTCGAATATTGGGTTGGCGAATGGGGGTGTGAACCATCGCACGAAATTGATTGGGGAGTTGTAATGTGCTCCAATCGGGTTCTTGATGGACGGTGGGGGAAATGGACCGCCACACGAAGTTGATTGGGAGTGGTAACGTACTCCATTTGGATGCTCGGATGGTGGAGGAACGTGATCCGTCGTAGAAAGTTTGTTGGGGAGTGGTAGTGTGCTCCATTCGGATGGCTAATCGGATAGAGGGGGAAATGCACCGCCACACGAAATTGATTATGGAGTGGTAACGTACTCTATTTGGTCATTGCTAGATTTGTTGGTGGAAATTCCACTGAAGCATATTTGTATCCTGCAAATAGGGAGGAAACAAACACGAAGCAGCAGTGGATAGAAAAAAGAGAGCAATTGATAAATGTGAAAACAATAAAATCAAATCACATATGTTGTATATGAAAGTATTCCCACACTACCCTAAGGCTTGCCCCCAACATTTTGTTAAGATAAAAATAACTTCCATATCAAGAGAAGGTTCAACAAGTTTATGCATTTTTGGAGAACATGTCATCCAATTTTCTGTCATATGAGCATGCTTGATACAAGCCTAGAAAAGCATCTACATCTTGCCTAGGAGATAACGACCTTAAGGACAAGACTTTCCCACAACATGTAGACGTAAGCAATCCTCACCGGATATTGGTGTTGGCGCTCGCATTCAGAAATAAGGCTACGTGTTTACACTCAAACATAGCACAAAATTAGATTTGCAATGTCAATCCGAGTGAATAAACTCCAAATGGAGATGCACATGCATGGGCACAAAATTAGATTTGCAATGTCAATCCGAGTGAATAAACTCCAAATGGAGATGCACATGCATGGGCCTTCTAATAATCGAAAGGACTTTGCGAGAGAAAAGAAGTGAAGTTGATCATTATTTTTCTTTCCTTCTTTTTTCAATGAACAATGCTCGTTGATTGGCTACGGTGAGGGCAAAGTGCACAAGTTCTTCAGTCTTCATTGAAAATGCTCTTCTTATTTCATTTCAAGGGTGCAACGCCTAGATTCTTGAATCTTCGTTGGGGATGCTTCTTCTTGGTCGTTGACCAGGTAAAAATATTTAGATAGTGAAACATGAGAAACAAATGGTCAATTAAATATACCAACTCAAGACATAACAAAACACACAGAAAAGGCAAAATTAGAGAATACTTGCAAGGAAACTAATTATCCTCATCACACAGAGTGTTTCGAACGATTCAACTTATAACTTCAAATCCTTACTATTGAGGCCTAACCAATACCCCAAACATCCAAGCTTACATAAACAAAAAATTCAGGTGCTTCATGACAGAATCATGCAAACACAAATAGAACAGCAACCGTTTACTTTTCATTCTTTTGATTCATCGATTGCCTTTTTATTATTTATTCCCGCCCATTTATTATACCAGCATTTTGGACACGTAGTTTCCTGAATATTTTTGCTTGCTGAGGCAAAAATATCAAGACGTGTATTGTCTGTTGACATTTAGTTTCTTGAATATTTTTGCTTGATGAGGCAAAAATATCAAGACATATTTTGTCCGTTGACATGTAGTTTCTTGAATATTTTCACTTGATGAGGCAAAAATATCAAGACATGTTTTGTCCGTTTGGCTGGTTTTATTCAGAGATAGTTCTTTGGATATTTTCACTTGCTGAGGCAAAAATACCAAAGCATTGCAAGCACCATTTTTCTTTTCCCCTTTTTTTTATATTCTTCTTTCATGAATCCAAGAATGTTTTGAGAACACAGAGGTGAATGTTCCACTTACAAATTCTAGCATTAAGCACCGGAACTTTAGGTTTATAAAAGATTGGATGTTTAAAGAGTACCAGGATCGTACTCTTGCAAATATTGATCATGTTAACCCAATTGATTTGCCCCCGTAGTATGGTATGGAGTCAAAATTAAAGCATTTTTACATCTTATGCGAGTGAGATGACAAGGTTTCAATCAAAGAGTATTCTGATTTTAAGAATAACACACAAAGCATGCAATTTTCCTAAACACACAAAGAAAACTGAACAGAAAATCATGCGAAAGACTCTAGACTATCTTGGAAGAGACAGTGGCCAAGACTTCTAAAATGAAAAAAATTCACACAACACACGCATATATATAGACATGAAAACCATAAGTTCCCAAGTCCTTTGGTCTTCTTCCAACACTGGCTATCAACAATCTTCGGGGATTTCTTTTTCTTCCATACTCGTTGTGCACCTTACCTCCTGTTGACTACCTCAGTCGAGCACTGTTCATTGGGAAAAAAATAAAAAATGGAAGGAAGAGCAAAGTCTAATGCCATCTTACTGCTATCCCATGTCTAATGGTGCATGTACCTTGGATATTTTGCAAATCTAACTACGTTTTAGTTAGGCATTTACGCTCATATGGTGGCCCGAAATACTCACAGGGATGTGTTTATGACTGCTTACGCCTAAAGCATGTTGTAGATATAAGAGCTAGTAGGCGAGATCATGCATGTCATATAATTTCAAATGGATGTACAAGTTATCCTTGATGTAATAACTTGTTGAACATGCTCAAATTAAGGAAGGTTTGAAAATTACGGGGATAGTGTGGATTTTATTCAAAAATCTTTATTCACAGTTTATAAAGTTAAAACTCTTAGCAATTTTATAGACAAAACGTGAGGGCATGACCACTCAGAAGAATTTTATGAATAATTAAAAAATAATTTCCCCCAATGCGGGAATGAATGCATAATGATTGTACAAAAATTAAAGAGGTAGAGAGGTAAATAGACTTCTCTATATGTGTGCGGCAAGCGGCAGCTAAAAATCTGATAGGTTCACCAGTGGGGAATCGGCTGTATGATTTTGATCCAACATCATCCGTACTCAAATTGGATTATAGTGTTGCTGCAAACATCTCTAACGGTTCCGTCATAGTCAATCACCACATCTTGAAGGATGGTTATTAAGTTCTTGAATAGTGTTCTATGATCGGACGATAACTTCTTGCTAGAAACACATGATCTTTCTGTAGATTCTGTCTTGGGAACAACTGAATCGTTTCTGGACTTGGTCAGATTGCCAAGGAAAGATGGGTTCAGAATGAACCTTGAGACTGGTTATTTGCAAAATGTAAGATGTTCTACAAAGAGACCAGCTCATTGTAGCGATTGAAAAACCACCTTGAAATCTTTTCCGATTCGCTCCTTGACTACTCTAGACGAGGAGACATCCTTGGCATTGGGGATGACTGATTGCCGATGATTTATTCAAGAAGTATGGCTTGAACATAATTTTGAGAGATGACAGAAGATCCTTGGTCAGCTGGAGATTCAGATGGTCATTGGGGAATCTAGTCAATCGTTCCTTTGCAGGGAGGAGGCTCCAACACTTCAACTTTTGTAGCACGAGATTGCGGATAAAACAAGTGAATGCAATCCCATCAACACATGTGCTTACTGGCTCATTTATTGGAGGATTGATCTTCACCGTACGATTATCATGCCTGTACACGGAGAGATCTTGTCTGTGATGATCAAATTCAAAACTTGAAAGATTTGATCATGGTTGAGTTTTGAATTTGCAGCCAGGAGCTGTGTAAGGTGTGCATATCGTCATATCGCCAAACAAGACCGTATTGAGTATGTTGATTTGACTCCAGTGGGAGGAGAACCTTCCTATCTTGTCGTGGCAATGAACTGAAGTAAATGTAGGAATGACGCCACAGAGCTTATGGTTGCGAATTATCGCTCCCTATGTCTTGCCCCCCTGTAAAATGGGCTCCACCATTGATGTTCCATGTTGCCTTCTTCTGGATGTCATTCCAACTGCTTGCCCCCAAGTTTACAAGTCTCATTGCACATGAAATAAAGAGGGAATTAAATAGTAAGTCTGGAGGGAAGGATATCCCAAAATTCAGAATTAAAAATTAAAATTGACAAAAATTGAAATATTTAAAAAGAACATGTGAGTTGCCTCCCACGGAGCTCCCTTGTTTACAGTTGTAGGTTCTACTAATGTACAAAAATATTTGGGATATTCCCACTAAATGAATAAGCTGAATGGGTTCACCGTGGGCCTGGAGAGCGTTCATTCAAGAGCTAGTGGTTTGGTAGAGTCCTTAGGCTAACCCTTCTAAAGAGATCCATCCGCTCTTGAGCAAGTGATTAGCCTTTCCTTTAAAGGCGAAATAGTTTTCTTTTGTGTGGCCCTGAGTTTCAGCATTGTACTCGCATCTTGCATTAAGATCGTACCATTTTGGATAAGGAGGTTGTATTGGTTGGAGTGGGCGCGATTTGCTTTGCCGCCAAGAGATGCTCTTAGATTTCCCCTGCGGGCAGGGGAAAGGTGACATTAGTTCCCAGTTCCCGTGATTATTTTGGTTTCTTCGTTGACTCGGTGGGCCAAATGGTCTACGTCGTGCGGGTCGCGACATATACAGTGCAAGAGGTCATTCATAGCTAAGCCGACGGGAGACCGGGCTAACGTCTTCTTTACTAGGGAGTGCGCTTTGAGGTGTTGTTTCCGTTGTGGAACCAACAATCGCTCCCCACTCAGTTATCGGTTTGATCATCATGTCAAAAAGGGTTACCATAAGAGAGATGCGGCTGAATCTGATGCCCCCAAGAGGCTGGACTTTTGGCAGTTTAGGCCTTATGAGTTGAAGGGAATGGCCCCGAGATGGGTAAAAATGTTGGGATTCTGAGCGGATGATTAAATGGTCATGAGGAGAGAGGAAATACTGAGATTCTGGGTGGGTCTCTTTCTTGCCGAGATTGAGCGTGGGCCTTGTCAGAGGAGGCCCAATGGGTGTATCACCTTGTCTGGTGATACCAACTTCAAAGGTCGGGATAGCTGACGTGACGAACTGAAAGGGATTTGGATTAAGGAAACATGAACCGGGAGATGATGGGGCACGAAAGTGCCAACGACCACAGATGAAGCGGTTGGCCTCATTGTTTGAGCAGGAAAGGGATAAAAACAGGGCGGAAAATCAATTGTTGCCTCGTCTCTTGTTCAGCCCTTTCCATAGCGGCCTGAATCGGTTCTTCTAGTTTGGTTATCTTTGCTTTCAACATCTCCTCCGTCTTACCATGCTCTGCCATCTTGCGCATTTGTAGTCTAGTCGTGTGAATCTTGCGAGGAATAGTTTGCTTTTGGGGAGCAATATTCTCTTGCTGAAAAATAAAAAAGTGAAATAATTATAAGTTTAAGCAGTGATTATGTATGCAAAATGTCATCCCGAGGTCTTCATGCTGCGAGAGAAAGAGAGGGGTAAGTACGATAACAGCAATAATGCAGGCACCATAAAAAATTATAGATCTGGAGAATTACGAAAATAATTGAGACAAAATTATAAACATGGAAAAATCGCGAAAGAAATTACGGGAATTTTTTTTTGCATACATGGAAAAAATTACGGAAGAATCACATGGAAAAAAATTCGGAAAAAATTTTCAATGTGAAAAATTGCGAGAAAAGTTGTACCCATGGAGCAATTTACGGAAAAATTGCAGAAATTATTGCACACGTGAAAAAATTGCGGAACAATTTAACACAAGTGGAAAATTTGTGGAAAAAAGATTTCCAATGTGGAAAATTTGCAGAAAATTTTATAAATGTGGAAAAATTTGAGAAATCATTTGTAACACGTGAATTTTTTTTTTGAGAAATCAGTTGTAAAAATGGAATTTTTTTGAGAAATCAGTGGAAAAAAGTGAAACAAAGTCGCAATATACGCATTTCAATATGATGCATATGCTGGGGTGACATCAACTATTTCTATTCTGGCTGGAAGGCTCCTGGACGATACCATAGAAGTGGTCCCTCATTAAATGGATATGAGAGCGTTTACCGAATCATAAAAGGATCTAGGGTGCTCAATCCATTTAGGGATTCGAGTCCGAGTGAGGGTTCGTGAAAGCTTACCAAGGCGTAGGCCCCAGGACTTCACTACTACCGACCTAATCCTATTTGGAGATGCCCGGCGATAGGAATTATGCGTGGATATGCATATGTAATGACAATTTATTAAAGCGAGTAACACATAGCAGCAAATCATGCATAAACAATTTACAGAAGCGAATAAATACATGAAAAGTAATTAATCATGCAAAAAAAATCATGTGATAATACATCAATTAAACACATGGAAATAATTAGTCATGTACAAATCATAAAAAAATCAACATATTCACATAAATAAAACAAACACCTCAAAAAGGAATTCCGGCTCCGACCCTAAGAGTCCCCAGTGAAGTCGCCAAACTGTCGCACCCCCTTTTTTGAATTTTATTGCGCGACGCGGGGTTTGGGACGAGATGTGAGACGAAATCAGACTCATCTCACATAATGCAATGAAGTCGCCACCCTATTTTGTTTATAGGTTTAGGGAACCTAAAGTCATGGCATAAAAAATAAAAAGCTAAGGCAAAATGGGTCTTAACCCGAGAACATTGGTTAGGGGTCGTATTATGGACTCGGGAAGGTGTTAGGCACCCGAGTCACATCCTAAAAAAGGTTACCGGATAAAAGAGGTGTTTTAATCATGCTAGGAAAATAAAAAGTCCTAAATTATGTGATCATGCTCAATGAATTAATTCTAACAATTCTATATATCATGCATACGAGTATATATGCGAAAAAATCATGAAATAAATAAAAGGGTAAGAAATGTTTACTTGTGAAGGGTATGGACGATTTTACCCTTTTGAGATTATTGATACGAGGAGAGGATAACGTTGAACGATTAAATATTTGACCAAAACGATTAATTTGGATGAACAGAAAAGTTATCTAAACATGCAAAGCGTGCAAAAATAAACAAGCAAACAAACATTCGAGAAATAAACAAACAGTACGGGTGCAGAAATAAATGAATAGTACAAATGCGAAAAATAAATAAACAGTACAAGTGCGAAAAATAAATAAACAGTACAAGTGCGTGATGGCAAGAAAAAAGCGGCGGGCCTAAAAATTGGGCTCGGCCCAATGGGCCCACAGCTGGGCCAAGCCCAGCTTAGACTAGCAGATGGGCTGGTTGTGGGCTGAAGCAGCCCACTTTCCTTCCTTGCGATGGGCCAGAGGCCCAGCCTTCCCTTCCTCTCCGCTTGGGCTGAAGAAGCCCTTCCTCTTGCGCTGGGCCTGGCACGACCCAACTTTTCTTTCCACGCGGGCGCGCGTCCCTTCCTTGTTTGGGCCACTTGGCCAAAGATTTTGAAACAAGAAAATTGCTCTCCCTCCCTTCATTATTCATCATCTTCCTCCTTGTGTCACCGGGGCCACTGCCGACGACTAAGCTTCGGCGAACAGCGACGAACATTAAAAAAATTATGACCAAAATAACCCTTACAACAGCAGAAATTCAACTATACAATCACAGAATTTTAATTCAGTCAAAATAGTGCTTAATTAAATAAAAATGAATTAAGCTTAATTAAATTAAAAACTGGAAATTGGCTCGAAATGGCCAACGATTGAGCGAACTAGAGCATTGTAATTATTCTAGAGATTAAAAATAGTTTATTTGAAATCAAAACGACCATTGTTTTCATCAAAACACGAACAAAAGATTTTTTGAAAATAAATGCATAAAAACGCTTAAAACAAACAACGAAATTTTGAACTGGGTGCAACTTCAACCAAAGGGTTGAATTAAGCAGTTGTTCGTGATAGAGAACAATACTAGAGAGGGAGAAGTTGTTCGTGAATTGGCGAAGAAAAATGGTTGAGGGAGCTCGCTATTTATAGGGGCGAACGCGAGTGGATTTGGAGCAGTCCTGCCCGTGGTCGGGGTGAGCTTGGGGCGCACGGGAGCGTGAGCATGAGTAGCGGCGCCGATGGGACGTGGTGCTGATCTTGTTGGGAGTGGTGATCGAGGAAAGACTTGAGGAGCAAGGGAGTAGCAGTGGACGAGGCTGTGGTTCATGAACCAAATGTGGTATGATGGGTTAATGACATGGAAATTAGGGGACCATTTGATCTGGTTTGACTTTCAAAGTCAACCATATCAACGGTGGTGATGCATATTGACTTCCCCTTTGATGATTTTTTAGCTCAAGCGGATGGTACGAGTAATCTCGCCTGCAAATGCATAAAAACTCGAACAAAAAAATGTTAAAATGTAGAATAAAATAAACTAAGATGATTAGTATACAGTGAGCGATGAAAAGTTCGTCGTATTGATCGATAAAAATTCTCTTATAAGCGACAAAAATTCGAACAGAAAAATGCTAAAAATAAAAATTGAGCGAAGCGCAACGAGATAGCGCGAGTTAGAAAAATGATAAAAAATAAGTAGCTAATGAGCGAAAATGTTCGACCATTGGTTTCGAGAATTTTACTCGGAACCAATATGGGTTCGAACGAAAAAAGCGATAAAACTGTGAAAAAAGTATGAAATAAAATTTAAATGACATTAAGCGTAAAAATAAATGACAAATTGACAAAAATAAATGGAAGTATGATTTTAGGAAATTGATGACAAGAAATGTGAAAAAACGCCAAATTTAACATAAAAAATCAAGTAGCAACAAAGGTTACGAATTTTGATAATTAAAAATTGAGAGAATTTTCTCTCAATTGTTCAGTCTTGAACCTTGTTCCTATTTGAGATCGCACTCTCGAATAGATTAGCAAGTAAAACTGAAAGTCCATTCTATTGAGTTGTTCCACCTAGGTTGGTATTCACAGGTTGAATACAGGGTTAGGGTTTCGAATCAAGATCCTCTTTTGCTTGATTTGGGTTGGCTAGTACGGGTTATTAGCAGGGTCAAACATCAAGAGAGTTATTCATTCCGCATCGTTGCAAATCCAAGTTTGAAAGCAGAACAGCACAGCGGTACATGGATGGAAAAATGTTCACAGTTCAAGCATTAGTCATTAGTGTTTTCACTATTAGAGGAGAAGACAAAAACATTGCTTGGCAAAAGCAGACACAAAATATGGCCAAAAATCACCAAAATCTAAAAGTCTAGAAGTGGTAACATCAAAATAAGCTCAATATAGAAAACAATACAAGACCTTATTACTAAGAATTCCTAGCAGCCAAGCAAAAGACATATTACCAAGTAATCAAAACCAATGAGCAATCTAAAGTCGAATCAAATTTGACTGTGGAGTAACCTTTACCTTAATAATCTTCATATAACAATGTGGAATGTATCGACTAGCGAGACTGGGAAACAAGCACACGTCAGTGTGTCGTCCCAATTTATAAACATACACACAAGGGATATCCAACCACATAAACAATCACCCACCATAATCCAATTAACAAACTTCTTCGGATAAACATAAGTTTTCAAAATTTTCCTATACTTCTTTGGATTGAACATATCAATTAAACATACACATAAGAAACGAAATCTAAAGCAGAAAAAAATGAAAACCCAGATGAGGAATATAGTAGTGAATGCTGACGAGGATGCCAAGGGAGAGGAGGGCGGCGGCGACAGAGTCAAAAACCTATTTCTGACAATTAATTAATCCGATCGGTAGGTGTTGGGTGTGACGCCGATGTGACGTCGGTGTGTCGTCGCTGTTTTTTCTAGTATTCAAGCTAGTTGTATACAGCCGCAGAGAAGGAAGGGAAAGAAGAAAGAGAGAAGAAAGGAGAACGGGGGTTAAGTGCGACGTGTTAACTATTAAGTATGATATGTTAAAATATACTATGTGTCATATTTTAAATGGGAGTGCTACTGAGTAGTGAGTACATCAGTTCTACTCAAGTTTTTGCCACCTGATGTCACCGGTTGCCTAGTTAACTTACCGTTTCCATAGTTACCAAGATCCCCTTAGAAAGAAAAGTTATAAATGCTCCTGGCGTATATTTTCGTATTATCATATTCCAACCTACCCATTGCGTCAAAAACTCACCATCAAAGAATTTGAAGTCGACGACACAAATTAATCAATTTCCTAGACTTTAGGAATTAATATTTTTCCTTGAAAAATAAAATACTTTTTTATCCTTGATGAGAGAACATATATTTTATTTTTCTTAATTTGACAACATATAATATTCATTTATTATGTTTAATAATTTTATGATAAATTGAATTTTTTTAATGTTACAATAGTTATATTTAGACCTGTCAATCCGGGCTTGCGGGTCGGACCCGACCCGGGAATCGGCAGACCCGGAAAAAATAGGGTCGGGACTGGTCTCGACCCGGGAAAAATACGGGACCAATTTTTGGTCCCGGTCCCGGCCCAAAAAATGGCTCGGGTCCGGGACTGGACCTGGCCCGCCCCGATTTTTTTTTTTTAAATTCAATTTGATCCTTTTTAATTGTCAGCTTTCAATTAAGTCCTCCTTCTTTCATAATCATCAATTTTCAATTAGGTCCTTTCGTTAAAATTTAAACTAATGCTTATTTAGTTAATTAATTATTATAATTATAACAATTAATATTTTAAAAAAATAAAAAATCAATCAAACATTAAAAATTAAAATCAATCAAATTTAATTTAAAAAATGAGTCAAATGTAAGAAATATCATTCATGCATTATGCATAAATGACATTAGCCACTTTCTTCTTTTGTTCATTATTAAAGCTCCCTTGTGACCATTATTCAATTGAAAATAGCCAAATTAAAATAATTAAAATAATAAATATACTAAATATACATGTCAGTTTTAAAAAAAAGGGAAGAGTGCATTTAATAATTGAATGAAAATCGAAGAACTAAATTGAATTGGGAAATTGAATTGAATTGAATTGAATTGGGAAATGGCAGGTAATAATTGTCATTCAATTCAATTCCTTGATTTTCATGCAATTAAATGACACCATCACTTCTTACCAAATCCACCTCCCCTAACCCATTCCATTACGGTATTACCACTCTTCTTCTTACCAAATCCAAATCTAAACCCTCTAACTAGTTTCCTTTCACCCCCTCACGTTTTAATCTCCCTAAACCCAAATCCAACTATTTTCTAACTTAGCAATAGCATATTAGAAAATAGAAACTTAGGTTTTTTTTTTTTTTAGGGATGGTGATGGTCGGGTCTCGGGTCAGATCCGTAGACCCGACGGGTCCGATCCGACCGTCCCGAAATTTTTCGGGCAGGGTCCAAACCTGGTCCCGAAAATTTTCGGGACTATTTTTTAGACCCGACCCGCCCCGACCCGAATTTCCAGGTCGCGGGTCCCCGGGTCTAATTGACAGGTCTAGTTATATTTATATACACTATAAAAAAACAATACAGGGGTAAATTGACATTATAAATTACAATATTTGTGTCTTGTCAATGACTATCAAACACAAGTCTGTATACCATATATTGTGTTGTCTAGTCTTTTTAATATTATTTTGTCTTCAACTTTTTTATTCTCACATCCTAAATTGTCATTTTTACCATTTTTTTTATAAATAATTTACAACAATAATTCTATTTAATTGAAGTATTAAAAAGTATGTCATAAAAAATACAAGAAGGGTTAAAATTTCTTAAAAAAAGTGCAAGAATAACAACAATTGGCTAGACACCTTTTCTTGTGCAATTTAAAGAAAACTGAATTTTATATATTTATTTTCATGAATTATCTTTTTCAAAAAATATCAACAAAGATGGTAGGGCAATGTTACCGGGACCTTTCTTATAATGAATGACAAGCTTTCCTGTATTTGCTAATATTAATAATAACAGGAATGACAAGCAAAGCAATTTTTTTTTACTCATTAATTTTTTTCATTTTAATAATTTTGAAGCAAAGATGAGACAAAGATGTGGAAGAGATGAAGATTTTGTTTTTTTTTTTAGTTCTTAAAGGTTTTTAGTATAAATTTATTAGAAAAGCACTCAATGTGTCAATTTGAGACAATTTTACAACCCAACATTTTTTTTGAAACATTTTTTTTAATATTTTTATTTCTAGTATTTTATTATTATCAAATTTATTACAATATATAAAAAATGTATATTAATTATTTTTAATAGTATTTTAATATAAAAGATCTATTGCATTAACTAAAATTTTAAGGTATCCATTTGTAGTTCAACTAGTAAGTATATCGTCTTTATGATGAGTCACAAGTTTGATCCTTAGTATTGTAACGATGATTAATAATATACCTAATTTTTTATAGAAAAAAATTTAAATAAAATCTTTAAGGTATTAAATTCGGTTTTTAATAGTATAGGGGTCTTTTTGTACTCGAGTAATATTTGGAGGAGTGGGTGAGTCGGTGAGACTATAATCCTTAAAACTTAATTGCGGAAACGCTGAGTTTCGTGGTACGCCCAGAAGTTTTGGACAAAACGCTGAAAAGGGCTTCTTGTGATAACCAAACGCAGTAGGAACCGCACAGCCAAACAGGTTAGAAAGAGCAATTTGCCACCAAGGTGGTAACAAAGGTACTTTTTGACCAGCCTCCGATACACAACCATCTCCTGTTCCGATTCAGCTCCTCCTCCTTCTTCTTACCGCCATAATTCCCCCATTATCGAGCGGCAACCAGCTCTCTTCACCAGGTTTCTCTCTTTCCTTTACAGTCTGTTCGTTGATTATTTATTTGCATAAGAGCCAATTCATGTTTCGTTGCGTTATTATTTCTGGGCTTTGCTGATTTATTATATTTTGGAAGGAAACACTTTCTGGGTATTTTTTGTCTTGCTTTATTTGTCCATATAGCTGTTAAATTATGGCAGTCGACTTGTGTAGTGAAGTTTCTGTTGCAATCTTGTTTCTTATACTTATAGTAGCTGTTTCCTACTTCTTTTGACAGGGTATTTGATTTAATAACTTCATATATTCAGCATTGGTAAACATGTTTTCCGGTGTCAAGGTCATACCACGTGATCAGATTAATAAAGTAAGGTCTCTTCAATGAGTTTATTTTGTTTATTCTTTTGCTGCTATTTCGATACTCCTAACTAGCTGTGTTTTATTAGGAGCAAGATAAGAAAAAAGATGTGAGGAAGAAAAATAATGAAAAGAGCAGGAGGAAGAAGAAAAGGTCATCCCGTCATGATAGCAACTCAGAAGATGATCTTGATAGAATAGAGAAGAGGTCTAGGAGAAATAAGAAGTGGTACGCTTCTGATGAATACTCATCAGAAAGTGTTAGTGGCAGTGATGAGGGTCAAAGAGGGAGGAAAAAGAGAAAGGTAGCTGGAGTTGATTTATCCGGTATGTTTTTTTGTTTAGTTTGTTTAATTTTTTATGCTTGACAAATTTGATAAACTTAGGTGTTTATATTTGATTTTTGATTTTATTAATTGAGTTTGTAGATGAATGTGAAGGTGGTCAGTCCACGAGCCCAATAGATATTGCAAGAAAAAAATGGGGTTGGATTGGATGCTTAGGCCTGCAGAGAAGAGTCAAAAGAGTTCCCCAATGATTTCTAACCAGCAAGAGGAGACCCCTGATGAGGAGGTAAGTAGTTTCTTTATTTTCCTTCTTCATGGCTTTATGGTTCACATCATCATTCATTTAAATAAAATTGGTTGGTTGCTCTACCACTTACCTTTTTGTATATATTGTTGTTGAAATTCATATAAGAGTAGAGTCCTGCCAAATATTGATAGATTTAGTTGTCCATGCTAAATACTGTCCATCCATTATAACATCAGTCTCACTGAATTTGCTTGATTTATGTCTATATGCAATGTTTGGTTCCATTAGTTGTTGCATGACAAGAGTTTCACCAAGGGAAAGGTTAATGTATCTCATAATGGTGGATATGTATATGCCTTCCTACAAAAAGTTTAAAATTAAAATTATTCTGTCCTCTGCGATTTCCCACATTGAACTTATTGCATATGCACTTTTTTGTTTAGTTCTGAAGAATTGTTGCTTTTGACCCTCGTTTTGTTTCATTTATTTATGTTGGAATATAGAACATAGAACATAATGCTTCATGCTCTACTCTAGTACACGAGGTGTGTATGCATATGAGTACTTTGTAACATGTGGGTGGTGCTTTTTGCATTTTTTGGTTATGTCAAGCACTCAATGCTTGCTTGCTTTTGCCAGATAAAGGTGAATCCCCGGGAATTAAATCCATATTTGAGGGACAAGGGAAATGGTTATCCAGATGATGTAAATGGGGAACCGACTTTCGGAGACCATTTTTATTCTAATTCACTTGTCGGGGATGGAGGTGCTAGCTGGAGACGAAAATCGCTGAAGCGTTTAGAAGAGCAAGCTGCTCGAGAAGGAAGACGTGTTGAAGAGGTACAATCCCAAGCCCTCCCTGATGTGGACTTTGAGGAGTCTAAGTTTATCTTAACTCTTTTTTTAAAGTTGTTTTTCCTATATGTAAGAGTCTGTATCAGTGGTATATTTGTGAATTCTGTCGTGGATAGGAATTGGTCTGCAAGTAGTCTTAAATTTTACTTTGGTCTGTTATTAATAGTAGGCCATTGATCTGCTCCAATTCCTAAATCTTATTAGTTTTATGATTGGAAGTTCTTGAATCTCATTACCTAGCGTGATTGAATCTCATTTCAATATATTATACAGGTTATGGAAGAAAGAGGGGTTGATGCTGGCGATTTGACCTCCTCCATATCATCTTATAAGCCTGCCCATCCCCGTGCTCATCTGCATGCTATAAAGAATAGAAGAAAGGGGCAAACTGAGGACATGCAAACTATGTCAGATGGTAAAAGCGAGAGGAATGTTGAAAAGGTATCTGTAAAATCACTGGGATTTTTTTTCATCTTACCAAGCATTTATATGATGTTATAAGATGGTATCATTGCTAGGAGCTAAGCTCTGCAGAATTGTCTTAGTTTTTCAGAATTTCTCTAGTCTTTTATGTCACTATGTAAGACCTTCTGTTGTACTTATAATGTAATCATTATCTGCAGAGTACAGCCCGAGAGTACTTGAATGATGTATCTATCTGGAATCCTAAAATGAGAACTCCTGAAGTCCATAATTCGCTCTCCTGGAGAAAACAAAAGAATAGAAATGTGTCTACGGTGGATGCAAGCACCATCCCTGCTGCCACATCTAACTTAAATAAGCTCGCTGATGATGGAAACTCGGCGGGCAAGTGATACGATCCTAGCCCCGAGGCTAACCCTAACGCAAGCACAACGCGCACACGCCTTGCGACCAGGGCCAATCAACCCAAAACGTCAAGCCCAAGACATTCCAAAGCTTCAAGGGAGGTTACAACAACCTCTAGACATGGAAACTAGGCAAGGAAGTTGCTGGATCAAGTCCTTAGGAGAAGGATGACATGGAAGGTGGCTTGGAGGCGCATAGTGCAAGGTTGCACATCTACACGAGCCAATTCATGGAAGAAAGGTTCCAAATCGGGTTCCAAGATAAATACAAGACCGATTGGGATCTTAGGAGAGCCTCTGCCAAGTTTGAGGACATTTGGACGAACAACTTGCAAGATGGCCCGTTGCTACTTTTGCATGCACGTGTCCTAAGCGCAAACGTGACGGACAATTTCGTCGGACCATATCTCGCTCATAAGAAGTCAGAATCATGTGATCTATATCAATTATGAAACCTCATGATGTCTTCTTCATTGTGTCCAAAATTCAGATCAAACGGACGTACCGTTAGTTTGTTATGGCTCGTTACATTTTCACTGACAGTAATCCTACGCGGACGAGGACTTCAAAACGCGTCCGTCAACGCCAACGACCATTCTTCATACCAGTCAGGCTCGGACCAGGAAGAGGAGCACCCTCCTACTATTTTTGGGTCTTAGATACCGAATGGGACAAGTTTCAGCCCAATCAGACAAGCCAATCAACAATTAGGGCGGGTGGACATTTTGGCGCGCAGTGTGAACGTGAGCAGCCCGCGACTTGGAGAATTCGGCCCAAACCTTGGCCTGATGATGCGAATGCTTGTGGGAAGTTCTAGAAAGCTTTATTTTTATTTATTAATTAGTTTTTACAGTTATTAGACTAGTAGAAGTTCTATTTCTAAGTTACTTAGGAGTTCTAGTTAAAATAGGTTTTCTAGTCCTAGTTAAACTTGTATTGTTTATGCCTATTTAAAGGCAGCCGTTTGGCTTAATAAAATCAGATCTTTTTTAGCCAAACACTTGCGTTAATTGATCTCACTAAGAACCTTGAATCCTTTGAGTCCGAGTCCGAACACTCGAAGAACAACTCAAGTAAATCGAAAGTTCATTCTATTGTTCGCCTATCTAGGTTGCTAACCTCACCAAGGGTTAGAGGGTTAGAGGTTCGAGCAAGATCCTTGATTGCGTAGCTGGGTACGTCTAACAGGGTCAGCGCAAGATTGAGTTACTATTCCGCACGAATCCACTCTTGGACAACGATCGCTTAAGGAGAAACTATTCACACCTAGTGAGGATCATATCAGCAAGGTCCATAACTCTATTGGTTCTACTGTTTCTGGTGTAAACCAAGGAGGAATTATGGAGCCAAAAGTTTGTTCCTCCGAAACAAAGCCAGTGGTTAAGGAGTTCCTGAGTGCAAACCAACTGGCTGCTAAGGCTTGGCAGCTCCGCAAGAAAGGAAATCATGAAGAAGCTGAGAAATTGATTGTAAGACTATGTTTCCACTTCTACACTTTTTTGTATACTTTCCTGTGTTTAGAATAAAAAAAAATTAACCATCAGAATCGTGTGAAAATCCTTAGGCTGAGATTTATATTAACTCAATCTATCACGAGTTTGGAGAAAATGATGGAAAGAGCTTTCACCAAGTAGCATAAAGGCTCTAGAATACATGAATTTTCCAAACAATCCCACTGGGTAGCGTGGTAATTGTAAGTGTCAGAAGATTCTAGTACTAGCATATCAACATGACCATTCACTCTTTCAATTAGTGCTCTAATTGTGTAGCATTTTGGACCTAACAAATAACAACAGATCTGCATATTTATACCATTGTGGACCATGCAAGGAGAAAATCTTTTCGAATAGGGTCTTCGCATTCACTAAGGCAAATTACTAGTGCACACAGTTTCTTATGGATTAATTGAAGTTTTTTTTACTCGTTGCTTTGATTTATCAGCAAGAAGCTGAGATAGTGAAGGCAAAGCAAGATGCTGGAGAACATTCAAGTAGACAACCAATAGTCAAAAACACTGTCCGGTAATTTAGCATTTTATGATTCTTTGTCCTGGATTTCTCTGTATTCATATTTTTTTGTTCTTTAATCTTGTAGTTCTCCCTCAATTCCAGTTTCCCATTTGTTATTACTGTATTTAATGATGTTCCCCTTTTTCTTTTTAGACATGCTATCCAAGGTATGTCAGCCCGAAGGGATGAGGAGGACGGTGATAGGCATCTAGCTAAAAAGATAATGAAGAATAAACTGTATAGCTTATCTGGCCGGGCTGATGATGAATATGATTTTGAAGATGGCCCAAGCAAAAAGTCAAGGAAAAAGGGCGTTGAAAGTGATCATAAGGTTTCTGAGAAGACCAACCTGGCAAAGCGTTTCTTGACTCAGCAAGAACGCTGTATTTTTTGTTTTGAGAATCCAAGTAGACCAAAACATCTTGTTGTGTCCATTGGAAACTTCTCGTATTTGATGTTGCCGCAGTGGCAGCCTGTTGTGCCAGGTCAGGTAAGTTTTATTCCATTCCTTATATTGGTACAAGTTGTGTAATTCTTGATTTCTCATTTTGATATCTATTCTGATGGAGTATGATTGGTTCCATTTACAGCATGATTCAGCCTCAAGAAATGTTGACAATAACGTATGGGAAGAAATCCGGAATTTTAAGAAATGCCTTATAATGATGTTCTCAAAGCAAGAGAAGGATTTAGTTTTTCTTGAAACTGTGATGGGGTTGGCACAACAGCGTCGCCATTGTTTGATTGAATGTATTCCTTTGCCAAGGGAAATTGCAAAAGATGCCCCTCTCTACTTTAAAAAGGTTTGTTTATTTGATTTATTTATTTTCCCTTAAGAGTGATTTTTTTCATGTTTGCCTGTTTTAAAGTCAAAGTACTGTATCTCCCTTCAAGCTTTCCCTTTTCCGTTTTGAAAGAGTATTGAGAGCATAGTGTTGTTTGGCATTGGTTTCAAGAGTACCTTAAAAATTTCCTTCTACTCTCTGGACAACTGAGATGGCATGGAGAAGTAGATAAGTTGTAGTGTTATTTTAATTAATGTTGTTTTTTATTTCAAGAGGTTGCTTAGAGTTACGACTGGTCAAATACTTTAACATGCAATAAAAAGAGATTTTGCATCATTTGATTCGATATGAAGAGTAAAGAGGTAGGTTTTATGATCAGGCAGTGATATTGTAGGCACATGATTTGTCATGTCACATCTGAAGATGTATTGCCAAAACCTACCCTCCGTTTTGGAGGAACTCTTGTGCGCTTATTTTATCATGTACTTGATACTCACAAATCTACAATTTTCAGGCGATTGATGAAGCTGAAGATGAGTGGAGTCAGCACAATGCGAAGAAGCTCATTGATACAAGTGAGAAGGGACTGCGTGGATCAATTCCGATAAACTTCCCTTACTTTCATGTTGAATTTGGACTTAACAAAGGGTTTGTCCACGTGATTGATGATGAGAAACACTTTAATAGCAGCCTTGGCCTCAATGTCATAAGGGGAATGTTACAGTTGCCTGAGGAAGACATGTACTGTCGTCGTAAGCATGAATCAGTGGAAGCACAGAGGCAGGCAGTTGCTAATTTTTCACGGGATTGGGAACCATACGACTGGACAAAGCAACTTGATTAAGTATTCAGTTGGCATCTGTGTGCCTTTGAATTTCTGAGCAACTCTTGGTTCTCCATGGACAGGTCCAGTCCAGCCTTGACTGCTAAAATTTGGATGTGTAGTAGTTGCTTGTAGTGTGCGCTATGGTTGTGGAGCTTCTTACTGTTGGAGCATGGTAGTAGTCGTATCATATGAATCAAGTTGACTGCACTTTGTTTTCAGGCCATGCCAATTTTAGCATGCGTACGCAGCGTACCCGTGCTGGCAAGGTTATCTTTGAGAGTTGAAAAGCTAGCACAGGGAATGCTGCAAGATCTGAGGCAAAAGAATGGTTGGAAGTTTTCATTTGTTGGGAAATAGCTCGAAGATGGCCGGACCCCCATTTCAATGGTGGGATGCTAGCAAATTGTAGACGAGCTTATTGAGAAAAAAACCAGCACTTGAATGTTGGAAAGGTCTGATGTTAGATAGCTAAAAAGAGAGAGATGGCAGGCGCTGATTCTTGTTGCTGTATTTGTATTTTGTTGTAGTACTCCATATTTTTCAGATACAGGACGGACCATTATGAGTCTTGGATTGACAAGCTCTATAATGATATTTTCTTTTGTCTATTTGTCCTGCTCAGGTCAATTTGCTTCCATTCATTGCACCAATTACTCCTGTCAATTGATATGTATTGATAATTCTTTTGGTTTCCCAAGTTCAAATCTGAAATCTTTGGTTAAGTTTTGATTAGTCCCTTAATATTCAACCACAACCAACGTTGATGCACAACGATCAGCCCCGTTTGGCAGATGCCTGATCAAACTTTCTTATTATTAGGGTAGAACTAGGAATCAGAAAGGTCCAATGCAGGTAGGGTTTTGCTGTGAACTGAAAAGTGTAAAGTGCAGCAGTAATATCATACAAGAAGCACATAAAAGATCGACCACCAATTTTTTAGGTCAATCTGATCCAGAAAAGCACAAACCAAGCATGTAATATAGTACAACAATACTTTTTACAGTGTTTCAAGCTTGTTTTGTGTTTTTAGACAATTGTCTATAAGTCTAAAGCTTGTCCTGATAATCAGACCTGTCTTATTATTGAACTTCATGGTACATTACATCTTCAAGATCACTTGAACTTCCAACTATGACTCTTCTGTCAACCGCGTCTGGTCGTCAGAAAAAAATGGCCATGTTCCATTTTACATACAACAAGGATTACGGGGCAGATCAGGCACTAGGTGACGGTTTCTTTTTGAACAAGGCATAGGCATCGCTATATATGGCCACCGAGTTTGACACCACGGCAAGAACAATCATGAAAATACTCAAGATCTTGTCCTTGTTAGTGGCTATATTGTGACGATTCCTGAAACAGCAAGGCAGAGTAAAACCAGAGATCAATCAAAGTTGTTAGTCAAGCAGCTATGACTGAAAAATGAGAAGAAATCAGCTCAAGGGAGATCGACAACGATGCAAGGTAGCATATGGCCTTCCACTCCTACGCTGGCGGCTAGGGGCAACAGCACAGAGAACTGTTATGTTTTGGTTCAACAGATAATGCTCTCCATACAAGAGTGAGAGAAATCCAAACGACATCCTACCAAAGACAAGTTCCATACTTCGATCTTGGGATAAAGCTAGTACTTGAATCTAATGCCAAATCAAAACAACCGTGATATGACTGTGTTATATAACCGCTCAAAGTTCATAGAGCACTGAACCACAATAACCTCGTTCTGTGATTGCTCCTGGCATTATTTTTGATCAAAATCTAATAATTTACTTTCAAAATTGAAAGGACAACAGGAGTTCAGCCTAAAAAACAAGAGGATTTTAGGCTGCGCATGAAACTGCTGTGTATATATTGAACAAGGTTAAGTGGTTTTTTCAACACTAATATTCCCAATGGAGATAAATTTGCCCATTTTAAATGATGTTTTAAAAAGATCATTATATCTCTTTCTTTCTAACTTCTATCCTCATCTAGTTTTCATCTCCAAAACAATATCACATCAACAATAACAATAAATTCAGCTTATGGTGACAAGTGTTGACGTGTACACAACAGCAGGACAAGATGCAACATCAAACAAGAGGATTAAGGATATACAAATGCTAATTTGGAAGCGCACCACATAGTAAATCAACAGGAAAATCTATAGACTAATGGTATTTCCGCAAACCAAAACATGAAAGTTCAAACAGTGGATTAGAGAAATAAGTAAAGGAAGAAAACAACAAATGCTGAAAAAACACAAATAATGAAGGAATAGTCTCACCTCAAAGTAATAGAAGCAGGAAAAATAAACCCAATGCAAACAGCTGCAGTTGCTCCGGTGAATTGGAAAGCATCCCATATGCTTGGAATGAAATTTGCACCCAAGAAGATTAAACCAATGAGCCCTATGGTTATCAATGCGAACCTCTTGTTATCCTGATACAAAGGTCGTGCTGAGGGGAAAAGGAGGCTGTCCATGTTGAGTCTTAATGGATAGAATACAATTGGAAATACAAGCATCAGATGAGCAGCATAACTAACACGAACAGCATCATTAAACAAAGAACCATAAGGAATGCTAAGATCGGTATCAAAGTTGGCGAGCACATCATCAAGGGTTGCATCACCAAATAGAAGGAACCCAAAGACACTTGTTGTTATGTACACTGTTGTGCATAAAGCAAGTGCTGTTCGCACAACTGGCTTTATCTGAGTAGAGTCCTCAAGTTCATTGTCTATGCTGTGAACTGCAAATGAAGTGCTAAAAAGATCAGTACTTCTTAATTAATCCCAGTTTGAAAGATGAAAACTACAGTGGTTACCCCTAAATATCACATTAAAATACAAATAACTTTTGTTAATGCCCATAAACTCCAGAATAAAGTTAACACTACAGGACTGCATAAAACATCAATTAGAAGACAACAGAATAAATATAATTAAACACCACCATATATAAGGGGTGCATACTGCATACCGTTGTAATGGCAAATATACGCAGTGACAAGAACAGGGACTGTAGTGAATATTTTCCAAAACGATGTCAGATCGGTAATATCAGGTAGCAGCCTGGGCATTGCTATACTTCCATCTATCAGCTTGAGAATGGTGATTCCCATGGTGATAACGATAAATACGACTGCTAGACCAACTGATAAGGCAGATGTGAAGCTCAATGAATCTGCAAATGTAAATGACAAAATGAATCTCAGTGTTAGAGAATCCAACACAAAATAAGGGCTAAATATGCTGGCAATAAATTACAAAAGGAACTAAAAGCTAAACTATAATCACATTGTGGCTGAGAGGGGTAGTGTCTAATAAGTCCATGCCCAAGGACAGCTAAAAACCCAAAGCAAATGAATGCCCAAACACGTGCTCTATACACAAGTTGGAAGCATATCATATTTCACAAGGATAGAATTAATGGTACTTTAAGGAATGATAACAGATCTTAAGCTTCCTAATATACAGAATTTCCAAAAAGAGCAAAAGGTAACCAATTAACTCAAGCTTTCTTAACACCTACAATTGGTGAAATGTGGTGCAGGCTTTTTGATGTGATCACGGATGCACCAATCTTAGACTCCCCGCCGCGAGGATCAATCATCCGGAGCATGACTTATCAGGAGGCATGTGAACCTATCGGGAGCCATAGGTCATCTATGGGGAGACATGTGCCACCTATCGGGAGGCACGCATGCTATCGGGAGCCTATCCGAAGACATGGCCGAGGCCAGCACCAACCTTAGATTCTTTGTGCAAACTATCGGGAAGAAGGCAAGCTATCGGGAACCTATCGGAAGACGTAGGCGAGGCTAGCGCTAACCCTACGACCCTCGCACTCACTATCGAGAGAAGCCTAGGCCACCCATCGCATAACACTAGCCTACCGGGAGCCATAGGCCATCTATCGGGAACTGTGGGAGCTATAGTCCAACCATCGCGTGCTACCGGGAAAACCGACACATGCTCATCGATAGATTTGTTATATATCAAGATATCATCAAAGTACACCACAATAAATCTACCAATAAATTGCCTAAGTACATGATTCATAAGCCTCATAAAGGTACTAGGAGCGTTAGTTAAACCAAATGGCATAACCATCTGGTCGTAAAGTCCATATTTAGTTTTGAAATTTTCCATTCATCGCCCTCTTTCATGCGAATTTGGTGATAACCACTCATTAAATAAATTTTCAAAAATACTTGACTACCACTTAATTCATCTAATATATCATCTAAACGAGGTATAGGGTGGCGATACTTTACAGTGATTTTGTTTACTGCTCGACAGTCGACGCACATCCTCCAAGAGCTATCTTTCTTTGGCACTAGGATCACCGGCATGGCGCAAGGAGAAAGACTCTCCCTCACATACCCTCGGCTAAGTAACTCGTCGACTTGTCTCTGCAACTCCTTGGTCTCTTCGGGGTTGCTCCTATAGGCCGAACGATTAGGGATTGTAGAACCGGGGATGAAATCAATGTGATGTTCGATCGCACGAATTGGAGGCAAACCCGGAGGCATCTCCTTAGGTAGAACGTCCCTAAACTCCTAAAAAAGAGCGGTAATACCAATATGTGAAGAAAGTGAAGGATTATGGTTAGTGGTGTTTAGGCTAAACGCCTTGAAACGAAGCAAAATCAACGGGCGGCTTGCGCCTAAACTCTTCTTTTGTAACATCAATGCTTGTCTCACATCTCTCCCTTTGGCATATAGATTCACTTTCTTTTTTCCAATTTCAGCATGCTCACTCTTTTCATGCGAGTGTTTTCTCTCTTTTCCCATGCTCGCTTTTGTCATGAGGGCTGTTTTGAATTCCTTTTTCTTTCTTTTCAAGTTGTCTAGAGATCTCATAGTCGGCAAAGGACTTCTCGAGATATAACTGATCTCCTAGCACTTGAATGGGTGTAAATGACGCAAGCGTATATTTGACTCCATCTTTCTCTAACTTGTGCCGATTACTCTTTCCTTCGTGGTTGGCATTCCTGTCGAATTGCCAAGGTCATCCGAGCAAGATATGATTTGAATGCATCGGGACAACATCACAAAGGATCTCAGCCTTGTACTTGCCAATGGAGAACGTAATGAGGACTTGTCTTGTCACTTTAATCCCTTGACAATCGTTCATCCATTGCAAAGAGTAGGGCTTCGGATGCTTCACCGTAGGTAATCCCTTACGCTTATTAGTGTACTCGCGCAATTTGTACAACTGTCGTTGTCAATGATCAAGGAGCACTTGAATTTACCCATGTAACAACAGGTATGGAAGAGATTCTCTCGTTGTTCTTCTTCCTTTGGTTCAGCCTTCGCTTGAACGCTCAGATTGCGCCTTATGACAAGCGTAAGGCTGGACTCACTTCCTTGTTCCTCATCCGAATCACACTCTACCTCTTCTCTCACTACCTCTTCTTCTTCAACCTCACGATCATCATTGGATCCTATTTCCCCATTCTCGCGAATAAGTAGGATACGCTTATTAGGGCATTTTTATTGTCGATGACCTCTACTGGAGCACTTCAAATATATAATGTCCTTGGTAGCGACTATTCCCTGAATTTTGAGGAGGGGGTGTTTGAGTAGAGGTCGTGCCCTTGATACCGTGAGTGTATGGCAACAACTTAAGAGGCTCCTTCGCAACCCTACTTTCTCTTGTCCAAGTAGCCTTCTTCCATGGTGTGGTCTTGGTGCTTGTCGAGGAGGCACCACTAGAATTGGGCCTCGCCTTTCGTTGCCTCTCGATCTTGATAGCCAGATGTAACATTTCTTGTAGTGTATCATAGCACATTAGCTCTAACGTGTTGGCTATGTCGCGATGGAGGCCGTTTAAGAACCTTGCCATCGTAGCTTCAGGTTCTTCAACCACTTGTGCTCTTGACAGCGATATCTCTATTTCATTGAAGTATTCGCTAATGGTCTTGCTTCCTTGAGTCAGAGATTGCAATCGTTGGTGAAGATCGCGCTAAAAATAAGTGGGTAGAAAGTGTGCCCTCATTAGCGCTTTCATCTCTCGCCATGTGGCTACGAGTGCGCACTGAAGTCGGACACAATCTTGATTAATTTGCTCCCACCAATGGACTGCATATCCTTCAAATTCAACCACTGTCAGCTTCGCCTTTTTATCCTCTGAATAGTTGTGGCATAGGAAGATAGATTCTACCTTTCGTTCCCACATGAGGTATGCGTCGGGATCATCTTTCCCTTCGAATGATGGGATCTTCATCTTGATGCTGCCTATGTTAGCATCAACACGGTCTTCATCTCTAGGCCGTCTATCTCTACGTCTCCCATCTCTAGCGTGGATGTATCCTTCGTCCTCTTCGGGTTCCACAATTGGATCTTGTTGTAACGGGCGTCCACGCCTCGCCATACGCAATGGTGGTACAACCGTAAGGGCACGTCCCTGAGGAACACCTGCGCCTAATGGTCTATGCTCGCGCCTTGGGATATCATCCCCCTCATCTTCTGTATCTTCTACATGTCCATCGGGTGGATCAACAACCCTAGGGTTAGGGTTTTGTATTCCGGGTGGGGTGTCAGCTCTTGGTGCTTCTCCTAGGTGATTCAAATATTTTGTGACTGTCGCCTTCCATTCATTTATTTGCATTAGTTCTAGGCGTATCTCTCTCATCAACGCAGCTAGATCTTGCTGCCCTTCGCCAACATTCTCCGTCATCCTGAATCCCTGAAATTTACAACACAGGACAAACCAAACGTAAAATTGCCCTAGAAAACTTTCTAACGCTCCCTCAAATGTTTACTCTCGTATTTTAGCTCTCTATTATTTTCACCAAATATCTCTCAATGCTCTATAATTGTTCTTGTGTAAACGTTAGTTGACTCAAGAATTTCAAAGAAACACTTCCAATAAGACTCTCAAAGACAACTAGCTCCGAAATAAGTTTTGATGCAAAATAATTGAGTAGTTGCAAAGATCAATCAACCAAAAAAATATCTTACTGGAATGGAAGAGTAATATTAGGAATCAAAGGAAGCTCAAATGACTCAAAAGGATTCAAATAAATTCACAAAATCATGAAAGTGTGTATGTGTGCGGTTTTGTGAAATTAGGGTTTATACCTTGCAAACGTGATATCTTTCAACTCCGACCACTAAATTAGATGATTCTTTTTGCAACGAGTCTGTAATTCCTTCTAGTATTTTATATTTTTTTTATTTTCTGTTTTGAATACTTCTCTTCTGTTTCGTATTCGAAATCATTTTCTGTTTTGGAATTTTTTTTTTAGTCTTGTTTTATAAACGAAAGTAAATAACAATTAAAGGAACGACTCTTTTTGGTATTTTGACTCTTTTCTGGACAGAATTGAAGACACACAAATCACAGCCGTGATTTGCTAACAAAACACACACACAAATGCAAAAACCAGATCTAGAAATCTAGATCGACTCGACACATAAAATAATTAACACACGGGACGCAAGGAGATTGATTAGATAGGGTAGAACGAAACTCAATCTCAACAATTGAAAAATAAGTAAAAACAGTAAGGATAGATAGGATAGTTACCAAACTTGAACACCTTTCCTCCGCTACCAACTGATACGATCCTAGGTGGCTAGGATGCGTTTTGACGATGATCTAGTTCGAGTTTGGATTTCAATGCGAAAAATTAACTCTCTTGAATACTTAACCCTCCTAATAACTTGTACTAGGCAAACTAAGTCAGAAAATTGAGGTTCTTGAGCCGAGTTCCTAACCCTCTAATCAACATGTGATTAGCAAACTAGGACAAACTAAACAATAAGGAATGAACTTTCGGGTTTTACTTGAAAGCTATTTGAGCGTTCGGTCTCAAATAGAACCAAGGTTAACACATGAACAATCTTAGAGAAATTCTCTAGTTTTAATTATCAAAATCGGGTCTGTTTACAATGAATCTTGGCGCACCTATATATAGGCATGCGTTAATCCTAGTTCTAGTCGAAATAGAACTACAAGTTTAATTCTACTTGAACTCTAAGTAAAATAAATAAATAAAATAAATAAATAATATCTCTAAGACTTAAATAATAATTAAAATATCTAAATGCACGATTGGAATAAGAATTGGGTCGGCGGTCCAAGTCGCAAGCCATGGGCGCACTCCTTGCGCAAGAAGAATTTGACTTAGGCCATCTCGCAAATACTTCATGCGTTTGGGCTGAAATTCAACCAACATCTTCTTGACATTCAGTGAAGGCTCATGGAAATTCGTCCATGTCGAAGATGGCTCGGTGGTCAATCTCGTAGGCGTTGTCGGATACGCTAGGCGCGACCATGAGCAGTGTCACGAGTCTCGGCTCTTTCTCTCGCAGCGTGGATCAGTTGTGAGAGCCTTTCTTGCATCTTCTTGCCTCGAGCACGCGTCATCGGTCCAATGGGCCGCAATGGCACCTTGTGCGCATGTACAGAATTAGGGTTGGTGCGAGGAATCGCATCACATGGGACATGGCTAGTAGTAGACCAAGCAGGGCCCATCGCGGATGGAGCCAAATCAATTGGCGCAATCATTGCCCCACCAGTGGGCTCCTACTACTCCGAGTCCTTGTCTCATCAATTAGGCCAGATGAGCTCCACTCCATTCGTTTCCCGCCCACCGAATTATTGCCATCACTTTCTTACCTTCTTCTCCTTATAATATGATTACTATGTTCCTATGTAACTCAAGTCTTAGTTATTCCCCTTTTGACCTCGTTTTGCATAATCTTATCTATTACGTTACTATTTTTCGTTATTTGTCCGTTATATTACCTATTCAGGTTGCAGAACTGTAGTGTTATTTTTGTATGTCTTGAAGTAATTAATTATGCAAGAAAATTTATTTCGTATTGAATATAGAGTTTATGATTGTAAAAAAAATATTTTAGGGTTTCCTTAATTATATAAGTTTTCATATCTAGCAAGACATAAAGTTTTTATAAATAGGGATTAACTGTAGGAAGTATTTTGGTTTTGATTTCACTATGAGGTTTTGTAGTGAGGAAGTTTTATAGTGTAGCATATTGATTGAATATATATTTTAGTATTTTTACTACCTATTTTTATATGATTTGGACAATAAAATTATCAATTAGAGTATAAACTCTATATGATATAAACTCTATATTTACTAAAAAATCACAATTTTAACATTTTTAGTAGTTATAAAATTTAAATAAATTGTAATAAATTGCAAAGAATTATGAAAATTGGAGAAAAAAATGTAATAAGTATGGTAGATTCCGTTTCTTTGGAAAATAATTAATGAAAAATATATAATTTTTTTATTAAAAAGTAAAAAAGTAAAAAAAAAGGTTGAAAATTCATTATATGTTGGGGCATGATTAGAATATTCTATAAATTTTAGGTTTTTTTTAAAGTATTTATAATATATGTTCTAATTAGCAGATAAAGAAGAGTTAGAGTAAATATGTGGTCGACGCGCTCTTTTTAATGACACTAAGGCTCCCTAGGTGTACAAGTTACTCATTAATGTCATTCGAAATCTTCTCCATCTCAATTGATTTGTTCATGTGGTGCATATCTAATAGTGTAGCTGATGGATTAACTAACTTGACTTTCGATCTATAAGTGTCGTATTCTTAGTTTTTAGCTGCCTCTCCTTATATTTATCTTAATCTCTTAGAAGATAATGGATACACTATAAGAATTTCTTTCCCTACGAATGATGTAAGGCGTTTGTGCCCCTTTCTTTTGCATAAAAAAGAAGAAGAGTTAGAGCAAATATCCTATTAAGGAAGGTAGCTCTAGTTATTCTTGCTTTTTATTTGCTAGTTCGAACAAGTGAAGAGAAGTGACGTCATTCTTTAAGGCATGAGCAAAGCGATTGTAGCTAATAATTTCCTAATTGTTATAGAGCAACTCAAAATGTATTCTTTAACCCCAAATAAGGAACAAATATTTTTTAAATATCAGAAGCTATAGTACCGAAAAGAAAATCTGTTTTTCGTAATTATTTTAACTTTCCTTTCTAGTGATTAGGAAGTGGGCCCACCCCCACTCATTCTTTTTTATTTTTATTTCCCATTTTTTCACCTTTTTAATACAAAAAATAGAATTTACGAACTTAAAAATAAGGTTCGTAAGACCTAGACCAACCATTAACTCAGAAATAGAACTAAGATCGAACTGGTCATACATAGATCTTTGATATATACACAAATCAATATTATATACCCTTTGCTTTTTCCCCCTTTTTCTATTTATATTTATATTAGGTGTAGGACAAACCCTTTTTTTTTCCATTTCTTTTGTTCATCTATTTATTTTATTTACTATATTTTTTAAAATTTTCTTTTACTCTCATGTATATCCAATTAATGTAAAATAAAATAGTTGAATTTCTGTATTTTAACATCGTTACTTAAAAAAATATTATTTAGAATTTAATACATAAACCTTAATTTATATATTTTCTTATTAAAAAAAAAACAATTTCGCATATTTATAATTCTCTTAAATTTAAAGCGGGTGAATCTTCTAGTCTAACAAAATACCTTGCTGTTTGTTGTTATTTATTACTCCCTCCCAGTTATATTAAACGTCGCTTTAACTTTGGGCACATATATTAAGAAGGTCGGATGACTCACTGTTTGAGACAATTTCGCCCCTTACTTTTTCTCGAACGTACGTTAAAAATGCTCGTACGTTCGAGAAAAAGTAAGGGGCAAAATTGTCTCAAACAGTGAGTCATCCGACCTCCTTAATATGCGTGTTCAAAATCAAAACGACAGTTAAGAAGGAGTATTAACTAATTTAGTTAATGAAGGTAGACCGTACAAAAAATACAAGAACCGAACAAGAGGTTGCAAAATGGACCAAAACAACATTTGACATTTGTTCGATCAAGAAAAATATTAGGCTGCGTTTACTTACGGAAAATTTGCAGAATTTTATGTTTTGCGTTTTGCAAAATTTTCTATTTTTGCAAAACAAAAGAAAATTTGCAGAATTTGCAAAATCTGTTTCACTGCTATAGTACATTTTCTGTTTTTCAGCTTTCATTTTCTAGCTTTTGAAAACTCGAAATCGTATTTACCTAATAACTATTTCTTATTTTTTCGAAAAACAAAAGCTACTAATTTTGTTAAATCAATTTTATTTTACTTAAAAAACAATGCTAATGCTTTTAAAAAAAAATTATAAACGAAATAGTAGCCCATTTTAAGTTTGTTAAAGATCAAATATAAATATGCTAAACATATTCATGTCTAAATTCAAAAGCACAAGTCATTTAAGGGCCTGTTAAAATTTTGAAAACTTTTAGAAAATTTTGCAAAATCTGTTTCACAGCAACATTTTGCAAAATAGAAAATTTTCAGCAAATTTTTTTAGTCTTGCAAAATTTCAAGAATTAACACTACAAATTTAGAAAATTTTGCAAACGCCATATTTGAAGTTTTGCAAAATTTCCAAAAAAAAAAATTCCCTAGCTCAACTGATCCATATTGTTATAGAAATAATGTTATTTTAGACATGTCTACCCTCGTAATTTTGATATGCTAAATATATTAATGGTAAAGATCAAATATAAATATAATAATTCCGTTCATGAAAATAAAATACATATATAATAATCTTGAATTATTTGTTAATGACATGAATACTACAAATTTGAACATTCAAAACATACTTAATTTAACTTGTTAGTTCTTCATAAGCTAACAATTATTATAATTAGCCCACAATAGATCTGCAATATCTTCTCTAACCAAGTCATTAGCTAAATTGACATGTAAGTTGTTAATAATTGTCGCGCCCCCGAAAATTTAAAAATTCGCGAGTGTGCAACGAACTTGAGACCTTACGATGCTCAGCGTAAACAGACGCCTCGCAACATGCAATGAAGTCGCCACCCTAATTTGGTTGCTAGGTTTAGGGAACCTTAATCGTCATGGCATAAGAAATATAATAAGTAAAAACTAAAGGCACAAAAAAGGGGTCTGGACCCTAGACAAAGGTTCGGGGTCGTATTATGGTCTCAGGAAGGTGTTAGGCACCCGAGTCACATCCTAAAATGGTTACCGGTTGATGAGAGAGGGGTTTAAAAGGTGTTTGATGAAAATGCATTTTTGAAAAGAGGGCCCTCAGAGGAATCGTCACTTTAGTCTTTTCTATGATTGTGACCGTTCAGGAATAATTAAAAAAAATCTTTCGAACGGGGTTACCGTTTATCAAGACCGATTGATTATTCCTGACTGTAACGTGATGGGACTAAATTTTCCGTAAGACTGAATGAGCGCCCTCTTATTTAATCATCGAGCCATGCATAATTAAATTAATTACTATGTGATTCTATCATGGATAGCTTAGCAGAGTACAGATTAAATGAAAAGTTTTTGAAATGATAAATTGATGTGGGATCGAAAGTCCCCATGTACATGCAGTCAATACAAGCGAGAATTTAAAATCATATGAACATGGCATTTTAAGCAAATCTTTAAACACGTTGTTCATGTGAGTTGATTTTAGTTCTAGCAATTCTATATATCATGAGTACGATTGATATTTACGAAAAGCGTTGAATAAATAAAAAGGAACGAAAGGCGTACTTTCGAGCGAAGCTTGAAATTAGAACCTACAAAATGAGAGTGTTAGTGATAGCTCAAAAAATAAATAAGCAATTTTATGAGTGCAAAATTTTTAATAATGACAGTTGATCGCATGCGAGAAATGATGAATTTAACGCATACGAGAATTAAATGCTGATTTTGATAAGTGCAGGAAATTAAAGGATGACAGTTGATTGCATGCGAGAAATGATGGATTTGACGCATACGAAATTTAAATGCTGAGTTGATTGCATGCGAGAAATGATTGATTTAACGCATACGAAAATTAAATGCTGAGTTGATTGCATGCGAGAAATGATTGATTTAACGCATACGAAAATTAAATGCTGAGTTGATAATTTGCAGAAAAATAAACAGCAGTTGATGATTTACAAAAAAATTTAAAACAGTTGACGATTTACAGAAATTTTAATGATTGATATTGCAGAAAATTAAAGCAATTGATATTGCAGAAAATTAAAACAGTTGATATTGCAGAAAATTAAAACAGTTGATATTGTAGAAAATAAAACAATTGATATTGCAGAAAATAAAACAGTTGATAAATTGCGAAAGGATTTCCAGCAGCTTGCGAAAAATTAAAGCAGTTGAATATTTACGAAAATTAAAATGCGACCGACCATGTAGGCGGTAAAATGAATGATTGAATTTAAATTGCCGAAAGTAAATTGCGGAAATTTAAAGTGCGATGAATTTAAACAGTTGATATTTGCAGAAAATAAGCAGTTGATTTTTGCGACCGACCATGTAGGCGGTAAATTGAATTTAAATTGCCGAAAGTAAATTGCGTAAAATTAAAGTGCGACGAATTTAAAGAGTTGATATTTGCAGAAAATAAGCAGTTGATTTTTGCGACCGACCATGTATGCGGTAAATTGAATTTAAATTGCCGAAAGTAAATTGTGGAAAATTAAAGTGCGAATAATGTAAACAGTTGATAGGTACAGAAATTAAAGTGTTAGTACGAAAAATAATCATACGAAGCATACGAATATTTTACGAAAAAACCACGATTACGAGAGAGAAAAATGACAATGGACTGGGCCTAAATTGAAAAAAATGCCAAGGAAATGAGCTAGGAATAGTGCCTGCCCATAAAAAATGAAAGGATGGTGATGGGCCAAGCATATCACCTTTCATACGTTGAATAGGCTAAAGGGGCACTATTCATTGTCTTCTCCCCGGCGGCCAAGCTCCGGCCACAGGTGACTGTTTCAAAAAATCTTCATCCCGAGACGCTCGTCTCCTCGATGGCTTCCCGACCGTACTAACCTCGAATTTTTGCGAAAACCGTACGGAGTTTAATTTTGAAAAAATGACGAAACTGTTAATTATCGAAAACTAATTAATTCACACAATCTAGCTAACGATTTCTTAAATTGAAAACGGGTATTTAATCTATATCATGCACATGAATTAATGGCATAAAAACAAGTAATTTATCTACTCAAAATCAAGCCAAACGAATTAAAGAAGAAAAATGCATAAAAATGAAAGAAAAGAAAGTTTGAAGAAGCTTACTGGAAAAGCTTGGAACTTGGCAACTGATGCTCTAGATGAGCTATCAGTTAAGAGGGAGGAGGGGCAGAGCTTTCTCTTGCAAAATTGGTACCCCTTTTACGTTGAGAGGGAGGGGCCTTTTATAGGCTTGAGATCGCGTGGTCGGGAGGACGAGGGCTGCGCGTGGTGGCCGTGAGGGTGCGCTGGTGGGGCTAGGGGAGGCATGATGATGGCTGAACGGGACAGGAAGCGACGGGCTCGAGCTAGGAAGCGATGGGAGCAGGTAATTCAGTGGCCTACTCTGCTGCATGCTCTTCGGCCTGTTCATGTGCACCATGCACATTTAATTGTCAACCGTTGATTTGGTTGATTTTTCTTGGTTGACCAGATCAACGGTTGTGATCAAATTGCCTTTTACCTTATTTAAATGGCCTCGAGCCGATTCCGGCGAGCAAACGTTCCAACTTTTCGAGCCGAAGGCACCAGCGCGTAGAGAAAAATACGACGGGTTTAACCGTCTACAGCGAATGACGAGAATTTTTCGTTTAACGCATTTATTTTCTCATTAAAAAATGTGAAATGTTCGAACGGAAAAATAATGGCGTTACGCTGAAAATTACACGAAACGCTGTAGACCGTTGTGAACGGAAAAAAAGTAAGCAACTAGTTGATGGAAAACATTTCAAATGCAAGCTATTGTCCGAGCGAACTTACTCGGGTCCAATAAAAGCTCGAACAAAAATAATAATAAAAAATAAAAATACTAAAAAATGCGCTAAAATATTAAAAATCCTAAAAATCATGAGATGACCTAAAAGGAAGAAAAAACTAGCAAATGACTGCCGGATAGTCAAAACTGTAATTTTTAAGGCTAAAAATAATAATGATAATAATGATGAAAATACGTGACAAAAATTAAAAATGTTATTTCGAACGCTGACGATGATAATGACGATGCTAAACGTGATGAAAATTTTAAAAATGCTAACGACAACAAATTAACTAAAAATGACAGTAAATTAAGTAAATAACAGAAATGCTAAAATTAATTAAAAATTGTGTCAAAATTCGGGTATCAGCAGTTGCCCCCTCTTTACTGTCTTATCGAAGTATTTGATAAGCAGTAAAGACGATTGCCCCTACATATCTGAATTTTGGCGACACTGCAGGTCTTACCTCAAGCTTACAGTGATGATGTCACTCTGGGAGGATATAGTTGGTCGGTGTCACTCTGGGAGGAGGTAGTTTTGATGACGTTATTCGTTGAGGAGGTAGATTCGTTGTTGTCACTCTGGGAGGAGGTGGATTCGTTGCTGTCACTCTGGGAGGAGATAGTTGGTTGATGTCACTCGGGGCGGAGGTAGATTCGTTGCTGTCACTCTGGGAGGAGGTAGATTCGTTGCTGTCACTCTAGGAGGAGAAAGGTTGATGATGTCACTCTAGGAGGAGATAGTGTTGTAGAGGTCACTCTGGGAGGAGATACGTTGTAGTTGTCACTCTGGGAGGAGGTAGTCGGTGATGTCACTCTGAGAGGAGAAAGGTTTTGATCGGATGTCCTGCAAAGGTATGAACTTAGATCTACTCGGACATTGAGAAAATAAGTTGCGGAAAACGTAAATGACAACTACTCTGGCAGGAGTGGAAGATAATTTTACGAAAATGTAAATGACGGCTCCACTGGGGGGATGAGCGTTTTAACATGTAACTGACGTTGCTTCGGGAGGATAATGCGTGATCCGCAGAAACACGAATGATTTGTCCTAATGATGTCACTCTAGGAGGAGATATTAATTATGCAGAAATGTAGAATTATGTAAATGATGTCACTCTAGGAGGAGAAAAATGCATGCTGTCACTCTAGGAGGAGGAAATACGTGTTGTCACTCTAGGAGGAGGAAATATAAAGCTGTCACTCTAGGAGGAGGAAATATAAAGTTGTCACTCTAGGAGGAGGAAATATAAAGCTATCACTCTAGGAGGAGGGAATACGTGTTGTCACTCTAGGAGGAGGAAAATATAAAGCTGTCACTCTAGGAGGAGGAAATATAAAGTTGTCACTCTAGGAGGAGGAAATATAAAGCTATCACTCTAGGAGGAGGAAATATAAAATGCGGAAATTTAAATGACGTTAATCTCGTAGGAGAAGACGCGAGGTGCAGAAATAAACTAATCATCACTTTAGGAGGACGAAATGTAGATGCTATCACTCTGGGATGAGGGAATGTATGATGTCACTCTAGGAGGCGAAAAAATGCAAATGATCACTCTAGGAGGAGAGAAATGCTTTTGTTACCAGCGGCCTTGATACGAACCTAGAATGCATCTGCATCCTGCTCAGGAGGTAACGACCTCAAGGACAAGACTTTCCCACGATTTGCAGCCGTAAGCAATCCTCACCTGATATTAGTGTTTGCACTCACGCTCTGAAACAAGGTTAAGTGTTTTACGCTCCTATAGATGCAACTAATATGATACATAATTTCCAATTCGCAATGTCAATCCGAGTGAATAGACTTCAAATGAAGATGCATATGCATGGGCATTCTAAGAATCGATAGGACTTTTACGGAAAATAATGAAAGGACATGAAATGTCCGGAAGGAAGCTGGTTTTGGAAAAGATGTGCTTGATTTTTGATGAGTTGGAAGGTTTTTGATGAACGATGCTTCGTCAATTGGTCCTGATGAGGGCGAGGTACGCGAGTTCTTTCGCCTTTTGCTGGGGATGCTTTCTCGACAGAGTGCGTGAGCTCTAGGATCCTTGCTGGGGGTGCTTTCCGTTCGGCCAGGGGCCCTTTGCTCGAGTCTTCACTGGGGAGTGTCGTCGCTGTTCTTTTTGCGACTTGCTACTTGAGTTGGCCTTGGGCCCTTTTCTTTTCGAGTCCTTACTAGGGATGCTTGCTTTGAGATTTCTCGATTTGGCCTTGGGCCCTTTTTCTCGAGTCTTTACTGGGGAATGTTTCCTTCGAGTTTTCTCGAGTTTAGTTGTCCCCGGGCTGTGCTTGCTTTGGCTCTTCGATTGTTTGTATTCTTCGAATGTCTCTAAGCATTTCTCTCTTTTCTTTTTTCCTTTTCCCCTCTCTCCTTTTTTCTTTTCTTTTCTTTTTTTTTATTTCTTTATTTCTTTTTTTTTTATTTTTTCTTTTTTCTCTACCCCCCCTTTTTGATTTGATTTGAAATGCATCGGAGCAGAGCAAGCACAGCCTTTGTCTTGATCTCTTCTCGTTCTGGCTTAAGGCTTCGACCTTCACATTTGGGTTTTTGGCCTTTCTTCGGTGATAGTCCCCAGCGATCTTCCGATGACCTTTTCTATCTCATTCGTCGTGTACTTGAACTTGGCGTGCTTTTATTTCTGACTGGCAATCTTAGCTGAGACTGCTCCTTGGCTCCCGGGGTATGATTGATAGTGAAGGTTTAGGTAGGAGTGATGGCATATGGTGGAAAGAGGGAAGAAACGAAAAAAAATGGAGAAGATCGTAAAAGTCCCACGTCATTTTATAGCTATCCCATGTCTAATTGCGCATGCACCCTGGATATTATGAGAACTCAACTAGTACTTAGTCAGGCTCTTACACTCATGAAGGATAAGGCGCGATGGCTCGAAAATGCTTACTAGGATTTGTCTATGACTGCTTACGTCGGAGCAAACCGCAGATATAAGAGCAAACAAGTAATATCATGCATGGCATGTAATTTAGATGGATGCTTTATTTAACAGAGGGATTGAACATTCCTGACCTATGCAATGCATGAAAATGCTTATGAGAGTAGTATGATTTTGTTTTAGCCGGGCTAAAAAGGGATTTTGATTGATTTTTGATTTTTGATTGATTGATGGTTTGATCGATTAATAGTTTGATTGCTAGGATGTGGGGGACTGTTGATACCCAAATTTTGACGCCATTTTTAATCAATTTTAGCATTTCTGTCATTTATTTAATTTACTGTCATTTTTACTTGATTTACAGTCATCTGTAGTTAGTTTACTATCGCTAGCATTTTTAGGTGTTTCGTTGCATTTTTGCATCGTCGTTAGCATCGTCAGCTTTCGAAATCGCATTTTCAATTTTTCGGCATGCATTTTCATTATTATTATTAATATTATTTTTAGCCTAAAAAATCACGTTTTAGACTATCCGGCAGTCGTATGCTAGTTTTTCTGCATTTTTGGTCATCTCACGAATTTTAGGATTTTTAGGGTTTTAGCGCATTTTTTAGTATTTTTATTATTTTATTAATATTTTTATTCGAGCTTTTATTGGACCCGAGTAAGTCTGCTCGAACCACAGCTTGACTTTTAAATGTTTTCCATCAACTAGTTGCTAGCTTTTTTTCTGCTCGCAACGGTATACAACGTTTCGTGTAATTTTCGGCGTAACGTTTTTATTTTTCCGTTCCCGCGTTTCGCGCTTTTGAACGCGAAAATAAACGCGTCAAACGCGAAATTTTCATGCTTCGCTGTATACGGTTAAAACCGTCATATTTTTCTCTACGCGCTGGTACCCTCGGTTCGAAAAGTCCGAACGTTTGCTCGTCGGACTTGGCTCGAGGCCATTTAAATAGCATAAATGACCATTTAATCTCAACCATTGATCTTGGTCAACTAGAAATAGTCAACCAAATCAATGGTTGAGCATTTAAGTGTGCCATGCACACGTGAACAGCATGGGAACGGATGAACAGGAGAGCGAGCCACCGAGCTGCCTGCTCCGACCTCCTGTCCCGTCCAAACCGTTTCCCGTCCCCTCGTCAATCATCACACAGCAGCCTAGACCCTCCACCTCACGGCCGTAGCCCCGCCACCGCGACCAAGCGGCCTCCACGCGCACAGCCGCGTCCCTCTCCTCACGCGTTTGAAGCCTATAAATACAAGTCACTGTCTTCATTCAAACGGGCACCAAAATCGCAAGAAACCCTTGCTCCTTCTCCCTCTTGATCAGCTTGCTCATATTGAGCGACAATCGTCCAGTTCAAAGTTTGAAACGTGAGCTTTCTCTCTCTAGCTCATCTTCGGTTTTTCTGCGCAAGTTTTCTTTAATTTCGTTTGGCTTGATTTTGAGCAAATAAATTGATTGTTTTTGTGCTATTAATTCACATACGTAATGTAGATTAAATACATGCTTTCAATTTTGAAAATCGTTGGCTAGATTGTTCGAATTAATTAGTTTTCGATAATTAACGGTTCGGTCGTTTTTCGAAATTAAATTTTGTACGAGTCAAACTCAAAATCGAGGTTTATACGGTCGGAAAGTCGTCGAAGAGACGAACATTTCGGTACGTCCATTTTTCAAAACGGCCAAGTGTGGCCGGAGTTGGGTCGCCGGCAGTAGCTCCGGCGACCAAGGGAGGGGGTGATGAATAGTGCCATGCCTATTCATCACACGGCGCCGTTTTGGCCCCCCTCCCAAGTTTTCAAAGTTTTCAATTAGGTCCCTCCGATTTTTAATTCTTTCCGAAATTTCAAATCGCAAGTTTTTCGTAAAAATAATTCGTACGCATCGTACGTTAATTTCTCGTATTATCAACTGTTTAATTTTCTGCACTTATCAACTGTTTAATTTTCTGCACTTATCAACTGTTTAATTTTCTGCACTTATCAACTGTTTAATTTTCTGCACTTATCAACTGTTTAATTTTCTGCACGTATCAACTGTTTAATTTTCTGCACTTATCAACTGTTTTAATTCTTAGCACTTTAAATTTCCGCACTTTATTTTCTGCAATTTAAAAATTCAGTTATTTATTTTTACCGCCTACATGGACGGTCGCACTTTAATTTCCGCAATATCAACTGCTTTAATTTTTCGCAAAACTGCTGGAAATCCTTCCGCAATATCAACTGTTTTATTTTCTGCAAATATCAATTGTTTTATTTTTCGCAATATCAACTGCTTTAATTTTTCGCACAACTGCTGGAAATCCTTCCGCAAATATCAACTGTTTTATTTTCTGCAAATATCAATTGTTTTATTTTCCGCAATATCAACTGCTTTAATTTTTCGCACAACTGCTGGAAATCCTTCCGCAAATATCAACTGCTTTATTTTCTGCAAATATCAATTGTTTTATTTTTCGCAAATATCAACTCTCTACTTTCTGCAAATTATCCAACTGTTAAATTCCCGTATGCTTAAAATCAATCATTTTTCGCATGCAATCAACGTAGATATTAAATTCTCCCATGCGTAAAATCAATCATTCTTCGCATGCAATCACGTAGATGTTAGATTCTCACATGCTTAAAATCAATCATTTTTCGCATGCAATCAACGTAGCATTTTAATTCTCACATGCTTAAAATCAATCATTTTTCGCATGCAATCAACGTAGCATTTTAATTCTCACATGCGTAAAATCAATCATTCTTCGCATGCAATCACGTAGATGTTAGATTCTCACATGCTTAAAATCAATCATTTTTCGCATGCAATCAACGTAGCATTTTAATTCTCACATGCTTAAAATCAATCATTTTTCGCATGCAATCACGTAGCATTTTAATTCTCACATGCGTAAAATCAATCATTCTTCGCATGCAATCACGTAGATGTTAGATTCTCACATGCTTAAAATCAATCATTTTTCGCATGCAATCAACGTAGCACTGTTAAAATTCTCACATGCTTAAAATCAATCATTTTTCGCATGCAATCAACGTAGCATTTTAATTCTCACATGCGTAAAATCAATCATTCTCCGCATGCAATCACGTAGATATTAGATTCTCACATGCTTAAAATCAATCATTTTTCGCATGCAATCAACATAGCATTTTAATTCTCACATGCGTAAAATCAATCATTCTTCGCATGCAATCACGTAGATGTTAGATTCTCACATGCTTAAAATCAATCATTTTTCGCATGCAATCAACGTAGCATTTTAATTCTCACATGCTTAAAATCAATCATTTTTCGCATGCAATCACATAGATGTTAGATTCTCACATGCTTAAAATCAATCATTTTTCGCATGCAATCACGTAGCACTGTTAAAATTCTCACATGCTTAAAATCAATCATTTTTCGCATGCAATCAACGTAGCATTTTAATTCTCACATGCGTAAAATCAATCATTCTTCGCATGCAATCACGTAGATGTTAGATTCTCACATGCTTAAAATCAATCATTTTTCGCATGCAATCACGTAGCATTTTAATTCGCACATGCTTAAAATCAATCATTTTTCGCATGCAATCACGTAGCATTTTAATTCTCACATGCTTAAAATCAATCATTTTTCGCATGCAATCACGTAGCATTTTAATTCTCACATGCTTAAAATCAATCATTTTTCGCATGCAATCACGTAGCACTGTTAAAATTCTCACATGCGTAAAATCAATCATTTTTCGCATGCAATCACCATAGCATTTAAATTCTCGTATGTGTAAAAATCAATCATTTTTCACATACGATCAACCCAACATTTAAATTTCGTATGCGTAAAATCAATCATTTATCGCATGCAAATCAGCTCAGCATTTAAATTCTCGTATGCGTAAAATCCATCATTTTTCGCATGCAATCACGTAGCATTTTAATTCTCACATGCTTAAAATCAATCATTTTTCGCATGCAATCACGTAGCACTGTTAAAATTCTCACATGCGTAAAATCAATCATTTTTCGCATGCAATCACCATAGCATTTAAATTCTCGTATGTGTAAAAATCAATCATTTTTCACATACGATCAACCCAACATTTAAATTTCGTATGCGTAAAATCAATCATTTATCGCATGCAAATCAGCTCAGCATTTAAATTCTCGTATGCGTAAAATCCATCATTTTTCGCATACAAACAACTGTCATCATTTTTGTCAAACCCAGCATCTCACTTTCGTATACGCAAAATTCATCATTTCTCGTATGCAATCAACTGTCATTTAACTTTTCGCACTCATAAAATTGTTTACTTCTTTCTCAAGCTATCACTAATACTCTCACTTTGTAGGTTTTAAATTCAAGCTTCGCTCGAAAGTACGCCTTTCGATTCCCTTTTATTTATTCAGCGCTTTTTCGTAAAATAGCAGTCGTACGCATGATATATAGAACTGTTAGAATTAAAATCAACCCACATGAACAACGTGTTTAAAGAGTCGCTTCAAATGCCATATTCATGTGATTTTAAATTCTCGCATATATTGACTGCATGTACATGGGGACTTTCGATCCCACATCAGTTTTCCACTTCAAAAACCAATCATTTAAAATTGGTACTCTGTTACCAATCCATGATAGGTTCACATAGCAATCAATCTAATCATGCATGGCCCGATGATGAAATAAGAGGGCGCTCATTCAGTCTTACAGAAAATTCAGTCCCATCACGTTACGGTCAAGAATAATAGACTGATCTTGATAAACGGTAACCCCGTCCGAAAGATCTTTTTTATTATTTTTGAACGGTCCCGATTGTGGAAAAGGCTAAAGTGACGATTCCTTTGAGGGCCCCCTTTTTCAAAATAAAACGCATTTTCATCAAAACACCTTTTAAACACCTCTCTCATCAACCGGTAACCGTTTTCGGATGTGACTCGGGTGCCTAACACCTTCCCGAGACCATAATACGACCCCGAACCTTTTGTCTGGGGTCCAGACCCTTTTTTTTGTGCCTTTAGTTTTTTTTACTTATTATATTTCCTATGCCATGACGATTAAGGTTCCCTAAAGCCTAGCAACCAAATTAGGGTGGCGACTTCATTGCATGTTGCGAGGCGTCTGTCTACGCTGAGCATTGTAAGGTCCCAAATTTCGTTGCACACTCGCGAGTTTTTAATTTTCGTGGGGGCGCGACAGTTTGGCGACTTCACTAGGGACTTTTTGGGTCGGAGCCGGTTTTGTCTTTTTTAGAGAGGTGTTTATGTGTTTATTTATTTGCTTTGATCAATTGCTGATCTGTTCATTTATTTGCTTTATCAATTGTCATATGCATATCATAGCGCCCTACACCCAGGGGACCAATACCAAAATAGGAGGGTAGTAGTGACGCCCTAGGACACATGTCCTAGGTAGTGTTCACCAATCCCAACTCGGATGAACCCCTAAAGCCAGTTGAAAGGATTACTCGATTTCGTAAGGAATCGGGGACGCCAGACGACACTTTAGGGACCTTTTCATGGTATCATCCGGGAACCATTCAAGCCAGTTAGAGGTGTCGGAATCGGAGCCCCAGCACGTGCATCATGATTATACCTGTTTATCGTGGCTATTTATCTTGTTGGTATGATGACGTGATTTTTCCTGTTATACAAACTGTGGATTTCTCACACACACCATTTACTTAGCACTTAGAAATTTTGATGTTTGTCCTACAGGGCCCATTTTGCTCATTCACCATGACAGCACCTACGTTACTTTCATTTGATATTTTCGGGGGACGAAGCTTCGACGATCAAGCTGCCCGAGGAGATCTGTTAGAACGGGGATTCGCCCCTGACATCACCACTAAAATCAAAGTAGAGGTTGTAGACTTTGATTTGACTAGGATTCGGATGTTAAGGAATGAGCTGACTGAAGACGAAGAGACTCAGTTTGAGGGTAGTTATGGAAAGCTACTGACCCTAGTGGATGTCAAGGCCGATTGGGGTTGTATCAGGGCAGCTCTGAAGTTCTGGGATTCCTACTATCATTGCTTCTCTTTTGACAAGGGAGTGGACTTAACTCCTACACTCGAGGAGTACTCAACTTTGATGTGCTTCACATCACCCATATCAATCATCTACCAGAATGTCCGACTTGACTCTGCAAGTGTAAAAATAAGACTCGACAAGCTATTAGGAATCCCTACTCGTGTCAAGGAGGGTGACTACATTTGGTGTTGGTCGGATATCGAGGCACGATTTCAGCTATCAAATGGAGCTAGGCGCTTAAGGATTCTGGCCTTCGCCATTGTACGATTCGTCTTTTTTCCGAGGATGAGAAACGCCATCGACTCTTCAGCAGCCAACATCTTTTACGAGATGGAGGTAAATGCCATCAATCCTACAACAGCCATCTTGGCCGAGACCTTTCGTTCCTTAGACTCCTGCCGAAGGAAGGGGAAAGGGAGGCTCACCTGCTGCGCCCAGCTATTGATAGTATGGTTGATCAGCCACTTCAAGCAAATTCCTGATCAATCCATCTTCTTCGAGAGCTACATCAGGTCGTGCCCTCTGCTCAGAGTTATCAATGCAATGACCACAGATAAATGGGAGATGGAAAATAAAGACGTCTGGATCAACCGATTCATCAACCTCTCAGAGGAAGACTTCAGTTGGCATGCCAAGTGGCTACGAACCTCCGATCCTATCGTCTGCTGTGGACCCCTACCTTGGGTTCCTCTAAATCGGAGCTTGGGGATGTGCTCACTACTGCCCTGCCCTCGTACTCAGGCAGTTTTGCATCACCCAGATCATTCCAGTAACATTCGGCATGACGAAAACGGATCTACCACACACCAGAGAGAATCAGAACATCCAGTTGTACGCCCTAGACTGGGCCAACCCCTTTTGTCTCAAAGGACGTGTCGCCCCTGCCGCAACAATACCGCAATATCCACAATGGAGGTTGCAGCGAGTCAACGGCAATGTCTTGCCTCACCCAGAAAATCAGAAACTGATAGAAGAGGAAGGAGAATCGCAAGTAAGTGGAGGAATGGATGCCATGGCTTACGCGCAAGTGGTAGAACAAATGCGAGCAGCGCAGGAAGAGCGAGATCTAATGACAGAGGAAAGAGATACTGCCGAAGCACGTCAATGCTACGCAGAAGTCCAGAAGAATGAGGTACACCGGCGTCATAGGGATTTTGTCCGGATACAAGCAGTAAAACAGAAGGTGGCCCTCAGGGCCTTCAATGAACGCTTGAGCAGCGAAACCCGCAAGAAAGAAGCTTCGAGTGCCATAATCCAAGACAAGGATTCAACGATAAGGGTCTTGACTACTCGAACAGATCTAGGAGATAGGAAGAGCCAGGCATTGCAAAACTGAATTACCGCCTTAGAAGCTGAGATAGAAATGCAGAAAGGGGAGATGGCTTCGATGGAGTACCTTTGGCAGGAGAACTCTGACGCCCAAGATTGACGCCTTTAGGGAAAGGCTCGGATATCGGCAAACCTTTTCTTTTAGCTAGGACCCCTAATTTCATCTATCTTAGCCATTTTTGATGAACTTAGGTAGTTGGCAAGTTTACCATACTTTTGTAAACACTTTAATAAAGTCGTACTCTTTCGGATATTTATTAAAATCGCCTATCTTTTTCATATCAATTATCCATCCCAAATATAACTCAAAAGACCATCGCAAAAAGAAAAAGAAAATCCCTCCGAGATAAACACAATCTTTTCACTAAAAAACCAGAAAAATCAGACCAAGCAATATATAGCCAAGTAGCCCTCGCTCATGACCCTATCCTTTTAGTTTATCACAAGAACTTCCGAGTTCATAGCATAGATCGACGTCCCTCCCCTTGGTTGGGTTCACTAGGCATCAGGCCCTACAGCGTTGAAAGCATAATGTGAAAAGAGATCCCCCTAGCATGACGGCGTTGGTTGCCCCTACTGATTTGGGTTTCGCCGTTAGCATCTCAGATTTGCGTCATATCATTGGAATGTATAGAGGCTTCCTTCGTATCTCGCCAACGACCAGGATATCTCGCCTCCGCGACCACCCTGAAAATATCAAATGAAAGTACAAGCCAGAAAAGCGAATGAGCAAATGTGGAGACCTCGGGATTGCACATCACCTGTGTATCTTCATTTATACTCACTGTTTCTGTGTTTTTCCCTTTTTTCAGGTTCACCATAGCTCCTCGGAAGCAAGCTACTCCGCACAGGCTCCCTTTGACTAGACTTCAAAAGCGAAAAATGACTGAACCGGCCAAGACCGATGAAGCACTGACCGCTAGAATTGCTGAGTTAGAGGAGCAAGTTAGGATCACTACGGAAAGGGCCGCCAGGGCCGAAAAGGAAAGAGATGAAGCTGTCACCGAGTTGCCACCGGGTTTCGATCCCCCTCAAACAAACAGACCTTCCCCTTTACTCACCGTCGCAGGACCTTCGGTACTCCCACCCCTGTCCGGCCCCCCGGGCCGTTGGAGATGGGTTAGTCCCTTCACTGTACCCAACGCTGCAAGTCCTCCAGTTAAGGCGGGTGAAGAGATCTCCCCGTCGCTTCAGCACCTTTCAATCAACCCTGCTGTGGACCCCAGCAAGAGCCAGGCCCACCCAGAGAATCCGTATCTCCCTCCTATTCCTCCGAGCACAGTTCCCGGACCTGTGGGAACTCAGCTCCTCACTTTCAACTCAGCACAACCGCAGTTCTCATCAGGACTGGCACTACCCTTCGGTTCCAACCCCATCGGGGCCGAGCAACCGAAAAATGATCGGCTAAACCTACTTGAGGAAAGGCTCCGAGCAATTGAAGGGGCTGATCCATTTGACCCTACCGGCCCTGCCGATATGTATATGGTCCCCGGGATTGTCGTACCCCCGAAGTACAAAATCCCTGACTTCGAAAAATATACTGGGGTAGAGTGCCCAAAGACCCATCTCAGAGCATACTGCAACAAGATGGCAGAGGTAATCCACAATGAGCCGTTGTTGATTCATCTCTTCCGGGAAAGCTTGACCAAGCACGCCCTGACATGGTATATGGGGCTAGATCGAGCCAGGATCAGGACATGGAGAGACTTATCCGACGCATTCTACCGGCAATATAAGTTCAATATGGAGGTAGCACCCGACCGCGCTGATCTGCAAAGCATGGAAAAGAAAGTCGGCGAGTCCGTAAAAACCTATGCTCAGAGATGGAGGGAGGTGGCCTCACGGATCTCTCCACCCTTAAGCGACAAGGAACTCCTGTCGATCTTCTTGCACACCTTCAAGGCTCCCTACTACACCTACCTGATCTCAAACCCCTCAAATAGCTTCTCCGATATGGTCCTAATTGCCGAAAGAGTCGAGCAAGGAATTAAGTCAGGACGAATCTTGCCTTCAGCATCGGAATCTGCGCCCAGGAAAGCACCTATCATAAAAAGAGACGTTGGATTTGTGGCTCCCCAAGCTCATCAGGGGCAGCCATTTCCACCACCTCCACCTTATTTATCGCCCTACCCTCTGCCGTCATTATATCAACCTACCTACTTTCCTTTCACCTCGCCGCCTGTTGCCAATATCGCGCCTCAAAGCCCTACGCATTTCCCATCAGTACAAGCATCACAACCCATGCAACCCAAGCCATATAACCCACCAAAAAACCCAAATAACCAAAACACGACAAACAATCGGTGGAGCCGAGAGCCTCCACCTCCTCTTCCTCTTCCTGCAGGAGAAATCTACAAACATCTCTTGGCAGCCGGACAGATCGTATCGGTGCCGGCTCAGCCTCAATTGCCTCCTTACCCGAAGTGGTATGATCTCAACGCGAGGTGTGAATACCACGCTGGAGCCCCAGGTCACACTCTGGAAAACTGCTTCGCATTTAAAGCCAAAGTCCAGCACTTGATCAAGAGTGGGTGGGTATCTTTCGAAGGGTTAGCAAAAGGACCCAACACATCCACCAACCCTCTTCCCAATCATGCCCAGGGAAAGGGAGGAGTGAACGCCATCTCGGCAGGAGAAAGAAACGACCTTCTCTTTTCCGCATCAAGCTGGCCACAGGAACAACTTTTCCTGGCCCTAACTCGAGGAGGACACTTGCCATACTCGGAGAGCAATCCAAGTGGCTGCATGTACTGCGAGGAAAGCGACGATCACAAAATCTAAAACTACAAGGTGTTCGCAGAAAGGGTGGTACAACTCTCGCATCTCGGGGTGATCCAAACCCAGAAAGCAACCCACGAGGGGAGATCCATTAACGCCATCGGAGACGGATTTCCTATCTCGCATAACGCCAAGGGAACTCCACTCCCAATCCTCCGAAAGAAGGGATCGACTTCGTCGGGCAAACGATTCTCCAAACGCCGCGACGAGGGCGATCGCGAGATTGATACTTTGGGCCAACCTTCTGGGAGATTCGATTACCTCATCAGGTATTCGGCGCCACCCTCCTATGGTGGCCCAGCACCATCACTACCTTCTTGGGAACCCTCAGACTCCGAATCATACCCTTTACCGATGTGGTCGCTCCCTCTGTTTCCTTTGAAGGAAATCTACACAAGCCTCTTGGCAGAGGGACAGATTATGCCATCCCCACTCCCGTCTCAATCCACTCCTTACCCTAGCTGGTATGATCCAAAGGTTAGCTGCGAATATCACGCCGGAACCAGAGGGCACTCCTTGGAGGATTGTTATGCCTTTAGAGAAAAGGTCGAGCACCTAACTAAACAAGGGCGAATCTCACCCCATGGATTAGCAAAGGATCCTGCTGTGACAATGGGTCCCCTACCGCACCATAATTCGGGGATGGGCGACATTGCTTCCGTAGGAATCAACTTTCCTCGCCCTTCGATGGAAGAAACACCCAACGAAGAGTTGTTCTTCGCTCTAGCTAACAACGCTTATCTACCATTCCCGGGGAATAATCAGGCCCAATGCCTCTTCTGCCAAGGGGAAAGCAAGCATGACATCCAGGATTGTGGACTCTTTCGGCAAAAAGTCAAGCAACTCACCACATTCGGAGTCATCCAAACTAAAGGAGAAGCCCGAGGAACCATCAATGCCATCGGGGACCACTCTCCAGCACCATATTCCTTCGAATATGTGGCTCAGACAGGGGACACCTCCACAACCCCACGCAAGGTAGTGTTCACATTAGCTGTGAATACTCCTAGCCGAGACCTGCACGCGGTCCCATTCGACTACGGGTACACGGTAGTCACCACCCCTCCTACAGTCACGCCAATAGGACCCACTATCGGTGAAACCTCTCATATCGGGGGCATGACCCGCACCGGGAGATGTTACATCTCGGAGGAAGTAGAGAAGCAACGACAAGCTAAAGGGAAAACCCTGTGATTCGCGAGGAAACGCTAGAGGAAACACAAGGTTTGAGCCAACCTGTAACCGCGGACGAGACGGCTGAGTTCCTCAAAATCATGAAACAGAGCGAGTTCAGCATCATCGAACAACTGAAGAAAACCCCAGCTCGCATTTCCATCATGGAGCTGATACTTACTTCAGAGGCTCATCGCCAAGCTCTCCTGAAAGTCTTGAAGCAAGCCTTCGTAACTAAGGATATCACTACAGAAGGGGTGGAAAACCTTGTCGGAAGGATTCAGGCCCTCAGCGGCATTTCCTTCTCTGAAGAAGAGATCGACCCCTCAGGAAAAGATCACAACAAGGCCCTATACATCACGGTAGAATGTAAGGGACACGTCATAGCCAAGGCCCTCATCGACAATGGGTCAGCGCTGAATGTCATGCCCAGGCACGTCCTCGAGCAACTACCGGTCGATTTTTCTCACATGAAACCTAGCGGAATGATGGCTAGGGCTTTCGATGGCACCACTCGAGAGATCATCGGAAACTTCGAATTGGACATGGTCATTGGGCCCCACACCTTCGCCCTGACATTCCAGATCATGGAAATCCAACCTGCTTACAGCATGCTACTGGGACGACCTTGGATCCACTCAGCAGGGGCAGTCCCCTCTTCTCTGCATCAGTGCCTCAAGTACGTCAAGGATAATGCCTTAGTCATGATAAAGGCAGAAGAGGCCCTGATCTTGGCTAAGCACGCCTCCGTGCCTTACATCAAAACTGCCGAAACCTTAGAGAGCTCGTTCCAAGCCTTCGAAATCGTCAACACAGACTGGATCAAGGAGGGGTCCCTTGTGGGCAAAGCCTCAAAATCTGAGACAGCCGGAACCACCCCTAAACCAATGCTGGAAGGAAGTTTCCAATTGGGAAAATGGCTCGGCGCCAAGCTACAAGGATCCAAAGGATGGTCGCCTCCGAAGAGCTTCGGAGACCGTTTTGGGTTAGGGTACCAACCGGGCAAAGCCGATTTCGTTAGAATTGCCCAAGAAAAGAAAGAAAAGCAGCTGGCTAAGCTATTCGGACGTTCTGCGCCAGGGGGCAAGATGTCAATCCCCCATATCAGAACTACATTCCCCTTCGCCGCCGAAACCATCAATGGAAATCCTGTCAAGGTATCGGACCTCCGTATCTGCACTCTAGGAGAAGAGGGATCGTCGTCTGGTTCAGTCATTTTCGTTAAGAAGTCAGGGGAGTCTGTGTGCAACTGGACCATCACCATGCTTCCGGATGTCTCTCCGTAATTACTTCTTTTAGAAAAACACATGTTTGCACGTTTTCTTACGAAAACCTTTTTGTAGGAACTCACGTTCCCCTTCTGTTAAAAATCAAATATATATGCAATTTTCATTTTACGCATCTCTTTTTCGCATTTTTTTTATTTCAGGATGAATGTTAGTTCAGATTGTCATGATAAAACTTATGTCTTTATTGGCGAAGAAATCATCGCTACGACTGAAGACAAAGCAGAAATCTCCGACGAACTGGCCCGTTTACTGGAAAGTTCAGAAAAGGAAGTAACCCCTCATCAGGAGGAATTGGACGAAGTAAGCTTGGGGGCAAGCAATGAGAATCAAAAGTTGGTCAAGATCGGGACTACCTTGGATACGACTCAGAGAGAAAGGTTGATTTCTCTCCTCAAAGACTACTCCGACGTATTTGCATGGTCATACGCCGACATGCCAGGTCTTGATCCCGGGATAGTTGAGCATCGTATCCCATTAAAGCCCGAGTTTAGACCTGTCAAGCAAAAACTTCGGAGAATGCATCCAGACATCCTTCTGAGAATCAAAGAAGAAGTTACCAAGCAACTGGACGCGGGTTTTCTGAGAGTTGCCGAGTACCCATAATGGATCGCCAACATAGTGCCAGTGCCTAAGAAAGATGGGAAGGTTCGCATGTGCGTGGACTTTCGGGATCTCAATCGAGCCAACCCTAAGGATGACTTCCCACTTCCCCATATCGACATCTTGGTGGATAGTGCCGCCGGAAATGACATGTTCTCCTTCATGGACGGATTTTCCGGGTACAATCAGATCAAGATGGCACCCGAGGACAGTGAAAAGACGACCTTTATCACCCCTTAGGGAACCTTCTGCTACAAAGTGATGCCCTTCGGATTAAAGAACGCAGGAGCCACGTACCAACGTGCTGCCGTCACCCTTTTCCATGACATGATGCATAAAGAGTTGGAAATCTATGTCGACGACATGATAGCCAAATCTCGCGGCGCGCAAGACCATGTAGACATCCTGAAGAAGGTATTCGAAAGGTTGAGGCAATTTCGGCTAAGGCTAAACCCAGCTAAATGCACCTTTGGAGTAACCTCCGGAAAGTTATTAGGATTCATCGTCAGTAACAAAGGCATAGAAGTGGATCCTGATAAGATAAAAGCAATTCAAGAGCTACCCGCTCCCAGCACTGAAACGGAAATACGAAGCTTCTTAGGACGCATCAACTACATCGCGCGCTTTATCAGCCAGTTAACACTTACTTGTGAGCCGATGTTCAAAATGCTAAGGAAACACGGAGAAGCGGAATGGGACGGAGACTGTCAGAAAGCCTTCGAGAAAATCAAGACGTACCTGCAAAACCCGCCGGTACTGGTTCCCCCGACGCCAGGACGACCCTTGCTCATGTACCTAACAGTCACGGCTAGCACCATGGGCTGCGTTTTGGGACAGCACGATGAGTCGGGAAGACGTGAACAAGCCATCTACTACCTCAGCAAGAAATTCAATGAGTGCGAGATGCGCTACTCCATGTTAGAACGAACATGTTGCGCCCTAGCATGGTGCACCCGAAGACTTCGACAGTACATGTTGTATTACACGACATGGCTAATCTCTCGCATGGATCCGCTGAAGTACATCTTCGAAAAACCGTACCTATCGAGTCGCATTTGCAGATGGCAAGTCTTATTAGCTGAGAAAGCGATTAAGGCAAGCACCCTCGCCGATCACTTGGCTGATCATGCCTCGGATGAGTATGAGTCGTTGAGCTTTGACTTCCCCGATGAGGACATCATAGCAGTTGAGGATGAAATCGTAGAGGATCTTCAAGAAGACGACTGGTGGACCATGTTCTTCGACGGCGCGGTGAACCTCTCAGGTAAGGGAGTGGGAGCCGTAGTCATAGCCCCAGACGGCCGTCAATTCCCTGTAGCATGCAAGTTGAACTTCCCCTGCACTAATAACATCGCTGAGTATGAGGCATGTATCAGTGGTCTCGCGGCAGCCATCGACCTAAAAGTAAAGAAGCTCCGGATCTTCGGCGATCCAGCACTCGTCATCTACCAAGCCCAGGACCTCTGGCAGACACGGGATTCCAAGCTCATCCCTTATCAAAGGTTACTCACTCAGCTCGCGCGGGAATTCGAGGAAACCAAGTTCGACCGAGTTGACCGAGAAAAGAACCGCTTCGCAGACGCATTAGCCACCTTGGCCTCCATGTTCAAACTAGAGTGTGGAGTAATGCTTCAGCCTTTGAGGGTAGAGGTAAAGGAAACGCCGGCATGCTGTGTCACCTTGGAAGAGGAAGCCGATGGGAAGCCTTGGTTCCACGACTTAGTACAATTCATCAGAAACCGGGAACATCCACCGGGGGCAAGCCGGGTTAGCAAAAGGACCCTCCAGCGTTTAGCCCTAGACTTCTATCTTGACGGCGAAGTTTTATACAAAAGAAGAGCTGATGGAGCTTTGCTTCGCTGCATCACTATGACCGAGGCGAAAAGAATCATAACGGAAATCCACGAAGGGGTGTGTTCCACACATGCTAGTGGGCACATGATGGCCAGACAGATAATGAGGCAAGGCTACTTTTGGCTCACCATCGAACGGGATTGCATCAACTACTTCCGGAAGTGCCACAAGTGTCAAGTTTACGCGGACCATATCCACGTCTCTCCAGCCCCTCTCTTCAACATGACATCGCCTTGGCCTTTCGCGATGTGGGGAATCGACATCATCGGCCAAATTCACCCGACAGCCTCTAATGGCCATCGCTTCATCCTCGTAGCGATCGACTACTTCACCAAGTGGGTAGAGGCCGCCTCTTACTCCAACGTCACACAGAAGACGACTATGCGTTTCATCGAAAGAAACATCATCTGCCGTCACGGAGTCCCAGAAACCATCATCACGGACAACGGCTCCAATCTCAATGGGAAAATGATCGACGATTTTTGCCAACATTGGAAGGTGAAGCACCGAAACTCATCTCCATATCGACCAAAAATGAATGGCGCAGTTGAAGCAGCAAACAAAAACCTAAAAAAAGATCATCCAAAAGATGGTAATCACTCACAAGGACTGGCATGACATGCTTCCCTTCGCATTGCATGCCTACCGGATAGCAACCCGTACATCTACAGGGCCAACTCCCTACTCATTAGTTTACGGCATGGAAGCCGTAATTCCCCTTGAAATAGAAATCCCTTCTCTCAGAATCCTGGCAGAGTCTGAAGTAGAAGAATCAGATTGGGCAAGAGTGAGGTACGAGCAGCTGAACCTCCTTCCCGAAAAGCGCTTGGCCGCTATCTGCCATGCACAATTATATCAGCAAAGAATGGCCAACGCTTATGACAGGAAAGTGCGACCTCGCAAGTTCGAGGCTGGGGATTTAGTACTGAAGAAGATTCTCCCTCATCAGGAGGCCAGTCAAGGAAAGTGGGCCCCCAAATATGAGGGCTCGTATCTAGTTAAAAGTGCATTCTCAGGGGGTGCCCTAATGCTAACCAACATGGACGGAGACGATCTCCTAAGACCGGTGAATGCCGATGCAGTCAAGATATACTACGCCTGAAGTGTCACAGGTTACACGTTCGGCCAGATCAGCGACATAGGGTTTTATCATGACAATCTAATACAAACGTTTGTTCTGAAATTAATAAAACAAGTTTTTTTCAGGAGATGCGTATGATTTTAAAACTTTGTTATCCTCTTTCGTTAAACGTGTGAGATGACAAAAGGAGGTATGGCATAGATGGCTCCCCAGGAGTAGCTCGAGACGTAAGACGCGTCCCTTAGACTAACGCCACTAATCAATTTTAAATTTTGCAGCGGCGTATAGTCTCATCTTGGCATCACGAGAAGACCACGGAGCTTCCGCTCGTAGCGACTCTTGGAGGGCCGCAACGGGCCACCTTCAAGAGCAAATCAGGAAAGATTTTAAGGCAAACTGTCGCCATCTAAAGCGAAATTCTTTTTCCTGCAGTGCGACCAGCACAACCGGTATCGCGAACAACCGTTCTCGAAGGACTAAATGTTGAACCAAAGTCACAAAGCTCATCCTAAGCCGGCCAAGTCGTCGAAACGCTAGCAAAGTCGGCTCCCATCTCCGTTCACCTATTCGGAGGAGCTCATCGCCAAAACACCGTGGTCGCACAGTGCAACATTACAGGCAACAACTCCTGGGAAAAGCACGACAAAAAGTCGTCCTCCTGGGGTCACCATCAACATACTTAATGCGGTCTTGTTCAAGAAGGTTCCGGCATCCGCACCATGATCAATACGGTGTATCCTTTAATCGAGAGACAGCCAGGCTATAAGTATCACCCACGCCAAGGCGAGAGCTGCAGCAACACATCTAAAAACAAAGCTATCATCAATCGACATCCGACCTAAGTCACGCTCAATGACCCACGAGTGGCCCGTCTAAAAGGGAGAGCTTAAAAACTTATCAATCACATTCCTTTTGCCAAAAATCATCTCGCATTTACTCCTCATTAGTTCTTGCCGCATCGTTTTTTTCAGGAACTGGGTCACCCCCATTCGATGCCCGCATAAGGACGGTAAGCATGTGCCCTTGCAGCCCCGCTGCACATTACGGGAACAGAGGGTTTTCCCCTTTATCCCCAAGCAATCACGAAGCCCATCAACAAAGGTCTAGCAAGGGCCGGTAAGCAAGTATACCCAGTGCGGATCCCATTTTCCCTTCGACCGGGATCAGCGGTTCCCATAAAGCAGCTGAAAAAGAAACCAATCAGCACACCGAAGCGAAGCATCCCGGAACCGGGGACCACGTCATAGGCACCCTCGAAAAGTCGAGTTAAAAGAAGGGAGAATCCCTGAACTTATCTCTTTTTTCGTTTTAAATTAATTTCTCTGTTTGTTGTCCCCTCTGCATCTCACAGGGACCGGAAGCATCTCGCTGTCATCCGCGTGAAGCTCGTGGAAGACGCCCTTGCAGCCCCGCTGCACACCTTAGGGGAGTCCATCTTTCTTTCCCCTTTTATTTAAAATTGTTTTCATTCTTACTCGATTTGATAGCTTTAAGCCGAGTACGGTCGTCTGGCCCACTGGGGGCAACCTTAGATTCTCATTAGAACGTTGCAAGTAGGTCATCCCCCACATCTAGCAATCAAGTCTTCTAGCAATCAAACCATTGAGCAATCAAACCCTCAATCAATCAAAAATCAAAAAAAATCGATCAAAATCCCTCTTTAGCCCGGCTAAAACAAAAGCATACTGCTCTTATAGGCATTTTCATGCATCGCATAGGTCAGAAATATTCAATCCCTCTGTTAAATCAAGCATCTATCCAAATTACGTGCCATGCATGATATTACCTGTTTGCTCTTATATCCACGGTTTGTTCCGACGTAAGCAGTCACAAACAAATCCCGGTAAGCATTTTCGAGCCATCGCGGCGTATCCTTCATGAGTGTAAGGGCCTGACTAGATACTAGTTGAGTTCGCATAATATCCAGGGTACATGCGCAATTAGACATGGGATAGCTATGAAATGACGTGGGACTTTTACAATTTTCTCCACTTTTTTCGTTTCTTTACTCTTTCCACCACGTATGTCATCACTCCCCAAACCAACAATATCACTCATACCCCGGGAGCCAAAGAGCAGTTTCAGCTAAAATTGCCAGCCGGAAGTAAAAGCACGCCAAGTTCAAGTTCACAACGAAGGAGACTGAAAAGGGCGCCAGGAGATCGCTAAGGACTATCACCGAAGAAGCAGCAACTACGAAGGCCGAGGCCTCGAGACAGAAGGGGAAGAGATCAAGACGAAGGCTGTGCTTGCTCTGCTCTGTTGCATTTCAAAATCAAATCAAAAAAAAAAAGGAGAGAGAAAAGAGAGAAAAGAAAAAAAAAGGAAGAAAAGAAAGGAGAGAGGGAAAAGGGAAAAGAAAAGAAAAAAGAAAATGCTCAGAGACCTTCGGATAAAACAAACAATCGAAGAGACAAAGCAAGCATAGCCCGGGGACAACTCAATTCGAGAAATCTCAAAGAAAACTTTCCCCAGTGAACTCGAGTAAAAAGGCCCAAGGCCAACTCAAGAAATCTCAAAGCAACCTTCCCCAGTGAACTCGAGCAAAAAAGGCCCAAGGCCAACTCGAGAAATCTCGAAGCATCCTTCCCTAGGAAAGGCCCAAGGCCCCACTCGACACACCGCAAGCAGCGAACCGCAAAGCAGCAACGACGCTCCCCCAATGAAGACTCGAGAAAAGGGCCCCTAGCCGACGGGAAAATGACATCCCTAGCAAAACATCGCCCACATCAGGGCCAATCAGCAAAGCATCGCCCACATCAGGGCCAATCAGCAAAACATCGCCCACATCAGGGCCAATCAGCAAAACATCGCCCACATCAGGGTCAATCAAGCAAAACATCGCCCACATCAGGGCCAATCAGCAAAACATCGCCCACATCAGGGCCGATCAGCAAAACATCGCCCACATCGGGGCCAATCAGCAAAGCATCACTCATCAAAAGCCTTCCAACTCCTCGGCAAAGCAATCTTTTCCCAAAACAAACTCCTTTCCGGACTTTTCATGTCCCTTCATTCTTTTCCGTAAAAGACCCATCGATTATTAGAACGCCCATGCATGTGCATCTTCATTCGAAGTCTATTCACTCGGATTGACATTGCGAACTGTAAATTATGTATCATGTTAGCAGCATCTTTATGAGTGTAAAAATACTTAGCCTTGTTTCAGAGAGTGAGTGCAAAGACTAATATCAGGTGAGGACTACTTACGGCTGCAAATCGTGGGAAAGTCTTGTCCTTGGGGTCGTTACCTCCTGAGCAGGACGCAGACGCATTCTAGATTCGTATCAAGGCCGCTAGCATTAGCATTCTTCTCCTCCCAGAGTGACAGCATAGTTTAGATTTCAGCATAGCATCTTCTCCTCCCAGAGTGACAGCATAGTTTAATTTCCAGCATAGCATCTTCTCCTCCCAGAGTGACAGCATAGTTTAATTTCCAGCATAGCATCTTCTCCTCCCAGAGTGACCTTAGTTTAAGTTTCCGCATTTCGCGTCGTCTCCTACGGGAATCGACGTTTTCTTTAGATTTCAGCATAGCATCTTCTCCTCCCAGAGTGACAGCATAGTTTAGCTTCCAGCACAACATCTCCTCCTCCCAGAGTGACCTTAGTTTAAGTTTCTGCATTTCGCGTCGTCTCCTACGGGAATCGACGTTCTTTTGATTTCAGCATAGCATTCTCCTCCTCCCAGAGTGACAGCATAGTGTAGCTTCCAGCGTAGCGTTTCTTCTCCTCCCAGAGTGACAACATAGCGTAGATCTACCTTTTTCAGCTTTAGCATTTCTTCCCCTCTCAGAGTGATATCCTTCGCATAATTCTACATTTCTGCATAATTATTTTCTTCCTCTTAGAGTTGACATCATTAGGGCGAAACGTTCGTACATCTACGAATAGCGCGTCATCCTCCCTAGGCAACGTCTGTTGCGTGTCAGACCCCCCAGTGGAGCGGTCATTTACGTTGTCGTAAAATCACTTTTCATCCCTAGCAGAGTAGTCATCATTTACACTTCCTGCAACTTATGTTTCTCTCAATACCCGAGTAGATCTAAGCTTATATCTTTGCAGGATCAACAACCTATCTCCTCCTCCCAGAGCGACATCAAGCAATCACCTGTTAATCCCTAGTGATGACAACAGCAATTTCCTCCTCCCAGAGTGACAACAATCAATCTCCTCCTCCCAGAGTGACGGTAAGTAATCACCTTTTACCCCCAGTGGTAGCATCAATCAATCTCCTCCTCCCAGAGCGATATCAATCAAACTACCTCCTCCCAGAGCGACATCATCACTGTAGGTTTGAGGTAAGACCTGTTGTGTCGCCAAAATTCGGATATATATAGGGGCGGCTTTCTTTACTGCTTATCAAATCCTTCGATAAGACAGTAAAGAGGGGGCAACTGTTGATACCCAAATTTTGACGCCATTTTTAATCAATTTTAGCATTTCTGTCATTTATTTAATTTACTGTCATTTTTACTTGATTTACAGTCATCTGTAGTTAGTTTACTATCGCTAGCATTTTTAGGTGTTTCGTTGCATTTTTGCATCGTCGTTAGCATCGTCAGCTTTCGAAATCGCATTTTCAATTTTTCGGCATGCATTTTCATTATTATTATTAATATTATTTTTAGCCTAAAAAATCACGTTTTAGACTATCCGGCAGTCGTATGCTAGTTTTTCTGCATTTTTGGTCATCTCACGAATTTTAGGATTTCTAGGGTTTTAGCGCATTTTTTAGTATTTTTATTATTTTATTAATATTTTTATTCGAGCTTTTATTGGACCCGAGTAAGTCTGCTCGAACCACAGCTTGACTTTTAAATGTTTTCCATCAACTAGTTGCTAGCTTTTTTTCTGCTCGCAACGGTATACAACGTTTCGTGTAATTTTCGGCGTAACGTTTTTATTTTTCCGTTCCCGCGTTTCGCGCTTTTGAACGCGAAAATAAACGCGTCAAACGCGAAATTTTCATGCTTCGCTGTATACGGTTAAAGCCGTCATATTTTTCTCTACGCGCTGGTACCCTCGGTTCGAAAAGTCCGAACGTTTGCTCGTCAGACTTGGCTCGAGGCCATTTAAATAGCATAAATGACCATTTAATCTCAACCATTGATCTTGGTCAACTAGAAATAGTCAACCAAATCAATGGTTGAGCATTTAAGTGTGCCATGCACACGAGAACAGCATGGGAACGGATGAACAGGAGAGCGAGCCACCGAGCTGCCTGCTCCGACCTCCTGTCCCGTCCAAACCGTTTCCCGTCCCCTCGTCAATCATCACACAGCAGCCTAGACCCTCCACCTCACGGCCGTAGCCCCGCCACCGCGACCAAGCGGCCTCCACGCGCACAGCCGCGTCCCTCTCCTCACGCGTTTGAAGCCTATAAATACAAGTCACTGTCTTCATTCAAACGGGCACCAAAATCGCAAGAAACCCTTGCTCCTTCTCCCTCTTGATCAGCTTGCTCATATTGAGCGACAATCGTCCAGTTCAAAGTTTGAAACGTGAGCTTTCTCTCTCTAGCTCATCTTCGGTTTTTCTGCGCAAGTTTTCTTTAATTTCGTTTGGCTTGATTTTGAGCAAATAAATTGATTGTTTTTGTGCTATTAATTCACATACGTAATGTAGATTAAATACATGCTTTCAATTTTGAAAATCGTTGGCTAGATTGTTCGAATTAATTAGTTTTCGATAATTAACGGTTCGGTCGTTTTTCGAAATTAAATTTTGTACGAGTCAAACTCAAAATCGAGGTTTATACGGTCGGAAAGTCGTCGAAGAGACGAACATTTCGGTACGTCCATTTTTCAAAACGGCCAAGTGTGGCCGGAGTTGGGTCGCCGGCAGTAGCTCCGGCGACCAAGGGAGGGGGTGATGAATAGTGCCATGCCTATTCATCACACGGCGCCGTTTAGGCCCCCCTCCCAAGTTTTTAAAGTTTTCAATTAGGTCCCTCCGATTTTTAATTCTTTCCGAAATTTCAAATCGCAAGTTTTTCGTAAAAATAATTCATACGCATCGTACGTTAATTTCTCGTATTATCAACTGTTTAATTTTCTGCACTTATCAACTGTTTAATTTTCTGCACTTATCAACTGTTTAATTTTCTGCACTTATCAACTGTTTAATTTTCTGCACGTATCAACTGTTTAATTTTCTGCACTTATCAACTGTTTTAATTCTTAGCACTTTAAATTTCCGCACTTTATTTTCTGCAATTTAAAAATTCAGTTATTTATTGTTACCGCCTACATGGACGGTCGCACTTTAATTTCCGCAATATCAACTGCTTTAATTTTTCGCAAAACTGCTGGAAATCCTTCCGCAATATCAACTGTTTTATTTTCTGCAAATATCAATTGTTTTATTTTCCGCAATATCAACTGCTTTAATTTTTCGCACAACTGCTGGAAATCCTTCCGCAAATATCAACTGTTTTATTTTCTGCAAATATCAATTGTTTTATTTTCCGCAATATCAACTGCTTTAATTTTTCGCACAACTGCTGGAAATCCTTCCGCAAATATCAACTGCTTTATTTTCTGCAAATATCAATTGTTTTATTTTTCGCAAATATCAACTCTCTACTTTCTGCAAATTATCCAACTGTTAAATTCTCGTATGCTTAAAATCAATCATTTTTCGCATGCAATCAACGTAGATATTAAATTCTCCCATGCGTAAAATCAATCATTCTTCGCATGCAATCACGTAGATGTTAGATTCTCACATGCTTAAAATCAATCATTTTTCGCATGCAATCAACGTAGCATTTTAATTCTCACATGCTTAAAATCAATCATTTTTCGCATGCAATCAACGTAGCATTTTAATTCTCACATGCGTAAAATCAATCATTCTTCGCATGCAATCACGTAGATGTTAGATTCTCACATGCTTAAAATCAATCATTTTTCGCATGCAATCAACGTAGCATTTTAATTCTCACATGCTTAAAATCAATCATTTTTCGCATGCAATCACGTAGCATTTTAATTCTCACATGCGTAAAATCAATCATTCTTCGCATGCAATCACGTAGATGTTAGATTCTCACATGCTTAAAATCAATCATTTTTCGCATGCAATCAACGTAGCACTGTTAAAATTCTCACATGCTTAAAATCAATCATTTTTCGCATGCAATCAACGTAGCATTTTAATTCTCACATGCATAAAATCAATCATTCTCCGCATGCAATCACGTAGATATTAGATTCTCACATGCTTAAAATCAATCATTTTTCGCATGCAATCAACGTAGCATTTTAATTCTCACATGCGTAAAATCAATCATTCTTCGCATGCAATCACGTAGATGTTAGATTCTCACATGCTTAAAATCAATCATTTTTCGCATGCAATCAACGTAGCATTTTAATTCTCACATGCTTAAAATCAATCATTTTTCGCATGCAATCACGTAGATGTTAGATTCTCACATGCTTAAAATCAATCATTTTTCGCATGCAATCACGTAGCACTGTTAAAATTCTCACATGCTTAAAATCAATCATTTTTCGCATGCAATCAACGTAGCATTTTAATTCTCACATGCGTAAAATCAATCATTCTTCGCATGCAATCACGTAGATGTTAGATTCTCACATGCTTAAAATCAATCATTTTTCGCATGCAATCACGTAGCATTTTAATTCGCACATGCTTAAAATCAATCATTTTTCGCATGCAATCACGTAGCATTTTAATTCGCACATGCTTAAAATCAATCATTTTTCGCATGCAATCACGTAGCATTTTAATTCTCACATGCTTAAAATCAATCATTTTTCGCATGCAATCACGTAGCATTTTAATTCTCACATGCTTAAAATCAATCATTTTTCGCATGCAATCACGTAGCACTGTTAAAATTCTCACATGCGTAAAAGCAATCATTTTTCGCATGCAATCACCATAGCATTTAAATTCTCGTATGTGTAAAAATCAATCATTTTTCACATACGATCAACCCAACATTTAAATTTCGTATGCGTAAAATCAATCATTTATCGCATGCAAATCAGCTCAGCATTTAAATTCTCGTATGCGTAAAATCCATCATTTTTCGCATACAAACAACTGTCATCATTTTTGTCAAACCCAGCATCTCACTTTCGTATACGCAAAATTCATCATTTCTCGTATGCAATCAACTGTCATTTAACTTTTCGCACTCATAAAATTGTTTACTTCTTTCTCAAGCTATCACTAATACTCTCACTTTGTAGGTTTTAAATTCAAGCTTCGCTCGAAAGTACGCCTTTCGATTCCCTTTTATTTATTCAGCGCTTTTTCGTAAAATAGCAGTCGTACGCATGATATATAGAACTGTTAGAATTAAAATCAACCCACATGAACAACGTGTTTAAAGAGTCGCTTCAAATGCCATATTCATGTGATTTTAAATTCTCGCATATATTGACTGCATGTACATGGGGACTTTCGATCCCACATCAGTTTTCCACTTCAAAAACCAATCATTTAAAATTGGTACTCTGTTACCAATCCATGATAGGTTCACATAGCAATCAATCTAATCATGCATGGCCCGATGATGAAATAAGAGGGCGCTCATTCAGTCTTACAGAAAATTCAGTCCCATCACGTTACGGTCAAGAATAATAGACTGATCTTGATAAACGGTAACCCCGTCCGAAAGATCTTTTTTATTATTTTTGAATGGTCCCGATTGTGGAAAAGGCTAAAGTGACGATTCCTCTGAGGGCCCCCTTTTTCAAAATAAAACGCATTTTCATCAAAACACCTTTTAAACACCTCTCTCATCAACCGGTAACCATTTTCGGATGTGACTCGGGTGCCTAACACCTTCCCGAGACCATAATACGACCCCGAACCTTTTGTCTGGGGTCCAGACCCCTTTTTTTGTGCCTTTAGTTTTTTTTACTTATTATATTTCCTATGCCATGACGATTAAGGTTCCCTAAAGCCTAGCAACCAAATTAGGGTGGCGACTTCATTGCATGTTGCGAGGCGTCTGTCTACGCTGAGCATTGTAAGGTCCCAAATTTCGTTGCACACTCGCGAGTTTTTAATTTTCGTGGGGGCGCGACAGGGACGAATTATTTGTAAGGGTCTAATGAGAACCTAAGGTTGCCCCTAGTGGGCCAGACGACCGTATGTAACTTAAAGCTATAAAAGTGAGCAAGAATGAAAACAAATTTAATGAAAGGGGGAGAAAGATGAACTCCCCTGAAGTGAGCAGCGAGGCTGCAAGGGCGTCTTCCACGATCTTTACGCGGACGATAATGAGATGATTCGCGTCCCTGCGAAATGAAGAGGGAACAACGGAGTAGAAGAGAAAGATTGACTTAAAGACAAAAATGACATAAGTTCAGGGATTCTCCCTTTCCTTAGCCTGGTTTTTTTTTCGAGGGTGTCTGCGGTGTGGTCCCACGTTCAAGAATGCTTTACTTTGATTGGTTTCTTTTTTAGCTGCTTTGCGGGGACCGCCGATCCAAGTCGGAGTGAGGATGAGATCTGCATTATATCCGTTTGCTTACCGGTCCTTGCCGGACCTTCGTTGATTGGCTTCGTGATTGCTCGGGGATAAAAGGGAAAACCCTCTGTCTCCGAAATGTGCAGCGGGGCTGCAAGGGCGTATGCTTACCGTTCTTATGCAGGCAACGAATGGGAGCGACCCAGTCCCTGAAAAGGATGTGGCGAGAACAAATGAGGAGGAAATGCAAGACAATTTTTAGCAAAAGTAACATGATTGATGAATGTTAAGCTCTCCCTTTTAGACGGGCCATCCGTGGGTCACTGCAGCGTGACTTGCGTCGGATATTGGTTGATGATAGCTTTGCTTTAGATGCTTTACTGCAGCTCTTGCCTTGGCGTGGGTGATACTTGCAGTCCGGTTGTCCCTCAATTAAAGGATTGATCTTCACCGTGTTGATCATGGTGCGGATGTTTGGGAAACTTCTTGAACAAGACCGCATTAAGTATGTTGATGGTGGTCCTAGGAGGACAGCTTTTTGTCGTGCTTTTTGTTGTTAGCATTCCGACGGCTCAGCCGGCATGGGATGGGCTTTGTGACTTTGGTCCAGTGTTCGGTCTTTTGAGACCGGTTGTTTGCGATGCCGGTTGTACTGGTAGTAATGCGAGGAAAATAAATTTCGCTTTAGATGGTGATGGTTTGTCTTAAAATCTTTCCTGATTCGCTCTTGAAGGTGGCCTGCTGCGGCAATTCAAGAGCTGCTACAAGCGGAACTCCCTGGTTCTATTGCGATGACGGGATGAGGCGTGAGACCTTACGCCCCTGCAAAACTTAAGATTGATTAGTGGCGTTTGTCTAAGTGACGTGTCTTACGTCCCGAGCTACTCCTAGGGAGCCATCTATGCCATGCCTCCTTTTGTCATCTCACAAGTTTAAGAAAAAAGGGGACAACAAATTTTTAAAATACTAAGCATCTCCTGAACAAAAAACATGTTTTATTAATTTCAGGACAAATGTTTGTGCTAGATTGTCATGATAAAACCCTATGTCTTTGGTCTGGCCGAACGCCCAGTTCGCGACGCTTCAGGCGAAGTATATCTTGACTGCATCGGCGTTTATCGGTCTTGGTAGATCATGTCCGTCCATGTTGGTTAGCATCAGGGCACCCCCCGAGAATGCACTTTTAACTAGATAAGGGCCCTCGTACCTTGGGGCCCACTTTCCTTGACTAGCCTCCTGATGAGGGGAATTTTCTTCAACACTAAATCCCCAGCCTCGAACTTGCGAGGTCGTACTTTCTTGTTATAAGCGTTGGCCATTTTTTGCTGATATAATTGTGCATGGCAGATAGCGGCCAAGCGCTTTTCGGGAGGGAGGTTCAGCTGCTCGTACCTCACTCTTGCCCAATCTGATTCTTCTACTTCAGACTCTGCTAGGATTCTGAGAGAAGGGATTTCAACCTCAAGAGGAATCACGGCTTCCTTGCCGTAAACTAATGAGTAGGGAGTTGCCCCTGTGGACGTCCGAGTTGCTATCCGGTAAGCATGCAGTGCGAAAAGAAGCATGTCATGCCAATCTTTGTGAGTGACTACCATTTTTGGATGATTTCCTTCAAGCTTTTGTTTGACAGGTTTAAACTCAGGTTTCAATGGGATGTGATGCTCACCTATCGCGGGATCAAGACCTGGCATTTCGGCGTACAACCATGCGAATACGTCCGAGTAGTCTTTGAGGAGGGAAATCAATCTTTCCCTCTGAGTAGTATCCAAGGTAGTTCCGATCTTAACCAACTTCTGACTCTCATTGCTTGCCCCCAAGTTTACTTCGTCCAATTCCTCCCGATGAGGGGTTATTTCCTTTTCTGAACTTTCCAGTAAACGGGCCAATTCGCAGGGAATTTCGACCTTATCTTCGGTGGTGCCGACAATTCCTTCTCCAGTAAAGACATAGGTTTTATCAAGACAATCCGAACTAACACTCATCCTGAAATTAAAAGTGCGGAAAAAAGAGATGCGTAAAATGAAAATTTGCATATATATTGATTTTTAACAAAAGGGAACATGAGTCCCTACAAAATATATATATATATATATATATTTTCAAAAGGAGAAATTACGAAGAGACATCCAGAAGAATGGTGATGGTCTAGTTGCGCACAAACTCCCCTGACTTCTTTACGAAAATGACTAAACTAGGCGACGACTCTTCTTCACCCAGAGTTCAAATACGAAGGTCTGATACCCTGATTGGATTTTCATTGATGGTTTCAGCGGCGAAGGGGAACGTGGTTCTGATATGGGGGATTGGCATTTTGCCCTCTGGCGCAGAACGTCCAAATAGCTTAGCCAGCTGCTTTTCTTTCTTTTCTTGGGCAATCCTGGCAAAATCGGCCTTGCTGGGTTGGTACCCTAACCCAAAGCGGTCTCCGAAGCTCTTCGGAGGTGCCCAGCCTTTTGATCCTTGTAACTCGGCCCCGAGCCGTTTTCCCAATTGGAAGCTTCCCTCTAGCCATCGAAAGCCCTAGCCATCATTCCGCTAGGTTTCATATGAGAGAAATCAACCGGCAGTTGTTCGAGGACATGCCTGGGCATAACATTAAGTGCGGACCCATTGTCGATTAGGGCATTTGCTATGACGTGTCCCTTACATTCTACCATGATGTATAGGGCCTTGTTGTGATCTCTTCCCGAGGGGTCGATCTCTCCTTCAGAGAAGAAAATGCTGCTTAAGGCTTGAATTCTTCCGACGAGGTTTTCCACCCCTTCCGTGGTGATATCCTTAGTCACGAAGGCTTGCTTCAAGACTTTTGAGAGAGCTTGGCGATGCGGCTCTGAAGTAAGGATCAGCTCCATGATGGAGATGTGAGCCGGGGTTTTCTTTAGCTGTTCGATGATGCTGAACTCGCTCTGTTTCATGATCTTGAGGAACTCGGCTGTCTCGTCCTTGGTTACAGGTTTGCTCAAACCTTGCGTCTGTTCTACCATTTCTTCGCGGATTACAGGGTTTTCCCTTTGGCTTGTCGTTGCATCTCTACTTCCTCCGAGATGTAACATCTTCCGGTGCGGGTCATGGCCCCGATATGAGAGGCTTCGCCGATAGCGAGTCCGGTTGGTGTGACTGCAGGAGGGGTGGTGACCACCGTGTATCCGTAGTTGAATGGGACTGCGTGTAAGTCTCGGCTAGGAGTATTCACAGCTAATGTGAACACTACTTTGCGTGGGGTCGTGGCTGCATCCCCTATTTGGGCCACATATTCGAAGGAATATGGTGCTGGAGAGTTGTCCTCGATGACATTGATTGCTCCTCGGGTTTTCCCTTTGGTCTGAATGATCCTGAATGTTGTGAGTTGCTCGACTTTCTGCCGAAAAAGTCTGCAATCCTGGATTTCGTGCTTGCTTTTTCCCTTGGCAAAATAGGCATTGGGCCTGATTATTCCCCGGGAGTGGCAGATATGCGTTGTTAGCTAATGCGAAGAACAGTTCTTCATTTGGTACTTCCTCCACTGAAGGGTGAGAATCATCAATCTCTCCTATTGAGATGGTGTTCACCCCTCCCTTTCCTTGGGAATGATTGGGGAGAGGGTTGGTAGATGTGTTGGGTCCTTTTGCTAACCCTTCGAAAGATACCCATCCGCTTTTGATCAAGTGATGGACTTTTGCTTTGAATGCGAAGCAATTTTCCAGAGTGTGACCCGGGGCTCCAGCGTGGTATTCGCACCTTGCGTTGAGATCATACCACTTCGGGTAAGGAGGCAATTGAGGCTGAGCTGGAACCGGTACGATCTGTCCGGCCACCAGGAGATGTTTGTAGATTTCTCCCGCTGGAAGAAGGAGAGGAGGCAAAGGCTATCGGTTCCACCGACTGTTTGACGTGTTTTGGTTATTTGGGTCCTTTGGTGGGTTATATGGCTTGGGTTGCAGGGGTGGTGATGTTTGTACTGGAGGCGGTGAGAAATGTGTAGGATTTTGAGGCGCGATATTAGCAACGGGTGGCGAAGTGAAAGGAAAGAAAGTGGGTTGATAGAGTGATGGCAAAGGGTAGGGAGGGGGCGATAGATAAGGCAGAGGTGGTGGAAATGGTTGCCCGTGATTAGCTTGGGGAGCGACAAATCCAACATCCCTTTTTACGACGGCCGCTTTCTTTGGCGCAGACTTTGGTGCCGGAGGTGTGATTCGTCCGGACTTAATCCCTTGCTCGACTCTTTCGGCAATTAGGACCATGTCGGAGAAGCTGTTTGAAGGGTTCGAGATCAGGTAGGTGTAGTAGGGAGCCTTGAAGGTGTGCAAGAAAATCGACAAGAGTTCCTTGTCACTTAAAGGGGGAGAGATTCTAGAGGCCTACTCTCTCCATCTCTAAGCATAGGTCTTTACGGACTCGCCGACTTTCTTTTCTAGATTTTGTAGGTTGGCGCGGTCGGGCGCTACCTCCATGTTGAATTTATATTGTCTGTAGAAGGCATCGGACAGGTCTCTCCATGTCCTGATCTTGGCTCTGTCCACACCCATATACCAAGTTAGGGCGTGCTTAGTCAAGCTTTCTCGGAATAGGTGAATCAACAATGGCTCTTTGTGGATCATCTCTGCCATCTTATTGCAGTATGCTCTAAGGTGGGTCTTTGGGCACTCTACCCCGGTATATTTTTCGAAGTCGGGGATCTTGTACTTTGGTGGTATAACGATCCCGGGGACCATACATATATCGGCGGGACCAGTAGGGTCAAATGGATCAGCCCCTTTAATCGCTCGGAGTCTTTCCTCGAGCAGATTCAGTCGGTCACTTTTCGGTTGCTTAGCCCTGATGGGGTTAGAACCGAAGGATAGTAGAGGTTCCGACGAGAACTGAGGTGGTGCTGGGTTGAAAGCAAGAAGCTGAGTTCCCACAGGTCCGGGAACTGTGCTTGGAGGAATGGGAGGGAGATACGAGGTCTCTAGGTGGGACTGGCTCTTGCTGAAGTCCACGGCAGGGTTGGTTGAAAGGTGCTGAAGTGACGCGGCAATCTCTTCGCCCGCCTTAACCATAGGATTTGCAGCGGTGGGTACAGTGAAGGGACTAACCCATCTCCACTGGCCCTCAGGGCCAGAAAGTGGCGGAGGTACAGAAGGTCCTGCGACGGCGAGCGAAGAGGGAGGTCCTCCTGTTTGAGTGGGATAAAAACCCGGTGGTAGTTCGGTGACAACTTCATCTCTTTCCTTTTCGGCCCTGGCTGCCCTTTCTGTAGTAATCCTAACTTGCTCCTCTAACTCTGCGATTCTAGTCGTTAGTACTTCATCAGCCTTAGCATGTTCAGTCATTTTTTTTATTTTTGAAGTCTAGTTACAAGGAGCCTGTGCGGATTAGCGTGCTTCCGAGGAGCTATCGTGAACCTGAAAAAGGAAAAAACACAGAAAAGAGTAAGTACAAGTGAGGATATGCAGGTGATGTGCAATCCCGAGGCCTCCACGTTGCTCATTCGCTCTTCCAGCTACACTTTAACTTGATATTTTCAGGGCGGTCGGAGAGGCGAGATATCCCGGTTATTGACAAGATGCGAAGGAAGCCTCTATTCATTCCAACGATGTGAAGCAGTCGGAGATGCTATCTACGAAACCCAAATCAGCAGGGGCAACCAATGCCGCCATGCTAGGAAGATATCTTTTACACTACGCTTTCAAACGATGCAGGGCCTGATGCCTGGTGAACCTAACCAAGGGGAGGGACGATGATCCATACTATGAATTTTGAAGTTTTTGTGATAAGCTAAGAGGATATGGCCATAAGTGAGCAATTCTCGGATGTTTCGAGTATTTGGTATGATTTTTTCGTATTTTTTGATGAAACGATAGTGTTTATCCCGGAGGGATTTTCTCTTTTTCTTTTTGCGATGGTCTTTTAAGTCGTGTTGGATGGATAATTGACATGGAAAGTTGAGGCATTTTAATAAATATTCGAAAGAGTACGACTTTATTAAAAAGCGTTTACAAAATATGGTAAACTTGCCAACTACCTAAATTCTTCAAAAACAAATGGCTAGAATAGATGAAATCAGAGATCCTAGTTACATGAGAAAAATGAAGGTTTGCTGATATTCGAGTCTCCCCCTGAAGGTGTCAATCCTGGACGTCAGAGTTCTCATGCTCCTGCCAAAGGTATTCCATCGAAGCCATCTCCCCTTTTTGCATTTCTAACTCAGCCTCTAAAGCGGTAATTCGGCTTTAAAGTGCCTGATCGTTGAACCTTCGTTCTCCGAAAATATACAGTGAAAATAGTGTAGGAGGCACATATTGAATGAGCAAAACGGGTCCTGTGGGACAACAATAAAATTTTAAATGCAAAGTAATCTGCACGTGTAAGAAATCCGCAGTTCGTATAACAGAAAAATCACGTCAATATGCCAACAAGGCAAATAGAGCCACGAAAAACAGGTATAATCATGATACGCGTGCTGGGGCTCTGATTCTGACATTTCTAACTGGCTTGAATGGTTCCCGGATGATACCATGAAAAAGTCCCTAAAGTGTCATCCAGTGTCCCGATTTTTGCGAAATCATGTAACCTTTCGACTGGCTTTAGGGGTTCATCCGAGTTGGGATTGGTGAACACTACCCAGGACATGTATCCTAGGGCGTCACTGCTACCCTCCTAATTTGGTAATTGTCCCCTGGGTGTAGGGCGCTATGAAATGCATATGACAATTGATAAAGCAAATAAATGAACAGACCAGCAATTGATCAAAGCAAATAAATAAATAAACAAATAAAACACCTCTCTAAAAAGATAAAACCGGCTCCGACCCTAAAGTCCACAGTGAAGTCGCCAAACTGTCGCGCCCCCAAAAATTTAAAAATTCCCGAGTGTGCAACGAACTTGAGACCTTACGATGCTCAGCGTAAATAGACGCCTCGCAACATGCAATGAAGTCGCCACCCAAATTTGGTTGCTAGGTTTAGGGAACCTTAATCGTCATGACATAAGAAATATAATAAGTAAAAACTAAAGGCTCAAAAAAGGGGTCTGACCCAAGACAAAGGTTCGGGGTCGTATTATGGTCTCGGGAAGGTGTTAGGCACCCGAGTCACATCCGAAAACGGTTACCGATTGATGAGAGAGGTGTTTAAAAGGTGTTTGATGAAAATGCATTTTTGAAAAGAGGGCCCTCAGAGGAATCGTCACTTTAGTCTTTTCTATGATCGTGACCGTTCAGGAATAATTAAAAAAAATCTTTCGGACGGGGTTACCGTTTATCAAGACCGATTGATTATTCCTGACCGTAAAGTGATGGGACTGAATTTTTCGTAAGACTGAATGAGCGCCCTCTTATTTCATCATCGGGTCATGCATGATTAAATTAATTACTACGTGATTCTATCATGGATAGCTTAGCAGAGTACATATTAAATGAAAGGTTTTTGAAATGATAAATTGATGTGGGATCGAAAGTCCCCATGTACATGCAGTCAATACAAGCGAGAATTTAAAATCATATGAACATGGCATTTTAAGTAAATCTTTAAACACGTTGTTCATGTGAGTTGATTTTAGTTCTAGCAATTCTATATATCATGCGTACGATTGATATTTACGAAAAGCGTTGAATAAATAAAAAGGAACGAAAGGCGTACTTTCGAGCGAAGCTTGAAATTAAAACCAACAAAATGAGAGTGTTAGTGATAGCTCGAAAAATAAATAAGCAATTTTATGAGTGCAAAAAATTAAATAATGACAGTTGATTGCATGCGAGAAATGATGGATTTAACGCATACGAGAATTAAATGCTGATTTTGATAAGTGCAGGAAATTAAAGGATGACAGTTGATTGCATGCGAGAAATGATGGATTTGACGCATACGAAATTTAAATGCTGAGTTGATTGCATGCGAGAAATGATGGATTTGACGCATACGAAAATTAAATGCTGAGTTGATTGCATGCGAGAAATGATTGATTTAACGCATACGAAAATTAAATGCTGAGTTGATAATTTGCAGAAAAATAAACAGCAGTTGATGATTTACAAAAAAATTTAAAACAGTTGACGATTTGCAGAAATTTTAATGATTGATACTGCAGAAAATTAAAGAAATTGATATTGCAGAAAATTAAAACAGTTGATATTGCAAAAAATTAAAACAGTTGATATTGCAGAAAATAAAACAGTTGATAAATTGCGGAAGAATTTTCAGCAGCTTGCGAAAAATTAAAGCAGTTGAATATTTACGAAAATTAAAATGCGACCGACCATGTATGCGGTAAAATGAATGATTGAATTTAAATTTCCAAAAGTAAATTGCGGAAATTTAAAGTGCGACGAATTTAAACAGTTGATATTTGCAGAAAATAAGTAGTTGATTTTTGCGACCGAGCATGTAGGCGGTAAATTGAATTTAAATTGCCGAAAGTAAATTGCGTAAAATTAAAGTGCGACGAATTTAAACAGTTGATATTTGTAGAAAATAAGCAGTTGATTTTTGCGACCGACCATGTAGGCGGTAAATTGAATTTAAATTGCCGAAAGTAAATTGCAGAAAATTAAAGTGCGAATAATGTAAAAAGTTGATAGGTACAGAAAACTAAAATGTTAGTACGAAAAATAATCATACGAAGCATACGAATATTTTACGAAAAAAACACGATTACGAGAGAGAAAAATGACAATGGACTGGGCCCAAATTGAAAAAAATGCCAAGGAAATGGGCCAGGAATAGTGCCTGCCCATAAAAAAATGAAAGGATGGTGATGGGCCAAGCATATCACCTTTCATACGTTGAATAGGCCAAAGGGGCACTATTCATTGTCTTCTCCCCGGCAGCCAAGCTCCGGCCACAGGTGACTATTTCAAAAAATCTTCATACCGAGACGCTCGTCTCCTCGACGACTTCCCGACCGTACTAACCTCGAATTTTAGCGAAAACCGTACGGAGTTTAATTTTGAAAAAATGACGAAACCGTTAATTATCAAAAACTAATTAATTCACACAATCTAGCTAACGATTTCTTAAATTGAAAATGGGTATTTAATCTACATCATGCACATGAATTAATGGCATAAAAACAAGTAATTTATCTACTCAAAATTAAGCCAAACGCATTAAAGAAGAAAAATGCATAAAAATGAAAGAAAAGAAATTTTGAAAAAGCTTACTGGAAAAGCTTGGAACTTGGCAACTGATGCTCTACATGAGCTATCAGTTAAGAGGGAGGAGGGGCAGAGCTTTCTCTTGCAAAACTGGTACCCCTTTTACGTTGAGAGGGAGGGGCCTTTTATAGGCTTGAGATCGCGTGGTCGGGAGGACGAGGGCTGTGCATGGTGGCCGTGAGCGTGCGTTGGCGGGGCTAGGGGAGGCGTGATGATGGCTGAACGGGACAGGAAGCGACGGGCTCGAGCTAGGAAGCGATGGGAGCAGGTAATTCAGTGGCCTGCTCCGCTGCATGCTCTTCGGCCTGTTCATGTGCACAATGCACATTTAATTGTCAATCGTTGATCTGGTTGACTTTTCTTAGTTGACCAGATCAACGGTTGTGATCAAATTGCCTTTTACCTTAGTTAAATAGCCTCGAGCCGATTCCGGCGAGCAAACGTTCTGACTTTTCGAGCCGAAGGCACCAGCACGTAGAGAAAAATACGACAGGTTTAACCATCTACAGCGAATGACGAGAATTTTTTATTTAACGCGTTTATTTTCTCATTCAAAAATGTGAAACGTTCGAACGGAAAAATAATGACGTTACGCCGAAAATTACACGAAATGCTGTAGACCGTTGTGAACGGAAAAAAAGCTAGCAACTAGTTGATGGAAAACATTTCAAATTCAAGCTATTGTCCGAGCGAACTTACTCAGGTCCAATAAAAGCTCGAACGAAAATAATAATAAAAAATAAAAATACTAAAAAATGCGCTAAAATATTAAAAATCATGAGATGACCTAAAATGAAGAAAAAACTAGCAAATGAATGCCGGATAGTCAAAAATGTGATTTTTAAGGCTAAAAATAATAATGATAATAATGATGAAAATACGTGACGAAAAATTAAAAATGCTATTTCGAACGCTGACGATGATAATGACGATGCTAAAATGCGATGAAAATTTTAAAAATGCTAACGACAACAAATTAACTAAAAATGGACACTTTCCTCCAATGAGCTTCTTTGAACTGTAAATTAAGTAAATAACAGAAATGCTAAAATTAATTAAAAATGGTGTCAAAATTCGGGTATCAACAATAATAAAATTAATTGACAATAATACTTAACATAAATGTCATTATCTTGTACCAACAAACAAAACAACCAAGTCATAAATATTTGAAAACAACCTCCAAATAAAACTCATAAAATAAGTTTACATGATTTTAAAACAAGCCGCAGTCATTCTAAAGCTCTCAACCTGGACTTCCTCCTCACAATGGACATCTTCATGAACACTTTCCTCCAATGAGCTTCTTTGAACTGTATAAGTGCATTGTTATAAGAGGCATCCGAAACATTATCTAAACTCTCCAACGCATCCATCCACGCATGAACAGAGTATGAATCTCGCGATGGACTTGTAACTTCAGACTGCTCTCTTTTATATTTCTTTATTTTTTCTATAAATATTCAGCCCTAGCACTTGCAGATGATGAAATCATCTCCATACAAGAGTCATACTTACTACCACCTCCTTTCTTACAACGCCTAGTACCTACATCATCCCCTACAGCACATTTTCCTTTTGAGCTCCCTCTACCAGACCTGTTGCCTCCCATTTCATGATCATCTTCAGGTACATGAACACCAAAGTTCATAAAGTCTTCTTCATTTTGGCGTTCTTCATCTGAGGTTGGCGGCAATTGCGAAGAAGCTTAATGGAGATGTCCAGTAGCGGTAGATTTGTTAAATACTTGACCAAGCAGCTCATAGTTCTGACATCCTTTATTTCTAAATGTCTTGTAGTTTCTATTTTTCTGCAAAGTAGATACACAACTTTGAAATTAATCAAAATTCAAAAAATTTATGATATGAATTACTAAAGAAACTTGTAAGGAAACGTAACATACCATGAAAAATATTTGCCACACATCTTCAGGTGCATCCACAGTGTTTGAACTTGATAGGTAGGTGACTCCTGTACGGTCTAACAATTCTGAAAATTGGCGAAACTTCAATCGCAATCGATTGTATTTACCTAACAACTTGACTGTGCCAAATCGTTCACCAGTTGCTAAGTGTAACTCGTTATCCATGTCTTGCCAATCCGTAGCTTTAAAACTAGGAGTACCATTTCGATCTACCTTAACTCTCTCGTACAATATTGATAAAAATGTCCCTTCAGTTGCATCGGGCCATTTACCATCATCTTCTCCATCATTTCTTCTTCCCATCTAAATCATCAATCCTTATAACTTAATAACACAACTTAATTTTCAATCAACTCAAATAATTAATTTAAGCAATCCTTATAACTTAATAACACAACTTAATTTTCAATCAACTCAAATAATTAATTTAAGCAATCCTTATAACTTAATAACACAACTTAATTTTCAATCAACTCAAATACGATTAATATAAGCGGAAAAATTAAAAATATTGCAGCAAAGTAAATCAATCCGCAATCATTCAGGGCACAAAGCTAGCAGATGTACGAGCAAATATCAATACGAACACGCAGTGAATAGTAACAATTGAGGGCAATTTCAAAATTTTAAAATAACGAACAACAAACGTCGTCAAAATAGCGAAATGACCGCAGATACCTGACCGGAATGACGAGGTGAGAAGAACCCAGGTGGCAGCGAGGTCAGAGGTGGCCGGAGTGAGATGTTGGCTATTCGCGGCGGCGCGTCGCCGGTCAGAATGCCGCGCTTCCACTTGCTCCCGACTCGATTGGTTCTTGTGCTTCTTCCTGTGCCGGAGGTGAGAATAGCAGACGCCTGGAAGTGGTCGGAGTGAGAGAGGCCGAATGAGATGGTGAGGGGAGAAAAATGAAAGAGATGGATTTGTTTTTGGTTCAGTGAAACGAAGGGTTTGGAGTGGGAGATGATATTAGGGGTATTAGAGAGTGTTAGAAGCCCAAGCCCAAGCCCAACTCCCTCTCCATTTATTTTTTATTTTTTATTGTATGGTATACCGAACTAATGTTAATGTTTGTAATTCCAATGTTCCAAGATTATATTTTTACTTATTTAGTATTTATTAAACTAATATTTGTGATAAGATTCGAGTTTCTGCGGGGGGCGGAGTGAGGATTATGGTTGTCTGGAATCACTATGGTTGCAGTCCGTCGTACCTGCAAAGCGCTGGAGGGGGGGCTCCGGCGTAGACACTCCGATGCTTAAGTTAGTATGGCTATGAAATTCTGCAGAGATTTTAGTAGAGAATTTGCTCTTACCTTAGATCTAGAATGAGGTGGTATTTATAGGCAGAAGATCAAAGGGAGATAACGCCCAGGATGACGTCACCATGCGTCAGAGGGACAAGATATCGCTGGCGAGGTATCGCCCATAAGAGGCTGTCGGCCTTCTTGGGATAGGATGACGCCGTGTGGGTACCCCCCCGCTGATGTCGACTATCCCAGGGTCCAAGGCTCATCACGGGCGGTAGCTAGGTGCTGACGTAAGTCAATGTCTACAGGGATCTGCCCTAGATTTCAGGTGAGTTGACGAATGTACCCTTGGTATTTCATCGATTGTTATCATAAGCCCAACTAAAAATGAGCCCGAGTGTTTACCAAGGGCTTCCTTCCCTGCCTCTGGAGGAATGCTACCCCCTTTCATACTGTGGCGGATTCATAAGAATTTTCAGACTTTTTCTGACTCTTCTGATAGTACACGGGTACTGGGTATCCGACAACGAGTCAGATAATGGGAACAAATTTCTTGCGGTAGCTATTGGTCATAGTAAGGGTGTTGACTGAGCTGTCGGTGAAGAGGGCGCCGCAGTTATGTCGATGAGGCACGGAAACTGTAACGCTAACATCCCCACAATACGCTTGACACGATCAATATTGGTGAAGCAGGGTATTATGACGTTATCCCTTCAGGACTCCGCATATCGTTCTGAAGGCGATACGTCCCTGTTTTTCCTCCATAGGCTTTCGCCTACGCATATTGCTTTTTTCTTCCAAGCGCGTAAGCCGTTTGTAAAACCGACATGGTTTTTCATCATAAACTTCCTACAATTTGTGCAGTTTTACGCCGTTGCTACCTGTAATATCGACGCGGTTTTACGCTTCTCGGAGCTACCTGCGATATTGCGCGGTTTTATGTTGTGGGCCGCCTATAAATCGCATGGTGTTATGTTGTTGTGGGCCTTAGTCCATGTTCCGCTCGAGCATTTCAGGCGTCCTTTAGGAGCTCCACGTCAGCCTTCCCTCCTATCGTCGTTGGGTTATCGGAACGGCTCAATTTTTGAGACACCTGCCCGGGTGAATAGCTATTGCTCTGGATCTATAAATGCGATCCTTTTTCCAGTGCCAATTCTTCATATTCTCTCTGCTCCTTTTTTTCCATTTTCTCATGGAAGATCTCACTAGAAATTTTCTGACCTCCAAGGCTCTGACCCTCAAAAATCTTACTGAGGGTGACATCAGCTTCCTGGAGAACATGATGACGAAGTTCGGCGAAGATATCCTGGAGCTTCGGGGAATGATGACCCCCATTCAGGCCAGGATTGGGTCCGCTACCATGGAGGATTTCAATCCCATCGGGAATATTTCCAAGCTGGCCATCGCCGCCTACCATATCGAAGTAGCCATCGCCATGCTGCAGTAGAGGAAGGATCTGCTGAACTGCTGCTTGAAAAGCATGAGGAATATTGCTTCTGAGCTGACTTCGATGGAGGAGGTCTTGAGGGATGTCCCTACCTTGTTGGTGGATGATGATGATGCTGGGTCCCAGGCCTAAAGGCTTGCCGCTGTGGCCTCCTTTTTTATTTTTCTTTTGTTATGTATGCGGACGTATATCCAGGCCGCTAGGCCGTAATGAAACTTATTTCCGTTATTGAGCTTGCGATTTCTTTCTTTCCTTTTAGGGCATAAGCCCTTGCTTCAGTTGAGAGTTATAATTAAGCCCAACTGAAAACGAGTCTGCCACTGATTAGAACTTTGCAGCATTTATTCTTCTTTTTCTGCCAGGTGGCGACGGTTGCTTTGGCGAACCGCTGGGCGCTAATCATGCACCGTCTTTTCATCATTAACTGATTGGGCGGTTTTTCTGTGTTTCTTGATTGTGGGGAAATTCCCAACAGGCGTGTTCGAAGGGCCTAATTCTGCCATTATGATTGATCTTCTCGAGATGCATTAAATCATGTTCCTCTCATATGCGGAGAAAATCGAAGAGTCCTGCCACTCCGACTATTTATGGGAAGTTCTCCTTCTTTTTTCTGTTCATCTTCTTCTTAGTATTTTTCTACTGCTACTGATTTTCGTCCTTTATGGCTGATTCATATGATCAGGTTTCCGACGAGCGCAAGACTTGCCCAACCCCTCCAACCATGCCGGATTCAGATGATCCTTCTTTGCCATCGTGCCTGATAAGGCGATTGCGCCGCCGCGGTGGTCGGAAAAGGCCGAAGAAGAGAGTGAAGATCAGTAGCACCGGCTGGTTTTCTTCATTTTCAGCCCCTCCGGTTTGTGAGGATGAAAAATCATTTCCTCCTGCTGACTGGTTTGAAGAGGAGGTTCCTTCAAGCGATACCGTCATCAAGGCGGCCTCTTCTGCTATAAAAGAGGAATCTAAACCATTAACGCTGAGTGCAGAGCGAAAAGCTGACGAGTTCCCTCCTTTCGCTGATGAGGGGCTTCCCTCCTCAGACAAGGAGTACTGGTACTGGCCTTCTTACTAGTCTGACGATGATTGATTCCACCCTTGGCACTCCCTTGTAGATGTCGTATAGCTTATTATTAAATTTCATAATGCTTTGCTTTTTTAGTCTTGCATGCTCAGGCGTTAGCCCCTCTGTTGGTTGGCTATCGCTGAGAAACTAACCGTTGCTTAACTGCAACCGCTTGCAACTGTTTGTCAGCAACTACCCCTTCTAGAAGATATAAATACGTGGACATAAATATCCTTCTGAGGCTTTCACACGTGTAACTTTTACTTTGGGACGTGCCCCATTTTCACAGGTTGTTCAACTCTCGAACTCAGCCTTTAAAAGGGAGCAACTGCTCTCTTTTAATACTCTTTGCTTTCGTTTCAAAATTTCTCCCTTCTCTCTCTAGATTTTCGCTCCGAAGGAAGTTACGACCACCGTTCGCCGGTGCCGACGGTTTGTCCACCGCCTTCTGATTCAAGTTACTTCACCTCTTTCCCTCAGATTTTCTTCTTGCCGACTCATTATGAGCACATCTAGAATACCCAAAGATTCTCAGTGGCCTCTGGTCGCAAATAGGTCTTTGAGGAGTCTCCAGATACTCCAGCAGCCCATAGATTTAGAAATTGAGAGAACTCCCAGTATTTTTATTGATCAAGCGGTATTAGAGGCAGAGTTAGAGGAAAACAGTATCTTTTTCCCCCCTGGTTATTCCGCTAGAATTCCTGATGCCGGTTACCGACTTCATGACCCTCTATCGGGGGGTGATAAGATGGTATATTTTGACATGTTCCTTTATGGCTTTCGCTTTCCCATCCATGAAGCAGTGAAAAGATTATTAGTACGGTATGACATTAATCCGGCTCAGATTACGCCTCCTTCTTGGTGCTGGATTCATGCCTTCATTCGTATTTGCGAGTTGCGGGGCATCCTTGTCCCGTCTGTCAATTTATTCCGCAAGTTTTTTAGTTTTAGGTGTCGTGACTGCGTGGTAGATATCGCCCCAAGATGGAGTGACGCACTGGTGCAGTCATTCTGGCAGAGATTCCCGGGTTTTGAAGAAACCGTGGCGGGTTGGAAAAGCGGTTTCTTTATTGTGAATTTACCTTTCCGCCCCTAGCCCAGAGGTTTCAATCAGTGTCTCAATGACTCCATTTGGACAAACCCATCAACCATATCCAAGGACGAGCTCCGACAGACGAACATGCTGCTGGGGCTGAAATCATCCTTCCGCATTCTAGAGTTTGCCTTGCATGGGCTTATAGAGAAGTGTACTATAAGTAAGTTTCTTTTCTCTCGTTATCGCTTCAGCTAATTTACTATTCTGATATGTTTTATTGGCAGGCGCTGCTGAAAACCAATCGTCGAACGATAAAGAAGTTCCACTGAACGTAAGGCCGCTTCAATCATTGCCACCATCTCCCCCAACCGAGAGTTCCAGTCACGCTGCCACTCCTCCAAAAAGAAAAAGGTTCAAGACTGTTGCCAAGCGCGGCACCTCCGATCGTGCCTCTCGCTTTATCGAGAACTGGCTACCCATTCGGCAAGGAGTGACTCTGAACCGTCCTAAGACTGAAGTATCCGACAGCGACAGTGAGGACATGGACACTGATTCTGGGCTTTGTCATGCTTCTGCAGCTCAGCGGAAGAGGCTACGGATGGGAAATAGCAACCTAATCGCTGAAGCTACTTCGAACAAGGCTGATGAAATCCCTGCTACTAGGGCTGGTTCTTTTGGTGGTGCGAGTTCTTCCAAGGCGGCAGTAGCAGCTGAGGCGTCAACCGAGGTTCCTCCCCATATCTCTGAGGTTCCGCCGGAGGTCAACCTTCCTCCTCCAACCGCTACTCCTGATTCTCCTATTTCTTCTTTCATACCTAACGTTGCTGCGCCGAATCCTAAACCTGTCGCTACTCTTGATCCTCAGCCGAACGGCCTTCCGCCGTTGTTCTGCACTTCTATTGTAGGAGTGTGCGGTTCCGCCAAGAAACGCTTTCCTCCTTTTACCGCCAATTTGTCCTCTCAAGGTCCTTAAGGAGTCGCTTCCTATCGCTTGGATCTATCTACCTTTGGCACCATCGGACTTCGCGCGCTAGGGATATCAGATGCGTTATCACGAAATGAGCCGGTGGGTTCCACGGTAGGCGCGATATTTAGCTCTCCTAAAGATAGGGAGGAGATGTCAGAGCTTCCTCTGGAGGTTCATCGCGAACGCGCTCTGAATGACGTGCTGGCTAGCTTTCGCATGCTGAATTACTTCATCGATATTCAGGGTAACAAGGCTCAGGGCTCCCCTTCTAAGGTGGCAGAGTTGACGCAACTCCAAAGCGATACCCAAGCTGAGCTTAATGATTGTCGTGCTGAGTTAGCCAGAGAAAAGTCGATAGGGAAAGCAAAGATAGAACTTTTGGAGGCAGAACTGATGACAGCTGACAGAAAGAACACTCTCCTCCGCGAAGAGATATCGGCCCGCGACGCAAGGTTGGTGAAGATGTCCCGTGAGATGTCGCGATGGAAAGACAAAGCGATACAAGCCTTTGCCGCCGGATTCCCAGATTATTATCGTAACGGGACTTTCGATCTTGCCAAGATAGCTGACTATGCCTTTGAGAGGTTGAAAGATGCAGATGCCGGGGGCGACAAGGGAGTTCTTCTGCAATGAGCATAAGGCAGTACTTGAAAGTGTTTTATTTTATTTTTCTCTTTCAACATTGATTTTATCTGGCTTGTAATAATTGATAACGCTTGCACAATAATATATGTCGCTCCGTTCTGGATAATAGTTAATTTGCTTCATGGCGTTATCTCGTTGATTACGTCAGCATGCTTGATCTCTTTCTGATAAAGTAATTTTACTTTTTTGGAGCATTTAATGCTCAGAATCCCCTCATTAATGCAATCGAAGGATCATGATGGTTCGAAGACACGTGTCTGCTCATCGGGACGCTAGGGCTAGCGTGATTTGATAGGATCAAAGTGTCTTCTCGTCTTTCTAGGGTTGTACTCATTGCTCACGGCTGTCACGCGCGTAGCGACTGTTCCAGCAGTCATTTCTTTAGCCTCTTAGGGTTATAAAACCCAACACTCTATTTCTTTTTTCCACTTTTGATAATCTGTTTCTCTGCATCTTCTTGAGTCATTTTGCGTTTCTGGCTTTCATCCCCTGGGTACTTTGGTTTCTTTCCCAAAAGGTAGTTCTTCATTTCCCTTTACTATATTCTTCATCTCTTTGTTTTCTTTTTCCACCATGACAAAAAGAAAAACTCGTGCTTCTGGGTCTAAATCGATTGATGAAGAAAAAATAGAGACTATAGTCAGTACTATTACTTCATCTGCCATTCTTGATAAACATTTGTCCGATCATGGTGCCACCCTCCCTGAGGGTTTCAAGGCTACTGTCGTCCCTACATCTTTATGCTTGAACAGCGTTCTAACTGGTAATCGTAGAATCCTATATGCCCAGAAGTTCCGTTACGGTTTCCGGTTGACCCGTTTATCCAAGAGTTGCTTACCTCTCTGGATCTGAGCCCTGTTCAACTGGCTCCGAATGCCTACTGTGGCATTTATGCTTTTTTGGAACTCTGCAAGTACAAAGGAATTACATCTCCTTCCCTTGCATTACTCAAATCTCTGTTTAAGATGTATAACCGTCGGGGTGTGATAGCGATATCACCCGTTATGATGACGATTCGCTCAAAAACTTCACCTGGAAACTCCTTCATCTAGAGTCTTCATTGATAAATGGAAACAACAATTTTTTGTGGTTGAGACCTCTGAACTTCCGGAGCCATGGTGGCGGTCTGGTTTCAACCAGAGCGTCAAGGATAGGGCTTGGCGCCGCGTGGCTCTTGATGAGACGGAACAGGGCTGGTTTGACAAGTTGCTCAGTCTAGACATCAGCGTTCACACCCGCCTTCTAGCTTGCGGGACCGATATCAAAGCCAGCGTTAGACGTGAGTATCGCGTCAATCTTTGATTTCTAGTATTAGTACTAACGCTGACGCTGTCTTGTGCTTTTGTAGCAACTGATCCGGATTACGTTCCGGAGAGCGTTAGGAGGCGCCGAAAGAGACATCGAGATAGAGAAGCGGTCGCGGCTGTCAATATCGTCACCACTTCAGCTACTCCTTCTGCCACCACTTCGGCTCCTCCCCAAACATCTTCTGTATCTGTTGACAAGGAAACCGATACCATTCCTGTTGGTGTTCCTGTCATATCAATCGCTGCTCTTCCGCCTCGACCAACCGCTCGTAGAGCTTCCGCCAAAGGGAAAAGGAAAAAGAAGACCCGGAGCGTTGCCTCCCTCCGGTCACCGATTCTGCCTTCTTCAGACGCGGCCGGCTCTTCAGAAGCGCCTACCGCTGGGACGGTAACTGCAACTTCTCCCGATATCTCTGGCATCATTTTTCAATGCTTGCTTGTATTTTTTCTTATTTTTAATTGTTTTTCCTCATAGGATACTTCTGGTACCTCTACGTCTTTGTCATCGCGAGGCAACATGGACTTAAGGCGTATTCTGGGTCGTCCGAGGAAGAAGCAAAAGTCCACGGGAGCAGGTGCAAGTTTGTCCTCGAGTCAGGTTGATGTCGGGGAGAGACCCCAAGCTGTCCCTGACTCTTTCGCTCCTCCCTCGGGTCAGACCAGTAGCATGTTTGAGAATGTGGTCATGCCTGGCCTTTTTGAGACTTCTCCGCCCCCATTTGGTTCAGAGATGCCTCAATTTTCCTCCAACACAACAGTTTACAACGACGAGCTGTCGGGATTCTCTTCTTATCAGCCTCATGCAGCGTTCATGCCCCAGGGAGGTTCAGCTTCAAACCAGCCTCCTTCTCCTGCCATCGTGGTTTTTGTTCCCTCCGCTGCTTCCGCACTTAAGCGTTTCGGGGAGGGGACGATAGTGTCCAATCTTATGGCCGATGTGAGCTCATACAACGCCATTGGGCCTATCACTCATCAGGTGGACATGACTACGTTTCGTAGCTCAGGGATTGCGGCCATGGGGGGCGATAACTCGACCGTCACTGCATCGTTCTTGGCTGCACACGTGCTAACTTCTCCTGAAGAATGAAACACCTTTGCTGCTATGGGGGGCAAAGAGCAAGCCGACTTGCTGCGCTCCACGCTTTTCTCTGGGTTCCTCCAATCTCATCTCTATGCTGAGCACGTGTCGCAAAAGGTGGCTGACCTTGCTGCTTCCGTAGCCAAGCTTTCTTAGGAGCAAGAGGAGAAACAACGGCTGTCGGAAGAGCGAGACAGATATATGACGGCCCTGGAGGCAGCTAAAGAGGAGGTGAGGGAGGCAAAGGAACAATTGGCCACTGCGAAGGAACAATTGGCCGCTTCTAACGCTGCTCTGACGGCTGAACAGTCAAAGTGTGCAACTCTCGAGGGAGAGAAAATGGCCTTGACGGGAGAGAGAGCAGCTTTGATAGAAGAGAAAACAGCGCTTGAGCCAAAATCAACTATCAAGAGTCGCTGGTATATTGAGTAGAGTGCTTCTATCATGGCCGATTGCTTTGTGGAGATTCATGGGGAGGAACTTTACGATGGTGAGGCTGTCGCCTTTTTTGAGAAATCTTTCGGTCTTAACGACGAGGGCTTCCTCTTGGCCAGATCAAAGGGCTACCCGGAGCAAGAGATTTTAGACGACCAGCTGTAGGCAGGGCCTTATCGCCCTTTCATTTTGTAAGGATAGAGCGTTGTCACTTTTTTGTTACTCTTTGTATATTTTTACGACCCTCCATGGGTTTTTGAACGATGATGCTCAATGATATTAGCTTCCGTTACTGCTGTTTTTCTTTATCCTCAAATTTCTCCCAGCGTGGCCGTTGTGCCCTTGTCATCGAGATTTTTCAGGTTCAACCTAACCACTGCTTGACCGCACCAAGGAAGTCATTTCTTAAAGAAGCATTCTTCTTTCCTCGATCAAGAAAGATAACAAATAGGGTCTTTAGGCCCTATTCCTCCAATCATATCAAAATCATCGTGACTGACTTCACGCCTATCGAGTCGTGTAGTTCTTTTACCGCATCGGGTATCACGATCTCCGTCATTCAGAGATATCCTGCACACTCTCAGCTAATTTCTGTCAGTGAGAGGTAGGCGATAACAGACACGAGCTTCCCGTAGGAGCCTATCTGCCGCCATTCTAGGGCACAGGTGTCACTTGTTATCGCTTTCTCAACCAGCTCACTTCACCAGGGATTCCTCATCTGGTTACTCGCTGTAATTTCACGATTCTTTGCATTTCCACGTTACCACGTTCAGCCAAAAAGTGCCTCTTCCTAGTGAGCCGTCTGATCAGGACAGGCCATCACCAGGTTAGGATTTGTCACTTTTGGCGTTATCCTCGTATCTTGGAATTGTACCCTCTCTTAGCGAGCCGTCTATATTAGCCATGTCGCCAAGGTAGGAATTTTACTTCCAAGACAGAGTTACTTTCCCTCTGAGGTATGCCTTTCCTTAACGAGCTGTCTCCGCGAGAACAGTTGGTGTAAGGGTCGGCCTTTTACCTCGGGGGATACCGGGGCGTGCCTCATCTTAGGGAGTCGTCTGATCAGGACCGACCCTCCCAAGGATAGGTCTTTTCACTCCCGGGGTTGTCGGGGCGTGCCTCATCTTATGGCCCACATGTGGCTACCACAAGGATAGGACTTTTCACTCCCAACATCAAATATAATACATGCCAGGGCGTGCCCTCACTTAGTGAGCCGTCGGATTAGGACAGGCCATCACAAGTATAGGACTTTTCACTCCGGGCATCAAATATTAGGTGTGCTAGGGCGTGCCCTCACTTAGTGAGCCGTCAGATCAGGACAGACCGTCACAAGGATATGACTTTTCACCCTCAGCAACCTCTTTCTCCTTTTTCTTTCATCGTCTGCACACACACACGTAGCCACAAAACACAAGAAAGCTCATTACTCGAGCGTTAGCATGGGTTAGGGCTATCGTTAGTAAAAGGTGCAGAGATATATTAAAATCTAGCATGATATAATTTCAAACGAGCAATATTCCAAGAGTTAGGTAAAAGGGTACCATCAAGTGTCTCCAGATGATACGCTCCCCTCCCAACAACACGGGTAACACGGTACGACCTTTCCCAGTTGGGACTAAGCTTTCCCCGGCGTTGACCAGTTGCTCGTTGATCCCTGAGTACCATGTCACCTTCTTTCAAAAGTCGTTCTCTAACGCGCCTATTATGATAACGCGCCATCTTTTGCTTATAGTGCGTCATTTTCAGAAGAGCTTCCTCTTGCAACTCGGGCAGCGCGTCAAGATTTGCGCGCAACCTTTCCTCATTCAGCTCTTCTCTGAAGTAGGCCACCCGTAGGCTCATAGTACCAATTTCTACGGGCGTAACGGCCTCAGTACCAAAAGCCAGTGCGAATGGTGTCTCTCCTGTGCTAGTTTTCGTGGTCATGCGGTACGCCCACATCACATATGGCAGTTCATCTGCCCACTTCTTTTTGGATCCTTCTAGGTTCTTCTTAACGCCGGTAAGGATGGCTCGATTCGTCACCTCAGCCTGACCATTGGTCTGCGGATGAGCCACGGAAGAGAACCTCTGCTCGATTCCGAACTCCACACATTGGTCTCTAAAGAACTGGCTGGTGAACTGCGTCCCATTATCGCTGACTAGTACGCAGGGAACTCCGAAGCGCATGATAACTTGGTGCTTGAAGAAACGCCAGATTTTTTCTGTTGTGATGTTGGCAACTGTCTCGGCTTCTGCCCATTTGGTGAAGTAGTCTACTGCTACGACCACAAACTTTAATTGCGACCTTGCCTTTGGAAATGGTCCAAGGATGTCAATTCCCCATTTCGCGAAAGGACAAGGAGCGATAATATCATGGATTTGTGCAGCGGGTTGCCGGGGAATCTTGGAGAATTTCTGACACTTTTGGCAAGTTCGCACATAATCATGGCAGTCTTTCCAAATAGTAGGCCAGTAGAACCCCGATCGAAAGACCTGCGCAGCCATGGTTCCGCCGGATGCGTGCATGCCGCAAATTCCCTCTTGGATTTCGCAGAGGGTATGAAGACCCTCTTGTTCTGTTATGCATCTCGCAGCTGGATGAGAGAAACACCTCCATAGCAGTTCCCCATTAAAGTATGTGCACCGTGCCGCTTGCTTTAGCACTTTCTTCTTCTCAGCGTTATCCGCTGGAAGTTCATCATGTTTCAAGTATTTTATGACGGGAATTCTCCAGTCATTGTCACTTTCTTCCATGTAGAGCGTCGCTTGTTCTTCCATAAAGGAAGGTACAGGTATCTCTCGGTAGTACACCCATTTTGGTATAGACGCTTCTGGATTTGCCGCGAGTTTAGCGAGATTGTCAGCCTCAGCGTTATCCTCTCGAGGAATGTGCTCGAAGCTGACTTGTATGCCATTTTTCTTTATTTCTATCAACTCGCGCTTTACTTTAGCAAGGTATTGTACCATGATGGGTTCCCTGGCTTGAGAGTGCCCCAACATTTGGTCTATTATCAACTTGGAGTCCCCAAAAACTTTAAGTCGCAAGTCTCCTAACCTCCCTGAGTCATATACTCCTTTCGTGGAGAAATTTTTCCCTATCCTGAGCCCAACCAACAACGCTTCATATTCTGCGGCATTGTTAGATAACGACTGCAAGATTCGGATGACATATCGCACATGGATGCCGTGAGGGACACTCATAAAAATTCCGGCCCCGGCAAGCTCTTGATTTTTTGCGCCATCCACGTGAATCACCCAAAGGTCAGTATAGGTTTCAGGGAAGGGAAGATCTAGCTCCTCTTTCTCTTTCTCAGTCAACTCTGTCAGAGGATCCGGCGTGAAAGTACACTCCGCAATAAAGTCCGCCAAGATTTGAGCCTTCACAGACGGTCGGGATCGATAGTGCAATCCATATTGTTCAAGTTCAAGGGCCCAAATCAGCATTCTCCTCGAGGATTCAGGTTTTCGAAAGATCCTTTTCAGAGGTTGGTCTGTCAGCACAAGATGGTATGAGCTTGAAAGTATCGGCTCATTTTCCGCGTGGCTTGTATCAACGCAAACGCTATTTTCTCAATACGGGCGTATCTGAGCTCGGTATCTTTTAGAATGTGACTCACGAAGTATACAGGGTGGTGCGTGTGATTGTCTTCTCGCACAAGGACCGCGCTAACCACTTCATCAGCAACTCCAAGGTATAAGTACAGGATATCGCTAGGCTCTGGTCTAGTCAACACCAAGTCTGAAGATAAATATTCTTTTAGTCCAGCGAACGCTTCTTCACATTCCACCGTCCATCCGAAGACGGCTTTCTTTCATGACCTTGAAAAAGGGGAGGCACCTCTCACCTTGTTTTGAGATAAATCGTCTCAGAGCGATAACACGCCCAGTTAGCTTTTGTATCTCTTTTACAGTCTGAGGAGATATCATGTCTTAAATAGCCTTGATCTTTGACGGGTTGGGTTGAATGCCCTTTTGACTGACCACGTAACCCAAAAATTTTCCCGTTTGAAAGGCGAACATGCACTTTCGAGGGTTCAACTTCATTTGATATCGCTTCATTACTTTGAAGACTTCAGCCAGATCAGATAAGTGGTCTTCGAAGCTTTGACTTTTGACCAGTATATCATCGACATACGCCTCTATATTTCGCCCGATCTGTTTTTCAAAGACTTGATTTGCCATTCGCTGGAAGGTGGCTCCAGCGTTTTTCAATCCAAAAGGCATCGCCGTATAGCAATAGGTGGCCTTCGGAGTGATGAAGGCAGTTTTCTCTTCATCCTCCTTGGCTATGGGGATTTGATGGTACCCCGAGTTGGCGTCCAACGAGCTTAAGTATGCATACCCGGCAGCCTGATCAACTAGCTGATCAATTCGAGGGAGTGGGTAACAGTCTTTGGGGCAAGCGTCATTCAAATCTGTGAAATCAATGCACATGCGCCACTCTCCGCTGGGTTTGGGGACCAAAACAGGGTTAGCCAACCAAGTGGGATATTGTACTTCTCGAATAAAGCCAGCATCAAGAAGTTTTACAATTTCCTTCTCGACAGCCGTTACTTTCTCAGCGGAGAAAGCTGTTTCTGTTGGACCGGTTTTGCATCAGGGTTGACATTGAGTCGATGTTCTGCCACCTTCCGCGAGATACCGGGCATGTCAGATGGTTTCCATGCAAACTCTCCTTTGCATTTATTCAACAGTTGGGCTAACTGAAGATTTTCCTCTGTGTTAAGGTTATCGCTAACCAGAAATAGGCTTCGTCTACCCCGCTGACTGGGACGTGAATCATTTTGTCTACAAGCTGAGTGCGTTTTTCATCATTTTGCTCGTATGGATCCACCGTCACGCACACGTACCTATCGCAACTCTTCTGAGTCATAAGCAAATAGCATTCAACCGCTAACTTCTGATTTCCTCGGATCGAGACCACACCATCCCATGATGGGTACTTCAATTTTAGGTGCTTTTGCGATATCACTGCTCCAAAGCGGTTGAGGAATGGCCGCCCTAATATGGAGTTATAAGGCAGGTTTAGATCTACTACCAGGAAGAGAAGTTCCTCCGACCGCTTGGAGGTATCCTCTTTAAAATACACAGGCAATGTGGTTACTCCGGTCACTGGGATGGGGACTCCATCCACCCCAATAATGGGCTTCTTACAAGGTGTAAGATCGTCGTTCGGACGCTTCATGAGATTGTAAGCTTCCAACGAGAATAAGTTCACGGCACTTCTGTTGTCGACAGAGTCCTTCTAACTCCGTGACTAGCGATAATGGTTGTAACCACTAATGCATCATTATGGGGATATACCACACCCTTCTCGTCCTCTTCAGAAAAGGATAATATCATGCGATCCAAGATGCTTATCGCTTCACTTTTGATTGGCACGCCCATTCGTTTCCGCTTATCTCCTGCCGCGGGGGTCAGCTGCGCAGACTCATCATGGTAAGGTGTGCCCCCAGCGATAATGTTAATGATGGGGACGTCTTCGTCCTCAACGTTAAGAGTTTCTCTATCTCTTCCTGCAAGACCAGCGTCGTTGCCTAGGATACGGGAAGGTGCTGGTCTATCGTCGGCCACCCTGTTCGAAGAGTTACCCTTAGCCTCCTCTCTCGTTTTAACGGCGAATTCTCCCAGATAACCTTCTTCAACTAGGCGCTCTATCGCTGCCTTGAGTTCTCTACATACCTCCGTAGAGTGTCCCTTGGCCTTGTGAAATTTGCAGTAAGCGTTTTCTCTTTTTCCCAAAGTTACCCCTGACCTCATAGGAGCTGGATAACGGATAGGTAGATTCCGTTGTTCCACTATCGCTAGTATTTCGGCTCTGGGTAGAATGAAAGAAGGAAGGTCTGAGTCATACACCCGTCCTTTTGGGGGATCACCCTGCCGCTGGACTGAGGTGTCGCCAGATTTCCCCTTCGTGGAGTTACCTCTTCTCCGATTAGAGGTCTTGTGAATGTGATCCTTTCGCTGGGCGTAATCATCGATGAATCGATCCTCAGTTGCGTGGGAACGGGAGCGTTATGGACTAGAGGCATAGCTGGCGGCATGTTTCAAATCATATCCCTATTCTCTTCCTCTTCCATCCTTGCATAGTTGTGGGCTTTCAGCCTTAACGCATCTAAAGTTGCAGGAGGATTCATCATTAGAGCATCTCTAAGCTTCCCATAACAACAGTTTCGCTTTAAGGCTTCGATAGCGAAATCAACTGTTACTCCTGGCGTAAGCGACATCTCGGTGTCGAAATAATGGAGGAAGCTCCTTAAAGATTCCTGAGGTCTTCTATGTAGGTCGAACAAGGCAGCGGCAGACTTCCTAATAGGGACTGCGGTACTGAATCGACTTCTGAATTTGGATTCCAGCTGGAAAAAACTGTCAATAGACCCACCAGGGAGACCCTTAAACCACAGGCGCGCAACCCCTGACAGGGTCATAACAAATATCTGACACAAAGCAGCGTCATTATGGGTCTGAAATTGCACAAAGTCCTTCACCTTGTTAAGGTGAGAGATAGGATCCCTAGTGCCGTCATAGGATTCTGAAGGGAGCTTCACATGTCTGCTGACCCTGTGGCGCCTTATGCGCAAGCTAAAGGGGTGTCCAGAAGTATCATCGAGAATTTCACGCGCATGCCGGGGTGGGGATACCTCCAAACGATGCCTACGATCTCTCAGATCTCTGATATGATGTCGTCTGGGAGTCGGACTGCGACTCCTTGGTGACCGAGTTCGATGTCTCCTACTTCTAGATCTTTCACTCTCTCCAGGAGACATGTCTCTCCTTCCATCCCAACGACCTCTATCCTCCTCACGCCATTGCCGCTCCTCTTGAGAAATAGGAAGTAAAGGCACTAGTGGTATGTACGACTCCACTGTCCTATGAGCAATCTGTACAAGACTGACTGGCGCACTCAACGCGGGCAGCGTCAATGAGACATTCGCATGCAGCAGGGACGACAGTGGTCTTTCTGTAATGATGGATGGAGTGAAAATGAATTGAGATGCCACGCCTGACCCAGAAGCAGCAGGTGTATATCTGCTAGCCAATTCTGTTAAGTGGTCCAGTTGAGCACGAAGGGCTAAAATCGAGCTCGCGAAAGGGTTATTTGTGCTATCCACCACGGATCCCCCTGACTGAGGAGGAAAATGACTAGGCCCTGCTATTTGGGACAAAGGAGTATACGGTTGTAACACAAACGTTCCCGTTGTTTGTTCAAGAGAAAGATCTGACATTCTTGCACCGAGGTGGAAGCATCAGAAGTGGCGAAGGTGAAGAGTCGTCTGCGGGTATCAAATGGAAGACTAGAGGACTCAGTCAACGGCGGATCTGAATCAGAAGCCATAATCTTCAAATTCCCAGAAGAACAGAACTTGGCTATTAAGGATGCTCACTTAATTAAAACCAAAGCTCTCAATGAAAGCACCAATTTGATAAGATTCGAGTTTCTACGGGGGCGGAGTGAGGATTATGGCTGTCTGGAATCACTGTGGCTGCAGTCCGTCGTACCTGCAAAGCGCCGGAGAGGGGGGCTCCGGCGTAGACACTCCGATGCTTAAATTAGTATGGCTATGAAATTCTGCAGAGATTTTAGTAGAGAATTTGCTCTTACCTTAGATCTAGAATGAGGTGGTATTTATAGGCAGAAGAGAAGGCGTTACCCTAGGGGTGGGCGTTATTGAAGGGAGATAACGCCCAGGATGACGTCACCATGCGTCAGAGGGACAAGATATCGCTGGCGAGGTATCGCCCATAAGAGGTTGTCGACCTTTCTGGGATAGGATGACGCCGTGTGGGTACCCCCCCGCTGATGTCGACTATCCCAGGGTCCAAGGCTCATCACGGGCGGTAGCTAGGTGCTGACGTAAGTCAATGTCTACAGGGATCTGCCCTAGATTTCAGGTGAGTTGACGAATGTACCCTTGGTATTTCATCGATTGTTATCAATTTGTATATAATTCGATATTACCGTAATACCGTACTGAAATTATTGAGAGTATTGATTAATTAAATATCTAATAAATATTGATCTAATTTTACTCGTATAAATTTAATTAGGAGTATTGATTAATTAAAATAATTGGAACATTGGAATCAATTTACCGGGATTAATTTTAGATAAATATCAATTATGAAATATTTTTAGCACAATTTTCATTGCGAAATAGAATTTGGAAAATTTGCAGAATTTGCAAAATTTTCTTCGGCTACTAAACAGCACCTTAGGGTGCGTTTACCTGGGAGAATTTTCAAATTGAAAATTTGCTGTTTTTGAGAATTTTCAAATTTTCAAATTTGCTGTTTATTTTCATTTTGAAAACTAGAAAACGCGTTTACTTCGCGCTTGTTTCCTGATCAGAAAAACTAGAGAACACGTTTACTTCGCACTGAATGTAAGAATTTCCTGATCTGAAAACTGGAAAACGTGTTTACTTCGCGCGTTTTCATTTTTTTTGGAAAACTGAAAATATTTGTAATGAAAAGAAGAAATCATTTAAAAATTATTTTAATAATCCTAATTGGTTATTTGAATATATTCAATATGAAATAAATATGGAAAAAAGTTTTATTAATTTAGAAACTTAAAATAAAAATAGTCATTTTAAAAAGGAAAAACTTATTAAATATAATATCAATCTTCTAATATTGCATTTAAATATTGTAATTCATATTTGTACATGAAAATAAAAGCAATCTACTAATATAGTAATTGATTAAAAAATTACATAGGAAATGTACTCCACTTCACTCGTTGCTCCCTCGTAATCTAACGATTATTACGATGAGCCCACAATTCATTTGCAATGTCTTCCCTAACAGCATTCATCTGTTGTTGTTGTGACATATTCACTTGTATACCTTCTTGCATCTCATCATCTCGGTCTTCATCGGTGTTTTCCACAAAGTGCTCGCCAAATTCAGTGAATAATTGATCAGCTCTATCTTCGCTGCGAATAAAATTATGAAGTGCGCAACAAACTATAGGTATCAATTTTTGGCGTCGAAGTGGGTAATTCGGAATAGACTTTAATATAGGAAATCTAGCTTTGAGAATGCCAAAGGCCCTTTCAATAACATTTCGCAAAGATGAATGTCTGTGGTTAAATAATTCATATTTTGTTCTTATTCTCCCCCGTCCTTGGAAATCGCTTCGATGGTATCGTTCACCACGATAAGGAGCTAAAAAACCCGGAATATTTGGGTAGCCAGCATCGACAGCGTAATAATAATCTGCAAATGATATGTTCAAATCTCAAACTGGCAAACAATATAAACATTGCATATTGTTATGAAATTCAATAAATTGTGTTTTACCTGGTGGTGGCATAGGGAATTGATTGTCCTGCCTTGTAAGCGCATCAAGAAACACACGTGAATCATTAGTTGTGCCTTCCCAACCAGAATAAACAAAAGTGAACATCAAATCATGCGAACACACGGCCATAACATTTTGCGTAATTAGGGATTTTCTACCCCGAAAAGTTCTTTGTTTAGAACCAGGAGTCCAGGCTGCAACATGAGTACCATCAATTGCGCCTATGCATTTCTGAGAGGAAGTAAAAGAAGTATATATCAGAGTTAGCTTTAAACTTCAGTAATTTTTATAAATATAGTAACTAAAATAATCATATAAGAATTTGATTGAATTTTTTTATGAACGTTTGGATTAAATTAAACATTAAATTAGATTTAAATGTGAATATTTCATAAACACGAAAATTAAATAAATCATTTAAAAATTTAACCATGTTCCTTTTTTTCATTCCTATTTATGCATAAATTGAGTAAATGGCATACATAAAGTTTAAGTTATACGGATTGCAATATTTATAATGACATATATCATTGACACTCCTCGACATATGTCTCATATTAATGTAGCAAGTGCAGTTATTTTTTGGAATTCAACTTGCTGTAAACTTCAGTATTTTTTAAGTATCTTCAATTCCTAACAGAGATGCGCACCTGAAAATATGGATACCAATTAGGATTCCCAAGAATTTCTGGTTGAACTGGTCCTCTATTGACATGTCTGATCAAATCAGTTGCTAAAGCAGCCAAAGCACGTATGACCCTTTTCACCCACTCATGCACGGTCTTAGTAGAATGCTGAAATCGGCTTGCTATAACCCTCTGAGTTTGCCTGTGACATAATACAGATAACCCCATTGCCAGACCCTCTTCCACAGTAACTTCTCTGGTCGCGCGTAGTAAACCCATAGTTTTGAGCCTATCGCATAAGTTCATAAAAACATGTGGTCGCATACGATAATTCTCATAACATACAGTGGGATTTCCCGATAAGACCTCGTTGATATAAACCCTACCGCTAAGCATAGATGTGCAACAAGGCGTCCTTGCAACACGGCTGCTTTCAGCTTGCGCTAGGCTATGAAACTGCAGTAATTCTTCCAAGTCATCATCATCATCATCAGTAGAACCATCATCACTTGAATTGACAACATAATATGTTGAGTTGGTATTATCATAATATTGTGTCATTTCTACCTGCATTATAAATAAAGCGTTGAAATTATTTTACGAAAATAATTCCTACAACACTTACAAACCCATATACCTAAAATCCAGCAGAGGAAAGAAATAGAACTACAAAGAAGTGAATATGAGTAGGAAATACAAGATAGTGAACAATACCAAACTTAATTTCGTGATGACCTGCTTTGTGTTTGCCGCTCCCTCTTGATTTCTATTTTATTCCTTCCTACGCATACTAGTTACTTGATCTCTTATTTATTGTGATATGGCTATCACTATTTTTGTCCCTGTATATCCACGAGCATTGCCATGTTTCCTTCAATAATTGTCCCCACAATCATGCACATGGATTATTAGTATTGTATCTCCTATTCGTTTCATTTGTTTGTCCCCATTTGTTGCCCTGTATAACCACGGGCATTGAAACAATTTCCTTCAGAAATGGTCCCCTCAATCATGCATTTTCATTATTACTACTAGTATAGGAATAAGTTTTATTATTTTAGTCACTTGAAATAATCCTAACTGTCGGCTTTGGGCACCCACAAGTCCCTAACGTAGAGGTTTTTGTTCGATCAGATTTAATATTAAACAATTAATTTTTTTTTTCAAAATCATAAAACTTTTAACTAATTAATTAAAGTCTAAATATAAATAAATAATTAATTACTGTATTATCATAATTAATTAACTAACAAAAATCTTAAAATCTAATTACCTAAAATCCCAACCCACTAAAAATCCATGTCCTTCTTCGTTCTTCCTCTGCACCAAATTGAACTCGTCCTCTGCTCCTCTTCTCGTCCTTGTCTGAACCTATACACCCAACACCCATATCCTTCCGCGGTACCAAATCCAAGAGCAAAGCTGAGTCCCGGCCACCTCCCTCTCACCACCGAGTCCCGGCCCCATCACTGTAGACCCACCCCCACTTAACTACCCCGATCGATTCGTGCAACCTAAACCGTAGTACGATGTCAGAGAGCTCTTCTTGTTCGAAGCGCACATGGAGGAGGAACACTCAAGTCGGAGATGAAAACTACGAAGGAGCACCAAGGGTTTGCTACTGTGGGTTGAAAGCTTTCATGTGGGTTAGTTGGAAGGAGGATAACGTAGGCAGAAGATTTTTCTCTTGTCGGAAACACCAATGTAAGTACTTCTCTTGGCATGATAGTGAACGCTTGTCACAAAGGGGTAGAGATGTGGTTCATATGCTGTTAAACAGCGAAGAGAATTTGAAGTCATAATTAAGGGCATTAAATCAAAAGTTTGAGCGCTTGCAGGATGCTCACATGGAAACGGTAGCTGAGGTTTCCTATTTGCACAACGAATTAGATAGGCTGAGATTGGGGGAGTCGAAGGGTATTTTGAATTTTGCAATTTGGTTGTGTGTCATATGTGTGGTTGTTGCTGCAACTGTAATGGTATTTTAATTGTATTGTTGGTGTTCTAATAAGTATGAACTGCGGGAGATAAAGAACAATGTGTTTGATGATGATGACAATGCGTTCCTCATTTGTAATTTTATGCTTTCTGGGTTGTCCTCAGTTGGCCTGTCAATTTATCCTCTGTAATTTCCCTGGTTGTGAGCAATGTGTCAAGTTTGCTAGTGGAAATTCTGTTTCTGGTTCACGATGATTATGTGTTGTGATGCTCAAGCATTAGAACACATAGAAAATTTAGTGTAGTGATGCTTAGGATTTCTGTGTCATGCCCGTTTGTTTGCTGTCTATCTTTACTGCTTCAAGTTTATACTACTTTCAGTCGTAGTCGTTAGCTACTTGTTTGCTTTGTTTTTTCTTCTTCTGGTGTTCATAGTTTCAGCCTTCGATATACAAAGAAGGAAGATACCTGAATGGATGATGATGATGAACAAATGATGGTTGTTGTTAATCAAATTGGGGACTGTCTGGTGGACCTGGGCATTGCGGTTGCCCTTTTGCAGCCAAAGAGGGCTGCTCTACATATGTCACTGGACATTGTCAGGGCTGCAAAGGATGCTCTGGACATGTTTGGCCATGAATTTCCTGGATCCCGATAGTTGATTAGGTTCTATTTGTGGTCTCTTATTTTAATTACTGGTGGTATTGTGTAATGAAAGACTAAAAATTGTGCAATGCTTTAATAAGTTCCTTAATTGTGCAATGGTTCTTCTGCACTATCAATTAGGGTTGTGGCCATAAGTTTGGTCAATTGTTTTTAACAGATTCTGGAATGTTGAAAATGTTGTGCTTGTTTTCAGTAATGCACCCCTGTGTATGGTGGAATATTGTCTTCCATAGAAGAATTTTATGGCCATTTTGATGGATTCAAGTACTGACCGGCAAAGTCCATATTCTTTTATGCCCACTCTTCAACCACTCAATAATGCCCTATTCTTTTATTGATTTTTCTTCTTTCCAAAAATACAAAATTCAATATTTCTTTCTTTCCGTTCAATTCCAGAATAATTTGGAAAACTTATTAATAAATTAAATTAAATTAAATAGCAAGGATGGTTTTTGCACTCACTAAAAAGTAATAAATTTTGGTTTTATATCCTTGCTACCAAAATTGAAAGATATCCATTAATTATCTATATACTAAGGTAAGATGACCTTACCAATCCAAAGGCCTATTTCAGTATTGAGGAAAGTAACAAAGATTTTGGGTTCATAACCTCCGTTTATATCTCAACTGAAGTACATAAAAATGAGTGTTATGACATATTTATCAAGCATGATTCACGTACATGGTACACAAAAATGAGTGTTATGACTTATGACACCAGATCATCGACTGGGATGGGAAATAATCCTGCAAGTGATAATGTACATACATCAGCCCCTGTTATCCTGATCCCATTCAGTGCACTCATACAAACAATGTCCAAATAATAGTGGCATAAGTCACTACATAGTCTGCTTTACTCAAACTGCAGAAACAGTTATAAATATTACGTCACACAAGACATAAAATTACTGAAAGTGCACAAACACTTAAAAATATTACAGAACACAAATAAACATCGTAATAAGTTTCTACATAGTCTGCATTACTCAAACTCCGCAAACTGTTCTAAATATAACATCCAAATAAACATGGTGATTGGAAGACATCATCCAATCACGCCAAGCTATGCAACCACAACTTCTTCTTCTCCATCGACAACGTGGTGAAGACTTTCCTCCAGTAAGGATCCTTGAACCTCTCAAGTGCTTTGATGAACGCTGCATCTGGAACCTCATCCACCTTCCTCATAGCCTCGATACACCCAACAATCGAATCAGGTTCTTTGTTTGGACTTGTAACTTCACCTTGCTCAATTTTGTACTTCTTGGCCTTTGCAGTAAAATACTCGGTTTTAGCACTCTGTGATGAAGCGAACTGATCCATGCAGGAGTCCAACTTCGAGGATTTACCCTTCTTGGCGCGCCTGGCTGCTGGAAGTGCACTAGAATTAGGACGTTTTCCTTGCGAGCTCCCACAGTCTGGTGTTCCATCACCTACGTCAATGTGAACACCATGATGCAGAAATTCTTCTTCGGTTTCACGCTCCTCATCAGATGTAGGTGGCAATTGCGAAGAGGCGTAGATTTATTAAACACCAGCCCTAGCAACTCGTAGTGTGGACAACCTTTCCTTCTAAATGTCCTATAGTTTCTGTTTTTCTGCACATGTGTAAAACAGTATCAATAACAGGAATGTATAATGTTATGGAACAACGTAAATGTGACAATGTTTAACATACCAGGAAGAACATTTGCCACACATCTTCTGGGGCATTGACAGTGTTCAAGGCTGATAGGTAAGTGACTCTAGTATGTTCTAACAATTCTGAAAATTGTCGATGCTTCACCCTTAGACGATTGTATTTACCCACCAACTTCAATCCGCCGTACTTTTCCCCAGAGGCCAGAAACATTTGTTGATCAATATCATTCCAGTCTGAACTCTTGAAGGTGGGTGCACCATTAGGATCGTTCTTCACTCGATCGTGTAGAATGTGTAGAAAAATTTCTTCATTCTTATCAGACCATTTTGCCTCATCTTCACCCTCGTGTCTCCGTCCAGCCATGATGCGTTTAAATGATCTGCAGCACCTAAAACTAGATCACATAAAGACCGTTGTATGAGCATCAATGTCATAATTCAACACATGGAAACCATATATACTTCATATATATACACATGCATATGTTCACAATACATCAACAGTTTGTTTATATTTATACCACATGTTATATTAGATAATAACAAATAAATGATAGTATAATAAACAGTAGGTGAACCTTACAAGAAATTCGTCAATTAATTATCATAGATGGAAGAAATCAGATATAAAATATCTTTTCAAACTTGAAATAGAAAGGTACAAAAGGTTCAACCGCAACACATGATAGTGTAATTACTTATATAAACCTTTCCTAGGACCAATAAGCTTATTCTCAGCTTTTATTTTATCTAACTCAAGAAATTTTCTAGTACTTCTTTGATGCACACCCACTGTACTTGCATTACTGCATATATGGATTCAGAGCTAGTTGTTTCCTCTATAATAATCATCATCACATCATTATTATTAAGAGACTACAAGTATGATTTATTAACTTCAATTTATATATCATCAAACAGTTAACAAAACTTGAACACCGCATTTTCCTTCCCGATACATGGTTCCCTTGGTAGTAGTATCTACCTACACAGTTTGGTATTGCAGACCATTTTGGAAAGGAAATGAAATAAAATCTATATTTCCTTGAACAAAAGAACATTCCTATGCTATTTATTTTTAAATAGTGGCATAAATTATGTTCTAATTCTAGAAGAAAAAAATATACCACTGAATACAACATTGACTACATCTCATGAGATCTTTTGTCAAAAATATGGTAAATAGCATGTTTCCTGATACTAGATATAATGTAACAAAACAGAAATACTAACAACAGAAATATGGTCAACAATCCTTTTTTGCAGGACCAAGCTCCGACATCACTCTCGCTCTCTGATTAGAGATAGATGAATGAAGAAATGTGACTAAGAACAATTAAAAAAAGAGAGTAGTACTTCAAGAATAAATGAAGAGATTCTAGTTGAGCAATTAAAGTTACTGCATTGATGCTGTAATTTTAAAACATGGTATACATGTTGCATGCTTCGTCTTCACACACAAAACATCAATAGCTTCTTCATCAACAGGTGCAAACACAGCAGTAACACAAGCAACACAAATGTGGACAGGAAACCCTTAAGAGTGAAAAGAGAGCCATATATCAGATGGTTGCAGAGGAATAAAGTATCTAAGACTCACAAGGCCAGTACGTTGCCCCTAGATTTACAACTAGAAACATTGTAGAGACTTGGTCAGCATACTCAAAAGCATCAGCTTTGCTCTACAACACAACACAATCTACACTCAACAACCACAAATAAAAACAACTCCTCAACTCTGCAATTTCCTAATCTTGTTCATTACAAGCATTCACTTACATGATATACCAACAAGATTCGTTAAGTACAAGATTCACTTTTCACTACTTGTTAAGCCAAATTTGATTTATCAGCTACTAATTTTAGAAGCTAAATCCAGATAGCAAAATATTTCATCCTCTTTTTAAGGTCTGAAACAGTGCATGTTTTCTTAACGAGAGCATGTTTTCTTAATTACTACTTTATCAAATCTTTTCATTTCTATTTCACCCTTAATTTCCAAGTAGTTTTGAGATAGTCCTACCAGCATTTTCCATATCCCACAACTTAAACATAAAAGACAGCAGACATACATCAAGAATAAAGTATAAGAATTTACAGGTAGATAAGCTTATAGTAAATGGATTCTCTACAATGTTTAAAAAATGAAATAAAGGGAAACTATTATCTATACCAACAACATAATCGTACCAAATCATAAACTCTACTTCTATGGACAGAGGTAGAATAATCAACAAACTGACTCCTAAACAGCGAAGAAACAAAAAAAACAATCATAATATGACAAAAACATACATTTAACAATTTACCTAATGTACTTTTTTAAACTGAAAAAAATCAGAAGAAGAAGGAAGGAACCTTCAGCTAAACTGAAATTCCCATTCCCATAAATCCATTTGCAAAGCTAGTCAAGTTTACTCACATGAGAATAGGGAAATACAACTACTACTCCAACAAGCTATATTTTCTAACCTCCGCTTTCTGTTTCCGTGGAAATTAGATACAACTTTCACCCATCCTCCCATTAAACAAACTTTCACTCCATAGAACCTAACTACAAAACTACAAAACTAATCTCAGAATTTCACAAATCTACAAAATTTCACTCCATAGATCACACCCAGCTTTTGAATGAACAGAAAAGACTAGGTGCGCTTGAGCCACATTTCCTTCACCGTCATATGAAGAATAGCAAGAAAAATTCTAACTAAGCTTGTGCGTAAAAACTAAGCTCTGTACATGGAGAGAAAAACAACATTCGTTGCTTGATTGATAACAACAATAAAAAATCATTCTGGAATGCAAAGAACAACGTGAAGAGGATAGATAAACATGAATGGCACTTTCAGCCAACTCCCAAATTAGCAGCAAAATGAAACGACCCAGTGTTTCCAAAATCAAGACCGATACCAAAGAGCTTTCAAAATCAAAGAACACTTGAACTATTCACAATCAAAGTACATCACGATTCAGAAACAACCACAAGACGATACAGTTCAACTGGGAGTAACCATACAACTAGAAAAGGGGGAAAAACAGGCAGGGAAACAAATGAATTAAAAAAATACAACCAACAACGACACTACAATACCCTCTAGGTGTTGCTTTATTGACAACTATGCTTCAGATCTAAGAAAAAATCAAATAGGAAAATAACAAAAAAAACCACAAATCTAAAAGAGGAGAGGACTCGTTTCTTTGGACGAGATTTTGCAGGTTTTGAGAGAAAGCAAAGAAAGCTGCAGACCAGAGGGTTGTATTGTACCTGATTCAGTACCTGCTATCCTTGGTGCTGGGTGATGGATGCTGGGTGATGGAGAGTCGAGAGCAGGTGCTGGGTGATGGAGAGTCGAGAGCAGGTGCTGGGTGATGGAGAGTCGAGCGCTGGACTGAGGACGAGAGGTTGATGCCGAAGAAGATAATCGAATTTAGGGTTGAGGACAAAGGACGAGAGGTTGAGGACGAAGAATGAGGAGGAGTGACAGAACCAGCATCGAGGGCGAAGAGGCAGAGATGAGTAAGGGGTAGAGTTGGTATTATGAAAGTTTCATTTAATTTTACAAATGGAGAAGCGTGTTTTGCAAATGGAGGAATTCCTTTGTAAAATTTTGAAAACAGGTTTTTGTTGTTTTCAAAATTTACACATGAGTTTTCAATCTGAAAATTTTCGTTTTCATTTTGAAATGAAAACAACACGAGGTAAACACGTTTTCGAAAAAAAAAAAATCCAGTTTTCAAAAAACTGGGGAATTTTCTGAAAACTCCCCAAGGTAAACACGCCCTTAACATTTCAGAAAAAGCAAACAGCGACGCGTGCAACCCATCGCTCTACTCACGCACGCACTTCGTTAACTCATCGGCCTCTCTCTACTGTCACGAATAAGATCCGACGCCAACCAAACTGAATTCTGCAGAAAGGAAAAACTCCCAGCCGAGAGAGTGTATCCTGCAACACCTTCGCCTCTTGTCAAATTATACCAATACCAAGATTGTGTTTCCATTTTGTGTCTCAGGTTTCATCTTCCTCTGCTAATCATAATAGCACTATACTGCTCAAAACGGTACGTTGCAAATCAGCTTTTCTCCATTGTTTTTTCCCGATTTTCCTTGTTGAAAATGGGTGGGTTCTTTGTTTTATTACTCATTGATGTTTGTTATCTTCTTGAAAAGCATGTTGAGTGAAATATTTGATATGGGTCTTTTATGTTGTTATCAAAAGATTTTCTATTGGAGTGGAAGGTGGTAATGTCTGAGTTTATGTGGAAGAACTGGTCTTTTGAATGTGTAAGTGTTGTTTTTAGAGGAAGGATTATAGAGAAGTGGTTCTGTTGTTGATTAGTAATTGAAGAATCATAGATTTAATAGTTCATGGAATTATCCATTAGCCAAGCCCTTGGAAGTTATAAAAGAACAATAATAGATAAATAAATTAATCTGTAAAAGTTCTGGTGTTTTGGTGACTGAAGAAATTTAGTTCAGTGAGAAATGGTTGAGAATTGGCATTTGGTGTTGGAGATTTTTCTAGTTACATTTGCGTTCATGGGAGATTAGCTTTTGCCACTTTCCATCTATGCATTGCTTCTTTGTGGTCTAAGATGGTTGATAAATTATCGGAGAAATGGTCCATAAGTAATTTCGACCACTATAACTTTTGACTTCAGGCTGTTTTCTTGGAAAAATTCAGAGCTTGACTGCTGCTATTTGTCATGACAAAGTCTAGGTTCTAGTTGAGGAATGAGGAGGAAAGTCTTTTTAAAAGTTTTTCTCTAGAATTTGCTAGCGAACCATCTCATCGTTCCTCATCCAATTAGTCATTGATGTAGTTTATTAAAGGCACTGATGTTCCATTGAGGAGCTAGTAAATAAAATTACATCTTTGAAATTTAAAAGCACCAAGCGTTGTATTACGCCCATCATTTCAATGTAATTTATCTTTTCCTGAGATGCTAGATTCTTCAAAGTAATAGAAAATCAATGTCTTGCATTGTAGAGCTTTGGAAATTCATATCAATGTTAGAATTTTTTTCTTTTCTTTTGAATTTGTATGGTACATCTAATACAACTTCTTACATTGATGATTTGTTAAGCTGGCAATGAGCTGGTTTGGAATCTGTTTGGCCATATTAATCATTGGTCACTACTACTAATTACTTTTGATATTTTCTTCTCTATCCATGATGGAATTTTTTTTCTCCTAGATTTTTACCAGACAAAACATAAGGCACTAAGAGGTTTATCCATTGTACTTGATCCTCATTCATATTGCTTGTGAGCATGCAATAGAATCTACCAGGATAACCATTTGGGTCACCTAAGCAGTTGTAGACATCTAGGTGGACCAAGGAGAATCTAGCATAGAATTATCAGGAAGACTTTCCTTCTCCTCTAGTTGTACTTTCTCTGTAACCTAGCATGCATGAAAACTGATGGGCTCTAGCAGGTAATGTTTGGAGCTTTAGTGGTAGATGAATACTCAGAAATAGTATTTGAGCTTTTTTTTGTGTGCCTTTTACAAGGGCCAGTGTTTACTCATCTTCTTTTTAATTGTACCATGCACTCCTAATTTTTTCATGAGGTAATTCTCTACTTATGTATTCGTCTCATTCTAGGTTTAGATGCTATGGACTTACCACCATATCTGGATAGTAATAGGAGTACCATGAGAGAGTTATTAACTACTTATCCTAGAAATATCCGGTTAACTTATAGAAATTTGTTGTTATTATTTTAGAACATTTAATCTTCATTTGCCATTGTGGTGGAAGATGCCTTGTTGCAGTTTTAATAATGAGATCTATGATGGATGAAAGCATCACGGCTGCTGCTTTCATTATCTGTTATGAAAATTGTGTTTGAGGTCTAAAAGCCTCTTGGCATTTCTATTTCTGTCTTGTGGTCCACACATGTTTCTTTTGCTCTTTGCTTACATTTCTCAGTGGTTATTCGGCAGGTATTGGATCTACATGTAGGGGAAAAAGATCATACACATGGATACTAATTCTGGTCATGAAACCTCTGTCTCTCATGATGATGTCAATACTGGTGATCAGGATGCTGAGTCAAGCAAAATTGACTTAGTTGTAGAAATGTCATCTAATGGAGAAATGAGTGGAGAGCTAGGTAATGCAGCTGAGGCTGTAATAAGACTGGAACTAGATTTGGCATGCGTGTCAGAGAAACTGGTTAAGTTAAGTGTGCTTATGATGACTGTGGCAACCAAGGAAAATGAGTTTGAAGCCTTTGCTTCTGCAAAAGGGAAAGCGTTGGATGATCCAGTGACGGCGTTGGACTTTGACCTCTTGTGTGGGATTTTGGATTCTGAGGTGACACAAGTGGATATGTTTTTATCTGATTTACAAACAGATATTATAGGAGTCTATGAATTGTTGTCTTCGTTCAAACACTTGGGAGAAGATACAATCATGGCAGTGGAAGAAAAGTTACATGATTCAGAAGAATCATTGCAGCAATCACAAGATCAAATCTCAGAAATTAGAGAGCAATGTTTCAAGTGCCAAAGGATGTCTTCATGTCTCAACATCAGAGAAATTCGTAAGAAACACCTCTTGAAAATTTTTGGAATATTTTTTCACACGCACAAACCCACATTTGTAGATAATTGTTGTCACCGGAGTAGTGGGTTAACTTTTGGTTGCTTTGTATATTCATGGATGAGGTCGGCAATGTTTATGTGCTTGAAAATGTTAAAACCAAGCAGGTGGCAAATGGAAACTTTCATAGTATTTTTCTCGTGACAGATTCACTTGTTTTTCTTTTTCATAATAATAATGAGACAAATATTGGAAATGTTGATTTTTGATGGTTTGATGATTTCTTCAAGGTGAAGAATAAATTAGAAAAATCAGTCTACTGGTTTGACATTCTAATGCATGCCTTTTTATAGGGGAGGATGACAAGGGGCCAAACTTCATCGAAGAGGACCAGTCTGTGAGTGTGAATGCAAAGATCAGCATGCAAACTGCTGAACAGCAGAGGCATATTTTGAGGATGCTGGAGAAATCGTTGGCGAGGGAGATGGATATTGAAAATAAGTTAACTGAATCAAGACAAGTTGAAGAACAGTTGAAGCATAGGATACTCTCTCTGGAACAAGAAATATTCTTCACTGAGGAAGAGACATTGGAGGTTTACGAGAAGTACTTCGGGGCGGATAATGCATCTGAATTCCTGATGAGTATTTCAAAAGAACTATTGGGTCGACTCCAGATTTTTCCGTTTAATTTGAATGGTACAATTTAACGAGAAGCTGAGTTAAGATCAAAGATTGAAAAATCTATGAAGCAATTGGAAGAAAAAGACAGTGCCTTGGAAAAATTCAATGACAGCAATGCAGAGGTCAATGGCCATCTCGTTGGACAGATTAATGACTTGAAAGCTAGCTTGAAAGAATCTGAAGATAAATTAGTACTTGCAAATTCTGAGTCCTTCACCATGATAGAAAAAGTCAGTTTACTCGAGAAGCAGATGGCAGAATCCGAAACTCAGATATTGAATAAAAAGGTTTCTGTAGATGAAATTAAGGAAAAGGATGCTGCTTTACACTCTGAAATGACTGAGATGGAAAATACCCTAAATGTTTTGAAAGATAAACTCTCTGATGCAGAAAGTAGGGCAGAGAATGCAGAAGGCAAGTATAAGTTAATGGAAGAGACTAATTCGCAGCTCAATGAAGAGTCGGGACACCTTCGAGGCATCTGTGAGAAGGTGGAGCCATTAGAGAGGCAGCTTAAGGATACTGATATGAGGCTTCAGCATGCAGTGGCATCTTCAGAAGCTAGCCTGGAGAAGCAAGATATGTTATACACTACAATTGGAGATATGGAAAATTTAATTGAGGGTCTGAAGTTGAAAGTTTCAAAAGCTGAAAGTCGAGCAGACAGCACAGAGGATAAGTGCATCATATTATCTGAATCTAATGAGGAACTAAATGAAGAACTGGGATTTTTAAGGAGTAGGCTTGAATGCTTGGAGTTATCTTTGAATCAAGCTGAGGAAACAAAAATGGCAACTGCAAAAGACATCAGCTTTCGAACAAAAGTAATAACAGATCTTGTGTTACAACTGGCTATTGAAAGGGAGCGTCTTTGCAAGCAGGTCTGAACCACTCATCATCATTTTAGTTCAAGTTAACAGTTCTTTTTTATTAGATTAAGTTGGATTTTTCTTCTATTACTCTGCAACCTGATTTTATTTTTATTCATAAGAGAAGCAATTTAAGAGTTTTATGTAGAGTGATCTTTCATTTAAAGTTGATGTGTCTGCATGAATGTACCATCAAAGTCTTTAATGTGAAGAACTGTAGATGAAATGATAGGAACAGAGTAACAACAATCACACACTTAAGATTTTCAGGCAGTAATCAACTGAAGGAATGCAAATGTCATCATACTAAAACTCAAAAAGTAGTTGAAACGCTTAAACCTCATTTAGGAAAAAAGGGAAATAATGACAACTTGAATGAAACTTTACAAGTATTGAGTACAAGTTTGGAATAGTCGGCATGATGTAACAAATGTTTATGAAGAAGATTTGGCTGCAAAGACTGAGGAAGGCAGATCACTCTGTAATTCGTTATCAAAGTATTCAATATGGTGATCTAACTTGTTTCTCTACTTGCTGCTTGTTTCTTTATATAGAGGTAGTTAAATACCCGATTGTCTTCATTTGGTTGAGCATATTGAATCCTCGTTAATGCATTTGATTGGTATGCTTTCCTTTTTTCCACACACAGATATCATCATTAGCAGCAGAGAATAGAACTTTGGTAATGAAGTTACAAAGGACAAGGCAGGATCCTCCAGTCGTTAGCCATCAGAAGCCAGAAGCACCTGAATTCTCAGCTATTGATTCTGAGGTATGTGCTATATGTTAGTGCATTGTTTGAAGCTGAACATTTAATTGTTTGAAGTGTAGAAAATCTGTTTGGCCTTCTTTTCATTGCAATATTGCATCTGCTGTTAGGATCCCTAAATGGAAAATGATATGCAATATTGCATGTGGAGCTAAATTGCTGACATGCAACGGACCTTTATGAAATAACCTCCTGCACCCTTGAATGACTTGGATCTATTATACCCTCTGAAGTTTTTTTTACAGAAGAAAATGAGCTTTGCTCTTACTTTTGGCTAAAATGGAAAGTTCTTGACTGTAAAAGGTGAATGGATCATGGATTTCTTGGCCACCGTATGGTGCTTGGGGCATCTTTATATTAAAACGGAGGTCATAATTCTTGATTTCCTCTATTTGCTGTCCCCTTTTGCAACATTTAAGCCCTGGAGTTCTAGGTTTTCTCCTTTATCATGGCATTCCCATTATTGAGGTACTCTCTCAGAGACAATGAAACAATTAGGTTTTTTAAGCACCAAAGCATTTCTCCTCGTGTTTCTCAATCAAATGTATTGTATAAGCCATGAAATTTTGGATCGTAGTTAGGTGCACTCACATTTCTACGGACTAGGAGTTTTATTACAACGGTGACACCTACATTCTTCAGTTCTCGTGTTCTCGTACCAGTTTCTCTTAGTATCTGCATGCAGTCGTTTTTATGAAATTTTGGTGCTACTGAAAAGTTCCTGTAGGCAAACATCATGTTTAACTCTCCTTTATTCCGTTTACAGTTTGACAAGAGTCGGAAAAATACGGCCATTAGTGCAACTAAAATGGGATCGGGAGGTGCTATGTCTGAGCTCGAGCCTGTCCGGAGAATTTATGCAGGACTGCTCAACTTGAAGCATATTTTTGTGGCAGTGCTTATTTTGTTGATTTCAGGTGGAGTGTATTTTTCTCAGCCTCTGATCCAGTCGTCGTGATGGCAGCACTGTATTTTTTGTGGGTGGTCTATCATATGGTAGCAGTTGAGAGGAAATTTTGGGAGATGATGAAGATGAAATAGTGGTGTGATTTTCAGATATATACGATTAGCTTTTAGCCTGTTACACTCTTCAGTACATTGTAATACTTTTCACAGAGGTTAACACAAGGTACAATAAATTAGAGTGATGAGTAATACTCTTTGTTTTCTTGGTCAGAATTGAAAATTCATCAATAAGCCAATAGAGCAAAACAAGAGCTTGAAATAAAAATTTAGATAAATTTATTAAAACTAGGGTTTTTTGGTCGTGATTCCTAGTAGCAGTAATATGTGATGGGTGGTGATTATTTTTTTATTTTTTTTTATACAAAAAAAAAATCAAACATTGTACCTAAATTTAGATTTTACTAAAGTACTCTCAAATAAGAGTTTAGTAGGATTATTCTTCTTTTTCTGAGTTTTGTTATCTCAATATATTTTTGATTACTAATGTTTGATTATTTTAAGTAGAAATGACTTAAAATATTTTAAATGAGCTTTTCTTTGATAAATGAAATGTCTATTAAAAAAAATGTCATAATTGGTTGAATTTAAATATTTTTACAAGGGTAATAAAAAGCTCATTTAAAACCTTCATTCATAATTATCTCCCTTGTGTTACAAGTAACAATTGTAAACTTAAAACCTACTTGTTTGTCAAACTCTCATTACGCACTTCTTTTGGTTCACTAACTTCATGTACGCTCAATACCCCATGTAAAGTGTCATAAAAACTCGACCACTTTCGGCTTGCAAGGTCTTAAATTACAGATTGTGCATGGACGTACCTTGCCTGCTCGTCAACTTGTTCGCGTTCTTCTGCCTCCTCGTCAACCTCGAAATCTATATGAGGCACATATCCAACCAACTTCATCTCACCTACCAGTGCCCTTAGGTTCTCATGCATCTCTGCACATCTTGGATGAGACTTGTCTCCAACAAGGAATGTATGCACTTCATTTTGAACTTCAATCCAGCTGCAACCTGGTTCCTTCTTCAGCTTATTATATCTCATCACCTTTCTCATCTCCGAAACCTTATCCCACATTCTTGCATCCGCGTAAATGTTTGACAGAAGAATATAAGCAGAAGAGTCTTGTGGGTCTAGGTGCAATAGGGAAGTTGCTGCCTTTTCTGCCACCTCGACATTCCTGTGGATCTTGCAAATGCTAAGCAAATTTCTCCAAATTACAGCATCAGCCTCAAAAGGCATCTCCTCGATGAGCTTCAATGATCTATCGATCTGCCCTGATCTCCCAATTATATCCACCATGCACGAATAATGCTCTACCTGAGGATCTAAATTATACTCGTTTTGCATATCATCAAAATATTGCATCCCTTGGTCCACAAGCCCCATGTGTGCACAAGCTCTAAGAACTGAAATGAAAGTTGCGTGGTTTGGCTTAACATTTGCAAGTTGCATGTCTCCGAAAATTTTTAATGTCTCTTTTCCAAGGCCATGTTGCGCACAGCCACAAATCATGGCATTCCACGTTACTGAATCCCTCTTAGGTGCTTTTTCGAACATCAGTTGAGAATCTTGTATGTTTCCACACTTTGAATACATGTCGACAAGAGTGCTGCATATATACACATCTGAGCCCAATTCTAGCTTGATGATCTGGGCATGTACTTGCTTCCCAAGTCCGACAGTAGCCAAATTAGCACAAGCATCAAGAACTGCTGCATAAGTGAAAACATCCGGCTTTACACCCACTTCCAACATTCTTGAGAAGAAGCTATGAGCATCCTCACTTTGTTCTAGCATCGAAAATCCAGAAATAATAGCATTCCATGAAACCATAGTCTCTATCCTATCATGGATCTTTCTAGCCTCTTCTATCTCTCCACACTTGCAATACATATCAACAAGACCACTCCCAACAAACGGATCTAACCCCATCCCAGATTTGATAATCCTTCCATGGATCTCCATCCCACTGTTCAAAGCTTGTTGACCTGCACAGGCTTTCAAGACACTGCCATAAGTGAAGTCATCAGGTTCCATCTTTGAGCAGAGCATTGATGCAAAAAGAGAAAGTGTTTCCGCTTCATCTCCATTCTGTTCATGGGCTGCAATGATTGCATTCCAAGAAATAGGGTCCCTTGTTTGCATCTGATCAAACAAGCGAAAAGCCTCAAGCAGAGCTCCACATTTACCATACATGTCAAGAATGGCATTTGTCACACAAATATTTAACATAAAAGCAGTCTTTGCCACTAATCCATGTATTTGGAGCCCCTCTATAACCGCTCTCCTTGATGCACAAGCACTAAATGCCCCAGATAGACTTGTTGCGTCAAAACCAAGGCCAGACTTCCGCAAAAGCTGGAATAATTGCAATGCTTCAAAACCCCAACCACTTCGAGCATACCCAATAATAATGGCATTATAAGTTTGCAGATTACGTCTTGGCAACAAGTTAAATAGCTTTTGAGCGTCTTCCATACTACCACATTTTGCATACATATCCAAAGTGGCAGTTCCTACAATGGCGTCCAAGCCTAAGTCACATTTCAAAGCATGGCCATGCAACTGAGTGCCCAATCTCAATGTAGACATCCCTGCACAAGACCTAAAAACACTAGCATAGATAGATTGACTAACTCCAATTCCCACCATCTGCATCTCCTTGAACAGCTGTAAACCCTCAATATGGTGATCATTCTGGACACAACCAGCAATCATTGCACTCCATGAAACCCAATTCTTCTCATTCATTTCATTAAAAATCTGAAATGAGTCATCTAATCTATTACACTTCGCATACATATCCAGCATAGCACTCCCTGTAACTACATCATTATCAAATCCCATTCGAACTACAATCGCATGAACCTGAACCCCTATGCGACACTCTTCCAAAGCTGCACATGCTTTCAAGACAACAGCAAAAGTTGCCCTATCAAAACGAACACTTCCCAACCTCCCCATCTCCAAGAAAACACCAATAGACTTCCAACAGTCCCCATTGTTAAAAAACGCAGATATCAACGAGTTCCATGAAACTACATCTTTTACTGGAGTCCCATCGAAAACCTCTCTCGCATTACCCATTTTCCCAGAACCTGCATAGGCAGATACCATTGCATTGCAAGAAACAACATCTCTTTGAGGCATTCTATCAAACATCTTGCAGGCGTAATCTAAAGAAGAGCACTTGACATACATCTGGATCAAACAATTTGAGACAAAGATTGTGGACGAAAACCCAGATAGGATCATGTATGCATGAACCTGCTTTCCAGGATTTAAGGCATGTTGACTGCAGCATTCTTGGTAAATATGGGAGAAAGTTTTTGGAGGATTGATTGGTGGTTTTGTTTGGCGCTGTGCGGATGTAGAGAGCCGGGCGAGGGAAAATATTTTGTTGCATAAAGATTTTGGCGAGTGAGGGAAAATATTTGGTTGCATAAGGGAAGAAGAGTCTTGCTAACAAGGGAAGATGAATAGTGTATGCTGCCATGAGCCATGGCGGGTACTTAGTTTCTTCTTAAATTTAAAATTTTGTTTCCTTAAAGAAAAATCATAAATGGAAATAAAAAACAAAAACAAATAAATTGTCGATTTTTTAAGTTAATAAAAGAAACAGTGGATAATATTTTTTTAGGATGATAGATATTTACGCAATTTCTCTTTTCGTTTTCTTTTACTCTACTTAGTTTTACGATATATTTCATTTAAAATTTAGTTAAGAAAATTATTAGCTGAACTTAAAATATTCATCTAACTTTTTGTAAGTATTCATTTTAGAGCACAAACAATGTGATTAATTGGATTTAAAACGGTCGAGTATAATTTAGAAAAAAATTGTAATTTATATATCATTGATTTTATAAAATAATAAATATTTTGAAAAAAAAACTTTTTTTAGATCATAGATATTACTCCCTCCGTCCCACAAAGGATGATTTCCTCACATCCCAATATTCAGTAGGAAACGCATATCGAGGAGGCCAGATGAGGCACTATTTGACCCAAAAAAAATCCGATTTTTTTTTAAACGTACATTAGGATTAACGTACTTCCTAGAAAAAATTAGGGGCAAAATTGTCTCAAATAGTGAGTCTGTCGGCCGTTTTAAGATACGTGCCGAAACAATAAAAGCAAAAGCTAAAACGTCATCCTTTGTGAGTCTGAGGGAGTATGAACCACAAGGGTAAGAAAAATGTGTTCTTAATTTAAAAAAAAAAAAGTATTTCCTTACCCTTTCAACTTTGTATAAAATGTAATATTATTACACATTTATTTATTATTTTGAATTAAAACATTTAGTCAACTTTTGTAAAAAAATAGTATTTAATTTTAGTACGACACTATGTTATCAAATACTTTTTTCTTTTAACTTGAACTTTTTCATTCCAATCACTTTTTTATTTTATTTAGCTAGAAACTGAAAGTTAATTTTAATCCCCCAAAGGTACCGTTAGAAAAGTGATTATTATTTTTTAATCTAATGACAACTTTGCAAACTATTGTCTTTATAAAATACATAATATATTCGATCCATAATATTATAATAATAATTGATAATATAATTTATTTTCAAAAGAAAAAATAAAAGGTAACGTGTGCTGATTTCGTTGAGACTTTCCTCCTTCCTATTTGACATTTTCCTCACTTCTAGTTGATAATTGTAGTGTATACCATTGCCAATAATATTGAAACTGTCTACAAACGCATCTAATTTGAATACAAGAATCAATTAGGATAATAAAAAATATTCCTGTGAAACATTTTCCTTTTTTCTGGCCATCAATTCCAAACATGCATAATCCGAATTAACCTAGTTAAGTTAACCCATCAAGAAATGATACAACACCTGAATGCGGCCAGCTGCTTAGCAAGGTTTGTATTTCGAGAGATTACCTTGTCCTCGAGGTTGGGATACGACTGGATGCGCGACTGAGAAGCCTGGGCCTGAACACCGAGAGATTCCTTCACCTCCTCTACAAACTCTGAAGGCATGTTGCTCACTTGGAGCAATTCAAGATGTTCAAGATGTTCAAGATGTTCAATGCCTTCTGGAGGTGACTTCAGTTTTCGACACGAACCAATGGTTAAAATCTCAAGACTTTCCATTGCTCCTTTCTCTATCTTAGTCCATTCGTTGAATTCATAAAAGTGAATAACCTTTACCCTTGAGCTTTGGAAATCCAGCAACATCGTCACAGATCTTCTTACCTTTGTAGGCTTTATACAAAAGGAGAGGACTACAAGATTCGGTAGATGTTGGAGTGTTGAGATGGGGTCTTGGCTCAACATGCAGTCCCACAGACGCAAATACTTGAGAGAGTTCAGCTTGCTAATCTGATGCGAACCTACGCATCGACGTACCTTTGCCGCCTACTGGTCCGATGACGCGAGCACAAGCTAGAAAGAATCAAGACAAGTTGTTATCTCTCATTCACAAGGAGTTGGAGTGCGAGATGACAATTGAGAAGGCTGCACTTCAAGAGAAGGCCCCGCGCATGGTCAATCTACTTACCATCGCAGCGTATGACGTTGTCTCTGCTGGGCAGCAGATCGACGCGTAGATGGGCCAGCCTTTCCCATCTATCAAGTCCGACATGTACTGCAATATGTCTAGGAGTGGGAGCCCAAGTTTCATCGGAAAAGCTCGAGCCGTTTGGAAGATATCCCAAACCCTAATCTAGGGCGCGAAGGCGCACGCAAACCCTAATCCGGGTGCGCGAGTCCTTGCGGCGCAATGACTCCTTGTCCCGCGCGCGCTGGGATTCCTTGGTCAACGGCATGTCCTTGTCCGATTTTGGCAACAACTTCTGTTTCCGTTTATTTAATTAATTAGTTTATTAGTTTATTTAATTAATTAGTTAATTACGTCAATTCCTTTAATTAGAACTCCTACTTCTATTTCTATTAGGGTTGGTTGTAAAACACTATATAAGCAGCCGCTTAACTTCATTATAAGGTTCGCTGTTATTTTGATAAATTGAGATTTCTCTCTTCGAATTTCTGCCCAATTGTTCATGTGATTGAACCTTGTTCCTTCTCCAGTCCGCAATACTCGAGTTGTCAAACAAGTAAAACTGAAATTGCATCCTACTTGTTCGTCTGCCCTAGGTTGATATCCACAAGGGATATAGGCTTAGTGATTCGACAAGGATCCTCCCTTGTTCGGACTTAGGTTGGCTGGTGCTTAGCGATCAGTAGGCTTACATTGTCTAAGTGAGTTATCTTATTCCGCATCAAAATTTGTCTTTGAAAAACGATCAGAATTACGTGTTACGCATCCTACGCAACTAGGATTGTATCAGTTGGCAGCAGAGCTTAAGGCGTTCAAAGATTGGTAAGTATCTTTAATTGTTTTCAAGTTTTCATTGCTGAAATCGATTTCTTCTTCTACTCCATTCTAAGACCAATTTCCTTGTGTGCTTGGTTCGTTACTTGAATAACAATTGTTTGCGTTTTCAGTCCAGTTTGTTGCGTTGAAATTAGCTAAATTACTTGCATTTTCTACCAATAAAAAGGTCACGAAACATAAAAGAAAATCTATTCGATTTCTGTTAAGTCGAAATTGAATTTCAATATATAGCTATTGAAGTCCGATTTTGGTGAAAAAGGATCCGTTGGAAAGCTGTGTTTGTTAGGCATTCGAATCAAAAAGAATCAGGTGATTCGGATCTCAGAGTAAAAAGCTGTGATAGAAATACTAAACTGTGTTTGTAGTCAAAAAGAAGAAGAAGAGAAAATAGAAAGAAAAGAATTCGATTCTGCAAATACAAAAATATATAGAAGTGTTTGCGCCATAAAAAATAAGATTTAGCAAGGAAGCGAGTTCAAGTGCAATTGGATATTAAAATCATAATTGAAAAATTGAATTTGTTGAGTCCTTTCGAGTTAATTTGAGCTTTCTTTCATTCCTTGAAATTTCCTTCTACTCTACTTGCTATTTGTTTGATTGATTGTTCTTGCAATTACTCAAATATCAAGTATCACTATTCTTTCAGTGCTAGTTATCTTTGAGAGTCTTCTTGGATGCCTTTTCTTGAACTCTTGAGTCTCGCTAACACTTGAACAAGTGCAGGGATTTTTGAGTGAATTTTGTGAGATTAATTGAGAGTTAAACACGAGATTAAACACGTGAGGGAGTGCTAGGTTAGTGCAATTTTACGCTTCTACTTTCTTGTTGCGACTTTCAGGAACTTCTAGATGTCTCAAAGAGGAGATCAGCCGGATTTGGTGGCGACACTCGTGGCCCTCACTGAGAAGATTCGACTAGTGACCGAAGGACACTTAGCTACTAATGTTGAAGTAGCTAGGCTTGCAACACTTGCGACCATGAATCCTTATCCTAGAAACGGGGCAGTACCTAACGACGGTCACATCTTAGACACCTCCGATGAGGACGACAATGCTAGAAGGCAGCCAAACATTCCACCGGCTGCCAACGATAATCCACACCGCTACCTTGCCCGAAACCCTAAGAGACAAGTTGCTAGACGTGGACGCTTTGTCCCACGTGATGATGGGAATGAGGAGCCTGATGGGGGTGAAGGGTATATAAGGTGCAGAGATGGTCCGAGAGGGAGGGCCGAGAGACAGCCTAGGGATGAGGCTAGAGTTGATGCAAATATTGGCAGCATCAAAATGAAAATTCCTCCGTTTGATGGTGTTGATGATCCGGATGCATACCTGATGTGGGAAAGGAAGGTAGAGTCCATCTTCCTTTGCCATAATTACTCCGAGGACAAGAAGGTTAAGATGGCAGCAGTAGTGTTTTTGGTGGATATGCGGTTCATTGGTGGGAACAAATTAATCTCAAGTGAACTAACGTAGGAGACGTACCGATTCAGACTTGGGATTTCATGAAAACAGTCATGAGGCGTCGATTTCTCCCTACACACTTCAGCCGTGAACTTCACCAAAGGTTGCAGACTTTGACACAAGGGAGTAAGGGTGTTGGTGCTTACTTTAATGAGATGGAAATAGCCTTGGCTCAAGCAGGGGTCGAGGAGAGTTTAGAAGCAACTATGGCTCGTTTCACTAGCGGGCTGAACCAAGAGATTGCTCATGCGTTAGAATTGACGCAATATACTACACTTGAGGAGATGCTTCACATGGCTCTTAAAATTGAGAAACATAGGAAAGCTAAGGGTTCCTATAAGTCTTCTTCGAACTCATCATCTTGGAAGAAGTCAGCTTGGGTTAAGGATGACAGGAATCCGGCTGCTACATCAAAGGTGTTACCTTACGCTTCGAAGAGCACCTCTAGTATGACTACTCCTTCCAAACCGGTTAGTAACAAACCCTATACTCCACCTACTGATCGGCCAGCCACTAAGGACATCATTTGTTTTAAGTGTAATGGGAGAGGGCATAGGAAGGCGGACTGCCCTAACAAGCGAGTTTTCATCTTGCGATAGAATGGTGATCAAGAGTCGGATGATGATCAAGAGGTATCCAAACTCGAGGAAGAACATAGTGTTATTTCGGATGAGGAATATCAGAGGGGCGAATGGGTTGGTTTGCTTGTTGTGCGTCGGAATTTAAGTGCACAAGCAAAAGAGGAAGTGTGCGAAGAGGAGCAGCGAGATAATTTATTTCACACTCGCGGTGTGATTGACAAGAAAGGTTGTTCCATTATAATTGACAAAGGGAGCTGCACCAATTGTGCGAGTTGGTTAATGGTTGACAAGCTGGGTTTGCCAACCGTGAAGCATCCAAAGCCATATCAGCTGCATTGGATGACCGATGGTGCTGGAATCAAGGTGAATCGATAGGTACTTGTTAAATTCAGCATTGACAAATATATAGATGAGGTACTTTGTGATGTAGTGCCCATGCAAGCAAGTCACATCCTCCTTAGAAGGCCTTGGAAATTTGATAGAGAGGCTAATCATGAAGGGAAGAGCAATCACTATAAGTTGGTGAAAGATGGCCGAAAGTTCACCTTAGCACCGTTGACGCCGACTGAAGTACTTGAGGATCAGCAATGGCTAGCTAAGTCATATGCTGAATATGAGATCACCAAAAGGATTGAGAGAGAAAAATAAGGATTGAGTGTCGGAAAGAAAGAGAGCGAAAATGAGCGTGCAAGTGATAAACACTCGCATGAAAAGAGTAAGCATGCAGAGGGTGAGTGTAAGCAAGAAAAACATTCGCATGAAAAAAGTAAGCATGCAGAGGGTGAGTGTAAACATTCGCATGAAAAGAGTAAGCGTGTCGAGAGTGGCATAGAGAGAAAAGGAGAGGTAAATAAAAAGAAATTGAGTGTATATGCCAAGGGGAGTGAAGTGAGGAGAGCACTAATTTTTCAAAAAAATTGTTTTGGCGCAAGCCGCCCTCTTCTTCTACTCCGATTTCGTTCTTCTTGTTTAAACGCCTCTAACTCTAATCCTTTGAATTCTGTTCCTAATGGTATCTCATCTCTTTTGTAGGAATTCAAGGATGTTCTACCCGAGGAGATGCCTCCTGGATTGCCTCCAATCCGAGGCATTGAGCACCAAATTGATTTTCTGCCCGGATCCACCATCCCTCTTCGACCAGCCTGTAGGTGTAATCTGGAGGAGACAAAAGAGTTGCAGCGGCAAGTGGACGAGTTGCTTAGCCGTGGGTACGTGCGGGAAAGTCTGTCCCCATGCGCCGTTCCCATGATACTAGTGCCAAAGAAGGATAGAAAGTGGCGCATGTGCGTTGACTGTCGAGCGGTCAGCAAAATCACTGTAAAGTATCGTCACCCTATACCTCGTTTAGATGACACGTTAGATGAATTAAGTGGTAGCATGATATTTTCTAAAATTGATTTGATGAGTGGTTACCACCAGATTCGTATGAAAGAAGGTGATGAATGGAAAACAACCTTTAAAACCAAATATGGATTGTATGAGTGGATGGTTATGCCATTCGGCCTAACTAATGCTCCTAGTACGTTCATGAGGTTAATAAACCATGTTCTTAGACACTTTATTGGCAGATTTGTTGTTGTTTACTTTGATGATATTTTAATCTATAGCAAGTCACTTGATGAACATGTTTTCCATCTTAAGGAAGTATTTCTGACACTTCGTGAACAACAATTATATGCTAAGCCTAGTAAGTGCTCATTCGCAATGGAACAGGTTGATTTTCTTGGTTTTATTGTGAGTGTAGATGGCATGAAAGTGGACGAGGAGAAGATTCGAGCGATCACAGAGTGACCCACTCCAAAGAACGCGAGTGACGTGCGTTCGTTCCATGGATTGGCGAGCTTTTACCGGTGATTCGTCAAGGATTTTAGTACTATTGTTGTACCACTGAATGAACTGACCAAAACAAATGTTGTTTTCAGGTGGGAGCAGCAGCAAGAGGAGGCATTTACAACACTCAAGGAGCGCTTGTGTTCGGCCCTGGTGTTAGCTCTCCTGGATTTCAGTAAGGCGTTTGAGATCGAATGCAACGCAAGTGGTATTGGGATTGACACTGTTCTTATGCAGGAGAAGCGCCCCATCGCCTACTTGAGCGAGAAGCTCAAGGACGTGCAACTGCGGTATCCGACCTATGACAAGGAATTCTACGGCCTTGTGCGCGCATTTGAGACTTGGCAGAATTACCTCATGCCGCGTGAGTTCATAATACACACAGACCACTTGAGCCTGAAGTACCTCAAAGGATAAGGTAAGCTCAGCCGACGCCATGCCACATGGATGGAGTTTATTGAGGCCTTCCCTTACCACATCCATTACAAACAAGGTAAAGAGAATGTTGTTGCTGATGCACTATCGCGAAGGTATGCGTTAATCACTTCACTTAATGCAAAATTACTTGTATTTACGTACATAATTGAGTTATATCCTCTTGATGCTGATTTCGGTGATATTTACAAACATGGTGTATCTATTGCTGGTTCAAAATTTTACAAGCATGAGGGTTATTTGTTCAAGCATAAACGGTTGTGTATTCCACATTGCTCATTACATGATTTACTTGTGCATGAATCACATAGTGGCGGTTTGATGGGCCACTTTGGTGTAACTAAGACTTTAGATGTGTTGCATGATCATTTTTATTGGCCTCATATAAAGTGCGATGTAGTGCGCATTGTTGCTAGATGTTTAATTTGTCATAGAGCCAAATCTAAGTCTGCTAACCATGGTGAATTTATACCTTTACCTGCACCTTCCCATCCTTGGACCGACCTCTCCATGGATTTTTTCGTGGGGTTTCCTAAGTCCAAAAATGGGAAGGATAGTGTCTTTGTTGTGGTAGACAGATTTTAAAAAATGTCATATTTTATCCCATGTTCAACTAATTATGATGCTACTCAAATTGCTGATTTATTCTTTCGTGAAGTAGTTCATTTGCATGGAATTCTCTTATCTATTGTGAGTGATAGAGATACCAAGTTTCTCAGCCATTTTTGGCATGTTTTATGGAAGAAACTTGGTACAAAATTGTTGTATTCCACATCTTATCACCCACAAACAGATGGCCAAACCGAAGTGGTGAATCGTACACTTGGTTTACTATTGCGCACATTAGATCGTAAGCATGTCTCTACTTGGGTTGATCATTTGCCATTTATTGATTTTGCTTACAACCGTGCTGTCCATTCCACTACTCATTACTCACCTTTTGAACTTGTTTATGGATTTAATCCTAGCATTATTTTGGATTTAACTCCCTTACCTTTGAGTGATGTTGTAAGTCTAGATGGTGTGCAAAAAGCTGATTTCGTGAAGCAATTACATGCCAAGGCAAAACAGAACATTGAACGCATGAATGAGAAAGTGGCACTTAAGCAGAACGAAGGAAGGAAACTTGTTGCATTCAATGTCGGTGATTGGGTGTGGCTGCATATGCGAAAGGAATGCTTTCCATCCCAACGCCGTGGCAAGATATTCCCTCAAGGAGATGGACCATTTCAGATTATTGAGAAGATCAACAATAATGCTTACAAGCTTGCGCTACCTAGTGAGTATGGGTTCCATTAGTTCTACTTTCAATGTTTCTGACTTGAAATTGTTTGATGTAGGGGACGAGTATGGCCTTGATGGTGATGCTGATTCAGATTCGAGGGTGAATCCTTTCGAAGGGGGAGGGAATGATGCGAACCCACGCATCGACGTACCTTTACCGCCTGCTGGTCCGATGACGCGAGCACAAGCTAGAAAGCTTCAAGACAAGTTGTCATCTCTCATTCACAAGGAGCTGGAGTGCGAGATGACAATTGAGGAGGTTGCACTTCGAGAGAAGGCCTCGTGCATGGTCAATCTACTCACCATCGCGGTGTATGCCGTTGTCTCTGCTGGGTAGCAAATCAAGGCGTAGATGGGCCAGCCTTTCCTATCTATCAAGTCCGACATATACTACAACATGTCCAGGAGTGGGAGCTCAAGATTCATCGAAAAAGCTCGAGCCGTTTGGAAGATATCTGATATGAGCACGAGCACGGGGTACTTCACTCGGAGCAAGGTGATGGCAGCCACCCTCTTGAAGAGCCTTAGAGCCAAAGAAAGTGACATAAAGCCACGGGAACAACGGACTACATGTGTTCATGCCTTGCTCGGCCAAACCATGAAGAATCGCGCACCTAAACCCTTGGAAACCATGAGCTTTACCGCACCTAGCCCTAGCAAGCCATGAGCGTCTGCGGCTAACCCTTGGCCACTTAGGTGCATCTAACCAAGACCGCTCCAGCCCTTCTTCTACTCTCCAAGGCTGGTGGTTCAGCCCCTTATGTCTAAGGGTAATGGGGTATTTTTCCCCTTGTAAATAGACTAGAGTATTTAAAGTGCATTTAGTTCATTATTTGCACTTGTCTTTGTTTTTGTGATAAACTTCAGCCTAGACCAAACTCTTAGCTAGCTAATTAGGGTTCTTCAAACCAGCACACTATCTTCTCTAATTCGGGTTGCTCATCTCTTTCAATGAGAGGGTCGGATTAGTTATAGAGATCCTTAGTCTTTTTGGCAAGGTTACTCAAGATCATCTTGAGGGATTTCTGTTTTTATTATCATAAATACACGTTTCCTTTTCCTTCATGTTCATCTGCTGCACACAACTCCCTTGATCCTTCATATTATCCGTTCATCCATCCTTTTGGCAAAGAGCCAACCTCCTAAAGAGAATAGGCCTGACTCCAACAACGAAATCAGCGGCTAAACTCCTCCAAAAGGAGCTAGGGCATTATCAAGTGGTAGCGGAGCTCCAATCTATGCTCTAGGTTGGTAAATTTCATCATTTTCACCGTTTAATCGGCTGAAATTTTTTCTGCTTTCAGGCAAATTTCATAACCGTTCCCCTAAATTGAAATTTCTTGTTTTCTTGCATTTCTCACGGTTCAAACACAAATTCCTTCCATATCCACGGTGGAAACATTGTTTCTTACCGTGGGAATCACTCATTTATCACTCCGAACAATTTCTGATTTTAGGTCAAATTTTTTTGTTTATAGTGATTTGATCTTGCATAAACACTTTGGCTGAATTAATTTGTGTTTATTGTGGCATTTGTGACCGAATTTCTTCATCTTCTTGACAATATTTGCTGTTGAATTTATTGGAGCATCCTATGGTGGCCATGAGAGCCATGTGGACTGATTTTGTTTGAGCTAAGTCTTTCACATTTCGTTCTCTCTTCCTATTCGGCCACATCTCCCTATTTTCAGCCTAGTATTCTCATTTCCTCTTGCACACAGCCGGCCCTAGGGCAGCTAACTTAGCTCCCCTTTGTTTGTCATACACTTTGCATCAACTCCTTGTCATACAATCTGATTTGCCTAAGCTCATTGTCACACATTTTGGTGCATTTTAGTGAAAATTGTGGTTCATTTTAGTGACAAATTTTGGTGCATGTTAGTGAAAACTTGGTTGCATTTTAAGTGAAAAATATTGGTTTATTTTAGTGGAAAATTTCGGTGCATGTTAGCAAAATTTTCGGCATTTTGTGAATTTTTTTTTTACTTGAAAAATTAATTACTTTCCACTTCATTTGTCAAAAACTAATGGCATACATTACTTGAAGCTCTCTTGCACTCACAAAAAAAAAAAAAAAAACAGCAAAGAAAAGAAAAGGATCAAAAAAGTAAAAGAAATCCCTAAGTCAAAAAAAACAAAAAAGGGAAAGAAAGGGATCAAAAGAGTGAAAGAAATCCCTCAATCAAAATAAAAAGAATACAAGTGAGTCAAAGCAAGAGGCAAAATGTATGTGTGCATTTGAAGTGTTTTCGATCAAGTTAAAATGTGCATTTATCAAGTATGTTCCTTTGGCCGCAAAGTTTGAATTTTTAAGCTTATTCTCGTTTCCCTCCTTTTCTTCTAAGTGTTTGTCCTTTGAGCTTGCTTCCTTTTGTGTCTTTGAGTTTTCTTCACTTGGTTCCTACATAAATATCCACTCTAACCTAATTAGTGTTCAAACTCAAGCAATTTTCCTTGAACGCTAATTCGGTTTCCTTACCTTTCATTTCTGCCCTAGTTTTCTTTGAGTCTCCTTGTGCGCATCGAGTCTTAGAGTCATTGCTAGCTATTTTGTTTGGTTTGGAATTGAAGTTTGAGTGGGTGAGATAGTGAGAGCATTAGAGTGTAGTGCGAAACACGGGCGATACACGTGAGGGAGGGACTAACCCTTTATCGATTTCAATTGCGTTTGTGTCTTTTTGCAGGTACGTTCTCTATGTCTAACCAAGAAGCACATTTGAGTGAGAGTTCGGATGAGTCCTCTCCTCTAAACCCGGCCATGGCATCTATGACGGTCCAAATGGGAGAGACTCGACAAAATGTGGCTACTTTGCATCAACAAAATCTAGAAATCTTGGCTGCCATTGCTGCCTTGACGGCAAATATTTCTACACCCTCACCACCACCTCCACATTACCCTCCAACCACGAATTATCCACCCCTGCCTTCCCCACAAGCCCCAATTTATACACCAGCCCCAAATTACACACCAAACGCCCATTATCATCAAACTACTCGGCCACATGATCCTAATAGTCTAGACTATTATGCCATGCCATACGTAGAGGGTCATACGGATAGGGCTAGAGCAGCCAGCCTTCATGACCAAGATAAGGATGCCCTCGGCTACAATACTCACCACACCGTGCCACCACCTCTTGAACACAACCGTAGCAACTTTTTGGTGGACAACCATGGCGTCGCTTTCCCCCGTCCACCTAGCCAGCCACATGTCCAAGCTAATCAGCCCTACATACCCACATTTGACATAAGACAACCACCACATTAGCCCCCCCCCCCCACCTGTACCACCAACACATAACCCTAGACAGCCCAAACACCAACCCCACTCCAAATAGCTATTCACCTAGTTGTTCCCCTACATCATGCGAATGCATATGTCCCACCCAATTTTGAGCTGCTTAGATAGCAACATCCACCTCATTATGAACATGCACACAATGCTCGAAGGTTTGATCATGATGAGGTATACGAGCATTGGGGTTATAGGAACAATGAGGAGAGAGTGGATCACAACCTCTCGAGTATCAAGTTGTCGATTCCTACCTTCGAGGGTAAGGATGACCCGGATACTTTCCATGAATGGGAGAACAAGGTGGATAGGCAGTTTGCTTGTTACAACTACTCCAAGATAAAGAAGCTGAAGTTGGCCATTGTAGAGTTCACGGGTTTAGCTATACAATGGTGGGATCACCTATGTTTGATAAAGAGAAATGAGGGTAGTCCGCCTATTGAGACTTGGGATGAGTTGAGGACTGAAATGAGGCATCAATTTGTACCTCCACACTACATCCGTGACTTGCACCAGCGTCTCCAATGTTTGTATCAAGGCCACCGAACCGTGAGTGATTACTACCATGAGATGTTGACTTGTTTGATGAGGGCGAGCACAAATGAGACCACGGAGGCCACAATGGCTCATTTTATGAGTGGTCTTCACAAGGAAATTTCATATCAGCTAGACTTCCACAAGTACGACACATTGGAGGAGATGTTCCATTTGGCCTTAAAAATCGAGAAACAAGTAAGTACCAAGCCGAAAATACCCTACACCTCTCCTTCACCTTTCCAAAAGTCATGGCAGACCCCTCCTTTCCCTTCTAAGTCTGCCAATGACAACCCCAAACCACCATTCACAACCAAGACAAACACTACCCCAAACACCACAAATCAACCACCTTACCCTCCAAAACCACCCTTAAACACCCAAAGAATGCCTTCAAGAAGCATTAAGTGCTTCAAATGTGGGGGCAACGGCCATATGAAGGCCGAGTGCCCCAATAGGCGAGTCATCTTGATTCGCGAGGGAGGAGAATTAGAGAGTGAGGATGATGAGGAGACAACCCCACCTCACGGTCACTTATGGGATATTGATGATGATCCGAATGAAGAGGAGGCTCGATATGCCTATGTAGACATGCCAACATGCCTAGTTGTGAGGCGCACGTTAGGTTTGGCAGTAAAGGAAGATGATAAAGTCCTTGAGCAGCGAGAGAACTTGTTCCATACCCATGGGGTTTCGAATGGAATGGTAATCTCCATCATTGTGGACAATGGGAGTTGTGCGGATGTGGCCAACACTCTCTTTATGCACTCCTTAGGTCTTCCCACCTCCAAACACCCTCGGCCTTACTCTTTGAATTGGTTCAACGATGGGAGTTCAGTTAAGGTCAAGCGGTAAGTCCTCATTCCACTTCAGATTGGAAAATACATGGATGAGCGCTTATGTGATGTGGCACCGATGCACTCTAGCCATCTCCTCCTTGGCAGACCATGGTAATTCGATCGGAAGGCCATTCACGATGGTTTTCACAACACTTACAAGCTAGAGCACCTTGGCAACACTTACATTATCCCACCTTCGGCCACTTTTGAGATAACATCTTCTCTTGGATCACAAAAGGTGTGGAGTGGAGAGAAGAATGTAAGTTGTGAGAGTGTTAAAAATAGCGGGAATGAAAAAAGTGAGCATGCGTCGAGTGGAGAGAAAAATGTGAGCTTTGCGGGTGAGTTGAGTGGTAACACACGACTTGAAAAAATTAAGCAAGTTAGTGAGCCTTTGAGTGGAGTGAAAATGGGCAGCAAAGTGAGTTTAATCGCTAAAGGTAGAGATGTAAGGCATGCTCTAATCACACACAAGCCTTGCATCCTAATCCGATTTAAGGAACACTCTCTTATTACTTCTAACACTAATCCTTCATTTCCTACTCTTATGTCTCCTCTTTTGCTAGATTTCAAGGATGTGTTTCTGGAAGAAATCTCCAATGGCCTCCCACTCGTGCATGGAATTGAGCATCAGATTGATTTCCTCCCTGGATCAACTCTCCCAAACCGCCCGACATACCGCTGCAATCCGAAAGAAACACAAGAACTTTAGCAGCAAATTGACGCTCTTCTAGACAAGGGTTTCATTCGGGAGAGCCTCTCCCCTTGTGCTGTCCCCGTGATCCTCGTGCCTAAGAAGGATGGAAGTTGGCGCATGTGTATGAACTGCCGTTCTGTCAATAAAATCACGGTAAAGTACTCTCACCCCATACCTCGTTTGGATGACATGCTGGATGAGTTAAGTAGTGCTAAAATCTTCTCTAAAATTGACTTAGTGAGTGACTATCACCAAATTAGGATGCATGAGGAAGACCAATGGAAAACAACCTTTAAAAATAAGTTTGGTCTTTATGAATGGCTTGTTATGCCTTTTGGTCCTAGCACTTTTATGTGTCTAATGAACCATGTACTTAGGCCTTTTATCGGCAAATTTGTCATTGTTTATTTCGATGACATATTAGTTTATAGCACATCATTACAAGTCTATTTAGACCATTTGCACCAGATTTTTCTTACCCTTCGCAAGAATCAACTCTTCGCGAAGTTATCCAAGTGTGAATTCTGTTTGGAGGAAGTGCACTTCCTTGGCTTCATTGTAAGTACCTTTGGCCTCAAGGTAGACAATCAGAAGATTAAGGCCATTGCTGAATAGCCTACATCGACCAACATGGGAGACGTGCGTTCCTTTCACGGGCTGGCCGGATTCTACCGCCGTTTCGTCAAAGACTTCTCCACCATCGCCGCTCCCCTCAATGCTCTCACCAAAAAGAATGTGCCCTTCCTTTGGGGCAAAGAGCAAGAGGTGGCCTTCAACACACTCAAGGACAAGTTGACTTCCAACCTGGTCCTCATCCTCCCCAACTTCGATAAGACATTCGTGGTGGAGTGTGACGCAAGTGGTATAGGAATTGGTGCTGTTTTGGTCCAAGAAAAGAAACCAGTGGCTTATTTTAGCGAGAAGTTGAAAGGAGCTCAACTAAACTACTGCACGTATGACCGAGAGTTATATGCACTTGTGAGTGCCCTCAATGTGTGGGAGCACTACTTGCTGCCCAAGGAGTTCGTGGTGCACACGGACTACCTTAGCCTCAAATACCTCAAGGGACAAGGGAAACTAAACAAGCGCCATGCAGCATGGATGGAATTTATCGAACGTTTCCCTTATCACATCAAGTATTTGAAAGGGAGGACAATGTAGTGGCGGATACTCTATCCCGTAGGTATGCCCTTCTCACTTCCCTCCATTCACGCCTTCTAGGCTTCACACACATCACTTCTTTGTATGCTGCTGATTTGAACTTTAAGGATGCTTATCTTGAATGCTCTAATGATGCACATGGCATATTTGTGATACGTGCTGATTTTCTATTTCGTAAGGGTAGATTGTGCATACCTCGTTGTAGTACACGTGAGTTACTTGTGAGAGAATCGCATGGGGGAGGTCTAATGGGACACTTTGGGATAGATAAGACTCTTAGCACACTTAGAGAGCATTTCTTTTGGCCTCACATAAAGAAACATGTTGCTGATATTGTTAGTGATAGGGATAGCAAATTCCTTAGTCATTTTTGGCGTGTGTTGTGGGCAAAGTTAGGAACTAAGTTGCTATTTTCCACTTCGTGTCATCCTCAAACGGATGGCCAAACTAAAGTAGTTAATAGGACATTAGGAACTATATTGCGTGTTATGATTCAGCAATATTCCAAGTCTTGGGACGATTGCATCCCTTTTATTGAATTTGCATACAATCGCGCAATGCATTCTTCAACTCGTTTTTCTCCTTTTGAGCTAGTCTACGGGTTTAACCCTCTCACCCCCATAGACTTGCTGCCCCTTTCTCTCACTGATTGTGCAAGCTTAGATGGCGAGGAGAAAGCAGCCATGGTGCAAAAATTGCATGAGAAAGCCAAGGAGCGAATGGAAGCCTTGAACAACAAGTTAATGGAAAAAATGCAAATCCGGACACCGCATCAAGTCCTTTGAAGTGGGCAAATGGGTCTGCTTGCATTTGAGGAAGGATCGTTTCCCCACCCAACGTAAGGGAAAGCTTAGCCAACAGGGAGATGACCATTTTTTCATTGTGGAGAAATTCAGCGACAATGCTTATCGTCTAGATATCCCTATTTCTTTTAGTTTCGTAAGCTCAACTTTCAATATTAATGACTTGTCACCTTATTTTGTAGGTGATAACGAAGGAGTTGAGGAGGAGCAACCATTGGATTCGAGGTCGAATCCACTCAAAGGGGGAGGGGATGATATGAGCACGAGCACGGGGTACTTCACTCGGAGCAAGGTGATGACAGCCACCCTCTTGAAGAGCCTTAGAGCTGAAGAAAGTGACATAAAGCCACAGGAACAATGGACTACATGTGTTCATGCCTTGCTCGGCCAAACCGTGAAGAATCGCGCACCTAAACCCTTGGAAACCATGAGCTTTACCGCACCTAGCCCTAGCAAGTCATGAGCGTCCGCGGCTAACCCTTGGCCACTTGGGTGCGTCTAACCAAGACCGCTCTAGCCCTTCTGCTACTCTCCAAAGCCGGCAGTTCAGCCCCTTATGTCTAAGGGTAATGGGGTATTTTCCCCTTGTAAATAGACTAGAGTATTTAAAGTGCATTTAGTTCATTATTTGCACTTGTCTTTGTTTTTGTGATAAACTTCAGCCTAGACTAAACTCTTAGCTAGCTAATTAGGGTTCTTCAAACCAGCACACTATCTTCTCTAATTCGGGTTGCTCATCTCTTTTGGTGAGAGGGTCGGATTAGTTATAGAGATCCTTAGTCTTTTCTGCAAGGTTACTCAAGATCATCTTGAGGGGGTTTGTTAAGATTAAGTTTCTATTTTTATTATCATAAATACATGTTTCCTTTTCCTCCATGTTCATCCGCTGTATACAACTCCCTTGATCCTTCATATTGTCCGTTCATCCATCCTTTTGCCAAAGAGCTAACCTCCTAAAGAGACTAGATCCGACTCCAACAATAAAATCAGCGGCTAAGCTCCTCCAAAAGGAGCTAGGGCCTTATCAAGATCCCAAACCCTAATCTAGGGTGCGGAGGCACACGCAAACCCTAATTCGGGTGCGCGAGTCCTTGCGGCGCGATGACTCCTTGTCCCGCGCGTGCTGGGATTCCTTGGTCAATGGCGTGTCCTTGTCCGATTTTGGCAACAACTTCTATTTTTGTTTATTTAATTAATTAGTTAATTAGTTAATTAAGTAAATTCCCTTAATTAGAACTCCTACTTCTATTTCTATTAGGGTTGGTTGTAAAACACTATATAAGCAGCCGCTTAACTTCATTATAAGGTTGGCTGTTATTTTGATAAATTGAGATTTCTCTCTTCGAATTTCTGCCCAATTGTTCATGTGATTAAACCTTGTTCCTTCTCTAGTCCACAATACTCGAGTCGTCAAACAAGTACAACTGAAATTGCATCCTACTTGTTCGTCTGCCCTAGGTTGATATCCACAAAGGATATAGGCTTAGTGATTCGACAAGCATCCTCCCTTGTTCGGGCATAGGTTGGCTGGTGCTTAGCGATCAGCAGGCTTATGTTGTCTAAGCGAGTTATCTTATTCCGCATCAAAATCCGTCTTTGAACAACGATCAGAATTACGTGTTACGCATCCTACGCAATTAAGATTGTATCATAATCCATCCCAATAGACCTTTAACCCACCCCCCTACTCGTAACTTTTCCAAATTTTTAAGAGGATTTGATATTTGGATTTGAATTTCTTTCCTCCATACACATTTTATGGTTAAGGAATTAAGGTGTTTCATTTGGTTGATGGATTCAGAGAGCCAAACAGTGCTTTTGCCACCTTCTACCTCGCCCACTAATAACTTTCCTAGTTTAGGCAGGTCGTTTTGTCCTTGAGCAATATTTTGTGACTTTCACACCTGCCAGAGTTTGAAGGTCCTTAAGAAACATGCTCTCCGCATCAAACTTCACAACCCTGTTGCTATATGAATCTGCAAGAAGAAGGTGTCTCAGCATCTTAAGGCTATCAAAACCACAAGGCAAAACCCTTATTGGTGTGTTTCTGATATCAAGTGTTTGTAACTCAAAGAGGTTTGCAACGGTTGATGGCAGTTCATGGATATTTGTGCTTCTCAAGTCTAGATAATGCAAGTGAACAAGGTTACCGACTTCATCAGGCAAGGCTTCAATAGGGACGTTATGCAAGTCCAGCAAATGTAAAAGTTTGATGCTTGAAGCTGCATTCAGAAAGATTGTCTAGAGTGGCCTTCCCCCATAGAAATGCAGAGAACGTCTCTCTTTCGGAAACAGAGTTGGTGTCACATTGATTTTCTCACTATTTACAGTAATAAAACATGAAGAACTCAACTGCGAAACTTGCTGGCAGCTCTCTGTCATTGAAAACAACGAGCTCATCTTTGACGGTTCAAAAATAAATTCTTGCACTAGCTGCAGAAGCGTACATGAATAAACCTCGCCATTTATACCCACTTTTGCCACTTCAAGCAAATTTCTTCGGAGCAGCTCATCTAACAGGTATCTTGCAGATTCCTCTTCTGTCATCCCAAGCAGTTGACTTCCCGTAAAGCTTTCTGCCACTAATAATCGAATTAACCTCTTACATCGGACCTCACAATTGATAACGTTCGACCCTCCTTTGTATGGATTAAGGCCGAATTGATCTTTAGCTTAAGATCAACTCTTCTTGGAGAGGATGATGAACTCGGATTAGATGGATGTATGCGGAATATTTGGATGTTTAAGGAGTATTGAAGGCAGCGGATAATAGATGGATGAAAACGAAGAGGATTTATGGAAAACAATATATAAACTTACTCACAAATGTTTACAAGGATCAACAATGGAAACCTTCCCTTAATTGATCAACAATGATCAAGCCGAAAGGTGTTAATTGCTTGAAAGAAGACCGGATTTAAGATCCCTAAGGCAAAGCCAACTAAATGGTCTTGAAGGAGATAAGCTCACAATTAATTCAAAGACAAGCTATAAAAGAGGTTATCTCCTTCTATTTATAGCTTGGGCATTAATACAAGGGAAAACCCTACCCTACCCTTCACTTAAGCTAGGAGGCCGTGGGCTTGTGATGGTGGGCTTGGCTTGGGCGAGCGGCTTGGTGCTTGGGCTTTGTCGGACGCTAGGGCTTGCGTGGCGAGACTCATGGGATGCTAGGGTTTGGCGCGGCCTGGTGCGAGTATATTCACGGGTTGCTCGGCCATCCCGTGAAGCCTTGGTGCGAATACGAGCAATGACCCTTGAGCTCGTATCATCTCCTCCCTCTTCAAGGCGATTCATCCTCGAATCTGTCCGCTCCATCCCTTGGTGATTGTCTCCTAAAGTACCTGCAAAAGATAGACTTAGATCAGCAATATGGCAATCGGATGGGGGGTCAGCACAAGGTGAAATCAAAAGAGGTGAAGAAAAGGAGTCCGTAGGTGGTAGAATGGAAGCGGTAGTCTTCCATGGGTGGAGCGAATCCCCTTGGCTGTTTCGAGGTGCTTGAAGACGCCTTGGTAGCTGCTTGGGACCTAGCAAAAGAGATGAAACCAACCTAGAGTAAAAGGTGTTCTTGTGAGTAAAGTCAAGGAAAGGGTCATTAACCTCGACTAAATGGCACGGGTTAGGGCTCATTGTTGCCTTTCTCACCGCATTCTTAATGGCACATAAGACTATTTTTCTCTTTGCCCACGGCTCGCCATTTTCACTCTTGAGTTTGTCACTCACTGAATTTTCTTCACTCGGCGCATACTCACTTTTTTCATGCCCGTTCTTTTCCTCACTCACCATACTCACATTTTTCACTCCACTCGGCACATGCTCAATTTTTTCATGGTTGTTTTGTTCCACACTCTCACTCCTTACTTTCTTCTCTCCACACCACTCACTCATGTTAGCTAAAACAATAGGAAGAGTAATGGCAACACACGCCTTGGCCAACTTGGCTTAGTCACCAAGGACTTGCGATGGAGGCAAAGGGGGAATGAGGAACTTGCTGTCCCGGTGTGTCAACTTGTATGTGTTGAGGAACCCGTCATGGAAAGCCTGCTTATCAAATTGCCATGGGCGTCCAAGAAGGAGGTGGCTGGAATTCATTGGTGCAACATCACAAATGCGCTCATCCTCATAAGCGCCAATAGAGAAGGGAATGGACACTTGTCTAGACACATTGATGGCGTTGCCATCATTTAGCCAATTTAGGTCATAGGGGTGAGGGTGTGAAGTTATGGACAGCCCCAAGGAGTGGACAAGGAGCTCACTAGCCACATCCGTACAACTTCCATTGTCAATGAGGATGGAAATGACTAAACTATTCGCTAGACCCGTGTGAGAAAAAGATTGTCCCTTTGTTCAACGGTAGCCGCTTGGACCTTGGCGTGGATGGAAAAATTGTGCCTAAGTACAAACACTTGGGTACCTCTACACGAGCGTACCCCTCCTCATCTTCTTCCTCCACAATCACTCTACCCGTGGGAATCAACCCTTGGCTCTCCTCGGGCTGTTGTGTAGGTGGTATAGGCTCTTAGCTGGCCTTAGGAGGTACGGAAGTGGTGTTCCAAGTAGGTTTGTAATATATAGATGGAGTGAAAGGAGTTTTAGGTTTAGCACTTACTTGGCGCTCAATTTTCAGTGCAAGGTGGAGCATGTCCTCCAAGGAGTCATAAGCATGGAAATCTAGCTGATACGCAATCTCCTTGTGTAGCCCCCCCAAAAAACCGAGCCATGGTGGCCTCATCACTCTCGTGTACATCCGCACGCATCAAACAAGTGAGCATTTCGTGGTAGAATTCACTTACACCACGGGAGCCTTGTGTTAACCTTTGAAGCTTTTGGTGGAGGTCATAGAGATAGTACGAAGGTACAAACCGAAGCCTCATCTCATATTTCAACTCCTCCCAAGTCTCCACCGAGGGTAGCCTCTCACGTCGCCGATTTGCTACAAGCCTATCCCACCAATGGATGGCCATCCCTGTGAATTCCACAATGGCAAGACACACCTTCTTGTGTTCCGAATAATTATAGCAGCCAAAGACCCTCTCCACCTTACTCTCCCAATCGAAGTAGGTGTCGGGGTCATCCTTGCCTTCAAAGATGGGTATGGGACACCTTAATGCTAGAGAGGTTGCTATCCACTCTCTCCTCTTGTGGCCTACGACCACTTTGCTCATATCCCTCATCATAATCAAAACGCCGAGCCCCGTGGGCATGCTCATAATGTGGGGGACGTTATGGTTGCTGTCTTAGGCTATCTCGGTTGGCTAAAGGGAGTTGAGTTCGGGGGGGAGGTACATAGGTGTTTGCTTGGTGTAGGGGTACGTCAAGGTGGTTGGTTATGGAGTGAGGGACATGGCGCGACTGTCTAGGGTTTAGCCGATTGCCATGGCTTTGGAAAGGGGGAAAAGAGCGGCTACGACCTTCATTGTGACCTATAGGTGGGCTTTAGCTAGGGGGCCGAATCAGCTGGTCATCCTCATCACTGTTATCCGATTGCGCGCTCACACCTTCTAGATTGTCACACTAAGGGGGTTCAGCATACAAATTTGCATTGCACGGGTCATTTGGGTATGTTCTTTGGCGGTAATGTGTGGTTGTTTGAGTAGGGTTGGGTGGAGGTGGAGGTGGAGGTGTAGGTGGGGCTATTTTAGGGGACAAAGCAGCGATGGCAGCGAAGATGGCCTTGTTGGTGCTCTTTTATTCATCGCAATGGCATTGCAAGGCAACCATTTACACCGAGATGGTGGCCATGGTCGGATTGAGGGTGGAGGACTCCTCGGATCCCTCCTTTCTATTCGTGAGATCAGTATTCATTATGAAGTGTACCTACAAAAGGCAACAAACGCAATTCAACCAATAATTACACTCGTATCTCCAAGCAAAACCAAGTAATGTCGCTTAGCACAAACTCTAAGACACAAAACAGCACAAGGAAAACAAGGAAAATGAGCTTAGAAGGAACGGTAGAGAAAGCCGAAATGAAATTCAAGGGATTGATGCCTTGAATTTCAATGACCAAGAGTAGAAATGTTGTAGGAAACAAGGCCGAAAACTCAAGACACAAAAGAAAGGCTAGCTCAAAAGACAACTCAAGAAGAAAAGGAAAAGGAAAAGAAAAGGAAAAATCCGAAATTGAAAGCACAAAATAAAATTCAAAATTGGTGTTCTTGCACACGGACACGATAAAAGCAATGTAATTCACTTCAATGCTCATACACAAGTAGTTTCTTGCTTATGACTCCTTTGTTTTTCTTCTTTTTGTTTTTTTTTTGAGAAGTGAGGAACTTGATCACTTTTTCTTTTCTTTTCTTTTCTCTTTTTTTTTTTTGATCAAATCTTTTAGTTCCCTTCTTTTAGTTCTGTTTCTGCAAAGGGTGAAGAAGACTCACTTATATGACAAGTATTTGAAAAGAAAAAGTGAAAGACAAGTAGTTTTTGCTCTTGAATTTTTTTTTTCACTAAAAGCCAAAAGGTGTGAGGCGGCAAGTGAAAATGATGTGTCAATAATTGTGTGGATGACAAGGCAAATGATGTGGCATGTGAGGTGGTTGTGTATGAAAAGCACACTAAGTGTAAGGAAGTAAATTAGGGCCGACCTAGAGTGGTGAGCAAGCTAAAAAAGCTTGGCTCACAGTTGAAGCAAATACTAGGCTCACAATTGAGGTGATGTGGCCGGCTAGGGTTGGAGCATGCAATTCGGGACTTAGCAAGAAGACAAGTAAGTCCACATGGCTCTCATGGCCACCATAGGAGGCTCCAATAACTTCAGCAGCAAATACACTTAATCAAGATGAAATAAACACCACTTTGATGCACCCAAACACAAAATATTTCAGCAATTGTGTTCTTCCAAAATTCAGCACACTAAAAGACAAGAATTTCTCAAGAACACCAAAATTTTCAAATGAAGTGTAAATTATTCCTATAGTAGAAAACAATGTTTAAACCATAGAAAATAAGAATCAAGGTGTTTGAACCGAAGAAACTCAAGGAAATGAAGTTTGAACTGAAGAGAGGAACGAATGTGAAAAATAGAAATTTTTTGGCAAAAATGATAAACACACGGTGGAAAAGATAAATCCAGCCGTGAAAAGATAAACCTAGAAGCCGATTTGGAGCTCCGCTCCCACTTGATAACATTCGGCCCTCCTTTGTATGGATTGAGGCCGAATTGATCTTTAGCTTCGGATCTAGTCTTCTTGGAGAGGATGATGAACTCGGATTAGATGGATGTATGCGGAATATTTGGATGTTTAAGGAGTATTGAAGGCAGCGAATAATAGATGGATGAAAGCGAAGAGGATTTATGGAAAATAATATATAAACTTGTTCACAAATGTTTACAAGGATCAACAATCGAAACCTTCCCTTAATTGATCAACAATGATCAAGCCGAAAGGTGTTAATTGCTTGAAAGAAGACCGGATTTAAGATCCCTAAGGCAAACCCAGCTAAATGGTCCTGAAGGAGATAAACTCACAATTAATTCAAAGGCAAGCTATAAAAGAGGCTATCTCCTTCTATTTATAGCTTGGGAATTATTACAAGGGAAAACCCTACCCTACCCTTCACTTAAGCTAGGAGGCCGCGGGCTTGTGATGGTGGGCTTGGCTTGGCCGAGCGGCTTGGTGCTTGGGCCTTGACGGAGGCTAGGGCTTGCGCGGCGAGACTCATGGGATGCTAGGGTTTGGCGCGGCCAGGTGCGAGTGTCTTCACGGGTTGCTCGGCCATCCCGTGAAGCCTTGGCGTGAATACGAGCAATGGTCCTTGAGCTCGTATCAACAATGGCGGGGGGAAACATTCCACAATAGAGAAAGCAACATTTAAGCATTGCTGGAAGACTAAAGTAGCATACTATCATAATCTTCTTGATCAAGCCGGACTGAGGCCAACATTCATCAGCTTTTTCCATCAAGCAGAGGACTTCATTCCAATTCCTAATCTCATCTACGTTGATGGTTGATATCACCCCCCATAAGGACAATAGCCAGGGGGTTGCCTTGACACATCTAAAATCTTCTGCTCTATTGATTTCACTGCACGAGATAATGGCACCGAGCCATGGTCATTCATCTGCAAGTGTGCTTTTAAGCAAAAAAGCTCTAAATCCTCATCTCTTGTTAATGGTTCAAGATGAAGGACACAATTGCATATAACTGCAGGAAATAATGAATCTCGAGTTGTCATTACCACCTTTACTCTGCATTGAGTGGGCAATGCAAATTTAATATCTTCCCAGATATTTTGAGTATCCAAGTTATCTAAAACAAGTATGAAGTTCTTATCAACTAAGTAGTCATGGATCATTTTTCTAAACCATAGTCATTATGCTCCACTCCAGAATGGCTTCTAGAAAAACCTCTAACCATCTCCCTCAAAATATCAGTAGCAGAATGACCCAAACAGAACAGTCAAAATGTCTCTGCACATGCTCATAAACTCTTAGTGCTAGAGTAGTTTTACCAATTCCTACAGCTCCAGTTATGGCAACAAGGTCCAACCAACCAGCTTCAACCTCATGAACTACAATTTCCTTTAGTATAGTAAACTCTTTTGTCCTTGCTACCATATGGCTAAAGGAAGGATTCTAGACAAAGGACCTTGAAGGTTTCATCAAGCTTTCATGCTTAACTTCAGTTATGTCTCTAGACAAGCTTAAATGCTTCCTCCTGGGTTCCAGTTCCTCTAACTTCTTTAGGATCTCAAATTGTAATAACTTGGTACTCACTATATTCTTGTTGGCCGTTGTCCTGTATTTAAAAGATTCGCTCACAAAATCTACAAAATATGACAGAAAAGAACCATTGGTCTCTTTTCTTTTATTATAATCATAATCAATGACATCTTCAACTTCATACACTATGCTTATCACATCTGTAACCCACTTCGCGATAGCACTATCAGCCACCATCCTCTCTCTCCAATCTGCATTTTTAAGAAAAGGCAGAAGTTTTTCAAAATTAACCTTTATGTGATTCAGCTTTGACGCTCTCCGCTTGTTGGTTTCAAACAAAATTTGTTCCTCTAATTTTCTCATAAGGTACTCAACTGCAACCTCAGCCATTATCTAAAGGCATTTAGTAAGACCTTGCTAAGGTAACTTGCAGAGATCATCTCAACACGTAAGGTTACTTGTCATTCTACCAAAAAGAAAATATTTACAAACTATTAACACCAACTAAGTAATATCTCTTCTATGCAAATGATAGCCTGATCTTTGCTAGAGTCCCCCTAGTGAAGCTGTTGTCATAGCAGAAATTCTAACTAATTATGAGAATGCGTAGGGCCAAAAGATTAATTTGGAAAAAATCAGAGGTTGTGCTTAGTAGAAATGTTTATGGGGATGTCAGGTCCGCGATTCAACATAGACTCGGAATTAGGGTGGTGAGTCATCATTCTAAAAACCTGGGCCTTCCAGTTGGATTTGGTCGTTCTAAGAAGATGATGTTTAGCTCTATTCGCAATCGCTTATGCAAACGGTTGAGCGACTGGAAAGAGAAAATGTTATCTCAGGCAGGGAAGGAAGTTTTGATTAAGTCAGTCGCACAAGCGATCCCCACATACTTAATGAGTTGTTTTGAGATGCCTCTCGGAGTTTGTGAGGAGATGGATCGTGCCATGAGGTAATTTGTGTGTGTGTGTGATAATAATTTGTCTTCTGCCGAAGGATGTATGGTGGAGCAGCTCCTCTCAGGTCAGTGTGCGCGAGGGTCCACGGTACCTGCAATGCGCCGGAGGGGGTCTCCGGCGGAAACACTCCGATGCTTAAGTTAGTATGTGTACTGAAATTGGCAGAGTTTTGGCTAGTCAAGTCCGCTTACCTGCCTCCTTTGTGGGGGAGGTATTTATAGAAGAAAGGGGCGTTCCCGCCCAAGTGAGAGATTACGGAGCTATCGCTCGCGTTAGGGTATGTGATTCGCCCTTATCGTGACACGCTACCTTGGCGGTAGGTGTATAGGTGGATATTGCCGCGACAGGACAATAGCCGGAGCTTTCTTCCTGTCGTATGGTTTCCTTTGGGGGTGAGATAACTCCTTGAACCGTCCACGAGGTCCGTGAGAGGAGCCGGTAGGGCACCGTTAGCCCTCGTAGCGTTAGCCTTTGGGGAAGGTAGCAACCTTATCCCTATCGTGGTGGAGCGAAATAGTAGCTATGTCCCTTCCCACCGGGTGATAGACGAAAATACCCCTGCTTTTAGGTGAATTGTTATCATAAGCCCAACTGAAAATGATCCCGAGTGTTTACCAAGGGCTAACGTTCCTTCTCTTATGGAGAGTCCCTCTAAGTACCGGGGCGGTTTTGCCTCAGAAGATGGTCCTGACGGTTTTTTGTCAGAACCTATAAATCAGAGGTTCCTCTGCGCCAATTTCTTCGTATTTTCACGTTCTTTCTTTTCATATTTCGCCATGGATGAACTGACTCGCAATTTCCTGATCTCTAAAACTCTGACCCTGAAGAATCTTACTGAGGGTGATATCGGCTTCCTGGAGAGGATGATCACCAAGACCTCCGAGGATGGCTTGGAGTTGCAGGGGGTGCTAACCCCTATTCTGTCTAGACAGCTGGGAATAACTCTGGAGGATTTTAGTCCCCTAGAGAGTTTGGCGAAACTGGCCACTATCAGTGCCCACCTTGATGTGGTGGCTTCGATGCTGCAGCAGAGGAAAGATCTGCTGGCCTGCTGCCTAAAGGGCACGAGAGCCTGCTCTGCCGAACTGACCTCCGTCGCTGACGCTTTAAGGGAGGTTCCCGTTGTGCCAGGGGAAGATGATGCGGGGTCCAATGTCTGACCGCTGGCTTTGCTTCTTCTCGTTATTTTTCTTATGCTTCTTGTACATATTTGAACGCTAAGGCCACCTGGCCATAAATAAATAGTTGTCTCTGTTTTTCCCAAGTCTTCTCTTTTTTTCTTGCTTGGTTGCTTGCTTTATTGGTTGGAAATATTTGTCATGAGCCCAACTGAAAATGGGTCTTCCTTGGGACACTGTACTGCAGTGGTCGTGTTCTGGGAATTAGCAATGAATGATCTGTCTTGACTGTTACAGGGTCGTCTTTTCAGTGGCAGGTGGTTGGGCGGTTCTTTGGTGCCCTTTGATTGGTGCGTTCAACGAGCAGATGTGCCTATGGCGGATCGGATTCTGCAATTGCAGTTATTTTTTCCAAGCGTCTTAATTAATTTTTCAGGGATCAAAGTGCTTACTCGGCTATATAAGGGAGTTTGGTTTCCCTTTCCTGTTCATCTTCATCCTTTTCCGTCTCTTTTGCTTTTGCAGGTCACATAGCAGATTTTTATTTCTTGAGTTCCATGGATCGCGACTCTTTGCCGACTCCCCCGACTTCGCCGGACTCAGATCATCCCCCTCCTTCGCCACCATGGAGGCCTCCGGTTCGCCAAAAGGGTCGTAAGAGGCAGGGGAAACGGACTTCCCAGGCGCCCTTCGCGACTTTGGCTTCTTCTGGTTCTGCTATCCCAGAGGGTGGCAAACGCTTTCCTTCCCCTGATTGTTCGCTGAATAAAGCTTTTCCCACCAGTGCTGGTGCGGGGTTGGCAGATTTGAGTGTCAAAGGAAAGTCATGCCCGTCAGGGTCCTGCCCAGAAAGGGAGGCAGACCAACCTGTCCCGAATGCTGACGGGAAGATGTCATTCCTTGATGATGATAGGGTTTATCACCATGGCATTTACTGGCCTGATGAGGATTAGCCATTTTGCGTTGTACCCGCCTATTGGCGTTTTATGAATAAAATGATGCTTTCTGCCTTTTCTTTTTTGTCGTTATTTCCGTTAGCCTGCTGGTTCTTGGTGATAGCTAACGCAAGTGGTTGGCCGGATTGAGGCAATCGCTTCGCAGTTACTCTGACTGGGTCAACACTGTCGCCCTTTTGGGGAGTCTCGACGAATAACTTCTCTTTTTTCAAATTTCTTTAATGCGCTTCCACGTGGCCAACTTCTTTTACACGCGTCTTCGCCCGATTGGTGACTCAATTAATGCGGTGGCATTTTTATCCTTTAAGAAGGGACATTCTCCATTTTCTCAAAACTTTTGCCCTCACTTCGAATTTTTCCTTTTTGTCTTCCTTCGTCTTCTTCTCCGAATACCTTTCCGGCCGCTCGCCACTGTCCGCCGATTTCTCTGCGATTCTTCTCCTTTAAGGTATCAATTTGTCCCTTCTCAGATTTCCTTTTTTGTTGGTTTGCTATGGCTAGGAATAGACCTCGCCAGATTATCTCTAGGCCTATGGATCCAGAGGTCGCCCAATTACCGAGCATTTTTACATGCGATGTGGTTCTGAAAGCCGAATTGGAGGAACATGGTATTACCTTTCCTCCTGGGCATGAGCCTTCTATTCCCGGAAGTGATATGCGGCTTCATAATCCAGTGTGGGGCCACAGTAGGCTTCTTTACTTTAAGATGTTTCTTTATGGTTTCCGATTTCCCGTTCATGAGTCGATACTAACTCTGCTGCGGGAGTATAGCCTTAATCCTGCCCAGATAACTCCTTCCTCTTGGTGTGCGGTTTATGCTTTTCTTCGCGCTTGCGAGTTGAAGAACATTTTTACCCCATCTATCAATTTGTTTCGCAAATTCTTTAGCATGATTTGCCACAATTGTTTAATCGAGATTACTCCCCGGTGGGATGATGCGCTCGTGCAGTCGTTTTGGCAACGTTTTCACGGCTTCAAGAAGGGTGTAGCTGATTGGAAGAGCAGCTTCTTTATTTTGGAGCTACCGTCCCGTTTGTGGCGCATCAATTTCAATCAGGAACTGATAGGTCCCGTTTGGACGAATCTCGCGATATTGTCCAGAACTGAGTTGGACCAGGCTAACGCCTTGTTAGACGAGAATACCCACTACCGCATTCGTGCCTTTGCTTTGTTCAAACCTTTGGAAGAGTGCGTTATGGGTGAGCCTATTTCTCTCCATATTTTCTTTACTTTGGTTCTCGCATGCTTTGTTTGCTATAAGAAGCTAACGGTTGATTCCCAGGTGACACTGGTACTCCTCTGAACGTAACGCCGCTTCAAACTTTATCGGCATCGCCTTCGGCCGAGGGCTCTAGTCGGGGTGGCGTTCCTCCTCCGAGGAAGAGAACTAAGACGGTTGCCCGGGGAGGGCGAAGGCCCGTTAGCTCTGTGCGAACTTCTCGCTTTGTGGAAAATTGGCTACCGGAGCGCCGCAAGAGGACGGACTCCAGCCCTGTCGCAACGACGGTAATTACTAGCGATGACGAGGATGTGGATGCTAAGTCAGACCTTTGCCACGCTTCTTCCCTTGCTGCTTCCCAGCATCGAGAAAAACTTCTAGTGGTCACTAGCGGACAAGCTACCGGGACATCTCCTGTGGATGTCGCAACTGTTTCTACGCCTGCTGTTTCGTCTGAGGCAGGCGCCTCTCAGCCAACGAAAGCCGCTGAGGCGTTGGAAAAAACTTGTTCTACTGAGGGAGAGGCCCTACCGATGGAATGTCCTCCTCTCATATCTGACGCTCCCGATTCTCCGATTGCTCATTGTATTCCTGACGTAGTGGTCACGCCTCCTGTTGCGAACTCGACTACTGAGCTACCGCCTATGGTTACTCCGCAGTTGTTTTTTACTCCTTTCAAGAGTACTTTTTCTCAGGGCTCTTCTCCACCTCCCTCGATCAAACTTGCCTTTGGCGGTCCTGACGGGGTCCCGGCCTACCGTATGAATCTTGCAGGGTTTTACTTTGATGCCCTTCGTGCTGTCGGGGTTCCCCAACCTTTTTCTCGAGATGAGTTTACTGCACCCTTGATAGGAGAGATGCTGAGTTCCAAAAAAGAGAAAGAGGAATTTCTTCAACTCCCTCCCTCGGCCCGCTTTTGCCATGTTCTGAATGATTCTCTGGACTTCTTCCGTCATCTGAATTACCAATTCGAAATTCACGATCGCGAGTCGCGTAATTTTTCCAGCGCATTGTGTGTTGCAAGGGTGCAGCTTGAAAAGGCGGTGGAGCATTCTAGGTTGCTGACGCGCCTCTGTGAATCGTCCCAAACAGAGTTGGACAGAGAAAAATCTATCGGGAAAGCTAAGATAGAGGTTTTGGAGGCGGAATTGGCGCTAGAAAAGAAGAAAAATCTCTTCCTCCGCGAAGAGATACTTGCTCGAGATGAGGAGTCTGCTAGGGTGCCATTAAAGGAAGAGTTATGGAGAAAGAGGGTTCTGGAGGCCTTTGTTTCTGGATTTGCGGCCCGTTTCAAAGGTAACCCTTCGGATCCGGCCCAGGTAGCTGATTACATATCTATCGTGATGAGTGAGATTAGCAAAGGTGACAACGGTTCTTCTGACCCCTCGAGGGAGAGAACCTAACGCTAGCGATGGTGCCTGGGCCTTTCCTTGTTTTTCTTGTTGTTGTCTCTTCTTTTGTTATTTCTTGAAAAACCATTCGAACATTGTTTCTCTTGTAATAATGCTGACGCTTTGTATCCCTTGTCGTACTGTATGATTCATCGTGATATTACCATTATATCTTCTTTATCTTCTTTGTATCATCGCGCCGTTTGGCAAGGCCAGCGCTGCTTTTTATGTTTTTTAACCAATCCCCATGTCCCTCATTTAATGCGACTTGAAGGGTAATGATGAAAGGAGACGTTTGGAGCAGGCGTCTCCTAGGGAGTTGCGAATGCAGAAGCGTTTCGTCCTTATTTCAAATTTGCACCTTCTGGCGCGTGCCTCACTTTATGACGCGCTACTTCGCCACGTGTCTGCTGCTGACTGGTCGTGTCCTTTCAGGGTTATATCTATTGTTTCTTCTACCCCCTTTTTCTTTTTCCATCTTTCCCTTATACGCTATTGCGTCTTTGGATAAATACTTTGCGCCGCTCTCTCTTTTTGGTTCGAGACTCCTCACGTTCTCCTCACAAAGGTACAAGGTACACGTCCTTTTTATTTTCTCTTTATTTCTTCCTTGTTAGCCATGGCTAGAACTAAGAAATCCTCTAAAGAGGGAGACCCTCAAAGGTCCTCCGGGGAAGAAGTAATTGATACTACTCCCACTTCCCTGTACACGCTGCCCTTAATTAACCGTAGGCTTGCTGGGCTTTCTGCGCGATTTCCCAAGGAATATCCCGTGCATCCTGCTTTTGAGTCGCTTCGACTAAACAGCATTCTGCCCGAAAATAGTAGAATGCTGTATGCTAAGCTCTTCGATCATGGGTTTCGTCTCCCTCTTGACCCGCTCGTAAAATTGTTGTTGGCTGATTTTGATTTGGCTCCGGCTCAGTTGAGTCCTAACGCGATCTGCGTTGTTAGTGCTTTTGCCGCACTGTGCCGTTTCAAGGGAATAGAATCTCCCACTTTGGCGTTGCTCCATGACATTTTCCAGTTGTATTCCCGTAAAGGGGTGATATCGATATCGCCTCGCTACGAAGACGGCTCTTTGAAGCCCTTTACCTGGAAGCTTATGGGCATTGAGTCTTCTATTCCTCACTGGAAAGAGGAATTTTTTATTGTTGATCTTCCTGAGCCGTTGTGGAGGGCTGGTTTCAATGAAACAATTAAAGATGGGGCTTGGGGTCATCGGAAACCCCTTTCCGATCCGGAGGATGGCTGGTTGAAGACGCTGCTTCAATTTGACTTTAGTGTTGATGCCCGAAAAGTGGCCAACGGGTTGCCCGTGGAATAGTGCAAGAAGGGTGAGCGTTTGACCTTTTTCCTTTGCGTTGTCAAGAAGTACTAATGCTAACGTTTTGTGACTGTGCAGTGCCTCCGCTTGGTTGGGAGCCCGAGTATTTCCGGAGGAGAAGGAAACAGGAGGCGAAAAAGAAGGCTGCCGCTGAAGCTAGGGCTGCTGCTGCTGCTAACGCCGAGGAAGGGGAGGCCCCTGCTACCGCTAACGTTACGGGCACTCGGGTTGTAAGAAAGAAAAGGCCTAGGAAAGCACGCGCTGCCCAACCCGTTTCGTCTCAAACTGTTGTTTCTTCAGAGGCTATGGTTGATCCGATTCCTGTTGGAATTCCTCGTCTCCTTAACCACTCAGGTGTGCATTTTTCTTCTTTTTTAACTTTGTTTTTCTTTTTGCACGATTTCCTTATCACGTTCCGCGTTATTTAGGAAGTCGTTGCTGCTTCTGCTCCCTCCACCTCCCAGGGAGATATGGCTATCTCAGATGTCCTTCGTGAGCATCAGAAGAAGGCTCGCTATGATCTTCAGAATAGCCCTTCTTCCTCAGCCGCCAACCGTAGTTCGAGTGTCCTTGGGGTCGAGGGTGCGTCTGCTGATCAATTTGAACCTGTTGATTTTGGCGGTCAACCCCATGTGCCTCCTGGTTCTCCAATCCATTCTGCGCACACCCCAACGGGCTATGATTCTGATGCCCTTAATCCTGAGGTGCCTGGAGGTAATGAGGTCTCCATGCCTAACATGGAAGGTTCCACTAGCCGGCCAACTTCTCCTGGTGCGTTGTTCTTTGTTCCAATGCCTCATCCAACTATTGCGAGGGGTGGCCTCGCCCCTGCCTTAATGGCTGGTATCTCTCCGTACGAGCCTCCTCTCCTGCCAACTCATCACGTCAGCTTACGCTCCTTTAGGGACAGTATTCTGCAGTTTCCTGCCGATGCTGATTATGATACCGTGCTTTCCTCTACCGCTTATCTGGTGGCAGAGATTTTGTCCCTTCCAAGAGAGAGGGATGCCTTTGTGGCTCGGGGCGAGCAGGGGCGCATCAATTTCCTTCGCTCTCAGGCGTTTTCTATGCTTTGCCATCTTCACTATATGGATGAGGAGAATGCCAGAGTTGTAGCTAACGGGCAAGGAGAGATAAAGAGGCTGCTGGAAGAGCGACAGCGTCTCGAAAATGCCCTTAATGCTGCCAACGAAGGTATGGAGGCTGCCCGGGGAGAGGCTACCGTTGCTAAGCAAGAGTTGGAGACCACTAAGTTGGCTTTGGAAGAGGAGAAGCGACAACGTGCCGATCTGGCTATACGCCTCTCTCAGGAGGAGAATAATCTGCGTCTGGAGAGACAGAGAAACGCTGAGCTATCTGCCGATTTCTCCCTCAACGCTGAGAAGAATCGTTGCTACTTGGAGCAGGGCGGGGGAATCATGTCGGAAGCCGTGATGTATCATTATGGAGTTGAGGAACTCCGTATTGACGATCTCTCTGCGTATTTTGACAAGAGAGGCTCAACCGTTACTGATAGCGGTTTCTACCAGTGGAAGGCTGCTCAGCAAGGAGGGGTCAACGCTCCGCCCAATCCTTAGACTTCTTATTGTTTGGATGTTTTACATTTTTGTAGCTGACGTGCCCGTTCATATTTTGTACTTTAAACAATGTCGGTCTTGACTTGGTTAATCCCCTCTTTTTTGGATAATCTGCTTTTCTTCATAATACCATTTGATCGCTTGTCCGCGTAGGACGTTTGTCGTCCGGTTTCCCTAGATAATATTCCCCCGTTTGCTTTTCATCAGCCGTATTCAAGTAACTTTACTATTGTATCCTCCGTTAGCATTTCTGAGAGTAAGTCAGCGTTGCTTCCGCATCTGCTGCACTCATACTCATACCGTCCCTTGTTGTCAGAAGGGGCTTTATGTCTGTCTCAACGTTGTTGTTGCAGTATGGACATCTCTCCATCATCGTTTCACCGGGTATCAACCGCGCGGCTACTAGTTAGGATTTCTTTTATTTCTTTTCGCCAAAGATTGGCTCTAACATCGCTTCACCGGGTATCAACCGCGCGGCTACTAGTTGGGATGCCTTTGTTTCCTTTCGCCACAGATTGGCTCCAACATCGCTTCACCGGGTATCAACCGCGCGGCTACTAGTTGGGATGCCTTTGTTTCCTTTCGCCACAGATTGGCTCCAACATCGCTTCACCGAGTATCAACCGCGCGGCTACTAGTTGGGATGCCTTTGTTTCCTTTAGCCACAGATTGGCTTTGGGGAGTGCCTCGTCTTAGTGAGCTGTCTGATCAGGACCAGCCATCACAAGGATAGGACTTTTCACCCCCAAGCGTTGTACCTCACGTCCGTGGAATCGTGCCTCGTCTCAATGGGCCGTCTATGTGAGCACGGTTACCACAAGGATAGGATTTTCACTTCCAGGACGGAGTTGGTCTCTCCTTGGGGCGTGCCTCTCCTTATGGGGTTACCACAAGAATAGGATTTCACTCCCAAGCACGGTTGCCACAAGGATAGGATTTTCACTCCGGGAAGCCGTTTGGGGTCGTGCCTCGTCTTAATGGGCCGTCTATGTGAGCACGGTTACGACAAGGATAGGATTTTCACTCCCAAACGCCTTGTTATGCCAGGGCGTGCCTCGTCTTAGTGAGCTGTCTGATCAGGACCAGCCATCACAAGGATAGGATTTTCACTCCGGGAAGCCGTTTGGGGTTGTGCCTCGTCTTAATGGGCCGTCTATGTGAGCACGGTTACCACAAGGATAGGATTTTCACTCCCAAACGCCTTGTTATGCCAGGGCGTGCCTCGTCTTAGTGAGCTGTCTGATCAGGACCAGCCATCACAAGGATAGGATTTTCACTCCTGGCATTCTTCGCTACCTGCATATTACCAGTAGCAAACGCACAGTGAATATCTCAATATTCATTTATTAGAATAACTTTGATGTTACCCGATTAGCTCCTGGCGTGGTATAGCCTCATCCGAGCGATGTTCCAAGAGTTCTGCAGGGGCGTTCCCTCGAGCGTTTCCAGATGGTATGCTCCTTTTCCCACGATGCGGGTGACGCGATACGGTCCATCCCAATTTGGATTGAGTTTTCCCATACGTTGTCCTACCGCCCGCCTGTCTCTGAGCACTAAATCTCCGGTTTTGAGCAATCGCTCCCTCACTTGTCGGTTGTGATATTGTGCCATTTTCCTTTTGTAGTGCAGGGTTTTCAGGAGGGTTTCCTCGTGTGTTTCTGGTAGAGTATCGAGGTTAGCTCGTAACCTTTCTTCGTTGTTTTCTTCTTTGAAATGAGCCACCCGGAGGCTCATCATGCCAATCTCGACTGGTGTGACAGCCTCGGTTCCGAATGCTAACGCGAACGGGGTCTCTCCCGTGCTGGCCTTAACAGTCATGCGGTAGGCCCATAGCACATATGGCAATTCGTCTGGCTATTTCTTCTTGGAACCTTCCAAGTTTCTTTTGATGCCACTAAGGATGCTGCGGTTAGTTACTTCCGCCTGGCCGTTGGTTTGGGGATGTGCCACAGAGGAGAATCTTTGCTCTATCTGGAATTCTGCACATCGATCCCTGAATAACTGGCTTGTAAATTGTGTCCCGTTGTCGCTAACTAGCATGCGTGGTAATCCAAATCGCATGATGACTTGGTGTTTGAAGAAACACCAGATTTTTTCGGTGGTGATGGTAGCTAACGCCTCAACTTCGGCCCACTTTGTGAAGTAGTCTACCGCTACGACCATAAATTTTAACTGAGATCTGGCCTTTGGAAACGGGCCCAGGATGTCAATCCCCCACTTTGCAAACGGGCACGGAGCAACTATTTCTGAAATTGGCACAGTCGGCTTTCGAGGAATCTTAGCATATTCTTGGCATTTTTGACAGGTTTTCACGAAGTTATGGCAATCTCGTCGAATGGTGGGCCAGTAAAATCCTGACCGGAAGACTTGGGCTGCCAGAGTACCGCTAGCAATGTGCATGCCACATATCCCTTCGTGAATTTCATGTAACACATGTAAGCCTTCTTGCTCCGTTATGCATTTAGCGGCCGGATGGGAGAAGCATCTTCGTATTAACTCTCCGTTATAATATGTGCATCGCGCTGCCCGTTTTAGGACTTTCTTTCTCTCTGTATGGTCTCCCGGTAGTTTATCATGTTTCAGATATTCTATCACTGGGATCCTCCAATCATTTTCCATCTCTTCCACACAGAGCGATGCCTGCTCTTCCATGAAAGAAGGTGTAGGCAGTTCTCCATAGCGCACATCACTGGGTATTGAGGCTTCCAGATTGGCTGCCATCTTGGTGAGGCTATCAGCCTCTTCATTGTTTTCTCTAGGAATGTGCTCAAAGGTGACCAGGGTGCCTTTTTCCTGTATCTCTGACAGCTCATGCCTCACTTTGGCTAAGTATTGGGCCATGATGGGTTCTCTGGCTTGGGAGGTCCCCAGAACCTGATCCATTATTAGCTTGGAATCTCCTCGGATTTTTAAACGTGTTTTGCCTTCCTTCTCCACACCGGGAGTGGCTTCGATGGAGAAACTATTTCCAATTCTGAGTCCTGCCAGCAACGCTTCGTATTCAGCCGTATTGTTGGACAATGGCTGCAGGATTCTGATGGCGTATCGCATCTCCAGGCCGTTTGGTCCAACTAAGAAAACTCCTGCGCCTGCTAACTCTTGATTTTTTGCTCCATCTACCTGGAGGACCCACGTATTTGCATATGTCTCTGGAGACGGTAGGCATGAACTTTCTACTTCTTCCTCCAATAGATCTATTTTGTCATCCTTTGTGAACGTGCACTCAGCTTTGAAGTCAGCTAACGCTTGGGCTTTAACGGCCGGTCTAGCTTTGTATTGCAGCCCGTATTGTTCGAGCTTGATAGCCCAAATTAGCATTCTTCCTGAAGATTCAGGTTTCCTGAAGATTCTTCTCAGCGGCTGATCCGTAAGTACAGTAACGGGGTGGGCTTGGAAGTATCGATCCATCTTTGCGTGGCCTGCACTAGAGCGAGTGCTATCTTCTCGATAGGAGCGTATCGCAGTTCGGCATCTTTCAATATATGACTACGAAGAATACAGGACGATGCACGTGCCCTTCACTTCGCACAAGGACGGCGCTGACTACCTCGTCAGCTATTCCCAAATATAGATATAGCTCATCGCCGGGCACGGGCCTCGTCAGCACTAAATCTGATGATAGGTAAGCTTTTAGTCCTGCAAACGCTTTCTCACATTCCTCTGTCCATCCGAAGGGAACCTTGTTTCGAATGACTTTGAAGAAAGGCAAACATCTCTCGCCTTGCTTAGATATGAATCGTCCCAACGCGATGATGCGCCCGGTTAACTTCTGTATCTCTTTGACAGTCCGCGGGGATATCATATCCTGGATGGCTTTTATCTTTGACGGGTTGGGTTGGATGCCCTTCCTGCTGACCACATAGCCCAAGAATTTTCCCGTTTGGAATGCAAACATGCACTTCCGCGGGTTTAGCTTCATCTTGTGCTTTCTCATCACATTGAAAACTTCTTCCAAGTCCGCGAGGTGTTCTCTGAAACTCCGACTTTTGATCAAGATGTCATCCACGTAGGCCTCTACATTTCTCCCGATTTGATTTTCAAAAACTTTGTTTGCCATACGCTGAAATGTTGCACCGACATTCTTTAGCCCAAACGGCATTGCGGTGTAGCAGTATGTAGCCCTAGGAGTGATGAAGGTAGTTTTTTCTTCGTCCTCTACGGCCATAGGGATTTGGTGATACCCGGAATTCGCATCTAGGGAGCTTAGATAAGCATATCCAGCGGTTTGATCAACTAACTGATCTATTCGCGGAAGGGGATAGCAGTCCTTGGGACACGCATTATTTAGGTCAGTGAAGTCGATGCACATGCGCCAGTCACCGTTAGGCTTTGGGACTAACACAGGATTAGCTAGCCAGGTCGGGTATTGGACTTCTCGAATGAACCCCGCCTCTGTGAGCTTTAGTAACTCCTTTTCGATGGCTGCTATCTTTTCCAATGAAAAGGCACGTCGCCTTTGTTGAACAGGCAAGGACTAACGTTCAGCCGGTGTTCCGCAACCTCCCGAGAGATTCCGGGCATGTCTGCTGGCTTCCACGCAAATTCTCCCTTGCATTTCCTCAACAGCCGAATTAATTGCGCGTTCTCTTCAAGGCTTAGTTTCTCACTGGCTAAGAGATTCGTTTCACTATCCTTACAGATAGGGATTGATACCATCTGATCTAGCGGCTGAGTGCGCTTTTCTTCTTTATCATCGAAAGGGTCGTCTGCCACGCAAACGTAGCGGTCACAACTCCTTTGAGTCATAAGTAAGTAGCATTCGGCTGCCAGCTTTTGGTCCCCTTTGATTGAGACCACGCCGTCCCACGAGGGATATTTCATCCGCAAGTGTTTTTGAGATATGGCTACTCCAAAACGATTAAGGAATGGTCACCCCAAAATGGCATTATACGGTAACGTTAGGTCTACGACAAAAAATAATAGCTCTTCGGAGCGTTTGGATGTGTCTTCCCGGAAGTACACCGGAAGGGATGTTATTCCGGCTACTGGAATCGGTACTCCATCAATCCCAATAATTGGCCTCGTGCAGGGCGATAGATCACTGTCAGGTCATTTCATCAAGTTGTATGCTTCCAATGAAAATAGATTTACTGCGCTCCTGTTATCGACAAGGGTCCTTCTTACCCCGTGACTTCCAATGACAGGCGTTACGACCATCGCGTCATTATGCGGGAAGACGATGCCTTTTTCATCTTCCTCTGAGAAAGACAATATCATTCTGTCTAAGGCACTTATCGCCTTGACTTTCGTTTGCGCGCTCTCCCGTTTACGTTTTTCCCCAGGGTTTGGCGCTTGCGGCATGATTTCCTCGCAATAAGGTGTTCCTCCAGCAATAATATTAATCATAGGCATTTGGTCGCTATGGATAATGAGAGCTTCTTTATTTTGCCCAAGGGGGATTGCGTTAGCCCCCGTGGCGCGCGAGGGCGCTTGTCTTTGATCAGTTGTCATTCCAGTTGGGTCATTCCTGGCCTCTTCTCTCACCTTAGTGGCAAATTCTCCTAGGTAGCCCTCATCGACCAATCTTTCTATGGCCAATTTTAGTTCTCTGCATACATCGGTTGAATGTCCCTTGACCTTGTGGAACTTGCAATATGCATTTTCTCTTCCTCCCATGATTACTCCTGGTTTCACGGGAGCTGGGTAACGGATGGGCAGATTTCTCTGTTGGACTATTGCTATGATCTCCGCCCTTGGGAGTATGAGAGATGGGAGGTCAGGATCGTATATCCGACCCTTTGGCGGGTCCGTTTGCTTCCGAGTGGGGGATCCTCCAGGTCTTCCTTTTGAGAAATTGCCTCTCTGTCGGTTAGAGGCCTTGGTATTATGTTCTTTCCACTGCCCAGGATCCTCGATGGGTTTAGCGTCAGGGGCATTGCTGTGCAGGACGTTAGGGGCCACATATGGGTCTGTCGGCATGCCTTGGATCCAATCTCTATTTTCCTCCTCTTCCATTCTCGCATAGTTATGCGCTTTTAGTCTCAACGCATCCAGGGTCATTGGGGGGTCCACCGTTAGCGTGTCTTTCAATTTACTGTATCGGCAGTTGCGTTTTAGGGCTTCAATCGCAAAATTGATAGTAACCTCTGGCGTTAGGGACATCTCAAGATCAAATCGACCTAAGAAGTCGTTCAATGATTCCTGTGGTTTTCGATGGATATCGAACAGCGCAGCTGCTGACTTTCTGATAGGAATAGCCGTGCTAAACCGACTTTTGAATTTTTCTTCCAATTGAGAAAAATTATCGATAGACCCGGTGGGGAGTCCCTCAAACCATAGACGTGCCACTCCTGACAGCGTCATTACGAAGATTTGGCACAATGCTGCATCACTGCGCGTTTGAAATTGCACGAAATCCTTCACCTTATTGAGGTGAGAAATGGGATCTTTCGTGCCATTGTATGATTCTGCTGGGAGTTTCACATGTCGATGGACTCTGTGGTGCCTGACACGGTAACTGAACGGATGACCCACGTTAGCATCGGGGATCCTACGAGGCTGACGCTGATGTGGAATTTCAGCGTCGTATCTGGGATTCTGAGGGTCATATTCCTGATGTCTCCTAGGAGAACGGCTACGGCTCCTTGGAGTTCGAGCTCGTCGACTTCTGCTGCTAGATCTCTCGCTGTAACTAGGAGATGGGTCTCTCACTATATCCCCCCGTCGATCATCCCAGTGTTCTCTATACTCGTCACGCTGGCGGACTGCTTCGGGGATAGAGATTCCTCCCCTGTATTGTCCAGAATGGTCGGCAGGTCCGCGCGTGAATGTTGGGACGTTTATGGGGGCCAAAGGGAAAGGTAAGGAGGACGGGAGTGCCCTAGATTGTTGGGGCGATAAGGGTCGTTCGTTGACAATGGACGGAGTGAAAACTACTTGGGAGGACACCCCAGGTCTTGAGGCATGAGGAGTAAATCCAGCAGCCATCTCTGTCAGCTGATCCAGTTGAGCTTGGAGAGCTGCTATTGAGTGCACGAAAGGGTTGTCCGCTTCTCCTATCATAGATCTTCCCGCTTAGGGGGTAGGATGGCTGGTTCCTGCTATATGGGAGAAGGGAGAGCAAATCTGGAATGTAACTTCTTCCGAACTTGACCCAGGAGGAAGATCTAATTCTCCTGCAGTGACGTCCTGCCCTGGGGTGGGAGTATCAGAGGTAGCGAAGGGAAACAGGCGTCTGCGGGTGTTGTATGGGATGTTGGAAGTTCGGGACAGCGCCGGATCTGACTCTGAGGCCATAATCCTTCTAGCTTCGGGGAGGAGGAGCTTGGTTATTAAGGATGCTCACTTAATAGAACCAATACTCTCAACGAGAGCACCAATTTGATAATAATTTGTCTTCTGCCGAAGGATGTATGGTGGAGCAGCTCCTCTCAGGTCAGTGTGCGCGACGGTCCACGGTACCTGCAATGCGCCAGAGGGGGTCTCCTGCGGAAACACTCCGATGCTTAAGTCAGTATGTGTACTGAAATTGGCAGAGTTTTGGCTAGTCAAGTCCGCTTACCTGCCTCCTTTGTGGGGGAGGTATTTATAGAAGAAAGGGGCGTTCCCGCCCAAGTGAGAGATTACGGAGCTATCGCTCGCGTTAGGGTATGTGATTCGCCCTTATCGTGACACGCTACCTTGTCGGTAGGTGTATAGGTAGATATTGCCGCGGCAGGACAATAGCCGGAGCTTTCTTCCTATCGCATGGTTTCCTTTGGGGGTGAGATAACTCCTTGAACCGTCCACGAGGTCCGTGAGAGGAGCCGGTAGGGCACCGTTAGCCCTCGTAGCGTTAGCCTTTGGGGAAGGTAGCAACCTTATCCCTATCGTGGTGGAGCGAAACAGTAGCTATGTCCCTTCCCACCGGGTGATAGACGAAAATACCCCTGCTTTTAGGTGAATTGTTATCAGTCTGTATGTGTGTGGGGAGGGGGGGGGAGCGAAGCAAAATGTAAAAGTAGTTGGATCTCGTGGGAGGTTCTCTACAAGCCTAAATGGGAGGATGGCTTGGGTTTTCAGAAATTAAGAAAGTTTAATCTTACGTTATTGGCTAAATAGGGGTGGCGCATTTATCCAGCATCCAACCTCTCTCCTCTCTAGGATGTTAAAAGCCAAATACTTCCCTACAGTAAATTTTCTAGACGCCTCGCTAGGCCCTTGTCCTAGCTATATTTGGAGGAGTTTTTTGGCTGGACAAGATACTCTTGTGAAATGAGGTATTTGACGGGTAGGGGATGGTGAGCATATTTGAATTTGGGAAGACCCTTGGATCCCAAGCTCCTCTTCTGGACTAGTTCAGGCGTAGGTGTCTCACCTCCAGCCAGACGCTATGGTTAGCAAGCTGATAGACCATGATATGGGTCGTTGGAATGTCCCTCTAGTTCATGAGATTTTTTAGCCTGCTGAATGTGATGACATTCTAGCCATGCCAGTTAGTTTATTCCGTCCACCTGATTGACTTGTTTGGCGTTGGTCGACTTCGGGGAAATACTCAGTGAAGAGTTGCTACCATCTTTTACTGTCAGATATGTCTCAAAGGGTAGATTTCTGGTGGGCTGGTTTGTGGAAACTACAGATCCCTTGATAACATTCAGCCCTCCTTTGTATGTATTGAGGCCGAATCTTCTTGGAGCTTGCAGATCTAGTCTCCTTTGGGAGATTGATGAACTCTTAGACGGATGAAGATGGTATATTTTGGATATTTATGGAGTATTTAGGCAGTGGATTTAGATGAAGGAATGATAGATAGGAATTTATGGAAAACAATAGATTAACTTGCACATAAATGTTTACAAGGATCAACAATCAAAACCTTCCCTTAATTGATCACAATGATCAAGTTGAAAGGTGTTAATTTCTTGAAGGAAAACCGAATTTAAGATCCCTAGGGGAAAGCCAACTAAATGGTCTTGAAATGGAGATAACTCACAATTAATTCAAAGACAAGCTATAAAAGAGGCTATCTCCTTCTATTTATAGCTTGGGCATTATTACATGGAAAATCCTACTCTACCCTTCATTTAAGTTGGTAGGCCGTGAGCTTGTGATGGTGGGCTTGGCTTGGTGCATGGTCCTAGGCGGACGCTAGGGTTGTTGATAAGATTCGGATTTCTGCTGAAGGGTAGATGGGGAAGATGACTTCCTAGGTTCACTGGTCACTGTCGTCCAATGTACCTGCAAAGCGTCGGAGGGGGTCTCCGGCGTGAACACTCCGATGCTTAAGTCAGTAGGGGTGGTGAAAATAGTAGAGCTTTGGCCAGCGATCTTCGGCTTACCTTCTTCCCTGATCATGGGAGTATTTATATGCAGAATATTGAGTATTTTCTGGGAGAATCACGTTATTCAAGAGTGCTAACGGGTCTGTCAAGTGGCGAGAATTCCCCGTTAGTGAAGTATGCTATCGTTGCGTTATACATGGGGGGCGTTATCTAGGCGAGATAACACCCACCTTCCTCAAGAGACATCATGCCTTGCCTGGGATGGGATAACGCGTGCGCGTGGCTAGATAATCATGTGAGACCCTCCCCGCTGAAGTCGACCATCCCAGTGCTCATCGTACCGCGAGAGGCGATAACCTCGAGGTGGTCCGCCCGGTGGGGATGACAGCCTTTCGTCCCTAATCATGAGGTGTAAGGATGAAAATCCCCCTGACGTTACGTCTATTGTTATCATAAGCCTAACCAAAAATGAGCCCGAGTGTTTACTAAGGGCTATCGCTTCATTTTCGGCCTTGTCTGCCTAACGGTTTCTAAGGTGACGGGGTGGTTCGTTTGCCGAGGGGTAGGCCCTTTCAACCGTCGTTCCTCTAGGCCTATAAATTGTCCTTTTACCGTGTTGATTTTTTCACAATTTTCTTGCATTCTTCTTGACACTTTCACCATGGATGAACTTACTAGGAACTTTTTAATCTCCAAGGCGCACACTTTAAAGAATCTTACTGAGGTTGATATTGGTTTCCTGGAAACCATGATGAGGAAGACCTCTGAGGATATCATGGAGCTTCAGGGGATGACGACCCCTCTCCTGTCCAGGCAGCTCGCAACTTCCCTAGTGGACTTCAACCCCTTAGAGAGCGTGACAAAGCTGGCCGCCACCGTCTCTCACATCGAGGTAGTGATCACTATGTTGCGGCACAGGAAAGACTTGCTGGGGTGTTGCTTGAAGGGGATGAGGGTCTGCTCCTCTGATCTGACCTCCATTGTGGATGCCCTGAGGGAGATTCCGGTGGTGCCAGAGGAGGACGACGTTGGGTCCCATGCTTGACCGCCAGCCGCCGCCTCTTTGTTTTCATGCTTTCTATGTACGCGCTTAAGCGTTTAGGCCATACAGGCCGTAAATGAATAAATAAAATGTCCTTTTGCTTATTCTCCTTTGCTGTCTTCCACTTTTGATATCGTGTGACCTGTCGTACTAGATGGATGCGGTTGTTAGCCCAACCGAAAATGACTCTTTTGCGGGACATAGTGCTGTGGTGCTTGCACTCATTTTCTGAGAGTTGATAATAAATGTTTTGCTTGACCGTTTCTCATACTTGACTTTCTGCTTTATTCCTAGTGATGAGTGATTGGGTGGTTTTTCGGCGCCCTTTTATTGGGGCGATTTTCTAGCAGGTGTGGATCGGATTCTGTAATTATGATTATTCTTCTCCAGGTGCATTAATTGTCTTCAAAGGGCATACGAAAAGGCCGGAGTATCTTTTGCCACGACTATTTAATGGGATTTCCCTTTCTTTTTCCTGTTCATCTTCTTCTTCTCATTTCTCTGCCCAATTACTTATAATCTCATGGCCGACTCATATTCCATGGAGATTGCCGAACGCGACCCTCCACCAACTCCTCCAACTTCTCCAGATTCTGACGATCCTCCGATGCAAGAAGAAGGTTTCTAAAACAGTTAACGTGTCTTCTGATTTCTATGCGCCCCCTGTACGAAAAGGCGATGAATTATTTCCTCATATTAGTCACTTTTTGGAAAACGATTCCGCCAACACCATTGGTTCTGAGGAAATGGCTACTATCGCTAAGGGAGAGTCGAGCTTGTCAGGGCTAGTTCGAGGAAGGAGGGTTGACGAGCCCTTCCCTTTTGTTAGCGAAGAGTGGCCGTCTTTGGATGGAGATGACTTCTACTGGTCCTTTTACTGGCTTGACGAGGATTGAGTTTGCGCGTTATGTTTCTTTGTAGATGTCGTATGGCCTTTGACGAATAAAATAATGTTTTTTGTTTTCTTTCTTTCGTTACTGTGTCCTCTCGTTAGCTCTTTGGCTTTGCTGATGGTTAACGCAAGCGCGTTAGCCAATCCAAAGTAACCGTTCTGTGATTGTTTAGACTTGGTCAAAATTAACCGTCCTGAGTAACTGCTTGATTTTAAATCCTTCTTTAATATGATTCCACGTGGCCAACTTCCTTTTACACGCGTCCTCGTACGACTGGTGGTTCAGTTAATGCAGCGACACTTAGTCCTTTAAGAAGGGACCATTTTCTCTTTCTTACTCTTTTTGCCCTCGTTTCAAATTTTCTCTCTTCTCTTCTTTCTGCTTTTTCCCGAAGAACTTCTTGCTCGTCCGCCATCTTCCGCTGGCTCGCCTGTGAATCTTTCCTTTCAAGGTACTCCACTTCACCTTTTTAGATTTTCTGTTCGCTAGTTTATTATGCATAAGACTAGGGCTGCTGGGGTTTTTCAGAGACCTTTAGATTCAGAACACCCAGTATTTTTTCATGTGAGACGATTCTGAGGGCTGAATTAGAGAGTCACGGTATCACTTTTCCCCCTGGATATGTCCCTATCGTTCCCGAGGGTGATATACGACTTCACGATCCATTATGGGGAAACTATAGGCTGGTCTATTTTAAAATGTTCCTTTATGGCTTTCGTTTCCCAATCCATACTTCACTAGGAAAACTATTGCGCGAGTATAACCTCAATCCTGCCCAGATAACCCCTTCTTCTTGGTGTGGGATTTATGCCTTTCTTCTCGCTTGCGAGATGAAGTTTATTTTTACTCCGTCTATCAATTTAATTCGTAAATTCTTTAGCATGAACTATCGCAATTGTTTAATCGATATCACCTCGAGGTGGAATGACGCGTTCGTGCAGTCGTTCTGGTAGAGGTTTCGTGGCTTCGAGGAGGTTGGGGCTGAGTGGAATAGCAGTTTCTTCATTCTTAAGCTACCTTCCCATTTTTGGCGCCTGGGCTTTAATCGAGAACTTATTGGTGCCGTCTGGGTAAACCTAGTGGTGTTATCCAGAACCGAGTTGGACCAGGCTAACGCCTTGCTAGATATAGACACGCCTTACTGTATCCGGGAGTTTGCTTTGTACAGGCTCATAGTCGAGTGCGTTATGGGTGAGTTTGTCCTTCTTCACGTTTTCTATTTGACTTATTTGCTGCTCTAACATGTTTTCTCGACAGGAGACGTTGATGGCCAGTCGTCCGGAGGGGCTAACGCTCCTTTGAATGTGGTGCCGCTCCAAACGCTACCAGCCTCTCCCCTTCCAGGACATCCTCTGAGGTCTTGGTGATCATCCTCTCCAGGAAGCCGATGTCCCCTTCAGTAAGGTTTTTCAAGGTCAAAGTTTTAGAGATCAGGAAATTTCAGGTCAGCTCATCCATGGCGAAATATGAAAAAGAAAGGGACGAGAAAATGCGAAGAAATTTACGAAGAAGAAACTTCAATTTATAGGCCCTGACAAAAACCGTCCGAACTACCTTCTGATGAGGAAACGCTTCGATATACGGAAGAACACCTCGTGGGAAGAGGGCGTTAGCCCTTGGTAAACACCCGGGCTCATTTTCAGTTGGGCTTATGATAACAATCCGCCTATCGGCAAGGGCAATTTCGTCTTACACCCTGAGAAGAGGGTACAACTACTGTTCCTACCGCAAAGACAGCATCGAGGCTATCGCCTCCCTCTATGTGACTAACGCTGGGATGGTCAACATCAGCGGGGGGGTCTTACACTCAACACTGTTATAACAGACGGCGCTATCCCATCCCAGTCCAAGACAAGCTTCTCGTTTGGGGTGTAGGCATTACCTCACATAGGTAACACCTACCCCGATAGCTCACTCCACCAACGAGGAATTCTAACACCCTCCAACGGGAGCGTTAGCCCCCTATGATCCAGATCACTCAGAAATGCTCCATTTTCTTCTATAAATACTTCCCCCACAAAGGAGGAAGGTAAGTACGAATTACTGGCCCAAGCTCTGCCAAATTCACTACACATACTGACTTAAGCATCGGAGTGTTTCCGCCGGAGACCCCATCCGGCGTATTGCAGGTACTGCGGACCGTCATGGGCACTGATCTGAGAGGACCAATTTCTCCATATATCCTTCGGCAGAAGACAAATTCTTATCAAATTGGTGCTCTCGTTGAGAGTGTTGGTTCTATTAAGTGAGCATCCTTAATAACCAAGCTCCTTCCTCCCCGAAGCTAGAAGGGTTATGGCCTTGGAGTCAGATCCCGCGCTGTCCCAATCCTCCAGCATCCCCTACAACACCCGCCGATGACTTTTTGCTTTCGCTACCTCTGATATCTCTACCCTAGTGCAAGATGTCACTGCGGGAGAATCAGATCCTCCTCCTGGGCAAAGTACGAAAGAAATTACCTTCCAGATTTGTTCCCTATTTTCCCACATAGCGGGAACCAGTCATTCTACCCCCCAAGCAAGTAGATCCGCGATAGGCGAAGCAAACAACCCTTTCGCAAGCTCAATAGCAGCTCTCCAAGCTCAATTGGATCAGTTGACAGAGATGGCTGCTGGATTTACTCCTCATGCCTCGAGACCTGGTGTGTCCTCCCAAGTAGTTTTCACTCCGTCCATTGTCAACGAACGACCATTATCGCCCCGACAATCTAGAGGACTCCCATTCTCTTTACCTTTCTCATTGGCCCCCATAAATGTCCTGCCGCTCATGCGTGGACCTGTTGAACATTCTGGACAATACAGGGGAGAAATCCCTATCCCTGAGGTCGCCCGCCGACGTGATGAGTACAGAGAACACTGGGATGATCGGCGAGGGGAGATATTCCGAGAACAATCTCCTAGATACAGTGAGAGATCTAGTAGCAGAGATCAACGAGCTCGAACTCCAAGAAGCCACAGCCGATCTCCCAGGCGGCATCAAGAATATGACCCTCAGAATCCCAGATATGATGTTGAAATTCCACACACGCATCAACCTGGTGGGGTCCCTGATGTTAACGCTGGCCATCCGTTCAGTTACCGTGTCAGCCACCACAGGGTCCATCGGCATGTGAAACTCCCTACAGAATCATATGATGGCACGAAAGATCCCATTTCTCACCTCAATAAGGTGAAAGACTTTGTGCAATTCCAAACCCGCAGTGATGCTGCATTATGTCAGATTTTCGTAATGACGCTGTCAGGAGTGGCACGTCTTTGGTTTGAGGGTCTCTCAGCCGGGTCTATTGATAATTTTTCTCAACTGGAAGAAAAATTCAGGAAGTCAGCAGCTGCACTATTCGATATTCATCGAAAACCGCAAGAATCATTGAACGACTTTTTAGGTCAATTTGATCTTGAAATGTCCCTAACGCCAGGGGTCACTATTGATTTTGCGGTCGAGGCCCTGAAATGCAATTGTCGATACGGAAAATTGAGAGATACGTTAACGGTGGACCCGCCGTTAACCCTGGATGCGTTGAGGCTAAAAGCGCATAATTATGCGAGGATGGAAGAGGAGGAAAATAGGGAATGGATCCGAAACATGCCAACGGACCCATACTTGGCCCCTAACGCCCCGCATAGTAGCGCCCCTGACACCCGACCCACTGATGATCATGGACAACGAAAAGAGCATACTGCCAAGGCCTCTAACCGGCATGATAAACGACCTAGAGGGGGGGTGAATAGGCAAATAAAATTCTAACACAAAATGAAAGGAAATATGAGTACGGAAATAGAATGTAAAAACACAAGGATATATAGTGGTTCCAATTCCTCAATGAATTGTACTCCACTACCTAAGAGCTTCACCCTTAGGATTTTGAACAACGAACACTTCGTTATTACCTTGAGTTTTTACGGGTTCAACTCAAACCTTACACCTTGGTTTTTGCGGGCTCAACCAATAAACCTTTCACCTTGGTTTTTGCGGGCTCAACCAATAAACCTTACACTTTGGTTTTCACGGGTTCACCAACAACCTTACACTTGGTTTTTGCGGGCTCAACCAACAAACCTTACAATGTGATTTTTCCAGGCTCAATCACAACCTATCACAATCAAGATAACTTGACAAGAGAATGTGAAATGGCAACAAAAAATTGGTGTACAAATAAACTATGTATGATTCAAAAATCAACACCAATAAATGAACAAGAATACCTCAAATAGAAAGCTTAAAACTTACTTGAAAGATAGATGCTTGAAATTGTAAGCTTTTGCAAAAACTCAGATTTTGGCTTTGAAAAGTATGAGAGCTTTCAAAATCTTTCTTCTGTGTTTAGTGTATTCTAGTTGAGCTCTAACTCATCTAAGATGAGTATTTATAGAGTAGAGAAAGAGGAAATTCGGCCATGAATTAAGGAAGTCAAAACTAGCCGTTTTTAGTGGAGAAAAGGGTTGTTTGAGAAACTAGCCGTTGGCCCTTCAGGGGCAAAACGCTATGGCGTTTTGACCAAAACGCTATGTCGTTTTGCCTCTGGAAATTTGCCAACTTTCCAGTGGCAAAACGCTATGGCATTTTGAAAAACAGCTTTGTATACTCTTTACGAAAACTCGAATAACTTTCGACTGAAAAATCATTTTTGCGTAAAACTTTTTGCCACATTTTCTTGAGGTATAATTGAACATAAATCAAGTGTATAATTGAATCATACTTACATATTTAAGGTCCTAAAGTACACTTGATCTTCTAGCTTGCGATATCTTGATTTGTTGCCTCTTATGCGTTCGATCGCAAACTTCACACACTTTAACTTCAAATTGCATTAGTATAGTAATTAGTTTGTGTGTCTACAATCATCAAAACAAGAGTAAGTTGCCCTTGGGTTAACAATCTCCCCCTTTTTGATGATGACAACCACAAACTAAAATCAAAACATATTTAAGCTAGCAATTGAAATTGAAGTTAAATGGAGTAAACTTACATCTCCAATCTTTGCCAAATAAATGCTCCCCCTACATAAAACATTAGTTGCAAATCTTCTACTAACTGAAAATACATTAGTGCACAAGAGCATAGCAAAGATTTAAAGTTTTGCTCCCCCTTAATCTCTTAAACCTTACATTTCTCCCCAAACTTATTCTCCCCCATGACTTTCTCCCCCTTAACTCATTCTCCCCCTTTGTCATCAACAAAAAGGGTAAATAAAATAAGGAAAGTCAATCAAGATCATACAAGGAGTAAATAAAGGAACAACAAGGATCAAATCCAAAAGATCAAACAATTATCCAATCGAAAGATAAATATCAAGATAAAGATAATGAGAGGATAATCGAATTCTTACTCAAATGGATTGCAAATACCGATTTCATGTCTAAGTTCCACAAAACGTTCCTTGGCAAGAGCTTTGGTGAAAATGTCTCGATATAGAGTAATATCTACATCTTTACCATTTTCATCTTTGTCGAGGGTGACGGTTGGACTAAGAGGAATAGGACTCTCCTTGACATCTTTGTATCCATGTTTGTTTAGGAGATCCTTGATGTATTTTGCTTGATTGATAAAGATACCCTCTTTAGATTGTCGAATTTGAAGTCCAAGGAAGAATGTCAATTCTCCCATCATGCTCATTTCGAATTCACTATGCATACAATTTTCAAATTCCTTGCATAAAGAATCATTAGTAGCACCAAAAATGATATCATCAACGTAAATTTGCACAATTAACATATGTTTACCATCATGTTTAGTGAAGAGTGTAGAATCAATTTTTCCCATTTTAAAACCATTTTTCAACAAAAATTGACTTAAACGATCATACCAAGCTCTAGGAGCTTGTTTAAGACCATATAAAGCCTTTTCCAATTTAAAAACATGGTTAGGAAATTTAGGATCTTCAAAACCAGGAGGTTGTTTTACATACACTTCTTCCATGATGTAACCATTCAAAAATGCACTTTTAACATCCATTTGAAATAAATTTATGTTCTTAAAACATGCAAATGCTAATAACATGCAAATAGATTCAAGTCTAGCAACCGGGGCAAATGTTTCATCAAAATCAATACCTTCTTGTTGGTTGTACCCTTGGGCTACCAATCTAGCTTTATTGCGAATGACATTCCCCGATTCATCAAGTTTGTTTCGAAAAACCCACTTGGTGCCAATGATAGTATGGTTGCTAGGCCTAGGAACTAATTTCCAAACACAATTACGCTCAAATTGATTTAGTTCCTCTTGCATGGAAATCATCCAATATTCATCATGTGAAGCATCATCAAATTTCTTAGGTTCAAATTGAGAAACAAATGCATGATGATCATTTAAATTTCTACGAGAAGAGCGAGTGGCAATACCTTTGCTTTGAACATTACCTATGATTTGCTCTTGTGGATGTGCATTCATAAATTTCCAAGGTTTGGAACTTGAGGGGCCTTGATCATTTTGATTTACTCCATCATTTGTATCCTTAAGCACCTCTTCTTCCGGCTCTTTCTCCTCTTGAATTTCTAGAGCATCTAGTGAAGGAGAGTCGATTGGATGAAACGGTCAAGTGCTGTTTGCGTGAAACGGTTCCATGCCGTTTCTAGCAGACTCAACATCGGTCAATTTGAGGGTGAGAAGATTCACTACTCTTGTTGTCTTCTCTCTCAGTGTAGCTTTCTCACTTGTCATCTCAGACTCCAGCTCCCTATGAATGAGAGATGACAATAGGTCTTGAAGCTTTTGAGCTCTGGCTCGAGTCATTGGACCAGCTGGTGGTAAAGGCACGTGGATGCGTGGATTCGCATCACATGATATCTTCGCGAACCGTCAAAGAAGTGCAAAAACTCACAGGATGCATCATTGCGTTTGGGCGGTTTATCTCCAAACAAGGCAAAAGGTGTTTACCTTTCTTTAAAGTCATTCGCAGGAAAGCCCCCTTTGGGTGGACAGAAGAATGTGAAGAGGCGTTTACCGGCATAAAAGCCTACCTCTCGTCTGACCTAGTGTTGACAAGACCTGAACCAGGCGACGCTTTATACTTGTATCTGGGTGTCACCGACGAGGTGGTCAGTGCTGTCCTTGTACGAAGCGATGGGCATATCCATCGCCCTGTGATAAGATTCGATCTTCGAGTTGATTGGGAGGATGACTACTGTTGGTCGGAGTTACTGTAGTTGACGTCAGATCCACCTGCAAAGCGCCGGAGGGGGGGCTCCGGCGTAGACACTCCGATGCTTAAGTCAGTAAGCGGTTCAAAAATCGCAGAGGTTCTAGTTGGTAATTTTTGTCCTACCTTTGTTTTAAAATCAAGGAGGTATTTATAGGCCGCTGGGGGCGATACCTGAGTAAAGAGAGGGTATCCGGAAAGATAGCACTCTGGACGACATCACAAGCGATACTTGGGGGTGACGTCATAGGTGATACCTCTGAGGAGGGTGTCGGGGGCGATACCCATGGTGATGTCAGGGGCGATACCTCTAAGGAGGGTGTCGGGGGTGATACCCATAGTGATGTCAAGGGTGATACCTCTGAGAAGGGTGCCGGGGCGATACCTCTAAGGAGGGTGCCGGGATGGGATGATGCCGTGCGCCTAGAGACGCGTGAGACCTCCCCCCCCCCCCCCCCCCCCGCTGATGTCGACCATCCTGTAGAACACCTCGTTATCCAGTGGCGATAGCTTAGATGTACGATAAGGCTTACAGGATTCCGCCCTCGGTAAGGATCATAATTACTGCAATGTCCTTGGGATTGTCTCAATTGTTATCATAAGCCCAACTGAAAATAAGCCTGGGTGTTTACCAAGGGCTGTCATTCCCTGTATATGTCTGGTATCTTAGCTGAGGGTCCTTCCCCCCTTATGGTGATATCCCTGCGGGATCTTCGAGTTTCTTTGTCTGTTTCGATACGGCAAAGATCGATCGAACCGTTAGGCAACACATAGGTCTGGGGCTTTCTTCCGAGCCAGCGGATTCCGGTCTTCGTACTTCTCCAAACTCCCGTCCTCAGGGGGCGTCAAGGGATTAGCGAGAAATGCCGCTAACTAGTCTGGTTTCGCTAGGGTGTTACTTTCGCCTAGCGGTTTTAACCTGCCTGGGTCATCGGCAGCGTTCAGAAGGTTATAAACTCGCCCGTGCTGTGGGGAGTTGTCAATGCTGACGGATTACTGTTGATGTCGTCGCGGGCAGCAACTAGGTCCTCAAATGGGGTTTCGAGAACACGCGGGTCCTTTCTTTCCTTTTCGCTCACGGAGTCAGCGATATTGACGCGGTTTTACGCCATTGGCTACCTACAATTGGTGCGGCTTTATACCACCAGATACCTACGATATCGGTGAGGTTTTACGCTGCTAGGAGCCACCTGCGACATCGACGCGACCTTACACTGTGGATACCTGCAATTGCGCGGCTTTACGCTATGGCTACATGGGGTGTCGCGCTCCTTCACGTTTTCCCGGACTTCTATTTTGTGCTCCTTTAGAGTACCGACATCCTTAGTAGTATGCTGACGGCGATCCTCATTTCCGTAATAGGTCCATCGGTCTTAGATGCTAACGGGATGGCTCGTCTTTTGAGGACTTCCTCTTTCAAAAGGCCAATTTTCTCGAAGCCTATAAATCTGAGAGCTTTCTCCACTCAAATTCATGTCATCTTTTCCTTTCACAATCTGCATCATGGATCATTTGACCAAAAATTTTCTCCTGTCCAAGGGCCATACTCTCAAGAACCTCAATGATGGAGACGTCGGGTTCCTGGAGAATATGTTGATTAAGACCTCCGAGGACATCTTGGAGTTGCAAGGGATGCTGACCCCACTCCATTCCAGGCTGGGTGCTACATCTCTGGAGGATTTCAGTCCTCTAGAGAGTGTATCGAAGTTGGCCACCTCCATCGCTCGAATTCAAGTGGTGATCGCCATGCTACAGCAACGCAAGGACATGCTGGGGTGCTGCTTGAAGGGAATGAGGGTCACCTCTGCTGATCTAACTCTGGTCATGGACTCCCTGAGAGACATTCCCGACATACCCGAGGATGCAGGTTCTGACGCCTGACGGTTGTGGCTCCCTTTGAGCCTTTTCTTCTCTTTCTCTATGTACACAGCTGTACCTCTTGGCCATTAGGCCATAATAAATAAACTGTTTTTATTATGCCCCTTGTAACTGTTCTTCTTTTTCAATACGCCCTTTGTCTTTTTTCGATTGGAGGCATCCTTAGCCTAACTGAAAACGAGTCAGTCATTGGACGGTTTCCTCGCTAACCATTCTGCATTAATTCTGCGCCGCCGCTCCCTTGCCAACTGATTGGGCTAATTTTCGGTTTTCCTCTATCAGTGGGAGATTTCAACAGGCGTGACTGCAAATTTAGATTTACACTCCAAGTTGTACACGTGTCGGTTCTCAAGAGCCGTGTTGGGTGATCGAAAAGTTTTTTCTCCTTTGGCTATTTAATAGGATTCTTTCTCCCATTTCCATTCATCTTTTTGCTTTTTCCCTTGACAAGTTACCTGTGATCTCATGGCTGATTCTCATTTTTTAGCTACTGCTGCGTGGGATTCTCCGCCAACTCCTCCGACTTCGCCTAATTTAGACAATCCTCCTCCGTCGCCTCCATGGAGGTCGTTTGTCCGCCGGCGGGGTCGTAAGAGGTTGAAGAAAAATGTCTCAAAGGTGTCTGAACCGCCTTTTAATTCCCCGGTCCTTTCTGTTCAAATGGGGAAGGAACCATCTCTTCTTCCTCGAGATTCACCAAAAATGGCCCCCTCTGCCTGCTCAAGGGTTAAAGCGATGAAGCCAATCGCCGAGGAGGAGTCCATCCGATCCATGATACACGTAGGAAAGAGGGTTAATGAGCCTTTTCCTCCCGTTAGTAGGGAGCTATCCTTTTCGGATGATGATGTAGTTTATTGTTACGGTATCTCTTGGTCTGATGACGATTAGTTTAGTTTGTCTTAGCCTTTTTGTAGATGCCGTATGGCTTTTTGAAAATGAGATAACGCTTCATTTTCCTTTTGCTCTCCTATCGCCCTCTCGCATCATTTCTTTAAACATCAAGGGTTGCCGTGGAGGGATACCTGTCGCTGGGTGCGACGGTCTTTCGGTCTTTAATCAGTAACTGTTTTCTCCCAGAGACATAATTGACTGTCCACGCGTCACTTTCTGCTCCACACATGTTTCACTTTTACAGGTTGTCTTCTTCTTCAAGTTTGACCTTTATAAGGGAACCGTCGTTCTCTTTTATTATTTTCGTCAAAATTTCGAAAATTTTCACACTTTCTTTTTCTCCTGTGCTTCTCCCTGCTCAAGAGAAGTTTCTGCGACTGCTCGCCGGTGCCGACAGCCCGTTTACTGGCTCTTTGTTCCAGGTATTCTGTTCTTCTCTCGTCGTAGTTTTATTTTTCCCGTTCCTTATGTCTCATATCAAAGCCTCGGCGAGTGCCGAAAATCCCGTAGATCTCGAGGCTAGAAAAGCTCGTAGTATTTTTGATTGTAATGAAGTTTTGAAGGCAAAATTAGAGGAGAACGGTATCACCTTCCCCTTGGGCTGCCGTCCTCATATCCCTACGAAGGATATTCGGCTTCATGATGCCATGTGGGGAACGTTCCGGGTGGTTTATTTCAAGATGTTCCTCTACGGATTTCATCTCCCCCTCCATACTTCTCTGATGAAGCTGCTAAATCATTACGATCTCAATCCCGTTCAAATAACCCCGTACTCCCGGTGCGGGATTTATGCCTTCCTTCATTCATACGAGATGAAGCATATCTTCACTCCCACCCTCGATCTGTTCCGCACATTTTTCAGCTTGAGTTGTCGCGACTGCCTGATGGATATCACCCCAAGATGGAATGACGCCATCGTGCAATTTTTCTGGCGGAACTTTCAAGGTTTTGAGGACAACGTGGGCAACTGGAAAAATGGCTTCTTCACCCTTCGCCTGCCGTCCCGCTGATGGCGTGAGGGTTTTAACCGAGAGATTTCCAGCGCCGCTTGGAAAAAACCAGAAGTATTATCCAGTATTGACGTGTCCCATGTTACCGCCCTGTTAGAAATAGAAGGGCCTTTTCCGCATTCGGGAATTTGCTCGGTTCAGACCCTTGAAAGAGTGTATCGTTGGTGAGTTTTTCTTTTGTCATGTTATTACTTTGATTTGTTTGCTGCATTAACATGCTTCATTGGCAGGTGGCGCTGAGGGTCGTTCCTCCAGCGAGAATAACACTCCTCTGAACGTGGTGCCGCTTCAGACATTACCTCCTTCTCCACCGCCTGAAAGCTCCAGCCATCCGACTATTCCGCCAAGGAAAAGGAGAGTTAAGACTGTCGCAACACGCAGTGCTTCCGCTCAACCTTCTCGTTTTCTTGAGAATTGGTTGCTGCCTCGTGGCAGGGGAGTGACTCCGAGTCGTCCTGTGACGGAAATAGTTGACAGTGATAGGGAGAGCATGAATGCTGGTTCCGAACTACGTCATGCCACCATCGCCCAACGAATGAAGCTTCGCTATCAACTGAGGACGATAGCGAAGAGATGGCTGCCGAGACGGAGCGTCTCCGAAAGAAAATTCGGAAAGAGAAGTCGGGTCCACCGGTTCCTTCCTTGAGGGAAGTTAACGCAGTTCCTACCGCGGAGGTTGACACCTCTCATGCCGCGAGTACTTCGCAAGTAGAGGAGGTTGTCAAGGTGTCTCCTGCCATTCCTTCCAAAGCTAATGAGGTTTCAGCGGTGGTGGATCCACCCTTGCCGCCTTGTGGCCCTGGCTCTCCGATCTCTTCCTGCATTCCGGATGTGACTGTGCCAGTTTCGAATCCAAGTGTTCCTCCTGAACCTTCCCCGAGGAAACCTCAGCCCTTATTCCTTTCTTCAATTTTGGGCATTGGTAATTTCGCAAAAAGTTGTTCTCCACCTTATATCACCAATCTTTCCCCTCAAAGTCCTCAAGGAAATGTCACATACCAGCTGGATTTGTCATCTTTTGGAACTAACGGGCTTTGCGCTTTAGGGATATCGGATCCGCTATCGCGAGACGAGCCAGTAGGTTCTATAGTGGGCCAGATGTTCAGTTCTTCGAAGGACAAGGAAGAGTTCCTGCGACATCCCCCTAAAGTTCAGCACTCACTCCTTCTGAATGACATGTTGGCAAGCTTCCACGAGCTGCACTATTTTCTCGAGGATCAGAGCGACAAAGTTCGGCACTCTCCCTGTTCAAAAGAACAATTAGATGCCGCCCTGGCGAAGGTAACAGAGCTGTCAAAGCTTCAAGATCGAACCCGGGCAGAGTTGAACTAGTGTCACGCCGAGCTCGCGCGAGAAAAATCAAAAGGAAAGGCTAAGATAGAACTGCTGGAGGCGGAATTGGTGGCGGCCGACAAAAGGAACTCTTTCCTTCGTGAAGAGATATCGTCCCGCGACACGGATTTGGCCAAGGTACCCTCAAAGATAGCCGGGTGGAAAGACAAGATCCTGGAAGTCTGTATCGCCGGATTAATGGATCTTCATCGTCAGGGAACTGCTGACCCGTCTACGTTGGCTGATTATGCCTCCAAGAAGATAAAGGATTTAAGCGAAAGCGAGGGAGATCTTCTTTCTTTCAGAGAGGAGTAGGGAAAAGTTGGCTGCAATATCCGTGCCAACCAATGAATGATCGAGGCTGACCCTTTAGAGGATTTTCCTCTTTATTTGCTTTTTCTGTCTTGTAATAACGCCTTATCGCGCAATGATATCTGTACTTTATAATAACTGGTCTTTATTTTGCTTTTCCATGTTATCTCGAAAGCTGCTGGCTTTGCTAACACCATTCTTCCTTATCTCTATTATTGCAACATCGCTTTTGTCTTATTCCAAAAAATCACTTTTGCTTTTCATTGCATTTAATGCTCACGATCCTCTATTTAATGCGGGAGGAAAATCGTGACAGTACAGGCACACGTGTCCATTTTTTGTGACGCCACGGGCTAGCGTGCTCTAGAATTTTAGCAAAATCGAAGCGTTGTCGCACTTCTCTAGGATTGTACTCATTTCTTAAGACTGTTCCTTGTGACGCTTTCACGCAACGACTGCAGCGTCCGTTGTTTCTTTTGAGCACTAGGGTTATAAAAATCAACACTTATTTCTTTTTCTTCCTTTTACCATCCTGCTTTCTTTATACTCTCTCTAGCCGTCTTGTTTTCTTTCCACCATTCAAGGCTCTCGAAGTGCTCTTTCCCTAAAGGTATTTCCTATTTTCTTCCATCGTCTACTTCGTCTTTACTTTTTTATTTTCTGCCATGGCCAAGGCTCGCCGCCCTGAGTCGAAATCTGCCGATGAGAAAAAGATGGATATTACGGCTAGCAGTATCACCTCTGAAATCGCTCTTAATGAGCATTTAGCCGCACATAATGCTGTTATCCCTGACGGTTATAAGGCCACCGTTGCCCCTGAGTTGATACGCTTGAACAGCGTTTTGACGGGTAAACGTAGGGTTCTGTATGCACAAATGTTCCGTTATGGTTTTTGGCTTCCCATCGACCCTTTCACAAAACAGTTGCTTGTTGCCTGCGATTTGAATCCCGTTCAATTAGCCCCAAATGCATATTGCTGTGTTTATGCCTTTCTGGAACTTTGTAAATATAAGGGGATTACTTCTCCTTCTCTTTTGTTGCTTAAGTCGATTTTTAAGCTGATGAAGTGTCGGGGTGTGATAACAATATCTCCTCGTTATGACGATGACTCACTCAAGTCTTTTACTTGGAAACTCCTTCACATTGAGTCTTCTGTCGATGCTTGGAAAAAGGAGTTCTTTGTGATAAATCTTCCCGAAGCTCCTGGTTCCTGGTGGCGATCTGGGTTTAACCAAGACGTCAAGGATAACGTCTGGGGCCGGCCATAGAGCCTTCCTCCGCGTGAACAAGGCTGGCTAGACAAATTGCTTCAACTGGAAATCAGCGTTCATATTCGTTATGTGGCGTGCGGGGCTGATATCAAGGGCTGCGTTAGACGTGAGTGTTGTGTCGCTTCCTTCCTTACTATCGTTGATACTAATGCTAACGTTATTTTGCTATCATGCAGCGACGGATCCCAATTACAAGCCTGAAAACGTTAGGAGACGATTGAAAAGGGCCTAGGAGAGAGAGGAAAAAGAGAGGGCCGCCTCCACGGGAGCTACTGATAACCCAACTGTACTACCGACTGCTTCCGTGAGCCTTGCTCAAGTATCCTCTTCCTCAGCTGGTGAGGGAAATACCGATATGCCTTCAGGTATCCCCATCGTGACCGTCGCTGCCCCTCCTGCTCAACCATCTTCTTCTAAAGTCCCTAAGGCCCTTGCCAAAGGAAAAAAGAAGAAAAGAATGAGAAGTGTTGCCGCTCTCACTCCTTCTCCGGACGCGGCAGCGTCTTCTGAAGCGCCTCCTCTTAACACTACTGTCATGAGTGTACTTTTTGACTACGATATGTCGTATATTGATGTCTGTCGTTGTTTTTTCTGCTTCTCTTATCTACATTTTATACTGGGTTCTCTGCAGGATACTGCTGTTGTTTCCGCATCTCCCCTAGGCGATATGGATATGGGTTATGTGCTGGGTGGTTCCAAGAAAAGATCTCGGCCGGAAGGTGAGGGTGGAAGCTTATCCTCAACTATCACTGCCACGGAAGTCCAATCTGACAGCGTCTTCGTGTCTACGGGCATTCCCCAGAATCACCCTTCTAAGTTTTTGGTGAACATGGGTACGGCGGAGTCCTTTGGGGCTTCGCCCAATTCTTTTGGTGGAGCCGTTCACTCATATGGTCCTAACTTGGACTATCAAGAAGGTTTACAGGACTTTTCGGGCTACCATCCTCACGGTTCCTACGTCGTTCAAGGGGGCCCTTCCACACAAGTTCGCCCCCCTGTTCCCTTGGCATTTATCCCCTCAAGCGTTCCTTTGTCGCAGCGCTCTAGCGAGGGGGTCACCGCCTTCGAGTGAGCCCGGCGCTGTGACTCACCAAGTGGGCTTATATGATTTTCGTAATACAGGCTTAGCGGCTATCAGGGGCGATGGCTCGGACGAGGTTTCTGCTTTCTTGGCGGCCCAGATATTATCGTCTGCTGCCGAACGGGAAGCTTTCCTCTCTAAGGTTGATGACGACAAAGCGAATTCTCTACGCTCTAGTCTCTTTACCAATTTTGTGAAATTTCATTATTGGACAGAGCACGTACAACGTCAGGCTGCCTCTCTTACCGCGTCCCTTTCTGAACTTTCGCGAGAGCGAAATGAGAAGAATAAGTTGCTGGAGGAACGCACTCGATTATTATTGGCCCAGCAGGAACTCAAAGGGAAAGCGTCGACCCTTGACGCTGCCTTGACAGCGGAAAAAGCCAAGAATGCCACCCTGGAAGAAGAGAAGTCGTCCTTGATAAGGCAGAAAACTGCCTTGGAGGAGAAAAAGGCCTTTTTGGAAGAGGAGTCAGCCGATAAGAGTCTGTGGCATGTCGAGCGGACTGCCGCTATTTTGGTTGAATGCTTCGAGGAGGTCCATGAGGTTGACGCATACAAAGGTGACGAGGTCACGAAGGCTTTCAAGCAGAAGTCTGTTGACCTCAAAGAAGCGGGCTTTCAACGGGCTAAGGTAGAGGGTTGGAAACGAAGGAACCCCGATGGCTGACGCACCCCAAAACTTTCGCGCCTTTTTCGTAGTCATTAGGAATTGCCAAGCTTTGTGTTTTCTGCTTCCGCGACATTATTGTTTTGACTCTTAGAATTCGTGACCTCTCAAAGGCACTTTCATGTATTTAAACAGTTTATATCTTTACTGCTGCCTTTCCTTTTCTTTAATTTTCACCTTTTGAAATTCCTTCGGTGCTGTTATCGCCCTGATAACATAGTACGTTTACTTTTTTGAGCAGGCTCCTAGCGTTTTGTCAACAGGAACCGTTGTAGTCAGTATCAGGTTGGCTTTCCTGATAAGCCTCATAATATCGCCACTTGTGCGATCGTCAATCTTTCCGCTGCTCGAGAAGTATTCTGCACATTCTTAATTGTAAATCATTAGTAACATAACATGTCATAGGAGACAGTAATTACCCGTAGGAGCCTTTCTGCCGCCATCATAGGGCGTTAGCATGGAAACCGCGCAAATCGCTTTATCAACTCTATACTTCACCAGGGATTACGCATCTGGTTACTAGCTGGATTTTCGCGATTCTTAGCGTTTCCATCTTTCCACGATCGGCCTGGAAAGTGCCTCATCTTAATGAGCCGTCGGATCGGGACAGGTCGTCACAAGGATAGGACTTTTCACTTTCAGGCGTTGTCCTCACGTCTAGAATCATGCCCTCACTTGATGAACCGACTGCACTAGTCCGGTCACTAAGATAGGGCTTTTCGTTTCTAAAACGGAGTTACTATTTCCTTGGGGCGTGCCTTGTCTTGGTGGGTTGTCTCTACGAGAACAGTCAATACAAGAAAAGGACTTTTCACTCCCAAGGATACCAGGTAGTGCCCTCACTTAGTGAGCCATCTGATCAGGACCGACCATCACAAGGGTAGGACTTTTCACTCCCGGGAGTGTTAGGGATCTTTCAATCCTCACGCTAATTCAAGGCGTGCTGGGTCGTGCCCTCACTTAGTGAGCCGTCTGATCAAGACCGGCCATCACAAGGATAGGACTTTTCACTCCCAGGATCCCCCTTTTTTATCTGCACAAAAGCAACCACAAACACCCAAGAAAGCTCTCTCTCTGAGCATTAGCTAAGGTTAGGGTTAGCATCAGTCAAAGGTGCAGATAAAATCAAGCTTTAGGATAATATAATTTCAAACGAGCGATGTTCCAAGAGTTGGATAAGGGACTACCATCGAGTGTCTTTCGATGATAGGCTCCTTTTCCAATAACGTGGGCAACGCAATACGGCCCTTCCCAGTTTGGACTGAGTTTTCCCATGCGTTGGCCAACCGCTCGCTTGTCTCTAAGCACCAGATCGCCTATTTTTAGCAACCATTTTTTGACGCGCCTGTTATGATAGCGGGCCATCTTTCGCTTATAATGTTGCGTTTTCAGGAGGGTTTCTTCTCGGACCTCCTGTAACGCGTCAAGGTTAGCCCGTAACCTTTCCTCATTCAGCTCCTCTCGAAAGTGAGCCATTTGCAAACTCATAGTCCCAATTTCTACCGGCGTAACAACCTCGGTCCCGAAGGCCAATGCGAAAGGTGTTTCTCCAGTACTGGTTTTTACTGTCATGCGGTACGCCTACATCACGTATGGCAGCTCGTCGGCCCACTTCTTTTTAGATTCCTCTAGGTTTTTCTTAATACCGCTGAGGATGCTCCGGTTGGTCACTTCCGCCTGTCCATTGGTTTGCGGGTGAGCCACGGAGGAGTATCGCTGCTCAATCCTGAATTTCGAGCATTGGTCTTTGAAGAATTGACTGGTGAACTGTGTTCCGTTATCGCTGACTAGGATACGGGGTACACCGAATCTCATAATAACTTGGTGTTTGAAGAAACGCCAAGTTTTCTCCGCCGTGATATTGGTGACCACTTCAGCTTCCGCCCACTTTGTAAAGTAGTCCACTGCCACTATTACAAATTTTAGTTGGGACCTTGCCTTTGGAAATGGGCCCAAGATGTCGATCCCCCATTTAGCAAAAGGACAAGGAGCGATAATCTCAGATATTTCGGTGGTAGGACGTCGAGGAATTTTGGAGAACTCCTGACACTTCGAGCAAGTTCGCACATAGTTGTGGCAATCTCTCCAGATGGTGGGCCAGTAGAATCCAGATCTGAAAACTTGTGCAGCCAAGGTGCCACCTGACACGTACATACCGCACACTCCCTCGTGGATTTCGCGCAAGGTGTGAAGACCTTCTTGCTCCATTATACATTTGGCGGCTGGGTGAGAAAAACATCTTCGAACCAAGTCCCCGTCGTAGTATGTACATCGAGCTGCCTGTTTCAGCACCCTTTTCTTTTCAGCGATATCCACAGGTAGTTCTTCGTATTTTAGGTATTTGATCACGGAAACCCGCCAGTCATCCTCGAGTTCTTCCACACACAGAGACGCTTGCTCTTCCATGAAAGAAGGTACGGATAACTCACGGTAATACACCCCTTCGGGTATGGACGCTTCCGGGTTTGCCGCCAGCTTAGCGAGACTATCGGCTTCAGTGTTGTCCTCTCGAGGAATGTGCTCAAAGCTGACTTGCATGCCTGCCGAGAGAGGAAAGGATTGAGCGCAAGGAATGGAGTTTTATGAGTATAGGAAAATGGAGAGGGGCAGTGCTTTTTGTTGAAAGATTTTTCGGACCCTTTTTTCGAAGGAGGGGGCTCGGTATTTATAGCCGAAATCACGTGATGGCCGGACGCGAGGGACGCGCGTGGCTTGGCCAGACGTCGAGGTGGCGGAGCTAGGGTGCTAGCCGTGATGATGGCAGAGGGATAGGGAGCTACGGGCTGGCTAGGACGCGATGGGAGCAGGTGGCTAGGGCGAGGACTTCGCTGCCTTGCTCGTGTGTGCACTGTGCATGCACCATGCTAGATAATTCAAGGGCCATTGATCTGGTTGACTTTCCTTGGTTGACCAGATCAATGGCCATGATTAAATGGCCTTTCATCTGATTTAAATGGCCTCGAGCCGGTTCCCGCGAACCAACGTTCTGACTTTTAGAGCCGCAGGTACCGTCGCGTAGAGAAAAATGCGACGGGTTTAACCGTCTACAACGAATGACGAGAATTTCTCGTTTAACGTGTTTATTTTCGCGTTAAAAAACGTGAAACGTTTGAACGGAAAAATAAAGACGTTACGCCGAAAATTACACAAAACGCTGTAGACCGTTGCGCGCGGAAAAAAAGCTAGCAACTAGTTGATGGAAAACATTTTAAAGTCGAGCTATTTTCCGAGCGGACTTACTCGGGTCCAATCAAAGCTCGAATGAAAATAATAATAAAATAATAAAAATACTAAAAAATGCGCTAAAATATTAAAAATCTTAAAATTCATGAGATGACCTAAAACGAAGAAAAAACTAGCAAACGACTGCCGGATAGTTAAAAACGCGATTTTTAAGGCTAAAAATATTAATGATAATAATAATGAAAATACGTGACGAAAAATTAAAAATGCGATTTCGAAAGCTGACAATGCTAAAACACAACGAAATACCTAAAAATGCTAGCGACAGTAAATCAACTGAAAATGACTGTAAATTAACTAAATAACATAAATGCTAAAATTAAGTAAAAATGGCGTCAAAATTCGGGTATCAACAGTTGCTCCCTCTTTACTGTCTTATCGAAGTATTTGATAAGCAGTAAAGACAGTTGCCCCCATATATCTGAATTTTGGCGACACAGCGGGTCTTACCTCAAGCTTACAGTGATGATGTCGCTCTGGGGAGGAGGTAGTTGATTGATGTCGTCATTGGGGATAAAAGGTGATTGCTTGATGTCGCTCTAGGAGGAGGAGACTGCTGTCGCTCTGGGAGGAGATAGGTTGTTGATCCTGCAAAGATATAAGCTTAGATCTATTCGGGTATCGAGAGAAACATAAGTTGCAGGAAATGTAAATGATAACCACTCTACCGGGGACGGAAAGTGATTTTACGAGAATGTAAATGACAGCTCCACTGGGGGGTCTAACATGCAACAGACGTTGCCTAGGGAGGATAACGCGCGATTTGTAGATGTACGAATGATTTTCCCTAATGATGTCACTCTAGGAGGAGGAAAATAATTATGTAGAAATGTAGAATTATGTGAAGGATGTCACTCTAGGAGGGGAAGAAATGCTCAGGTTGAAAGAGGTAGAACTACGCTATGCTATCACTCTAGGAGGAGAAGAAATGCTTGATGCTGAAAACTAAACCTATGATGTCACTCTGGGAGGAGCAGAAATGCTATGCTGGAAACTAAATGCCGTCACTCTGGGAGGAAAAGAATGCTAATGCTGGAAACTTAAACAACGTCGATTCCCGTAGGAGAAGGCGCGAGATGCGGAAATTAAACTAAGGTCACTCTGGGAGGAGAAGAAACGCTAGGCTGAAATCTAAATGCTGTCACTCTGGGAGGAGAAGAATGCTAATGCTGAAAACTAAGTGTTGTCACTCTGGGAGGAGAAGAATGCTAAGGCTGAAAACTAAGTGCTGTCAATCTGGGAGGAGAAGGATGCTATGCTGGAATGTAAATAACGTCGATTCCCATAGGAGAAGATAAGAAATGCGGAAACTAATCTAAGGTCACTCTGGGAGGAGAAGATGCTATGCTGTCACTCTGGGAGGATGAGATGCTAATGCTGAAAAGTAAGACAATGTCAATTCCCGTAGGAGAAGACATGACCTGAGGAAGCTAAACTAAGGTCACTCTAGGAGGAGGAGATGCTAATGCTGTCACTCTGGGAGGAGGAGATGCTAATGTTGAAGACTAAACTATGATGTCACTCTGGGAGGAGAAGAAAGTTATCGCCAGCGGCCTTGGTACGAACCTAGAATGCGTCTGCGTCCTGCTCAGGAGGTAACGACCCCAAGGACAAGACTTTCCCACAATTTGCAGCCATAAGCAATCCTCACCTGATATTAGTGTTTGCACTCACGCTCTGAAACAAGGCTAAGTGTTTATGCTCATAAAGATGCTACTAACATGATACATAATTACAGCTCGCAATGTCAATCCGAGTGAATGGACTTCGAATGAAGATGCACATGCATGGGCATTCTAATAATCGATGGGACTTTTATGAAAAAGAATGAAAGGACATGAAAAGTCCGGAAAGGAGTTTGTTTTGGGAAAAGATTGCTTTGCTGGAGAGTTGGAAGGCTTTTGATGAGTGATGTTTTCTTGATTGGCCCTGATGAGGGCAAGGGGTGCGAGCTCTCTCGCTTTTTACTGGGAATGCTTTCTAGATAGAGTGCGTGAGCTCTAGGATCCTTGCTGGGGGTGCTCTTCGTTCGGCCAGGGGCCCTTTTCTTGAGTCTTCATTGGGGAGTGTCGTCGCTGTTCTTTTTGCGACCCACTACTTGAGTTGGCCTGGGGCCCTTTTCTTCTCGTGTCCTTACTAGGGATGCTTGCTTTGAGATTCCTCGAGTCAGCCTTGGTCCTTTTTACTTGAGTTCACTGGGGAATGTGGCTTTGAGATTTCTCGAGTTGGCCTTGGGCCTTTTTACTCGAGTTTACTAGGGAAAGTTTTCTTCGAGATTTCTCGAATTGAGTTGTCCTCGGCCTGTGCTTGCTTTGTCTCTTCGATTGTTTGTATTATTCGAAGGTCTCTGAGCATTTTCTTTCTTTTCTTTTCTTTTCCCTTTTCCCCTCTCTCTTTTTTTTTCTTCTTTTTCTTTTTTTTTTCTTTTTTTTTTCTCTTTTTTTTTCTCTCTTTTTTTTTTTTTTTATTCCCCCCTTTTTGATTTGATTTGAAATGCAACAGAGCAGAGAAAGCACAACCTTCGCCTTGATCTCTTCCCCTTTTGTCTTGAGGCCTCGGCCTTCGTCGTTGCTGCTTCTTCGGTGATAGTCCTTAGCGATCTCCTGGTGACCTTTTTTCTCTCCTTCATCGTGAACTTGAACTTGACGTGCTTTTACTTCCGGCTGGCAATTTTAGCTGAAACTGCTCTTTGGCTCCCGGGGTATGAGTGATATTGATGGTTTAGGGGGAGTGATGACATATATGGTGGAAAGAGGGAAGAAACGAAAAAAGGGGAGAAAATTGTAAAAGTCCCATGTCATTTTATAGCTATCCCATGTCTAATGGCGCATGTACCCTGGATATTATGCGAACTCAACTAGTACCTAGTCAGGCCCTTACACTCATGAAGGATACGCCGCGATGGCTCAAAAATGCTTACCGGGATTTGTTTGTGACTGCTTACGTCGGAGCAAACCGTGGATATAAGAGCAAACAGGTAATATCATGCATGGCACGTAATTTGGATAGATGCTTGATTTAACAGAGGGATTGAATATTCCTAAACTATGCGATGCATGAAAATGCTTATGAGAGTAGTATGCTTTTGTTTTAGCCGGGCTAAAGAGAAATTCTGATTGATTTTTGATTTTTGACTGATTGATAATTTGATTGCTGGATGGTTTGATTGCTAGATGTGGGGGATGGCTTATTTGCAACGTTCTAATGAGAACCTAAGGTTGCCCCCAGTGGGCCAGACGACCGTACTCGACTTAGAGCTAACAAAGTGAGCAGGAATGAAAACAAATTTAAATAAGGGGAAAGAAAGATGGACTCCCCTAAAATGTGCAGCGGGTCTGCACGGGCGTCTTCCACAAGCTCCATGCAGATGACAGCGAGATGCTTCCAGTTCCTGTGAGGTGCAGAGGGGACAACAGAAAGGGAAATCAATTTGAGAACGAAAAGAAGATAAGTTCAGGGATTCTTCCTTCTTTTAACTCGGCTTTTCGAGGGTGCCTATGACGTGGTCCCAGCTCTGGAACGCCTTGCTTAGATGCGTTGATTGGTTTCTTTTTTAGCTGCTTCACGGGAACCGCCGATCCAGGTCGTAGCAAGGGCGAGATCCGCATTCTGTTTATTTGCTTGCCGATCTTGTTGGACCTTCGCTGATTGGCTTCGTGATTGCTCAGGGATAAGGGGGATAACCCTCTGTCCCCGTGATGTGCAGCAGGGCTGCAAGGGCGTATGCTTACCGTTCTTCTGCAGGCAACAAATGGGGGTGACCCAGTCCCTGAAAAAGATATGGCAAGCACAAATGAGGAGTAACTGCAAGATAATTTTTAGCAAAAGTAATGTGATTGATAAGTTTTAAGCTCTCCCTTTTGTACGGGCCATCCGTGGGTCACCGCAGCGTGACTGGCATCGGATGTTGGTTGATGATGGCTTTGCTGTTAGATGCTTTGCCGCAGCTCCTGCTTTGGCTTGGGTGATGCTTGCAGCCTGGCTGTCCCTCAACTAAAGGGTTGATCTTCACCGTGTTGATCATGGTGCGGATGTTGGGAAACTTCTTGAACAAAACCGCATTAAGTATGTTGATGGTGATCCTCGGAGGACAGCTTTTTGTTGTGCTTTTTCCCAGAGTTGTTGCCTGCAAGGGTGCACTGGGCGACCATGGCATTTTGGTGATGAGCCCCTCCGAATAGGTGAATCGGAGATGGGAGCCGATGTTGCTACTGTTCCGACAGCTCGGCCGGCGTAGGGTGGGCTTTGTGACTTTGGTCCAGCCTTTAGTCCTTTGAGACCGGTTGTTTGCGATGCCGGTTGCGCTAGTAGTACTGCGAGGAAAAGAAATTTCGCTTTAGATGGTGATGGTTTGTCTTAAAATCTTTCCTGATTCGCTCTTGAAAGTGGCCTGCTGCGACAATTTAACAGCTCCTACGAGCGGAACTCTCTGGTTCTATCGTGATGACGAGCTGAGGCGTGAGACCTTACGTCCCTGCAAAACTGAAGATTGATTAGTGGCGTTAGTCCAAGTGACGCGTCTTACGTCCCGAGCTACTCCTGGGGAGCCATCTATGCCATGCCTCCTTTTGTCATCTCACAATTTTAAGAAAAAGAAAGGGACAACAAATTTTTAAAATAACGAGCATCTCCTGAAAAAACTTATTTTATTAATTTCAGGACAAATGTTTGTGCTAGATTGTCATGATAAAACCCTATGTCTTTGGCTGACCGGACGCTCTGTTCGCGATGCTTTAGGCGAAGTATCTCTTGACTGCATCAGTATTTACCGGTCTCGGGAGATCGTCTCCATCCATGTTGGTTAGCATTAGGACACCCCCTGAGAATGCACTTTTGACCAGATACGGGCCCTCGTACCTTGGGGCCCACTTTCCTTGACTGGCCTCCTAATGAGGGAGAATTTTCTTTAGCACTAAATCCCCAGCCTCGAACTTGCGAGGTCGCACTTTCTTGTTATAAGCGTTGGCCATTCTTTGCTGATATAATTGCGCATGGCAGATAGCGGCCAAGCACTTTTCGGGAAGGAGGTTCAACTGCTCGTACCTCACTCTTGCCCAATCTGATTCTTCTACTTCAGATTCTGCCAGGATTCTAAGAGAAGGGATTTCTACCTCGAGGGGAATTACGGCTTCCATGCCGTAAACTAATGAGTAGGGAGTTACCCCCGTGGATGTACGGGTTGCTATCCTGTAAGCATGTAGTGCGAAAGGAAGCATGTCATGCCAATCTTTGTGCGTGATTACCATCTTTTGGATGATTCTCTTCAGGTTTTTGTTTGCTGCTTCGACTGCGCCATTCATCTTTGGTCGATATGGTGACGAGTTCCAGTGCTTCACCTTCCAACGTTGGCAAAGATCGTCGATCATTTTTCCGTTGAGATTGGTGCCGTTATCTGTGATGATGGTCTCTGGGACCCCATGACGGCAAATGATATTTCTCTCAATGAATCGCATGGTCGTTTTCTGTGTGATGTTGGAGTAATCGATGGCTGCTGTCAGACCGCTGATGCATGCCTCATACTCGGCGACGTTATTGGTGCATGGGAAGTTCAACTTGCATGCTATGGGGAATTGACGACCATCTAGGGCTATGACCACGGCTCCCACTCCCTTGCCCGAGAGGTTCACCGCACCGTCGAAGAACATGGTCCACCAATCATCTTCTCGGAGATCTTCTGTGATCTCATCTTCAATCATTATGATGTCCTCATCGGGGAAGTCTAAGCTCAACGACTCGTACTCGTCCGAGGCATGATCAGCCAAGTGATCGGCGAGGGCGCTTGCTTTAACCGCTTTCCGGGTCACATAGATGATCTTGTGCTCAGCTAATAAGACTTGCCATCTACAAATGCGACTTGATAGGTATGGCTTTTCGAAGATGTATTTCAAAGGATCCATGCGAGAGATTAGCCAAGTCGTGTAATACAACATGTACTGCCGAAGCCTTCGGGCGCACCATGCTAGGGCGCAACAAGTTCGCTCCAACATAGAGTAACGCATCTCACATTCATTGAATTTTTTACTGAGGTAATAGATGGCTTGTTCACGCCTTCCGGACTCGTCGTGCTGTCCCAAAACGCAACCCATGGCGCTAGCCGTGACTGTCATATACATGAGCAAGGGACGTCCTGGCGTCGGGGGAACTAGTATCGGTGGGCTTTGCAGATATGTCTTGATTTTCTCAAAGGCTTTCTGGCAGTCTTCATCCCATTCTGCATCTCCGTGCTTCCTTAGCATTTTGAACATCGGCTCGCAAGTAAGTGTTAACTGGCTGATAAAGCGAGCGATGTAGTTGATGCGTCCTAAGAAGCTTCGCACTTCTGTTTCGGTGCTGGGAGCGGGCAGCTCTTGAATTGCTTTTATCTTATCAGGATCCACTTCTATGCCTTTGTTGCTGACGATGAATCCTAAAAACTTCCCGGAAATCACTCCGAAGGTGCACTTAGCTGGGTTTAGCCGTAGCCGAAATTGCCTCAACCTTTCGAACACCTTCTTCAGGATGTCTATATGATCTTGCGTGCCACGAGATTTGGTTATCATGTCGTCGACATATATTTCCAATTCTTTATGCATCATGTCATGGAAAAGGGTGACGGCAGCACGTTGGTACGTGGCTCCTGCATTTTTTAATCCGAAGGGCATCACTTTGTAGCAGAAGGTTCCCAGGGCGTGATGAAGGTCGTCTTTTCACTGTCCTCGGGTGCCATCTTGATGTGATTGTACCTCGAGAATCCGTCCATGAAAGAGAACATGTCATTTCTGGCGGCACTATCTACCAAGATGTCGATATGAGGAAGAGGGAAGTCATCTTTAGGGCTAGCTCGATTGAGATCCCGAAAGTCCACGCACATGCGAACCTTCCCATCTTTCTTAGGCACTGGCACTATGTTGGAGATCCATTCTGGGTACGTGACAACTCTCAAAAAACCCGCGTCTAGTTGCTTGGTAACTTCTTCTTTGATTTTCAGAAGGATGTCTGGATGCATCCTCCGAAGTTTTTGCTTAACAGGCTTAAACTCAGGTTTTAATGGAATACGATGCTCAACTATCCCGGGATCAAGACCTGGCATGTCGGCGTATGACCATGCGAATACATCGGAGTAGTCCTTGAGGAGAAATCAACCTTTCTCTCTGAGTCGTATCCAGGGTAGTTTCGATCTTGACCAGTTTTTGATTCTCGTTGCTTGCCCCCAAGTTTACTTCTTCCAATTCCTCCCGATGAGGGGTTATTTCCTTTTCTGAACTTTCTAGTAAACGGGCCAGTTCGTCAGAGACTTCGGCCTTGTCTTCGGTCGTAGCGATGATTTCTTCGCCAGTAAAGACATAGGTTTTATCAAGACAATCCGAACTAAAACTCATCCTGAAATTAAAAGTGCGAAAAAAGAGATGCGTAAAATGAAAATTTGCATATATATTGATTTTTAACAAAAGGGAATATGAGTCCCTACAAAAATGTTTTCGTAAGAAAATGGGCCAAAAACATATATATTTTTCAAAAGGAGAAATTACGGAGAGACATCCGGAAGCATGGTGATGTTCCAGTTGCACACGGACTCCTCTAACTTCTTAACGAAAATGACTGAACTAGGCGACGATTCTTCTTCTCCAATAGTGCAGATACGGAGGTCTGATACCCTGATTGGATTTTCATTGATGGTTTCAGCGGCGAAGGGGAATGTGGTTCTGATATGGGGAATCGACATTTTGCCCTCTGGCGCAGAACGTCCAAATAGCTTAGCCAGCTATTTTTCTTTCTTTTCTTGGGTAATCCTGGTGAAATCGGCCTTGCTGGGTTGGTATCCTAACCCAAATCGGTCTCCGAAGCTCTTCGGAGGCGTCCAGCCTTTTGATCCTGTAACTTGGCCCCGAGCCATTTTCCTAATTCGAAGCTTCCCTCTAGTGTTGACTTAGTGGTTGTTTTGGCTATCCCAGATTTTGAGGCTTCGCAAACGGGGGATCCCTCCTCGATCCAATCCGCGTTGACGATTTCAAAGGCTTGGAAGGAACTCTCCAAGGTTTTGGCAGTTTCGATGTAAGGCACGGATGCATGCTTGGCCAAGATCAAGGCCTTTTCTGCCTTTATTGTGACGAGGGCATTGTCCTTGACGTATTTGAGGCACTGATGTAGGGAAGAGGGGACGGCTCCCGCTGAATGGATCCAAGGCCGTCCTAGAAGCATGCTGTAAGCGGGTTGGATTTCCATGATCTGGAATGTCAAGGCGAAAGTGTGGGGCCCGATGACCATATCCAACTCAATGTTCCCAATGATCTCTCGAGTGGTGCCATCGAAAGCCCTAGCCATCATTCCGCTAGGTTTCATGAGAGAGTAATCGACCGGCAGTTCTTCGAGGACATGTCTGGGCATGACATTAAGTGCGGACCCATTGTCGATTAGGGCCTTTGCTATGACGTGTCCCTTACATTCCACCGAGAAGGAAATGCTGCTTAAGGCTTGAATTCTTCCGATGAGGTTTTCCACTCCTTCCGTGGTGATATCCTTAGTCACGAAGGCGTGCTTCAAGACTTTCAAGAGAGCTTGGCGATGTGGCTCTGAAGTAAGGATCAACTCTATGATGGAGATGCGAGCTGGGGTTTTCTTTAGCTGTTCGATGATGCTGAACTCGCTCTGTTTCATGATCTTGAGGAACTCGGCTGTCTAGTCCTCGGTTACAGGCTTCTTCAAACCTTGCGTCTCTTCTACCGTTTCTTCGTGAATCGCAGGATTTTTTTCCTTTGGCCTGTCGTTGCTTTTCTACTTCCTTCGAGATGTAACATCTTCCGGTGCGGGTCATGCCCCCGATATGAGAGGCTTCGCCAATACCGAGTCCTGTTGATGTGACGGCAGGAGGGGTGGTGACCACCGTGTATCCGTAGTTGAATGGGACCGCGTGTAAGTCCCGGATGGGAGTATTCACAGCTAATGTGAACACTACTTTGAGTGGGGTAGGGGTTGCATCTCCTGTTTGGGCCACGTATTTGAAGGAATATGGTGCTGGAGGATTATCCTCGATGACGTTGATTGCTCCTTTGGTTTTTCCCTTTGGTTTGAATGATCCCGAATGTTGTGAGTTGCTTGATTTTTTGCTGAAAAAGTCTGCAATCCTGGATGTCATGCTTGCTTTCCCCTTGGCAGAATAGGCATTGGGCCAGACTATTCCCCGGGAATGGTAGATACGCGTTGTTAGCTAATGCGAAGAACAATTCTTCATTGGGTACTTCCCCCATCGACAGGTGAGAAATGTCAATTCTAATGGAAGAAATGTCGCTCATCCCAGGATGATGGTGCGGTAGAGGACTGGTTGTCACATGAGGACCCCTTGTTAAACCTTTGGACGAGATTCGTCCTTCTTTGGTTAGGTGCTCGACCTTCTCTCTAAAGTAGTAACAGTTTTCCAAGGAGTGTCCTCGGGTTCCGGCGTGATATTCGCAGCTAACCTTTGGATCATACCAGCTAGGGTAAGGAAGGGATTGAGGCGAGAGTGGGGATGGTGTAATCTGCCCGTCTGCCAAGAGGCTTGCGTAGATCTCTTTCAAAGGAAACAGAGGAAGCGACCATGTCGGTGAAGGGTATGACTCGGAGTCTGAGGATTCCCAAGAGGGTAGTAAGGGCACTGTGCTAGAATAGGAGGGTGGTGCCGAATACCTGACGAGGTAGTCGAACTTCCCGGAAGGTTGGCCCAAGGTGTTAATCTCGCGGTCGCCTTCGTCGCGGCGCGCGGAGAACCGCTTGCACGATGAAGTCGATCCTTTCTTCTGGATAATTTGGAGTGGGGTTCCCTTGGCGTTATACGGGATAGGAAATTTGTCTCCGATCGTGTTGATGGATCCTTCCCCGGGGGTCATTTTCGGGGTTTGTATTACTCCGAGACTCGAGAGTTGTCTCACCTTTCCTGCGAAAAACTCACAACCTTGGATCTTATGACCATCACTTCCCTTGCAGTACATGCAGTGACTTGGATTGCTCTTCGCGTATGGCACATATCCCTCTCGAGCTAAGGCCTGGAAAAGTTGTTCTTGTGGCCAACTCGATGCTGAAGAGAGACGGTCGTTGCTTTCTCCTGCCGAGATGGCATTCACCCCTCCCTTACCTTGGGAATGATTGGGGAGAGGGTTGGTGGATGTGTTGGGTCCTTTTGCTAATCCTTCGAAAGATACCCATCCACTTTTGATCAAGTGATGGACTTTTGCCTTGAATGCGAAGTAATTTTCCAGAGTGTGACCTGGGGCTCCAGCGTGATATTCGCACCTTGCGTTGAGATCATACCACTTTGGGTAAGGAGGCAATTGAGGCTGAGCAGGGACCAGTACGATCTGTCCCGCCGCCAGAAGATGCTTGTAGATTTCCCCCGCGGGAAAAGGGAGAGGAGGTGGAGGCTCTCGGTTCCACCGATTGTTGGTCGTGTTTTGGTTATTTGGGTCTTTTGGTGGGTTATATGGCTTGGGTCACATAGGTGGTAATGTTTGTGGTGGAGGTGGTGGGAAATGTGTAGGATTTTGAGGCAGAATATTAGCGAGTTGATAATTTTGAAGTAAAAGGAAAGGATGGTGGTAATTTTGAAGTAAAAGGAAAGGAGGTGGGTTGATATAGTGATGGCGGATGATACGGCGGTGGCAATAAATAAGGCGGTGGTGGTGGAAACGGCTGCCCCTGATTAGCTTGGGGAGCGACAAATCCGACGTCCTTTTTCACGACTGATTCTTTCTTTGGTACCGACTCTGGTGCCGAAGGCATGATTCGTCCAGACTTAATCCCTTGCTCGACTCTTTCGGCAATTAGGACCATGTCGGAGAAGCTGTTTGAGGGGTTCGAGATCAGGTAGGTGTAGTAGGGAGCTTTGAAGGTGTGCAAGAAAATCGACAAGAGTTCCTTGTCGCTTAAGGGTGGAGAGATTCTCGAAGCCAACTCTCTCCATCTCTGAGCATAGGTCTTCACGGACTCGCCGATTTTCTTTTCCAGATTTTGCAGGTCGGCGCGGTCAGGAGCCACCTCCATGTTGAATTTATATTGTCGATAGAAGGCATCGGACAGGTCTCTCCACGTCCTGATCCTGGCTCTGTCCAACCCCATATACCAAGTTAGGGCGTGCTTGGTCAAGCTTTCTCGGAATAGATGGATCAACAACGGTTCGTTGTGGATCATCTCTGCCATCTTGTTGCAATATGCTCTAAGGTGGGTCTTTGGGCACTCTACCCCAGTATACTTTTCAAAGTCAGGGATCTTGTACTTCGGAGGTATGACGATCCCGGGGACCATGCACCATTCGGCGGGACCTGTGGGATCGAACAGATCGGCCCCTTCGATTGCTCTGAGTCTTTCCTCGAGAAGATTCAGTCTGTCACTTTTCGGTTTCTCGGCCCCGATGGGGTTAGAACCGAAGGGCAACATAGGTTCTGATGAGAACTGAGGTTGTGCTGGGTTGAAAGTGAGGAGCTGAGTTCCCACAGGTCCGGGAATTGTGCTCGGAGGAATAGGAGGGAGACACAAAGCCTCTAGGTGGGCCTGGCTCTTGCTGGGGTCCACAGCAGGGTTGATTGAAAGGTGCTGAAGCGATAGGGAGATCTCTTCACCCGCCTTAACTGTAGGATTTGCAGTGGTGGGTACAGTGAAGGGACTATCCCATCTCCAATGGCTCGGGGGGCCAGAAGGTGGTGGGAGTACGGAAGGTCCTGCGACGGTGAGCGAAGAAGGAGGTCCTTTTGTTTGCGGGAGATCAAAACCCGGTGGCACTTCGGTGACAGCTTCATCTCTTTCCTTTTCGGCCCTAGTGGCCCTTTCTGTACTGATCCTAACTTGCTCCTCTAACTCTGCGATTCTAGCCATTAGTGCTTCATCGGTCTTGGCCGGTTCAGTCATTTTTCATTTTTGAAGTCTAGTTAGGGGGAGTCTGTGTGGAGTAGCTTGCTTCCGAGGAGCTATTGTGAACCTGAAAAAGGAAAAAAACACAGAAAAGAGTAAATACAAGTGAGGATATACAGGTGATGTGCAATCCCGAGGCTTCCACATTGCTCATTCGCTTTTCTGGCTATACTTTCACTTGATATTTTCAGGGCGGTCGGAGAGGCGAGAAATCCCAGTGGTTGACAAGATACGAAGGAAGCCTCTATACATTCCAACGATATGAAGCAAATCTGAGATGCTAACGGCGAAACCCAAATCAGCAGGGGCAACCAATGCCGCCATGCTAGGAGGATCTCTTTCACACTATACTTTTGATGATGCAAGGCCTGATGCCTGGTGAACCCCACCAAGGGGAGAAGCGATATGCTATGAATTTGGAGTTTTTAGATAAGCTAAGAGGACATGGCCATGAGTGAGCAATACTCGGATTTTTTGTCTGCTTGGTATGATTTTCTCAGTTTTTTGGTGAAACGACTGTGTTTTTTTTCTTTTGCGATGGTCTTTTGAGTTGCTTTGGATGGATAATTGATATGGAAAAGTCGAGGTGATTTAATAAATATCCGAAAGAGTACGACTTCATTAAACAGTGTTTACAAAATATGGTAAACTTGCCAACTACTTAAATTCATCAAAAATGGCTAAGATAGATGAAATTAGGGGTCCTAGTTACATGAAAAAGAAAAAAGGGCTTCCGATATTCGAGCCTTCCTATGAAGGTATCAATCCTGGACGCTAGAGTTCTGCTGCTAAAGGTACTCCATCGAAGCCAACTCCCTTTTCTGCATCTCTAACTCAGCCTCTAACGCGGTAATTCGGCTTTGCAGTGCCTGGCTTTTCCTATCTCCCAAGTCTGCGCGAGTAGTCAAAACCCTTATCGTTGAATCCTTGTCTTTGATTATGGCACTGGATGCTTCTTTCTTGCGGATTTCGCTGTTCAGACGTTCCTCGAAGTCTCTGAGGGCCACTTTCTGTTTTACTGCTTGTATGTGGAGAATGTCCGTACTACGCCTTTTTAACTCATTCATCTGGACTTCTAAGCCACATTGACGAGCTTCGGCCATATCCCTTTCCTCTACCATCAGATCTCGTTCTTCTTGTGCTGCTCACATCTGTTCTACCACTTGAGCGTAAGCCATGACATCCATTCCTTCGCTCACTTGAGATTCCCCTTCTTCTTCCATCGGTTTTTGATTTTCTAGGCGAGGTAAGACATTGCCGTTAACTCGTCTTGACCTCCACTGTGGATATTCTGGTATTGTGGTTGCAGGGATGTCGTGTCCTTTGAGGCAAAAAGGGTGGGCCCAGTCTTGGGCGTACAGCTGAATGTTCTAATTTTCTCCAGTGTGTGGCAGGTCTAACCTTGTCATGCCGAATGTCACGGGAATTATTTGCGTGATGCAGAACTATCTGAGGACGAGGGCAGGGCAATAGTGTGTGCATCCCCATGCTCCGATCAAAGGAACCCAAGGTAAGTGTCCGCAGCAGACGATGGGATTGGAAGTCTGCAACCATTTAGCGTGCCAACTGAAGTCTTCTTCTAAGAGGTTTATGAATCGGTCGATCCAGACATCCTTATTTTCCATCGCCCATCTATCCGTGGTCATTGCGTTGATAACCCTGAGTAGAGAGCATGACCTTATGTAGCTTGCAAAGAAAATGGTCTGATCAGGAATCTGTTTGAAGTGGCTGACCAACCATACTGTCAATAACTGGGTGCAACAGGTAAGTCTCCCTTTCCCTTTTCTTCGACAAGAGTCCAAGGAGCGAAAGGTCTCGGCTAAAATGGCTGTTGTAGGATTGATGGCATTTGTTTCCATCTCGTAAAAGATGTTGGCTGCTGCAAAGTCGATGGCATTCCTCATTTTCGGAAAGAGTACAAATCCTACAATGGCGAAAGCCAGAATCCTTAAGCGTTTTTTCCCGTTGGACAATCGAAAGCGTGCCTCAATATCTGACCAGCACTAGAAGTAGTCATCCTCTCTGACACGAGTAGTGATTCCTAACAACTTATCGAGCCTTATTTTGACACTCGAGGAGTCGAGTCGAACATTCTGGTATATGGCCGATATAGGAGAGGTGAAGCACATCAGAGCCGAGTACTCCTCTAGCGTAGGAGTCAAGTCTACCTCTTTGTCGAAAGAGAAGCACCGATAATAGGGATCCTAGAATTTTAGGGCTGCCCGGATGCAACCCCAATCAGTCTTTACGTCAACTAGGGTCAGTAGCTTTCCATAAATACCCTCAAACTGTGTCTCTTCGTCTTCAATCAGCTCATTTCTCAACATCCGAATCCTAGTTAAGTCAAAGTCCACGACTTCTACTTTGATCTTAGTGGTGATGTCAGGGGCGAACCCACGTTCCAACAGATCTCCTTGGGCGGCCTGATCGTCGAAGCTTCGTCCCCCGAAAATATTAAATGAAAGTAGTGTAGGTGCCGACATGTCGAATGAGCAAGATGGGTCCTATGGGACAAAAATAAAATTTTAAATGCAAAGTAACCTGCACGTGTAAGAAATCCGCAGTTCATATAACAGAAAAAAATCACGTTAATATGCCAACAAGAAAAATAGAGCCACGACAAACAGGTATAATCATGATGCACGTGCTGGGGCTCTTAGCCCGGATGATACCATGAAAAGGTCCCTAAAGTGTCGTCCAGTGTCCCGATTTCTTGCGAAATCGTGTAACCTTTCGACTGGCTTTAGGGGTTCATCCGAGTTGGGATTGGTGAACACTACCCAGGACATGTGTCCTAGGGCGTCACTACTACCCTCCTATTTTGGTAATTGTCCCCTGGGTGTAGGGCGCTATGAAATGCATATGACAATTGATAAAGCAAATAAATGAACAGACCAGCAATTGATCAAAGCAGATAAATAAATAAACAAACAAAACACCTCTCTAAAAAGATAAAACCGGCTCCGACCCTACGGTCCCCAGTGAAGTCGCCAAACTGTCGCGCCCTACGAAAATTATGAAAAAAGTAATTCGCGAGTGTGCAACGAAATTTGAGACCTTCAGATGCTCGGCGTAAAATGACGCCTAGCAGCATGCAATGAAGTCGCCACCCTAATTTGGTTGCTAGGTTTGGGGAACCCTAATCGTCATGGCATAAGAAATATAATAAGTAAAAAAAAAACTAAAGGCACAAAAAAAAGGGTCTGGACCCCAGACAAAGGTTCGGGGTCGTATTATGGTCTCGGGAAGGTGTTAGGCACTCGAGTCACATCCGAAAACGGTTACCGGTTGATGAGAGAGGTGTTTAAAAAGGTGTTTGATAAAATGCGTTTTGAAAAAGGGGACCCTCACAGAAATCATCACTTTAGTCTTTTCTATGATCGTGACCGTTCAGGAATAATAGAAAGATCTTTCGGACGGGATTACAGTTTATCAAGATCGATCGATTATCCCTGACCGTAACGTGATGGGACTAAATTTTTCGCAAGACTGAATGAGCGCCCTCTTATTTCATCATCAGGCCATGCATGATTAAATTAATTACTACGTGATCCTAACATGGATTGCTAACAGAGTACAAATTTAAATGATTGATTTTAAAGTGGAAAACTGATGTGGGATCGAAAATCCCCATGTACATGCAGTCAATACAAGCGAGAATTTAAAATCATATGAACATGGCATTTTAAGCAACTCTTTAAACACGTTGTTCATGTGGATTGATTTTAGTTCTACCAGTTCTATATATCATGCGTACGATTGATATTTGCGAAAAGCGTTGAATAAATAAAAAGGAATCGAAAGGCGTACTTTCGAGCGAAGCTTGAATTTAAAACCTACAAAATGAGGGTGTTAGTGATAGCTCGAGAAAAAAATAAACAATTTTATGAGCGCGAAAATTTAAATGACAGTTGATTGCATAAGTAAAATGATGGATTTTACGCATACGAGAATTAAATGTTGAGTTGATTGCATGCGAAAAATGATGGATTTAATGCGTACGAAAATTAAATGCTGGGTTGATTGCTTGCGAAAAATGATTGATTTTAAGCATACGAGAATTTAATGCTGGGTTGATTGCATGCGAAAAATGATGGATTTTAAGCATACGAGAATTTAAATGCTACGTGGATTGCATGCGAAAAATTATTGATTTTAAGCATACGAAAATTAAATGCTACGTGGATTGCATGCGAAAAATGATTGATTTTAAGCATACGAAAATTAAATGCTGAGTGCAGAAAAATTAAATGTAGTTGACGATTTACAGGGAATTAAAAAGAGTTTGATGATTTGCAGAAAATAAAACAGGTTGATAACACAGAGGATAAGCAGTTGGATATTTGCAGAAAATAAACAGTTGATATTTGCGGAAGAATTTCCAGGAGTTTGTGAAAAATTAAAGCAGTGGATATTTACGAGAATTAAAATTCGACCGACCACATAGGCGGTATATTGAATTTAAATTGCCGAAAGTAAATTGCGAAAAATTAAAGTGCAGAAAATTAAACAGTTGATAATTTGCGAAAGAATTTCCAGCAGTTTGCGAAAATTAAAGCAGTTGAATATTTACGAGAATTAAAATGCGACCGACCATATAGGCGGTATATTGAATTTAAATTGCCGAATATAAATTGTGAAAAATTAAAGTGCGAATAATTAAGCAGTTGATAATTTGCGGAAGAATTTCCAGCAGTTTGTGAAAAATTAAAGCAGTTGAATATTTACGAAAATTAAACACAGTTGATAATTTGCGGAAAATTAAATGACAACCGACCATATAGGCGGTAAATTAAATGACTGAAATTAAATTGCTAAATATAAATGACTGAAGTTAAATAACATAAAAATAAATGTCATGACAGCAATTCCGGTATATATATAAAAAACAATTCAATAAACAAGTTGATGCAAGCATAAGCATACGAATATTTTACAAAATAATGAACTAAACAATCCATGTATAGAATATAGGACAAATAAACACGTATCATAAACACGTATTATATGAAATGGGCCAGGAACAATTCCTGGCCCAAGAAAATTAATTTAAATGGTGATGGGCCAAGCCCATCACCTTTCTTTCATTTCGCGCGAAGGCCATTTGGCCCGAAATCATCTCATCTTCAACCTCACATCGCCGGCGCCACTGCCGGCGACGGAGGTGACGAACCAGGCGACCAATTCACCTGGTTCTTGGCCCGACTGAAACCTCTTCCCTCCACCAGTGCAAACATACGATCACAGCAAGAAAATAGAGACAAAAACAGTAGGATTTTTTAAGGAAACGAAGAGATCCATATTTACGTTAATTAACCAAACAATTAAATTAAGCAATGATAATTTAAACGGATGTTAGCATGGTGAAATTAGGTTGAAAACAAGGTGATTGCAGCAGGTTTTAGTGATTAATTAATTAACTAGACTTTAAATGAAATTTAAAAGAAAAACAAGAGAAAGAAACGCTTACAACGCTTGCCGAGAGAGGAAAGGATTGAGAGCAAGGAATGGAGTTTTAGGAGTACAGGAAAATGGAGAGGGGCAGTGCTTTTTGTTGCAAGATTTTTCGGACCCTTTTTTCGAAGGAGGTGGCTCGGTATTTATAGCCGAAATCAGGTGGTGGCCGGACGCGAGGGACGCACGTGGCTTGGCCGGACGTCGAGGTGGCGGAGCTAGGGTGCTAGCCGTGATGATGGCGGAGGGATAGGGAGCTACGGGCTGGCTAGGACGCGATGGGAGCAGGTGGCTCGGGCAAGGACTTCGCTGCCTTGCTCGTGCGTGCACTGTGCATGCACCATGCCATTGATCTGGTTGACTTTCCTTGGTTGACCAGATCAATGGCCATGATTAAATGGCCTTTCATCTGATTTAAACGGCCTCGAGCCGGTTCCCACGAACCAACGTTCTGACTTTTCAAGCCGCAGGTACCGTCGCATAGAGAAAAATGCGACGGGTTTAACCGTCTACAGCGAATGATGAGAATTTCTCGTTTAACGTGTTTATTTTCGCGTTCAAAAACGTGAAACGTTTGAACGGAAAAATAAAGACGTTACGCCGAAAATTACACAAAACGCTGTAGATCGTTGCGAGCGGAAAAAAAGCTAGCAACTAGTTGATGGAAAACATTTTAAAGTCGAGCTATTGTCCGAGCGGACTTACTCGGGTCCAATCAAAGCTCGAATGAAAATAATAATAAAATAATAAAAATACTAAAAAATGCGCTAAAATATTAAAAATCTTAAAATTCATGAGATGACCTAAAACGAAGAAAAAACTAGCAAACGACCGCCGGATAGTTAAAAATGCGATTTTTAAGGCTAAAAATATTAATGATAATAATAATGAAAATACGTGACGAAAAATTAAAAATGCGATTTAGAAAGCTGACGATGCTAACGACGATGCTAAAACGCAACGAAATACCTAAAAATGCTAGCGACAGTAAATCAACTGAAAATGACTGTAAATTAACTAAATAACAGAAATGCTAAAATTAAGTAAAAATGGCGTCAAAATTCGGGTATCAACAGTTAGCATTTACCAGCAACGCGAAGAAAGAAGGATAAAAACTCACCCATTTTACACTCTGTAACTGCCACTCCGTTTGCCACTTTATGAGTGTCAACGCTAAAGTTCATTTGGAGCAGCATCTTTAGCCAACTATCCTTCGGATCGGAGAGTGGTTTTCTGCTACCCCAGGCCCTATCTTTGATTTCCTCATTGAAACCGGTTCTCCACAAAGGCTCGGGCAGGGTAACAACAAAAAATTCTTTTTTCCAACGAGGAACAGAAGACTCGATACCCATAAGTTTCCAAGTAAAGGGCTTCAGCGAGTCATCATCATAGTGGGGTGATATTGATATTACCCCCTTACGAGAATACAGTTGGAAAATATCATGAAGCAACGCTAGCGAAGGGGACTTAATCCCTTTGAACCGGCATAACGCCGCAAAAGCACTAACAACGCAAATTGCGTTAGGACTCAGTTGGGCCGGATTCAAGTCAGAATCGGCTAGCAACAGTTTTACAAGCGGGTCAAGGGGAAGCCGAAACCCATGGTCAAACAGCTTGGCATACAATATCCTACTATTATCGGCCAATGCACTATTAAGGCGGAGAGGGCCAGAAGCGACACTAGTAGAGTACCCCTGAGGAAACTGAATATTGAAATCGGACAGACAATGATGAACTAAGGGCCAAGTGTAAAGAGAAGTGGGGGTATTATTGATTTTCTCCTCCCCAACAGATTTTTGGGAACTTTGCCCCTCAGCAGATTTTGAAGAGCGAGTCTTCGCCATAACTAGTAAAAAAGAAAAGAGAGAATAAAAGAAGGAAGTAATGCGTGTACCTTCGTAAAAGAAACCCCAAGAATCCCAGAACAAAGAAGAAGGAGTAGCGTGAGTTATTTCCGGAAGGAAGTAGTGAGCGAAGAAGGAGATAAAAAAGAAAAAAGAAGGCGGGGAAAAACATTATATATAACCCTAAAAAGGGTTGAAAAGGCTTGACCAGTTAATAACTGACACATGGCGAGATAGCAAAATGGAAGGGCGCGACACGCGCGAAGGACACAACTTCAAAAGAGAGACGCTTCAGTCCTTGCTACTCCCTAGAAGGTGCCTATTTCAAACGCTTCATCACAAGAAAGACACGTGTCCTTTCTCATCATCACTTTTCGATTGCATTAATGAGGGGATTCATAGCATTTAATGCTCTAAAAAGTAGCACCAGCTCTGACACACGATTTCAAGAAACGACGCGATAGCAAAAAACGTCAGCAAAAGCATAAACCACATCAATAATACATCAAAACCCAGCGTTTGAGGGAAAAGCATAAATGACCTCAGGGCGTTAGCCTTATTATAAGAATAACAAATGAAAAATGTCTTTGGGAGGAGTGATTGATCAATAAACAAGTATAAACAAGAAGAGGATAGTAATCAAGAGAGGTTGTTACGCGCAGCCGCCACCGTCACTAGACTTCTCTCCCCCGAAGGCAGACGCATCGTCTCCATTTTTATTAACCTTGTCTATTATGGCAGCGGCACAATCGGCAACCTTGATCAGACTGAAGGAATCACTCCCGAAACGGGCAGCGAGCCCAGAAGTAAGGGCCTCCTGAACCTTCTTTTTCCAACGCTCCATCTTTAGTGGAAGCCTGGCAAATTCCTCGTCTTGAGCCAGCATCTCTTCACGAAGAAGAAGATTTTTCTTCTTTTCCAAAGCTAACTCTGCCTCCAGAACATCGGCTTTAGCTTTCCCTTTAGATTTTTCTCTGCTCAGCTCCTTCTGTAAATCGTCGTAAAGACGCGTTAGCAACCTCATTTGGCCTAACGATTGGTCAAGTTGCACCTTCTGAGCGCACATGGCGTGGGCAGAATTTCGCATTTCACTGTCAAAAGCCTCTACCGCATAATGAAAGTAGCGGAAGATGTCTCGAGAATCATTTACAATGTGCCTGTAGCGAGCCTTTGGCGAAAGCTGAAGGAATTTCTCTCTCTGAAGAAGAGCTCATCATTTCCCCTATCAGGGGCGCCGTGACCTCGTCCCTCGAGAAAGGATTTTCCACCCCTGCAGCGCAAAGACTGTTAACGCCAAATCCCGTTAAATCCATGTGATATCATAGAGTCCCCCTGGGGCCTTCAAGAGAGAGATTGATCATCGGAGTCAGAGGGGAGCCTTTATTACTCACCTCTGAGATAGAAGTAAAAAACAATTGGGGAGGAACCTTGAGTGGCGGCTCAGGAGCTAGAGAAGTTATTGCCACCACATCCGGAATAAATTGAGAGATGGGAGAGTCAGGGTCGTTAGCTGGCAGAGGGGAATCTGCCGCTAACAAAACTGCAGCAGAAGTAGGAGGGCATACAAGTGACACGTCAGCAATTTTTGCCGGTTGATAAATGCTTGCCATAGAAGAATCGGCAGCCGCCGCTGTAGCTTTCGCGTTAGCATGGTCAGAAGAGACCTCGGTAGCCTGCTCATTCATGCCTACTCTCAGTTTCTTTTGCTAAAGTGAAGAGGTATGACAAAGGCTTGATTTGGCATCCATGTCCCCGCTTTGGCTGTTGTCGTCGCTATCAATTGTTTGAGTCAAAGGCTGACTCATATTTATTCCTCCGTGATAAGGTGGTAGCCAATTATGAATAAAACGAGAAGCTCGTGCAGAGATGACACACCCCCGTCCTCTCCCAGCGACCGTCTTAGTTTTTCCCCTCTTGGGTAGAGCGTTTCAATAACTAGAAGGTGCGGCAGGAGGAGAAGCTGGTATCGTTCTGAGCGGCATCACGTTCAAAGGGGCGTTAACCCCTCCCGATGACTGACCGCCAGTGTCTCCTGATAAGGGACTATATGAGAATGGTAAAAAAGCAGGAAAGGCAAACGTAAAGAGAGACAAACTAACCCATAACGCACTCGTTCAGAAGTTTATATGAGGCAAACTCTCGGATGCGATAGCATGTACTCTTATCTAGCAAAGCGTTAGCTTGATCCAACTCGCTTCGAGTCAGCACTACTAGGTTTGCCCAAAGGGGACCTATGAGCTCTTGATTAAAACCACAGCGCCACCAGCGGGACGGTAGTTCAAGAATGAAGAAGCTGTTTTTCCAGTCAGCCACAACCCTCTCAAAGCCACAAAACCGCTGCCAGAATGACTGCACAAACGCGTCATCCCATCTTGGAGTAATACTGATTAAACAATCATGACAAGTCATGCTAAAGAATTTACGAAATAAATTGAGAGATGGGGCGAGAATGCCCTCCAACTCGCAAGCGCGAAGAAAGGCATAAACTCCACACCAGGAAGAGGGAGTTATCTGGGCAGGATTAAGCTTGTATTCCCACAACAGCGCTGTTATTGAAGCATGGACTGGGAGGCGGAAACCATAGAGGAACATTTTAAAATAAACCAATCTATAGTTCCCCCACAATGGATCGTGAAGACGCATGTCATTCTCGGGAACAGTAGGGACACCCAGGAGGGAAAGTAATACCATTCTCCTATAGTTCAGCGTTTAAAACCGCATCGCAGGAGAAAATACTGGATGATTGTACGATTTCTGGATCCACGGGCCTCTAGAGGAATCGTCTGGTTCTAGTCAAAACCATAATAAATTAATGAACAGAAAATCTGAAGGGATGAAGTGATACCTTGAAAGAAAAGATCCGTAGGCAAATCGGCGAAGGGCGGAGGACGGACGAGAACCTTTTTTCAGAGAAAGTACAGAGAAGAACGAAAATTTGAAATAAGGGCAAAAAGCATCAGAAAGAGAAGATGATCCCTTTTAAAGGACCAAATATCACTGCATTAATTGAACTACCAATCGCGCAAGGATGCGTGTAAAAGAAATGGGCCACGTGGAATCGTGCTCAGAAGTTAGAAGTAAGCAGTTATTTGCCACGACCCACCAAGCGGCAGTTAATGATTGGTCGAGTTAGAACCATTGCAAAATGCTTGACTCAATAAGGCTAATGCCTTCATGTCAGTCATCAACAAAATAGCACGGTGGCAAGAAAGAGAAAACATCAGTTTATTTATTAAAAGCCACACGGCACCTACAACAACCCTAACGCTAGGCCTCTGATCCTCATCAGGCCAGTGCATGTCATAGTTAAAAACGTCTTCATCATCCAAGAGCGGCAGACCTCCATTGTAAGGAGGAAAAGGTTCGTCAACCCTTTTTTCCTACCCCAGCAGTGCCGAGCTTGGCCCGTCTGCAACATTAGTAATCGTGGCCCCAGAATTTGTGTCATGAAGAGAATCTTTTTCCAAGACAAGAGTGGCAGAAGGAAGTTGTTCATTATCCTTCCGTGTAGAGAAAGCGGAAGGAACGTTAACCACCTTGGGGGTTTCCTTCCTCGGCCTTTTACGCCCCTTCCGGCGGACTGGCGGCCTCCATAGGGGTGTCGGAGGAGGATGATCCGAATCCGGTGAAGTTGGAGGAGTTGGCGGGGAGTCACGCGCCGCAGTATCGAGGAAATAGGAATCTGCCATTGATTCATAAATAATCCAAGAAAAGCAATATGAAGAAGAAGGTGAACAAGAAAAGGGAAAGAAAACCCCATTAAATAGCTGAGGCAAAAAGGCACCCCGATCTCTTTGCGTGTCCCTTGAAAGCAATAAGTACACCTGGAGAAGAACAATCATAATTACAGAATCTGGTGCGGCACACGCAACTGTTCGAGAACTGCGCCAATCAAAAGGCACCAAAAAATTGCCCAATCACCCACCACAGGGAGCGCGGTGCGAGGGGAGATTGAGTAAAAATTTATTGCTAATTTGGGCATTAAAGAATTCCATTCCAGAGAAGACTCATTTTTGGTTGGGCTTATAACGGTCGTACCTGACTAGAGCAACAAACAACGAGAGATCAAAGGTAGAAGATGAAACAATGTTTGAAGCAACATTTTATTTAATTATGGCCTCAATGGCCTAAGCGCTCAAGCGCATACACAGAAGTCATAAAACAAAGGGGTAGTAATTAAGGGTCAAGCATGGGACCCAACCTCATCGTCCTCAAGAGCAGCAAGGATCTCCCTTAGAGCATCCACCACTAAGGACAGTTCGGCAGAGGAAACCCTCATACCCTTCAAGCAGCACATCAGCAGGTCTTTCCTATGCTGCAACATAGTGATGGTCACCTCGATGCGGGAGATCGCAACACCCAGCTTTGTCACACTCTGTATAGGATTGAAATCCTCCATAGAAGTAGCTCCTTGTCTGGATAGCAAAGGAGTCATCATTCCCTGAAGCTCCAAGACATCCTCAGAGGTTTTGGTCAGCATGGTTTCCAGGAAACCGATGTCAGACTCAACACGGTTCTTCAGGCTGTGCAATTTCGAGATCAGGAAGTTCTTCGTAAGATCATCCATAGTCAAAAATTAGAAGAAGTGTAGAAGCGGTCATGAAAAAAGCAGCGCGACAAAAGACAATTTATAGGCTAGAAAAGAATGGTGGTTGGAAGAAACATATTTCTCAACAAACAAATCACCTCTACGCACGAAAAAACCAGTTGGCTGGGTAGGATTAAAGATGAAGCGGTAGCCCTTGGTAAACATTCGAGCTCATTTTTGGTTGGGCTTGTGATAACAATACCCCTAGCGACAAGGACATTTTTGTCTTATACCCCGTAATGGGGAAAAGCTGCTGCTCCTACCACCCCGGCAGCATCGAGGCTATCGCCTCCCTCTATGTGACTGACACTGGGATGGTCGACATCAGTGAGGGGGTTCCACACATCACACCGTCATAACACAGGGTATTATCCCATCCCAGGCCAAGTCAGGCTTCTCAAGAGGAGTGTAGACGTTGCCTTACCTAGGTAACGCCTACCCCCATACCTATATCTAACGCAGCGATAACACATTTCATCAACGTGGAGCCCTATCCCCTTTGACGGCCGTGTTAGCATCTTGTGACCAAGATCATCCAGAAATACTCCACTTTTGCCTATAAATACCTCCGCCACAAAGGAGGAAGGTAAGCCTAAGATTGCTAGCCAAAGCTCTGCTAATCTACATAACCATTATTGACTTAAGCATCGGAGTGTTTATGCCGGAGACCCCCTCCGACGCTGTGCAGGTACATCGGGCGCTGTGGACAGTCGACCTCAAGAACCATAATCCTTTGCTACCCTTCAACAAATAGTCCGAATCTTATCATTGGGTAAGTGTTTGGTCTAGAAGTGAAGGTAGGCTTTTTGGTGTCAAGCTTCAGTTTAGGAGGAGTAGAAGAAGAAGAATGCCATGAAGGTTTGAATTGATTAGAAGAAGAATTTAAAGGGAACTTTGGTTTAGAGCTTACTTGTTTTTCGATCTTCAAGGCTAAATGAAACATTTCCTCCAAGGTGTCATATGATTGAAAGTCAAGTTGGTAAGCTATCTCCTTGTGTAAACCACCCAAAAATCTTACCATTGTGGCTTCATTACTTTCATTAACATCCGTTCTCATCAAACAAGTGAGCATCTCATGGTAATAGTCACTCACACTTCGGGTGCTTTGAGTTAATCGTTGGAGGCACTGGTGGAGGTCACAAAGGAAGTAAGAAGGCACAAACTGGCGCCTCATTTCAGATTTCAATTCCTCGCAAGTCTCCACAGGTGGAAGCCTCTAAAGCCTCCTAGTTACCGCGAGCTGATCCCACCAATGAATGGTCATACCGGTGAATTCCACAATCGCAAGCCTCACTTTCTTTTCTTCGGAATAATTGTAGCACCCAAAAACTCTTTCCACCTTGCTCTCCCAATCATAATAGGCATCAAGATCATCTTTGCCTTAAAAAATAGGCACGGAGAGCTTAATGCTAGAGAGGTTGCTATCCACTCTCTCGTCATGGTGTCTTGGACCCCTAGCCTCAAAAGGCTCATCAAAGTCAAAGCGCCTTCCACTATGAGCATATTCATAGGGTGGAGGAGGAGGAGGTGGTAGGGGTCTAGGTCTGTCATGCTGAACCATGGCTGCCAGCGGTCGAAGAGGAGGCACAAAGTCATTGGCGCGGTGTAGAGGGATGTCAAATTGATGATTTAGGGGTGTAGGTATGGGGAGGCATGGTTGGTTTGGGTCCATGGGTGGACTAGGCTGTCGAAGATGGGGGGAGATGTTGTTGCCACCTTGGCCTTGTTCAAGAGGATAACCACGCCGCAAAGGGAAGCGAACATGATCATCACCCTCGCTATGATCGCTTAAGGCAACGACGGCCTCATCATTGTCAAATTGGCGAGGCAAACCATAATACTCTATGCTAGAAGGGTCATTTGGTCGGGTTCTTTGGTGGTAGTGAGTGGATGGTTGGGTATGGTGAGGTGGCGGTAGGGGTGGTTCACTTCTCGGCCGCGAAGAAGTTTGTTTTCTCTTGTTTCTCCCATTGGATCATCATGCAACTCATGAATTCTTTGGTTTCTTCCATATGTGTCGTGAGGGAGGCAAGGGCCGGTGGGATAATGTACTCATCGGATCCCTCATCTTGTGCACTCGGCATATGAGACATGGTACCTAAAAAAATGAAACACACACAATTGATACGATAAAGCGTTAATCTCTCCCTCACGTATTTGCTCATGTTTGCACTCGACTCTCTATTACTTTCACAACCTTACCCACTCGTATCTTCAATCACAAACCAAAACTTAGGCTAGAAAGGATTTATAGTAGGGACATATTATAGGAAACAAGGAAGAAAGACCAAGGACACAAAGAAAAAAAGCTAGCCTAAAAGGAGTGTAAAAGAGCAAGGAAAGGGAAAAAAAAATTTAAAAGGCAATTGTGGAGGAAAAAATGCAACACTTCAAATGCACACTTTTAAATGATGCAACTAAACACACAAATGTTTAAAATGAAACAATGGACTCTTGGCTTGTGACTCAATCAATTGGTTTTTTTTTTGAAGCTAGGACAGACGGTAGCGACGTACCAACCTAGAGGACGGCCATGAAGCTCCACTACAACATGATACGATCTTGGTTACGTAAGGAAGATGGAACCGGCGGATCTAGTCCTCGTTGGGAAGTTGGCATTGGAATGGACTAATAGATGATATTAGATAATTTTTGGAGCGATAAGTGTAGCAAAAATGATGGAGGAAAGTTGAAGGTGCGAAGGGGAAAAGACTTGTATTTAACTTGCTAGATGGAGAAAACCCTCCTTACAACTTGGTAAAGCAATATTTCTATGTCAACCAACAAGGATCTCAAACCTAGCTTGACCCTCTTATCAACAAGGATGAGCAACCCAAGATTTAGGAAAGATAAAGGATAAATTGGTTCTGAGAACCCTAATTGCTAAGTTAAGTTAATTGGCCTTAGATGAAGATATCACTCAAATCAAAGACAAGGACTAAATGAGTTTATCTACTCATATTTATAGTTGGACAAAGGGCCTTTAAAGGCTTGGACGGGCTGATGGATGATATGATGCATTTTGTGCTATTTTCCCACTCCTTTTCTGGCTCATTTTGATCATGGTGCTACTGATCCTCTCTTGTTTTCACACTATTTAGCAGATCAGAGTTTTTGGAAAGGAAATATCGAAAAGATGCATTTTTCATTGATTCTGGATGGATTTGAGCAGCAAGGCCTTGCAGAAGTTGGCAGACAGCATGTAGGCAGCAACTTGCCCTTGTAGTTGTGCGCGCGCGGCAGCAGAGGACTCCAACGCAAAAAAGGAAAATCACGGACAAGGAAACTCCTTTTTTAAAGAAATCAGAGAATCAATCCCATTAATCCAGCTTTTCCCGTTTTGGCAAGAAAAATAATTTTTTTGATCAAAACAATGCTAAACGAATTAAAGAAAGAAAAATGCATAAAAGTGAAAGAAAAGAAAGCTTGAAAAAGCTTACTGGAAAAGCTTTGAACTAGACGATCGAAGCTCTAAATGGGCTATCAATCAATGAGAGAGGAGAAGCAAGCCTGCTTAGAGGATTTTGGTGCCCATTTTTTGTTGAATGGCAGTGGCCTTTTATCGGCCGAAGTCACGTGGGTTGGAGGACGCGGGTGCTGCGCGTGGAGGCCGAGCGGTTGTGCTGGCGAGGCTAGGCGGTTGTGCTGGCGGGGCTAGGGGCTAAGGTGATGGTTGTTGACGGGACAGGACGTCGGGAGCAGGCTGCTCGGTGGCTTGCTCCGCTGCTGGTTTGCGTCCATGGTGCATGCGCACCATGGCTTTTAAATGGTCAACCATTGATCTGGTTGACTTTTCTTGGTTGACCAGATCAACGGTTGCGATCAAATGGCTTTTTAAGCCTATTTAAATGGCCTCGAGCCAATTTCGTGAACGAACATTTCGAATTTTCGAGCCGAAAGTGCCAGTGCGTAGACAAAAATACGGTGAGTCTAAACATCAGAGAATGACGAGAACTTTTCGTTTAATGCGTTTATTTTCTCGTTCAGAAACATGAAATGTTCGGACGAAAAATAAATGACGTTATGACAAAAATTACGCGAAATGCTGTAGGTCGGTGTGAACGAAAAAAAGGGTAGGAACTAGTTGATGGAAAACATTCCGAGTTCGAGCTATTGTCCGAGCGAACTTACTCGGGTCCAATAAAAGCTCGAACAAAAATAATAATAAAAAATAAAAATGCTAAAAAATGTGATAAAATACTAAAAATCCTAAAATTCATGTGATGACCTAAAATGAAGAAATAACTCATAAACGGCTAACGGATAATTAAAAATGTGATTTTTAAGGCTAAAAATATTAATGATAATAATAACGAAAAGACGTGACGGAAAATTAAAAACGTGATTTCGAACGCTGACGATGCTAACGACGACGATAAAAATGCGATGAGAATTGAAAAATGCTAAGGACAGTTAATTAATTAAAAATGACAGTCAATTAACTAGAATGACAGTAATGCTAAATTTAATTAAAAATGGCGTCAAAATTCAAGTATCAGCAGTTGCCCCCTCTTTACTGTCTTATCGAAGTATTTGATAAGCAGTAAAGACGGTTGCCCCCACATATCCGAATTTTGGCAACACAGCAGGTCTTACCTCAATCTCACCGTGATGATGTCACTTTGGGAGGAGGTAAGTTTGTTGACGTCACTCTGGGAGGAGGTAGGTTGGTTGATGTCTCTCTGAGAGGAGATAGGTTTGTAGATGTCACTCTGGGAGGAGGTAGGTTTGTTGATGTCACTCTGGGAGGAGGTAGATTCGTTGCTGTCACTCTGGGAGGAGGTATGCTTTTGACGTCACTCTGGGAGGATGTAAGCTTGTTGGTGTCACTCTGGGAGGAGAGAGGTTTTGATAGGATGTCCTGCAAAGATATAAACTTAGATCTATTCGGATATCGAGAGAAACATAAGTTGCAGAAAATGTAAATGACGACTACTTTGACAGGAATCGGAGGTAATTTTACGAAAATGTAAATGACGGCTACACTGGGGGATAAGCGTTTGACATGTAACCGATGTTGCTTCGGGAAGATAATGCGGGATTCGTAGAAATACGAATGATTTATCCCAATGATGTCACTTTAGGAGGAGGAAATGCAAATGATGTCCCTCTAGGAGGAGGAAATGCATGATGTCACTCTAGGAGGAGGAAATACGCGCTGTCACTCTAGGAGGAGCTAATAATTATGCAGAAATGTAGAATTATGTAAATGATGTCACTCTGGGAGGAGAAAAATGCATGCTGTCACTCTAGGAGGAGGAAATATGTGTTGTCACTCTAGGAGGAGCTAATAATTATGCAGAAATGTAGAATTATGTAAATGATGTCACTCTGGGAGGAGAAAAATGCATGTTGTCACTCTAGGAGGAGGAAATACGTGTTGTCACTCTAGGAGGAGCTAATAATTATGCAGAAATGTAGAATTATGTAAATGATGTCACTCTGGGAGGAGAAGAATGCATGCTGTCACTCTAGGAGGAGGAAATACGTGTTGTCACTCTAGGAGGAGCTAATTTCTTGGGTTTAGTTGTCCCCGGGCTATGCTTGCTTCCATTTTTTTTGAGTGTTTGTATTCTTCGAATGCCTCTGAGCATTTTTATTTTCTTTTTTCTTTCTCTCTTTTTTTTTCTTTTTTTCCCTTTTTTTTTGCTTCCTTTTTTTCTTTTTCTTTTTTTTTTTTCTTTTTGATTTTCTTTTTGATTTGAAATACATCAGAGCAGAGCAAGCACAACCTTTGTCTTGACCTCTTCTCGTTCCGGCTCAAGGCTTCGGCCTTCATGTTTGGGTTTTTGGTCTTTCTTTAGTGATAGTCCTTAGCGATCTTTCGGTGACCTTCTCCATCTCCTTCGTCGTGAACTTGAACTTGGCATGCTTTTACTTCCGGCTGGCAGCCTTAGCTGAGACTGCTCCTTGGCTCCCGGGGTATGAGTGATAGTGAAAGTTTTGGCAGGAGTGATGGCACATGTGGTGGAAAGAGGGAAGAAAAAAGAAAAAAATGGAGAAGGTCGTAAAAGTCCCACGTCATTTTATTGCTATCCCGTGTCTAATTGCACATGTACCCTGGATATTATGCGAATTCAACTAGTACCTAGTCAGGCACTTACACTCATGAAGGATAAGGCGCGATGGCTCGAAAATGCTTACCGGGATTTGTCTGTGACTGCTTACGTCGGAGCAAATCGTTGATATAAGAGCAAGCAAGTAAGATCATGCATGAGATGTAATTTTAATGGATGCTTTATTTAGCAGAGGGATTGAACATTCCCGACCTATGCAATGCATGAATATGCTTTGAGAGTAGTATGGAATTTTGTTTTAGCCGGGCTAAAAGGGGATTGTTTGATTGATTGATAGTTTGATTCTCGATTGATTGATAGTTTAAAGCTATGATGCGGGGGATGACCTATTTGCAAGAGTTCAATGAGAACCTAAAGGGTTGCCCCTAGTGGGCCAGACGACCGTACGTAAATTAAAGCTAACAAAACGCAGGAATGAAAATAAATTTAATAAAGGGGGGAGAAAGATGAACTCCCCTGAAGTGTGCAACGGGGCTGCAAGGGCGTCTTCCACGAGCTTTATGCGGATGACAATGTGATGATTCGCGTCCCTGCGAAATGAAGAGGGGACAACAGAGTAGAAAAGAAAGATTGATTTGAAAACAACAATGACATGAGTTCAGGGATTCTCCCTTTCCTTAGCCCGGTTTTTTGAGGGTGCCTACGACGTGGTCCCAGCTCAGGAACGCTTTGCTTAGATACTTTGATTGGTTTCTTTTTTAGTTGCTTCGCGAAAACCGCCGATCCAGGTCGGAGTGAGGATAAGATCCGTATTTTTGCTTATTAGCTTGCTGGCCCTTGCCGGACCTTCGCCGATTGGCTCTTTGATTGCTCTAGGATTTAAAGGGGAAAACCTTCTGTCCCCGGAATGTGTAGCGGGGCTGCAAGGACGTCTTCTTACCATTCTTATGCAGGCAACAGTGGGGGGGACCCAGTTCCTGAAAAAGATAAGGCGAGAACAAATGAGGAGTAAATGCAAGATAATTTTTAGCAAAAGTAATGCAATTGATAAGTTTTAAGCTCTCCCTTTTGGACGAGCCATCCATGGGTCACTGCGGTGTAAATTGCATTGGATGTTGGTTGATGATACCTTTGCCTTAGCGCGGATGGTATTTGCAGTTCGGCTGTACCTCTTCTGAGAGGAGTTCTGACGCTTTACAGCAAGGGATTGTGGATAAAACAAGTGAATGCGATCACCGTCAGTCAGCGGTTAGTGGCCCACAAATCAAAGGATTGATCTTCATCGTGTTGATCATGGTGCGGACGTTGAGAAACTTCTTGAACAAGACCACATTAAGAATGTTGATTGTGGTCTTAGGGGGATAGGTTTTCATCGTGCTCCTTCTCCGGGAGTTTTGCATGCAAAGGTGCGCTGGGTGACCAGGGCATTTTGGTGATGAGCTCCTCCAAAAGGTGAATGGAGGTGGGCCTATGTCACTCGCATTCTAGCGGCTCGGCCGGTATGGGATGGTCCTTGTGACATTGGTCCGACATTCAGTCCTCGCTCAAACTGGATAATAGTATTGCTGCAAAATCCTATCGGTGGACAGTCTTTAAATTCTTGATGCGTCCGGTCCTTTGAGACCGGTTGCTGGCTATGTTGGTAGTACTACGAGGGAAGAGAATTTTTAATTTAGATGGGGACGGGTTTTTAAAATCTTTCCTGATTCGCCTTTTAAGGTGGCCTGCTGCGGCAATTCAAGAGCTGCTACGGGGGGGGGGGGGATTTCCCTGGTCCTATCGTGATGATGAGATGAGGTGCGAGACATTACGTCCCCGCAAAACTTCGAGATTGATTAGTGGCGTTAGTCTAAGTGTCGTGTCTCATGTCTCGAATTACTCCTTGGGAGCCACCGAAGCCATGCCTCCTTTTGTCATCTCACGATTTTAAGAAGAAAATGAAAGAAAGTTTTAAAACAACAAGCATCTCCTAAAAAAAACTCATTTTATTAATTTCAGGATAAACATTTGAGTGGCATTGTCATGATAAAATCCTATGTCTTTGATTCGGCAAGATGCACGGTCCGTGGTACTTCAACCAAAGTATATCTTGACGGCATCGGCATTTACCGGTCTTGGTAGATCATCTCCGTCCATGTTGGTTAGCATTAGGGCACCCCCCGAGAATGCACTTTTAACTAGATATGGGCCCTCGTACTTTGGGGCCCACTTTCCTTGACTAGCCTCCTGATGAAGGAGAATCTTCTTCAGCACTAAATCCCCAGTCTTGAACTCGCGAGGTCGCACTTTCTTGTTATAAGCGTTGACCATTCTTTGCTGATACAATTCTACATGGCAGATAGCGGCCAATCATTTTTCGGGAAGGAGGTTTAACTGCTCGTACCTCACTCTCGCCCAATCTGATTCTTCTACTTCCAATTCTGCCAGGATTCTGAGAGAAGGGATTTCTACCTCAAGAGGAATTACGGCTTCCATGCCGTAAACTAATGAGTAGGGAGTTGCCCCTATGGACGTACGGGTTGCTATCCGGTAAGCATGCAGTGCAAAAGGAAGCATGTCATGACAATCCTTGTGTGTGACCACCATTTTTTGGATGATTTTCTTCAAGTTTTTATTTGCTCCTTCGACTGCGCCATTCATTTTTGGACGATATGGGAATGAGTTTCGGTGCATCACCTTCCAACGTTGGCAAAGACCGTCGATCATTTTTCCGTTGAGATTGGTGCCGTTATCCGTGATGATTATTTCTGGGACCCCATGACGGCAAATGATATTCTTCTCAATGAATCGCATGGTCATTTTCTGAGTGATGTTGGGGTAAGAGGAGACCTCTACCCACTTGGTGAAGTAGTCGATTGCTACAAGGATGAAGCGATGGCCATTAGAGGCTGTTGGATGAATTTGGCCGATGATGTCGATTCCCCACATCATAAAAGGCCAAGGCGACGTCATGCTGAAGAGAGGGGCTGGAGGGACATGGAGATGGTCCGCGTAAACTTGACATTTGTGGCATTTCCAGAAGTAGTCGATGCAATCCCGCTCGATGGTAAGCCAAAAATAACCTTGCCTCATTATCTGTCATGCCATTATGTGCCCACTTGCGTGCGTGGAACAAACCCCTTCGTGGATCTCCGTTATGATTCTCTTTGCCTCGGCCATGGTGACACAATGAAGCAAAGCTCCATCAGTTCTCCTTTTATATAGAACTTCACCGTCCAGGTGGAAGTCTAGTGCTAAGCGTTGGAGGGTCTTTTTGCTAACCCGGCTTGCCCCCGGTGGATACTCTCAGTTTCTGATGAATTGTACTAAGTCATGGAACCAAGGCTTCCCATCGGGTTCTTCTTCTAAGGCGACATAGCATGCCAGAGTTTCCTTTACTTCCACCCTCAATGGCTGAAGCATTACTCCGCACTCTAATTTGAACATCGATACCAACGTGGCTAACACGTCTGCGAAGCGGTTCTTTTCTCTGTCGAGTCAGTCGAACTTGGTTTCCTCGAATTCCCACGTGAGTTGGGTGAGTAACCTTTGATAAGGGATGAGCTTGGAATCCCGTGTCGGCCATAGATCCTGGGCTTGGTATATGACGAGTGCTGAATCGCCGAAGATTTGGAGCTTCTTTACTTTTAGATCGATTGCTGTCATCAGACTGCTGATGCATGCCTCATACTCGGCGATCTTGTTGGTGCATGGGAAGTTCAATTTGCATGCTATGGGGAATTGACGACCATCTAGAGCTATGACCACAGCTCCTACTCCCTTGCCTAAGAGGTTCACCTCACCATCGAAGAACATGGTCCACCAATCATCTTCTCGGAGATCTTCTGCGATCTCGTCATCAATAAATATGATGTCCTCATCAGGGAAGTAGAAGCTCAACGACTCATATTCATCCAAAGCGTGATCGGCCAGGTGATTGGCGAGGGCGCTTGCCTTAACCGCCTTCTGGGTTACATAGATGATCTCGTGCTCAGCTAATAAGACTTGCCATCTACAAATGCGACTTGATAGGTACGGCTTCTCGAAGATATACTTCAGGGGATCCATGTGAGAGATTAGCCATGTCGTGTAATACAACATGTACTGCCGGAGCCTTCGGGAGCACCATGCTAGGGCGCAACAAGTTCGTTCCAACATGGAGTAGCGCATCTCGCATTCATTGGATTTTTTGTTGAGGTAGTAGATGGCTTGTTCACGCCTTCCAGACTCGTCGTGCTATCCCAAAACACAGCCCATGGCGCTAGCCATGACTGTCATGTACATGAGCAAGGGACGTCCTAGCGTCGGGGGAACTAGTACAGGTGGGCTTTGCAGATATGTCTTGATTTTCTCGAAGGCTTTCTGGCAGTCTTCGTCCCATTCTGCATCTCCGTGTTTCCTTAGCATTTTGAACATCGGCTCCCAAGTAAGTGTTAACTGGCTGATAAAGCGAGCGATGTAGTTGATGCGTCCTAAGAAGCTTCGTACTTCTGTTTCGGTGCTGGGAGCGGGTAGCTCTTGAATTGCTTTTATCTTATCAGGATCCACTTCTATGCCTTTGTTGCTGTTGATGAATCCTAACAACTTTTTGGAGGTCACTCCAAAGGTGCACTTAGCTGGGTTTAGCCATAGCTGAAATTGCCTCAACCTTTCGAATACCTTCTTCAAGATGTCTACATGATCTTGCGTGCCGCGTGATTTGGCTATCATGTCGTCGACATATATTTCCAACTCCTTATGCATCATGTCATGGAAAAGGGTGAGGGCAGCGCGTTGGTAAGTGGCTCTTGTATTCTTTAATCCGAAGGTCATCTTTTCACTATCTTCGGGTGCCATCTTGATCTGATTGTACCCCGAAAATCCGTCCGTGAAGGAGAACATGTCGTTTTGGGTGACACTATCCACCAGGATGTCGATATGGGGAAAAGGGAAGTCTTCTTTAGGGTTGGCTCGGTTAAGATCCCTAAAGTCCACGCACATGCGGGCCTTCCCATCTTTCTTAGGCACTGACACTATATTGGCGATCCATTCTGGGTACTCGGCAACTCTCAAGAAACCCGCATTTAGTTGCTTGGTAACTTCTTCTTTGATCTTCAAAAGGATGTCTGGATGCATCCTTCGAAGTTTTTGCTTGACAGGCTTAAACTCAGGTTTTAATGGGATACGATGCTCGACTATCCCGGGATCAAGACCTGGCATATCGGCGTATGACCATGCGAATACGTCGGAGAAGTCTTTGAGGAGAGAAATCAACCTTTCTCTCTGAATTGGGTCCAGGATAGTTCTGATCTTAACCAGCTTCTAATTCTCGTTGCTTGCCCTCAAATTCACTTCGTCCAATTCCTCCCGATGAGGGGTTATTTCCTTTTCCGAACTTTCCAGTAAACGGGCTAATTCGTCGGAGATTTCGGCCTTGTCTTTGGTTGTAATGATGATTTCTTCACCCGTAAAGACATAGGTTTTATCATGACAATCCGAACTAACATTCATCCTGAAATTAAAAATGCGAAAAGAAGAGATGCGTAAAATAAAAATTGCATATATATTGATTTTTAACAAAAGGGGAACGTGAGTTCCTACAAAAATGTTTTCGTAAGAAAACGTGCAAACATATATTTTTCTAAAAGGAGTAATTACGGAGAGACATCTGGAAGCATGGTGATGCTCCAGTTGCACACAGACTCCCCTGACTTCTTTACGAAAATGACTGAACCAGGCGACGATTCTTCTTATCCTAGAGTGTAGATACGGAGGTCTGATACCCCGAGTGGACTTCCATTGATGGTTCCGGCCGCGGAGGGGAACGTGGTTCTAATATGGGGGATTTGTATTTTACCATCTGGCGTAGGACGTCCAAATAGCTTAGCCAGCTGCTTTTCTTTCTTTTCTTGGGCAATTTTGGCAAAATCGGCCTCGCTGGGTTGGTACCCTAACCCAAAATGGTCTCCGAAGCTCTTCGGAGATGCCCAGCCTTTTGACCCTTGTAACTCGGCGCTGAGCTGTTTTCCTAGTTGGAAGATTCCCTCCGGTATACACTTAGTGGTTGCTTTGGTCATTTCAGATTTTGAAGCTTCAAAAATGGGGGATCCTCCCTCGATCCAATCCGCGTTGACGATTTCGAAGGCTTGAAAAGAGCTCTCCAAGGTTTTAGCAGTTTCGATGTAAGGCACGGATTCATGCTTGGCCAAGATCAAAGCTTCTTCTGCCTTTATCATTACGAGGGCATTGTCTTTGATGTAGGGAAGAGGGGACGACTCCTGTTAAATGGATCCAAGGTTGTCCTAGTAGCATGCTGTAAGCGGGTTGGATTTCCATGATCTGAAATGTCAAGGCGAAAGTGTGGGGCCCAATGACCATATCCAACTCAAAGTTCCCGATGATCTCTTGAGTGGTGCCGTCGAAAGCCCTAGCCATCATTTCGCTAGGTTTCATGTGAGAGAAATCGACCGGTAGTTGTTCGAGGATATGCCTGGGCAAGACATTCAGTGCAGACCCGTTATCGATTAGGGCATTTGCTATGACGTGTCCCTTACATTCTACCATGATGTATATGGCCTTGTTGTGATCTCTCCCTGTGGGGTTGATCTCTCCTTCGAAGAAGGAAATGCTTCTTAGGGCTTGAATCCTTCCGACAACGTTTTCCACACCTTCCGTGGTGATATCCTTAGTCATGAAGGCTTGCTTTAGGACTTTTAAAAGGGCTTGGCGATGAGGCTCTGAAGTAAGGATTAGCTCCATGATGGAAATGCGAGCCGTGGTTTTCTTTAGTTGTTCGATGATGTTGAACTCACTCTGTTTCATGATCTTGAGGAACTCAGCTACCTCGTCCTCGGTTACAGGTTTGCTCGAACCTTGCGTTTCTTCTACCGTCTCTTTGCGGATCACAGGATTTTTCCCTTTGGCTTGTCGTTGCTTCTCTACTTCCTCCGATATGTAGCATCTCCTGGTGCGAGTCATGCCCCCGATATGAGAGCCTTCGCCGATAGCGAGCCCTCTTGGTGTGACTGCAAGAGGGGTGGTGACCACCGTGTATCCGTAGTTGAATGGGACCGCGTGTAAGTCTCGGCTAGGAGTATTCACAGCTAATGTGAACACTACTTTGCGTGGTGTTGTGGCCGTATCCCCTGTTTGGGCCACATATTCGAAGGAATACGGTGCTGGAGAATTATCCTCGATGGCGTTGATTGCTCCTCGGGTTTTCCCTTCGGTCCGAATGATCCCGAATGTTGTGAGTTGCTTGACTTTCTACCAAAAAAGTCTGCAATCCTGGATTTCATGCTTGCTTTCCCCTTGGCAGAATAGGCATTGGGCCTGATTATTCCCCGAAAATGGCAGATATGCGTTGTTAGCTAATGCGAAGAACGGTACTTCCTCCACTGAAAGGTGAGAATCATTGATTCCTCCAGAAGGAATACCGTTCACCCCAGGATTATGGTGCGGCAGAGGACTGGTTGTCACATCAGGACCCTTTGCTAAACCTTCGGAAGAGATTTGTCCTTGTTTGGTTAGATGATCAACCTTCTCTCTAAAGGCGTAACAGTCTTCCATGGAGTGTCCTTGGGTTCCGGCATGATATTCGCAGCTAACCTTTGGATCATACTAGCTAGGGTAAGGAGTTGATTGAGGCGAGAGTGAGGATGGTGTAATCTTCCCGTCTGCTAGGGGGCTTGCGTAGATCTCCTTCAAAGGAAATGGAGGAAGTGACCACGTTGGTGAAGGGTATGATTCGGAGTCCGAGGATTCCGAAGAGGATAGTAATGGCGCTGTGCCAGAATGGGAGGGTGGTGCCGAATACCTGACAAGGTAGTTGAATTTCCCGGAAGGCTAGCCCAAAGTGTCAATCTCGCGGTCGCCCTTGTCGCGGCGCTTGGAGAACCATTTGCACGACGAAGTTGATCTTTTCTTTTGGATGATTTGGAGTGGGGTTCCTTTGGAGTTAGGCGAGATAGGAAATCCTTCTCCGATGGTATTAATGGATCCTTCCCCGTAGGTCGCTTTCTGGGTTTGTATTACTCCGAGACTTGAGAGTTGTCTCACCTTTCCTGCGAATAACTCGCAGCTCTGGATCTCATTACCGTCGCTTCCCTTGCAGTACATGCAGTGACTTGGATTGCTCTCCGAGTATGGCATATATCCTCCTCGAGCTAAGGCCAGGAAAAGTTGTTCTTGTGGCCAGCTCGATGGCAAAGAAAGAAGGTCATTGCTTTCTCCTGCCGAGATGGCGTTCACCCCTCCCTTTCCTTGGGAATGATTGGGGAGAGGATTGGTGGATGTGTTGGGTCCTTTTGCTAACCCTTCGAAAGATACCCATCCACTTTTGATCAAGTGATGGACTTTTGCTTTGAATGTAAAGCAATTTTCCAGAAGCAATTTTAGGCATGATTCTGCTAATTTATCCTTGTTTTCATTACTATTGCAGATCTAGGCCGAAAAAGGGAGTTTAAGCAAAAATATGCATTTTTGGTGCATTTTGGGCGAATTCGAGCTTCAAGACCAAAGTTGAGGTCCCGAGTCCAAAGCAGCGTTCAAGGTCCCGAATTGGATTCTCCATTCGGGCCCCCGAAGGGCAAAGAGCGGCATTTCCACGTGTCCTCTTGCCAAAGCTCCCATGTGATCTCCCTGACACTGTTCTGACGCTCTGCACTGATCACAAAATACCTACCTCTCTGACCATTGCAGGCCTTGAGCCCAATCCAGACCTGCCAAAGCTGGGAAAACCAGACAACTTTATGCTTTTTCAGCTTTGTGCTTTAGGGAGCATGGATCCATTGTAATAGGCTTTCAATTAATGCATTTTGTCCCTAGTTTAGGCTGAAGCTATTTTGTGCTTGGAGCTCTAGTTTATAAGGAGCATCCAAGGAGTAGTTTGGACATCTCTTAACACATAATATAATTTTTAGAATGATTAGAATTAGTTTTTCTTAGACTTCTCTCTAGTTTATCTCTCTAGTTCTTGTTGGCTTCCTTCAACCTTGCCGCCGAGCTTCAAATGTTTTTAGTAACAAAGTCTTCTTCCCTTAATCTATTTATTTACTTGTTATGCTCTCTTTAATTATTATTTGTTCATCTTCAAGCATGAGTAGCTAAATCTTTAATTCTTAGCAAGGGTGATTCAAGGGCTGCAAGGGCAGATTCGAGGCCTAAATGTGCTTAACATATTCTTGCTGCCATATTCATTTGCCTATCAATTTAATTACATCTTCGCATGAAATAATTAGAGGCTTGATCAACTGATTATTATTTTGTGTGAATGCTGCCATCTTTGTGATGAATACGGAAGGAAAATTGCATGGAATAAGTAGGCATCTATTTAGTCCTGGCTGCGCTGAAGTGGTCTCGAATAGATAGGGTGGGTAGTTGATTAGAGCGAGGTCACGAGCCTGAAAAACTGAGGGGCTTTTAGCTCTAGATCTGTCTTTTCTTATCTTCATGGGCAGTTTGAGTATGGCCCTCCCGCATTCGTGCCTGGGGGGATGGCAAACTATCAAGACTACCTCATGTGGAAACGGGGGGTAGTTTCTCTTAAGAGAAAAGTAAGGGATATCCGAGGAATCTGGTCCCTATGTCATTTCTATGCATGCTTGAGTAGAATATCCTTGTGCTGATGACGATCGGGCCCCCGAATGCAACCCAAGAATGCCTTTGTTAAGATCCCTCTCTATCTGATTATTTGTGATGGACTATCTCTTTGTTTTATTATTTCCGAATTTATTCACTGATTTGCTTTGTTTTATCCTTCGGGACCCCGAATTGACAACTCAAGGTCCCAAATACTGCTTTCTTAATTAGAAATTGTTAGCTCCCAATCTCTCTTGGCTGACGCGTTTAGCCAAGTAAACCCTCCCCCCCCCCCCCCCCCGAGTGTTACTTTTCGTGTTTTTATCCTGTACTTTCATTCAAGACCTTGAATCAGTCTCTCTCAATCCTTGTGTTCGACCCTGACTACCACTGTACACATTATCCACTGTGCACGCATTTTTAGGCATTATAAATCTTTATTTGACTGACGATCAAATTGGCGCCGTTGTCGGGGATTGTTTCAAGACTGATTTATTTTTCTTGTTTGTATGACCAAGAGATCTGCACCCGATTTACTGCCCCTTGATCACGAGTTAGGAAGGACAGAAAGAGGCCTTCGAAGACTTGCCCAAGGATCGAGTTCCAATCCTTGTGTTTGGGACCTCGAACGTCTCTTTGCCCTTCACGACAATCCAGACCCCGAAGACCTGTGATAGAACCCAAGCTCCTCAGATGGATGATGAAGGCGCTTGGAGAGGGAGCAACCGGATCTAGCCCCTTGCTTGGATGGTTTCCTTGAAACAAGATGGATGGATGCGGTATATTTTGAGGGGAAAGGGAGTTTAGATGCAGCGGGAATGGATGGTGTTTAGAGATGGGTTGATGATAGACAAAATGGAACTCACAATACACGATACACCCTGCTAAATCTAGTTTAGGCAACCATATCAAAAGTAAAGTAAGGATCTCTCTAATAGAATTTACCCCTTAAGAATGAAGCTTAAGGAGCTTAATTACAAGAAGAGATGGATAATCAATAGCTTTTGGCTCTAGTAGCCATGGTGCCAAGAACCCTCACAAGTGCCTATCTAAAGGCTTGGTTCCATAGGTCTAAGCCTATGAGTGGTCTAAAGGCCCTATGATAAAAATCATGAGCAAATTCAAAGACCCCTCTAAAATGAACCTATTGTTCACTATTTATACTACTAGCTTATTACATGGGGAAAACCCCTAAATAACCCTTGGACAAAGGGGCTTGATGGCCAGCCCATCATGATGTGGCAAGAAATCCCTATCTCCATTTAATGCCCAGCGTCATACCCTTCCGCCATGCCTGATACGGCCTTAGCGTCATACCCTTCCGCCAGGCCTGATATGGCCTTAGCGTCATACTTTCCCCCAGGCCTGGGAATGGTCCTCGAGGTCGTATCATCCCATCCACCTTTAGAGAGATTCGCCCTCGAATCTAAGCGTGGGAGGGTGGGAATTTCCGAATGCTTTGAGGGTGATTCATGTCCAAAAAGTAACACCTGCCAAACGGAACAAACTAGGGGAACTTGACGCATTGGGGTTAGAAAACAGACACAACATGACCGACACAAGGACGACTCTTGACACTTTTGATGGATAGCGAATCTGAAGATGAAAAACAAACGTCAAGCTTCAAAACAACTTAAGAACACAATAAGAACATAGACTGCCTCACGCGGCGACTCTGTCTTGCCCGGATTATGACCTCGAAGGCATTTCAAGTGTGACAATCAATAAATCAACTCAAGAAATGAAGCAAACACCAAACTCAAAGCTACACAAGAGGAGACTCAAGAATAGACGAAAAGAAAAAGACACAAAATGAGACTCAAAGGAGACTCAAGAGAAACAAAAGAAGCAAAAGAGACTCAAGGGAAACAAAAGAAAGAAGAAAACCGAATGTTTGATCAATCACAAATGAAAACCGAAACTCAAATCAAATGCACACTTCACAAATAACTACTACACTCCTAATGCAATCATACAACTTAATCTCTTGCTTTTGACTTACTTGAATTCTTTTAAGGACTTAATAAATTCTTCTTTTCTTTTAGTCCTTTTTTTTTTTTTTTTTGTAAGTGCAAGAGAGCCCAAGCATGTATGACAAGTCTTTTAAAAGAAAAGAAGTGTATGACAAGTAGTTTTAGACTTTTAAAAATTTTCACTAGATGCCAAAAATGTATGAGGTGGCACTAGTGATAAGGTGGCAAAATTATGTGAGGTGGCAAGTGTGAGGTGATAAAATATCTAGAAGAATATTCTATGTACATCCTATATGAAATACTAGGATGAAAATGAAGATGAGGTGGATTAATATAAGCCTAGTATATTATAGGACACCTCCACATAACAACAAAATGGGACCACATCCTACACATGGCACACAAGACACTTGTCTTTCAAATGGATGAACAAATGAAAGCACCAATCACATAATTCTGTTGAATTAAATAAATGGAACAAAATAAATTAATCAAACACCAATTTTCGGAATTAATGGGTCAGCAAAGATCAAAACTCAAAAGCCTCAAGAATACAAGATGAACATGAAGAACACCAAGCACCACTTTCGCTCTATGACTCTTAAACAGCCCAAATGTGGTCCAAAAATTACGAAAATAGACAGGAAGACTCCTAAGATATCGATATAAAACTTTGTAGAAGGATGGGAAAGGAGATTCCAAGTGGAAGACTCTCAAAATAGACACAAAAATCAAACTGTCTCTTCTCATGTAATTTTTGCACAGTTTTCTTACGAGGCCCAAAAGTACAAGAAATACACGGAATCAACAGTTGGCACAAGAATGAAAGTTTCTCTAATCAGATAGAATATTAAGCACAAAAAATTGCAGATTTTTATGTTAGCGAACACGGACAGAAAAAGCAAAACAGAACAGACACAAAAAGGACTCCTGGACAGAAACAAACTGTCCAGCACAAACGAAATGAACAAGACACAGGGGAAGCAATTTTAATGGTGGAGAAGAGGGGAAGAACACAGAAAACCAACCTAGGGGAAGCTGGAGCTCCTCTACCACATGATAGAACCCAAGCTCCTTGGATGGATGATGAAGGCGCTTGGAGAGGGAGCAACCGGATCTAGCCCCTTGCTTGGATGGTTTCCTTGAAACAAGATGGATGGATGCGGTATATTTTGAGGGGAAAGGGAGTTTAGATGCAGCGGGAATGGATGGTGTTTAGAGATGGGTTGATGATAGACAAAATGGAACTCACAATACACGATACACCCTGCTAAATCTAGTTTAGGCAACCATATCACAAGTAAAGTAAGGATCTCTCTAATAGAATTTACCCCTTAAGAATGAAGCTTAAGGAGCTTAATTACAAGAAGAGATGGATAATCAATAGCTTTTGGCTCTAGTAGTCGTGGTGCCAAGAACCCTCACAAGTGCCTATCTAAAGGGTTGGTTCCATAGGTCTAAGTCTATGAGTGGTCTAAAGGCCCTATGATAAAAATCATGAGCAAATTCAAAGACCTCTTTAAAATGAACCTATTGTTCACTATTTATACTACTAGCTTATTACATGGGGAAAACCCCTAAATAACCCTTGGACAAAGGGGCTTGATGGCCGGCCCATGATGATGTGGCAAGAAATCCCTATCTCCATTTAATGCCCAGCGTCATACCCTTCCGCTAGGCCTGATACGGCCTTAGCGTCATACCCTTCCTCTAAGCCTGATATGGCCTTAGCGTCATACTTTCCCCCAGGCCTAGGAATGGTCCTAAAGGTCGTATCACCTGCCTCTAGTCCATCTAGAAGAACCCAACATGGATAATCATAGCCCCGAAGGGGATGATATTCCACCAGTTCCCCCAGTGATCCAGACCATCGATGAATTCAATGCTGCCCCCGAGGCCCCAACCAGTTTTATCGTTTGGCCGGTGGTCCCGAATGACTGGGAACTCAAATCCGCAACCATGCACCACCTACCCCTCTACCGAGGGCTGGCTAAAGAGAATCCCTACGGTCACCTCCAGCAACTACATTCCATCTGTGATGCTATGAAGCCCCACAACGTTACTGTTGAGCATGCTAAACTACGTGCCTTTATGTGGTCTCTCAAGGACGATGCTCTTGACTGGTTTTATGACTTGCAGCCACAATCCATCAACTCATGGGCTGAAATATCCAAGGCCTTTACGGACAAATACTACCCGGTGTCCATCGCTATGGTGACCTGAAAGCAGCTCGTGTCCCTCCTTCAAAAAGACACCGAAGATCTTGAGCAATATTATGAGCGGTTTAAGAAAATGCAAGCCCTATGCCCCTCGCATAATCTGTCCGAACATGCCCTCATACAATATTTTTGTGAAGGACTCAAGGGTCGAGACAAGGCCTTGCTAAATGCTGCTACCGGCGGATCAATTACTAGACTTACTCTTGCTGCCGCCAAGGACACCATTGAGCTCATGGCTAAGAACAACCTCCAACTCAACAATTCCACTAGTGTTCAAGACGCCCATTCAGCCGCCATGGAGAATCAATTAGCAACCATCACGGGTATGTTGCAGAACATGGCTTCGGGACATCCAGTCCAGGTCAAGGCCTGCCAAATCTGCCAGCTCGTAGACCATCCCACTGATGCTTGCCCATTTATTCCTGAAGAAATGCCCGTCAATACTGCAGGAGGATTCAATGTCCCGTATGGTCAGAATCACAATCAAGGCTGGAAGCAGCCTAACTATGGGTGGAACAACAACTAGCAGGCCGGACCTGGCCATCAGTATGGACAAAATCCATACGGAAATCACCCCCCTCCTTTCAACATGCAAAACTTCAAGCCCATACCTAATTTTCAGAATTATCAGTACCAGAGGCAGCCACCCCCGGACCAGAACTTCACCATGCTAGTGCCCCAAATGAGGAACCCTCCCCTGATAAGAAAAAAATTGCGGAGCTGGAAAAACAAATTCGAACTCTCATGGCAGAGATGAAAGAGGTGAAAAATTGAGGAAGATTTCCAGGGCAGACGGAGCCCAACCCGAAGCATGAGGCATGTGCCATATACCTCCGAAGTGGTCTCGAGATCCCTTCTCGTGTCCATCCAGACCCCGAGTCTGCAAAAGACGTTCAAGGTCCCGAAGCCGCCACTGTTATTCCAAGTCCCGAATGTGACAACAGTACACAATCACCTCCAGAACGGCCTACTGAACAACCCAAGAAGTCTAGATTCAACGACGCTGCTCTTGACCACTTCTTCTTCAGCAAGAAGTCTCGATGTAAAAAGAAACAGCCCGTTGAAGAAGAATTCTCCCAAGAATTCATAAACAAAGTACTCGAGCCCCCGTTCCCTCAGCGGTTGGTCAAGAAGAAGAAAGAAGAAGAAGATTGGGACATCTTTGATATGTTCAGCAAGGTCATCATCAATATTCCCCTCCTCAAGGTCATCAAAAACATGCCTCGATATGCAAAGTTCTTGAAACAGCTTTGCACCAACAAGAACAAATTCACCGAGGTGAACCGGATCAGTGTGGGAGCTAACTTGTCCGCCCATATCCAGCGTAAAATTCCACCCAAGTGCAAGGATCAAGGCATGTTCACAGTCCCTTGCAGAATCGGCACCATTGATATTGGGAAGGCAATGTGTGATTTGGGAGCTGGAATTAATGTTATGCCCTTGACTATTTACACCAACCTTAGACTCGGGCCCTTGAAGGAGACCACGCTTGTCATCCAACTTGTAGACCGCTCGGTTGTATATCCCAAAGGCATAATCACGGATGTCCTTGTCCAAGTAGGTGAATTCCTATTTCCAGCGGATTTCTATGTTCTTCGGATTTACTTTTGGGGCGCCCTTTCTTGGCCACTGCCCATGTGAAGATTGACTGCTATGAAGCCTCTATCTCCCTCGAATTCGATGGGGAAATCATCCATTTCAACATGCTGGATTCCATGAAATACCCCTCCGAATTTTCGAGTGTCAATTTTATTGACATGATAGACCCTTTTGTAGAAAACATTACTGATCTGAACTCTATCGAGCCCTTGAAGTTGATTCTTGATAGAAGTCTCACCCCCGAATCTTTGAAAGAGATAACATCGTCCATTACAGTCCCCACTGAACTATGCTCAGTCGTAGCAGCTCTCGAAGAAAATGCTATCTTAGCGGTCGAGCCCCCGAGTGAGTCCCCCGAATGCGTAGGTCATGAGCGACTCACCCCTTCTCTGGTACAAGCTCCAGACCTTGAACTTAAGGCGCTGCCCTCACATTTTAAGTATGCATACCTCGGAGAGAAAGAATCCCTTCCAGTCATAATTTCCAATAAATTGGAAGAGGATCAAGAGCTTGAATTAGTGAACCTCCTCAAGAGTTTTAAAAAGGCCATCGGCTGGACAATTGACGACATTAAGTGCCTATCACCGTCCTTGTGCACTCACCACATACATCTAGATGAAGATAGCAAGACAATCCGACAGCCTTAAAGGCGATTGAACCCCCCATGATGGAGGTAGTCAAGAAAGAGGTCTTAAAGCTGCTTGATGTTGGGGTTATCTATCCCATCTCTGATTCCCCATGGGTCAGCCCTGTTCAGGTGGTCCCGAAGAAGATAGGCATCACCATCATTCCAGGTCCCGAGGGTCTACCAATTCCCTCCCGAATCCAGAATGGTTGGCGTGTATGCATCGACTACCGATGCTTGAATGAGGCCACCCGAAAAGATCACTTCCCACTGCCCTTTATTGATCAAATGCTAGAGCGCCTTACGGGCAAGACGTATTATTGCTGCCTGGATAGGTATTCGGGATTCCACCAAATTCCAGTAGCCCTTGAAGATCAGGAGAAGACAACTTTCACGTGCCCATTCGGGACCTTTGCCTACAGACGCATGCCCTTTGGGTTATGCAATGCCCCGACCACATTTCAGAGGTGTATGGTCAGCATCTTTTCAGAATTTGTAGAGGAGTGCATCGAGGTATTTATGGACGACTTCACGGTCTATGGTAACTCCTTTTCTGAATGCCTCTCGAGTTTAAAGAAAATTTTGTAAAGATGTGTAGACACTAACCTTGTTCTTAATTTCAAAAAATGCCATTTCATGGTAGACCAAGGGCTTATCTTAGGCCACATCGTGTCCCGAAAGGACATCGAAGTGGACAAGGCTAAAATCCAAGCTATCGAGACCTTGCCTTACCCCTCGAATATTCGAGATGTGCAATCTTTTCTTGGTCATGCAGGATTTTACAAGAGGTTCATCAAGGACTTCTCCAAGATAGCCCAGCCAATGTGCCAACTGTTACACAAGGATGTGGACTTCATATTCGACGAAAAGTGCAAGACGGCATTCGAGACCTTGAAAGCCAAGCTTATTTCTGCTCCTATCATTCGGGCCCCCGACTGGACACTCCCCTTCGAGATCATGTGCGATGCTAGCAACCAGGCTTTGGGAGCTGTTCTGGGCCAGAAGAAAGATAAGGAGACGTACATCATCTACTATGAATCCAAGTTGCTGGATCCCGCACAACAAAACTACACCACGGCGGAGAAAGAGCTTTTGGCGATTGTATATGCCCTTGACAAGTTCCGGCAGTATCTCTTAGGCACATAAGTGATTGTTTATTCCGACCATTCTGCCCTTCGATGCCTGCTCAAGAAGACAGACGCGAAGCCTAGGCTTATCCACTGGATCCTCCTACTCCAAGAGTTCAACCTTGCTATCAAGGACAAGAAGGGGACGGGAAATTGTGTCCCAGACCACTTGAGTAGGCTCTCGAATCAAGAGGACGACTCCCAAGTAACCATTCAGGAGACCTTTCCAGATGAGCATTTGTGCTTAGTTGACAGCGAAATTCCCATGGTTCACGGACATAGCGAATTTTTATGCCACTGGAGTGTTTCCAGTCGAGGCCTCGAGCGTAGAGCACAACCGAATCCGAAGGCAAGCGAAGTCCTATGTTTGGGACATCCCCTACTTATGGAAGCATTGTTCAGATCAGATTATTAGGCGCTATGTCACCATGGACGAGGTCCCATCAATCCTCAAGTTCTGCCACTCAACCACTGAAGGAGGGCATTTTGCTGAAAAGAAGACCACACTCAAGGTCTTGGAAGCCAGTCTATATTGGCCGTCGATTTTCAAGGACAACTATTTGTTTTGCGCTACATGCCCTCGGTGCCAAGTCATGGGAAATATAGGAGCGAGGAACCAAATGCCCTTGACCGGCATCCTTGCGTGTGAAATCTTTGATATTTGGGCATTGACTTCATGGGCCCTTTCCCTAATTCATTCGGGAATACACATACATCCTACTTGCAGTGGATTATATTTCCAAATGGATTGAAGCCAAAGCCACCAAGATAGACGATTCGAGGGTAGTTGCTGATTTCCTTAGAACCCACATTTTCAACCGATTCGGGACCCCTCGAGCTCTCATCAGCGATCTGGGGACCCACTTCTGCAATCCAACTGTCTCCTCATTACTTAATAAGTACGGGGTGACCCATCGAATATCTATGGTTTATCACCCCCAAACCAATGGGCAAGCCGAGGTCTCGAATTGAGAGATTAAAGCTATTCTCGAGAAGACCGTCAATCAGTCAAGGAAAGATTGGAGTCTCAAACTGGGAGACGCGCTATGGGCCTACCGCACTGCATTCAAGACCCCGATCGGTATGACACCGTATCGATTGGTCTATGGCGAGCCATGTCACCTCCCGGTCGAGATTGAGCACATGGCATTCTGGGCAATCAAGAAGGTCAACATGGATTTGAACTTGGCAGGCAAGGACCGATGTGTACAGATTCAAAAGCTTGAAGAGCTTCGGGGGGATGCCTATGAGAACTCGATGATTTACAAGGGCAAGACTAAGGCCCAACATGACAAGCACCTCATAGTCAAGACCTTCATTGTTGGGCAAAAGGTTTTGCTATACAACTCCCGCTTACGAATTTTTTCGGGGAAGCTCAAATCCAAGTGGACGGGACCGTACAAAGTCACTGCTGTGTTTGATCATGGGGCTATCGAAATTCATAATCTGGACAATGGAGAGCCATTCAAGGTGAACGGTCATAGGCTGAAACCCTTCTATGAAGGATTCAAGCCCTCGACCGCCGAAGAAGTGAGGGTCGAGGACCCAGCAATCAGTACCCCCGAATGAAGGAAAAATGTCTAGGCCTAGACGATAATCAAGGCCAAGTGCGGGGACAGCCCCCGGATTCCTAAAACTCTCTCTCTTTAATTTTCATGTCTTTCAAATCTGAGTCCAACATACTTTTTCTCTTTTCCATACACGTTTATTATCTTCCCTAGGTAGTCTTAATTAGTTTTGCCCCTTCTCATTCCCCTTTTAAATCCTTTGTTCCTTTCTTCTTCTTCTTTTTATTTTATTTTTATTTGAGTCAAACCTAGCCTTTCAAATTCTTTTTGCACAATTTTTATGTTACCTAGGTGAAATTTTAAATTAACTTTGTCTTCTTTCCTTTTTATTTAATTCCTTTGTCTCCCGTTCTTTCCATTAAATGCTCTTATTCCCTTCTTTATTAATCCCCATTTAAATCCTTTTGTTTTATTCCCTTCTCCTATTTTCAAAAACCAAAAAGTAACTCACCTTTTTACGTTTCCCGTGCAGGTGCAGGCGCACGCTGTCCTTGGGTCTGCGCGACCTCTCCCAGCACGCCACGTGGCGGACGAGGACCAAGGAAATCAGATTGCCTTTACTCCCCCCACCTTTCCACATTCTCAATCCCACTACCCCACGCTACCTAACCGTCCGTTAACCATCCGTTATCCAACCAAAATCCTCTCATCTCTCTTTCCATCAAATCAACACACATATCCTTTTCTTTTCTTTTCAAACAAAACAAATTAATTCCAACTCTTTCTTCCCTCAACATGGCCAAAATGAACATAAACCTAAACAAACCTACCACTTCTCACTCCTCCACTCCTCACTCCTCAACATCTCAGCTGCCAAACACCACCGCCGACCAGTCACCACCGCACCATAAGCCCATTCATCTTTCATCTCCTCCTTCATCACCCACCACTTCTAATCTATTCGGGTCAGATTCAGAGGACACCCTAGACCTAGACTACCTCAACACCTTCGAAATCCTCTCCTACAAAGCTGCCATGACCAGATCCGGCAAAGTGGCCCGCATTCCTCCAACCACCGCCGCCGGCAGTAAGAAAAAGAAGACCACCAGGTCTCCGACATGGCAGAAAGAGGCAGAGCAACCCCCAACGATACCCATCAACGATATCCCCTTAGAGGTCGAGCCACTTGCTCGCGGCTGGCTGGAATCCGAGGGAGAAGAAGCAGCAGGCAGCGAGACCAGCTCCAGCCTCCGGGTGGCTAGGAGGGTCGAGAGGGAGAATGACGAAGTGTTTCCCTAGGATCCCGAGGGGCAATGGAATCCGAGGGAGAAGAAGCAGCAGGCAGCAAGACCAGCTCCAGCCTCCGGGTGGCTAGGAGGGTCGAGAGGGAGAATGACGAAGTGTTTCCCTAGGATCCCGAGGGGCAATCTGAGGATGCAGAAAGTCCAGAAGTTGAGATAGAAGAAGAGAAGGAGAAGGTTGAAAAAGAGGAGGGGAAGGTTGAGGAAGAGAAGGTTGAAGAGGGGAAGGAAAAGCCAACCATTCAAGACCCCGAGCAATACGCTCAAGGGCCCGAGGAGCTAGGGGTAGAGGACGAGGACGAAGTTGAAGAGATTGCCCCACCAGCGCGATCCAGCCCTAGCCCCAAGAAGAAAAAGGGCAAAGCCCCAGCCAAATCTATTTCCAAGACGCCGACCAGAGCAGCGAAGGTCCCACCTAAGGCCCCGGCCTCCGAAACCCCGGCCTCCAAAAAGAGAAAGACTCCGGCAACCACCAAGGGCAAGGCCAAAGCTGAAGAGACACCCCGAAAAGCCCAGAAAGCTGAGTCAGACGACTCCCTTGAAGCTCCCTCTCCTGCTTCCACTTCGGGACCCCGAAGCAACCACCTGGTAATGGCTGACCTTAGCACTTTTAATGAGCTATTCATTTTTAATGATAAACCATCCATAAACAAGGTTAATCTGCTGAATAACAAGGGAATAGCCCAATGTGCTAGGTTAGATATGGACTTGTATGATAAAATGGGCCAGCCCACTTAGTTGGGTCCCGAATCCGGGAGTTGGTTAAGGGGATAGGTTGGGAGAGTTTGTTTTTCATGGATCAGCCCACTTATTTGGAGCTCAGCCTCGAGTTCTTTGCTAGTTTCTGGTATAAGCCTGATTTGTTCAAACCCAAAGGGGGGCAAGGTCCCGATCTCTCTGCCAAGGGATGCATAAACTTTAGGATGGCTAGCAAATGACATCCTATGTCCCTCGACAATTTCAATGTCTACCTCGGCTTTGTCCATCGTGATGACGTGCAAGGGGTTGAGTATCAGAATGCCTTGACCTCTATTCTGGCTGAATTCAACAACAACACGGCCCTTCGGGAGCTCATAGGGAACCCCAATGCCAACTTTGACTCTCGCAACACTAAAGCCCATGGTATTCAAGACCCCGCACTCCGGATCTTGCAGCGCTTCCTGTCCCTTGCCCTCTCAGGCAAATTCGGGACCTTAGGCCAACTCGCTCAATCAGAGCTGTTCTTCCTTTGGGTCATGCATCACAAGAAAAGGGTCAACCTTGGCTACTAGATCGCTACCTCCGTCCACAATGTCGCGAATGCCCCCAGGCCGATCTCCCGTCCTCGGACCTATCATCACCAGCTTGGCTTCGCACCTATACACTTGGAAGCCCCGAGATCTGAACCTGTGCCAGCACCCGAAATCCTTCAAGATCCTCGGTCTCAAGACCTTGGATATGATGGGATTCTTTTGTGTTTCTAATGGTGTTTTGAGCTTTCATACAGATAACAAAGGAAAAATCGAGGGAAAATTTGAGTATTGGACGCCTTGAAAATTAAAAATTCGCGAGTGTGCAACTAAATTTGAGACCTTCAGATGCTCGGCGTAAATGGACGCCTAGCAGCATGCAATGAAATCGCCACCCTAACTTGGTTGCTAGGTTTAGGGAACCTTAATCGTCATGGCATAGGAAATATAATAAGTAAAAACTAAAGGCACAAAAAAAGGGGTCTGGACCCCAGACAAAGGTTCGGGGTCGTATTATGGTCTCGGGAAGGTGTTAGGCACCCGAGACACATCCGAAAACGGTTACCGGTTGATGAGAGAGGTGTTTAAAAAGGTGTTTGAAAAATACGTTTTGAAAAAGGGGGCCCTCAGAGGAATCGTCACTTTAGTCTTTTCTATGATCGTGATCGTTCAGGAATAATTAAAACATCTTTCGGATGGGGTTACCGTTTATCGAGATCGATTGATTATTCCTGACCGTAACGTGATGGGACTGAAATTTCCGTAAGACTGAATGAGCGCCCTCTTTTTTCATCATTGGGCCATGCATGATTAACCTAATTACTACGTGATCCTAACATGGATTGCTAACAGAGTACAAATTTAAATGATAGGTTTTTGAAGTGGAAAACTGATGTAGGATCGAAAGTCCCCATGTACATGCAGTCAATATATGCGAGAATTTAAAATCACATGATCATGGCATTTTAAGCAACACTTTAAACACGCTGTTCATGTGGGTTGATTTTAATTCTAGAAGTTCTATATATCATGCCTACAGTTGATATTTGCAGAAAGCATCGAATAAATAAAAAGGACTTGTGAAGCGTACTTTCGAGCGAAGCTTGGGATTAAAACCTAAAAAAATGAGAGTGTTAGCGATAGCTCGAGAAATAAATAAACAATTTTATGAGTGCGAAAATTTTAAATGACAGTTGATTGCACACGTAAAATGATGGATTTTACGCATACGAGAATTAAATGCTGCGCTTGATAAACAAATGATGATAGTTGACTATATGCGAAAAATGATTGATTTTAAGCATGTGAGAACTTAAATGCTACGTGATTGCATGCGAAAAATGATTGATTTTAAGCATGTGAGAATTTAAATGCTACGTTGATTGCATGCGAAAAATGATTGATTTTAGGCATGTGAGAATTTAAGAGCTACGTTGATTGCATGCGAAAAATGATTGATTTTAAGCATACGAGAATTTAAATGCTAACGTGATTGCATGCGAAAAATGATTGATTTTAAGCATGTGAGAATTTAAATGCTACGTTGATTGCATGTGAAAAATGATTGATTTTAAGCATGCGAGAATTTAAATGCTATTTGGATAAGTGCGAAAAAAATTAACTGTGGTTGACGATTTATAGGGAATTAAAACAGTTGATGATTGGTAGAAAATAAAACAAGTTGATAATGCAGAAATGAGCAGTTGGATATTTGCAGAAAATAAAACAATTGATATTTGCGGAAGAATTTCCAGCAGTTTGCGAAAAATTAAAGCAGGTGATATTTACGGAAATTAAAATGCGATCGACCATATAGGTGGTATATTGAATTTAAAGTGCGGCAAAGTAAAGTGCGGAAAATTAAAGTGCGGAAAATTAAAGTGCAGAAAATTAAAGCAGTTGATAATTTGCGGAAAGATTTCCAACAGTTTGCGAAAAATTAAAGCAGTTGAATATTTACGGAAATTAAAAAAAAGCGACCGACCATATAGGCGGTATTTTAAATGACTGAATTTAAATTGCCGAAAGTAAATTGCTGGAATTTAAAGTGCGGAAAATTAAGCAGTTGATAATTTGCGGAAGGATTTCCAGCAGTTTTGCGAAAAATTAAAGCAGTTGAATATTTATAAAAATTAAAAAGCGACAGACCATATAGGCGGTATTTTAAATGACAGAAATTAAACGGTTAGATATAAATGACTGAAGTTAGATAACATGAAAATAATTATCACGATAAGAAATGAGCAATTCACGTGTATAAAAAAAACAATTCAATAAACAAACTTGAGGCAAGAATAAGCATACGAAATATTTTGCAAAAAAAAGTGAACTAAACAATTCATGTGTAAAATATATGAAAAATAGCACATATCACGAGTAATAATTATACGAAGCATGTGAGCATTTTACGTAAAAAAAATGACGAATCGAAGACTCGGAAAAGTATAAATGGGCTGGGCTCAGTTTAGAAATTGGAGAAATGGGCCAGGAACAATTCCTGGCCCAAGGAAATCAATTTAAATGGTGATGGGCCAAGCCCATCACCTTTCCTTCATTTCCTTGCGCGAAGGCCATGCGGCCCAAGATCAAACATCATCTTCAACCTCCCATCGCCGGTGCCACTGCCGGCGACGGAGGTAACGAACCAGGCGACCAATTCGCCTAGTTCTTGGCCCGAATGAAAGCTCCCCATTCCCCCAACACAGCCACGCAATCACAGCAACGTAATGAACACGAAAACAGTAACAATTGCAGCCGCAACAACGATGCACATTAACTCATTTAATTAGCAAATAAACACTTCCCACGTTCGAATAGTGTAATCGATGCTAGTTTAGTGAAATTAACTTAAAGTTAAAACAATTGAGACAAATTTAAGCAATTAACTAGTTATCTAAGGCAAGAACGAAAAATAAAGAAAGAAGCAACAAGTGAGAGAGAGAGGGAAAGCTCACAGTGCTTGCCGAGAGAGGGAAGGATTGTGCGCAAGGAATAGGGCTCAAGCATACGTGTATCGGCCAGGAAAAGGGAGAGGGGCAGTGTTGTTTTTCTTGCAAAATTTTGGACCGTTTCTTCGAAGGGAAATGGTGGGTATTTATAGCCAAAACTGCGTGGGAAGGGAGACGTAGGAGCTGCGCGTGGTGGCCGGCTGGTCACGGTGGCAAGCTAGGGGGAGGCGTGATGATGGCGGAGGGCTAGGGAACTAGGGAGCAGTTGGCTCGGGCGAGGACTTCTGTTGCCTCCCTCGTGCGTGCACTGTGCATGTGCATTATGCACATTAAATCAAGGGCCATTGATCTGGTTGACTTTCCTTGGTTGACCAGATCAATGGCCATGATCAAATGGCCCTTTATCTGATTTAAATGGCCTCGAGCCGGTTCCCGCGTGCAAACGTTTCGACTTTTTGAGCCGAAGGTACCGGCGCGTAGAGAAAAATATGACGGGTTTAACCGTCTACAGCGAATGATGAGAATTTCTCGTTTAACGTGTTTATTTTCGCGTTCAAAAACGTGAAACGTTTGAACGGAAAAATAATAACGTTACGCCGAAAATTACACGAATCGCTGTAGACCGTTGCGACCAGAAAAAAATCTAGCAACTAGTTGATGGAAAACATTTTAAAGTCAAGTTATTGTCCGAGCGGACTTATTCGGGTCTGATAAAAGCTCGAATAAAAATAATAATAAAATAATAAAAATACTAAAAATGCGCTAAAATATAAAAAATCCTAAAATTCATGTGATGACCTAAAATGAAGAAAAAATTAGCAAACGACTGCCGGATAGTTAAAAATGTGATTTTTAAGGCTAAAAATATTAATGATAATAATAATGAAAATACATGCCGAAAAATTAAAAATGCGATTTCGAAAGCTGACGATGCTAACGATGATGCTAAAATGCAACGAAACACCTAAAAAATGCTAGCGACATTAAATCAACTGAAAATGACTGTAAATTAACTAAATAACCGAAATGCTAAAATTAAATAAGAATTGCGTCAAAATTCGGGTATCAACAGTTGCCCCCTCTTTACTGTCTTATCGAAGTATTTGATAAGCAGTAAAGACAGTTGCCCCTAGATATCCGAATTTTGGCGACACGGCAGGTCTTACCTCAAACTTACAGTGATGATGTCGCTATGGGAGGAGGTAGTTGATTGATGTTGTCACCGGGGATAAAAGGTGGTTGCTTGATGTCGCTCTGGGAGAAGGAGATTGCTGTCGCTCTGGGAGGAGATAGGTTGTTGATCCTGCAAAGATATAAGCTTAGCTCTATTCGGGTATCGAGAGAAGCATAAGTTGCAGAAAATGAAAATGATAATCACTCTACCGGGGACGAGAATGTAAATGACAGCTCCACTGGGGCCTAACATGCAACAGACGTTGCCTAGGGAGGATAACGCGCGATTCGCAGAAGTATGAATGATTTGTCCTAATGATCTTACTCTAAGAGGAGGAAATAATGATGCAGAAATGTAGAATTATGTGAAGGGGGTCACTCTGGGAGGGGAAGAAACGCTAGGGTTAAAAAAGGTAAGACTATGCTATGCTATTACTCTGGGAGGAGAAGAAACGCTTGATGCTGAAAACTAAACTATGATGTTCCTTCGGGAGAAGGAGAAGTGCTAAGGCTGAAAACTAACTGCTGTCACTCTAGGAGGAGAAGAATGCTAAGGCTGAAAACTAAGTGTTGTCGCTCTAGGAGGAGAAGAATGCTAAGGCTGAAAACTAAGTGCTGTCGCTCTAGGAGGAGAAGAATGCTAAGGCTGAAAACTAAATGTTGTCGCTCTAGGAGGAGAAGAATGCTAAGGCTGAAAACTAAGTGTTGTCGCTCTAGGAGGAGAAGGATGCTAAGGCTGAAAACTAAGTGCTGTCGCTCTAGGAGGAGAAGGATGCTAAGGCTGAAAACTAAGTGCTGAAACTAAGTGCTGTCACTCTAGGAGGAGAAGAATGCTAAGGCTGAAAACTAAGTGCTGTCGCTCTAGGAGGAGAAGGATGCTAAGGCTGAAAACTAAGTGTTGTCGCTATAGGAGGAGAAGGATGCTAAGGCTGAAAACTAAGTGCTGAAACTAAGTGTTGTCACTCTAGGAGGAGAAGAATGCTAAGGCTGAAAACTAAGTGCTGTCGCTCTAGGAGGAGAAGGATGCTAAGGCTGAAAACTAAGTGTTGTCGCTCTAGGAGGAGAAGGATGCTAAGGCTGAAAATAAAGTGGTGTCGCTCTAGGAGGAGAAGGATGCTAAGGCTGAAAACTAAGTGTTGTCGCTCTAGGAGGAGAAGGATGCTAAGGCTGAAAACTAAGTGTTGTCGCTCTAGGAGGAGAAGGATGCTAAGGCTGAAAACTAAGTGCTGTCACTCTAGGAGGAGAAGAAATGCTAATGGAAGGTAAACTATGTTGTCACTCTGGGAGAGGAAGAAATGCTAATGCTAGCGCCCTTGATACGAACCTAGAATGCTAATGCTAGCGACCTTGATACGAACCTAGAATGCTAATGCTAGCGGCCTTGATACGAACCTAGAATGCGTCTGCGTCCTGCTCAGGAGGTAACGACCCCAAGGACAAGACTTTCCCACGATTTGCAGCCGTAAGCAGTCCTCACCTGATATTAGTGTTTGCACTCACGCTCTGAAACAAGGCTAAGTATTTTACACTCATAAAGATGCAACTAACATGATACATAATTTACAGTTCGCACTGTCAATCTGAGTGAATATACTTCGAATGAAGATGCACATGCATGGGCGTTCTAATAATCGATGGGACTTTTACAGAAAAGGACGCGGAATGTCCGGAAAGAAGCTTGTTTTGGAAAAGATTGCTTTGCTTGGAGTTGGAAGGCTTTTGATGAGTGATGTTTTGCTGATTGGCCTTGATGAGGGCGGGGTGTGCGAGCCCTTTCGCTTTTTGCTGGGGATGCTTGCTTTGACAGAGGTCGTGAGCTCTGGGATCCTTGCTGGGGGTGCTTTTCGTGTGGCCAGGGGCCATTTTCTTGAGTCTTCATTGGGGAGCGTTATCGCTGTTCCTTTTGCGACTCACTACTTGAGTTGGCCTGGGGCCCCTTTCTCTTGTCGGGTTCTCACTAGGGATGCTTTCTTTGAGGGTCCTCGAGTTGGGCCTTTTTGCTTGACTTCACTAGGGAAGGTTGCTTTGAGGTTTCTCAAGTTGGCCTTGGGCCTCTTTACTCAAGTTCACTAGGGAAAGTTTTCTTCGAGATTTCTCGAATTGAGTTGTGATGTGATCCCGACCACATTAGGAGGACCGATCACCCGGAGCAAAGCCAAGCAAACCACCCTATGGATTGAGGCTAGGATGAGGCGAGATGTGGGCCAAGAACGAGGCCGTACGTTGGTGTTGATTGCCCATCATTTTGGAGTTCGAAACCCAAGTGGAGGCTTGAAGACCAAGCCTGGCGGTATACCACCAGGAATGACATGACTGGGGCGGCACACCGCCAGGGATTGAATTAAAATGGCCATTTCCAAGCGAGTGTAGCGGTATACCGCCAGGGGCTTTCTTCCTGGAGCGGTATACCGCCAGACAACAGGCCTTGAGCGTATTTTGGGCTTTTTCAAGCCTTTCTTTTGCCCACCTATAAATAGCTTTTGTATTTCTTCCTCTTGACTTTAGTTTAGACTTGAGTGATAATTGTAAAGTGAGAGCATTCCTTCCATTATCACATAGGCCTTAAACTCTTCAATTCTTCTTGGAGAAAGATCGCTTGAGTTGAGAGCACTCCTCCCGATCTTCCTCCGGGAAATCACTTGTATTTTGTTCGACAACAATTTGGGATAATTAACATCTTTATGCATTGCTTGCTATTCGTCGACTTGAGCAACACGAGTGTAGTATTTGTTCATCACTTCCTATTAGTCCATCTATCCACATTCGTCATTCCGGGTAACATCTCTCCTATCCATCGTCTCTTTTATTAATCTATCCGCTGCTCGTTCGCGTCTTGTTTGTTAAATCGTCCATCCATTATTCGAGTCTCGTATTGAACTCCATCGGCTAGATCCTTCATAAGCTCCATATATATTATTCGATCTACTTATCCTAGGTCGGATCATATCAAGTGGTAGCGGAGCTTTTGGCGCCTTGGAGTTTACTTGGTGTTGTTCGTGTCCTATCAATCTCATTTTTTCTTAAGTCCTTGCGTCAAAGAGTGTCTAATTGAGATCCCTAGTCCTAGTGGTAAAATGTGTGATTTCTGTGCCTACTTTTGCTAGCTCAAAGGATCAAAAATCTGAAAGTGTGTTCTTGGTGTTCATCTTTTGTTCTTGGTGTTCTTGCAATTTGTGTAAAAAGGGAAAAATTTGATCCAAAATATTATTAAAAAGCTAAACCTTAGTGTTTCCCTATAAATTATTATTGTTCCTACACCAAACAAAGAAAACCAAGCCTTTAGGCCTCATTCTACCCGGCCATAAAGTCCATTAGTCCTTCCCTTGGCATTAAATGTAAAGAGGGAACAAGATACCTAACATTAGGACTTATTGAAAGGTGGCAAACATTCCCTCATTTTCAAAAGAACATTCCTAACTATTTGGTGCCTTTTATCCTCATGACCAGCACGTCAATTTCCTTTCTTGAGTCCAGCAGTCTTTTTGCTTCTCCCAAGTTTAGGACTTAAGTCCTAAACTTAAGTCCTAAACCCCTTTATAAAAAAAAAAGAAAAAGAAAAAGAAAAAGGGGGAAAACTTGTTTCAAATGTCCTTGAGTCTTTTACTCTTTTGATTCATTTCTTTTCTTTCCCCAACCTCCTTCCCTCCCAACGGAATTTCAAAGTTCGCTCCAAGAATTAAGATTTCCAACGTTCTTGAAAATTTTGACAAAAAAAAAAAAAACAAAATTGTTATCTTCCAATTTTCCTTGAGTTCTTTGTAATCTTCTTGAGTCCTTGTGAGTTGAGTTTTCCCTACTCTTGTACGGCTGCCAAAATAGAAGCACGCCTCGCATCGATAGAGGGGAGCCTCAAGTCTCCGGTAACTCCAAGGGGTCCCCCTCCTAAGCCCCCTAAGGATCCCCAAAAGGAGCACGTTGTTTGTGAGACCAAAGAAGAGGGACATATTGACAGTGATGAGGTGCGTGAGCGATTGAAGGACAAGTTTAAAGGAGTGGCCAGCCGTGGTTTCCCAAGTTACCTCACCACGGAGACTCGAAAACCAGCCCCACCCCCTACTAAGCTAGCCATATCCGAAGAACAAATGAAGTCCATTCGGGAGAAATATGATAAAACCAATCCGAACCGAAGGGATCTCAATGCATCAAGTAGTCGGCCTCCATTTCCTCATTACCGTGCTAGGACCACGCCCCACAACACACTTGGATACTATAAAGACCCTTATGGGAGTATTAGTGATGAGTTTGAGGAGCCTCCGCAATCCAATAGAGGTAGGCGGCAACGAAACCCAATATTCCGATTTGGAGAGCACTTTGAGGAAACACGAGGACCATGGGTCGATGACAAGTTGAGTGGCATAAAGGTACAAATTCCTACCTTTAGGGGCACCACCGATCCTTCGGAGTACCTCAAATGGGAAGGGAAAATTCAGCGTATCTTTAATTGTCACCGGTATTCGGATGAAAAGAAAATCAAGCTAGCCGCCATGGAGTTTGATGATTATGCGGTTAGTTGGTGGGATAAAGTGTGTAAGGCACGGGGAGAAAGGGATGCCATCCGGGATTGGGAAGAGATGAAACGGGTAATGAGGGCAAGGTTTGTACCCGCCAACCACAAACGGGACTTGCAAAACAAGTTACAAGGTCTCAAGCAAGGTTCCAAGTCCGTGGGTGAGTATTTCAACGACCTAGAGGAACTCATTATCAAGACTGAGACGGATGAGAGGGAAGAAGTCACTATGTCCCGATTCCTCAATGGTCTCAATGAGCGGATTCGGTACAAACTTGAGTTGAAGGAACTTGATCACTTGGAACCGATGCTCCATTATGCTCTAAAAGTGGAGGCATACGAGTCCACAAAGAAGAAGCCCTACCCTAGCCGACACACAATCCAACCCTACTCCTCCACCCCGAAAGCACCTTGGAAACCCTACCTCAAAGACCAACCGAGCCCAAAAGACTCCAAATCCGTGACACCCCACTGAAAACCATACACCCCTTACCCTAGGAGTAATACCCCTAACCAAACCCCAAAGCAAACACCTAATCCTACCTCTACCAACCAAACACAACCCAAGAAATTCTCCTCGAATATTCAATGTTACTGATGCCATGGAAGAGGCCACATCTCCTCCGAGTGCCCCAACCGACGAGTAGTGGTCATCCGTGAGGGTAACTATGAAACCGAAAGTGATAATGAGATGGAAGAAGAGAATGAGTTGAAGGGAGAAGGAACCGAAGGTAGTGAAGAAGAAGTGGCCCCAACCGCCCCTATGACTTTGGTTGTGAGAAGGAGTATGAGTGTACAAGCCAAGGATGAGACTACTAATGAAGAGCAACGGGAGAACCTTTTTCATTCTCGGTGTGAGATCAAAGGTAATGTTGCTTCACTTATTGTTGATAACGGGAGCGTGGTGGATGTAGCAAGCCACCTTTTAGTCTTCAAACTCGGCTTGCCTACAACCCCGCATCCCAATCCTTATTCCTTGCATTGGTTTAATGATGATGGGGAAGTGAAAGTTAAGGAACAAGTTCTTGTAGCCTTTAAGATGGGTGGATATGAGGATGAACGAGTGTGTGATGTAGTTCCTATGGATGCAAGTCACCTCATTCTTGGTCGGCCATGGCAATTTGATCGATGGGTAGTCCATGATGGTCGGACCAACAAGCTTCATCTCACTCACCGTGGGAAGAATTTCAACATTCTCCCACTCACACCCGCTCAAGTACGAGAGGATCAATTGCACATGGCAAAAGCAAGTGCGGAATTTCAGTTGATGAGGAAAGTGAGAGAAAAGAGTGGAGAGAAGAAAGTAAGGTGTGTGCGTGAGGAAAAAACATGCCATGAAAAAAATGAGCATGGTCTCTTGAGAGAGAGTGAGTGTAGTTCACAAGAAAAGAAAAGAGAGGAGAAAACAAAAGGAGAGTTGAATACACGCCATGACAAAAGTAAGCATGGTAGAGAGAGTGAGCCAAAACACTTGAGTGTGGTAGCGAGGGGTAAGGATGTGAGGCGAGCTCTTATAGCTAACAAAGCATGTCTTGTATTCCGGTACAAGCCACGTTGCTTGAATGTTGACACTCACCCCAATTCTTCTCTACCAAGTCAAATTGTCTCACTTTTGCAGGAATTTGACGATGTATTCCCATCCGAGATGCCTAGTGGCCTCCCTCCAATCCGCGGGATAGAGCACAAAATAGACCTAATACCCGGAGCGGCCTTACCCAATAGGCCGGCTTACCGATGCAATCCCGAGGAAACGAAGGAGCTCCAAAAGTAAGTCGGGGAATTGTTGAGCAAGGGCTTCATCAGAGAGAGTATGTCCCCTTGCGCCGTGCCCGTACTGTTAGTGCCGAAGAAAGATGGATCGTGGAGGATGTGTGTGGATTGCCGAGCCATCAACAAAATCACCGTGAGGTATAGACATCCCATACCCCGCCTCGATGACATGCTTGATGAGTTAAGCGGGAGCACGGTCTATTCCAAGATCGATCTCATGAGTGGCTACCACCAAATCCGGATGCATGAGGGGGACGAATGGAAGACCGCCTTCAAAACCAAACACGGCTTGTATGAGTGGATGGTAATGCCATTCAGTTTGTCTAATGCCCCTAGCACTTTCATGAGATTGATGAATCATGTTTTGCATGAATTCATAGGAAAATATGTTGTTGTGTATTTTGACGATATTCTTGTGTATAGCCCTTCTCTTACACAACATTTGTTTCACTTCCGTACAATACTTGACACTTTGCGTGCCCATCAATTATATGCTAAGCGTGTCAAATGTGAATTTTGCTTGGATAGAGTGCACTTTCTTGGTTTTGTTGTAAGTGTAGGTGGTGTCCAAGTTGACGAGGAAAAAGTAAAAGCAATCCGAGAGTGGCTGATTCCTAAGAATGCTAGTGAAGTGAGATCCTTCCATGGCCTCGCAAGCTTTTACCGTCGTTTTGTGCCAAACTTCTCAACAATAGCTGCCCCCCTCAATGAACTCACCAAGAAGCATGTAACATTCAAGTGGGGGAGTAGACAAGACACGACTTTCAAGGAACTCAAGGAGAGGCTCATGCGATCACCCGTATTAGCTTTACCCGATTTCACCAAGGCTTTCGAGCTAGAGTGTGATGCAAGTGGCCTTGGCATAAGAGCGGTCCTAACTCAAGAGGGTCGACCCATCACATACTTTAGCGAGAAACTCAACGGTGCCCAGCTCAATTACTCTACATACGATCGAGAGTTATATGCCTTGGTGAGAGCGCTTATGGTATGGGAACATTACCTGCTGCCCAATCAATTTGTCATCCACACCGATCACTTAAGCTTGAAGTTTCTTCAAGGCCAAGCTAAGTTAAACAAACACCACGCCAAGTGGATGGAGTTCATCGAGGCCTTCCCCTATACCATCAAGTACAAGCAAGGCAAGGAGAATGTGGTAGCCGATGCCCTTTCTCGAAGGTATGCTCTTTTGAACTCTCTTGATGCACAATTATTCGGATTTTCTCATTTGGTTGAGTTGTATGAGAATGATGAGGATTTTCGTGATATATATGCAACATGTGCACAAGGGCCTTATATGAATTTCTTTAGGCATGATAATTATTTGTTCAAATATGATAAATTGTGCATACCCCGTTCTAGCTTTGAGTGGACATTTTGGTAGGGCCAAAACATTGCATGCTTTGAAATCACACTTCTTTTGGCCACGAATGAAAGTAGACGTTAATAATATTGTGGACCAGTGTGTTGTGTGCAAAACGGCTAAATCCACATCTAAGCATCATGCTATTTACATGCCTTTGCCGGTTGCTCAACATCCATGGGTTGACTTGTCAATGGATTTCGTGTTAGGTCTTCCTAGGTCAACACATGGCAATGACTCTATCTTTGTTGTTGTGGATCGATTTTCAAAAATGGCACATTTCATACCATGCTCTAAAACACATGATGCCACACACATTGCCTCTTTATTCTTTCAATATGTTGTGAGGCTACATGGTATGCCAAAAAGCATTGTGAGTGACAGGGATACCAAATTCCTAAGCCACTTTTGGCGAACCCTATGGGCGAAGTTAGGTACTAAACTCCTCTTCTCCACCACTTGTCATCCCCAAACGGATGGACAAACGGAGGTGGTGAATAGGACTTTAGGATCACTACTTCGAGTAACAATTGCTAAGCATAGGTTAAAGTGGGAAGATTGTATCACATTTGTTGAATTTGCCTACAATAATGCATGGCATTCATCCACTGGTTATTCCCCTTTTGAGGTGGTGTATGGGTTCAAACCCTTAACCCCTCTTGATCTCTCACCTTTGCCTTTGAGTTCTCTTAAGTGTGTAGATGGGGATGCCAAAGCGGCCGAAGTCAAAAAGCTCCACGAGCAAGTACGCAAGAACATCGAGGGCATGAACGAACGAGAAGTGAACAAGCGCAACAAGGGCAAGACTCCGACTTCCTTTGAGCCCGACCAATGGGTTTGGCTACATTGGAGCAAGGAACGATTTCCCAACCACCGGAGAGGTAAACTAAGTCCCCGAGGCGATGGCCCTTTCCAAATTCTACACCGTATCAACTCCAATGCTTATGTCGTTGACCTCCCTAGCGCGTATGGGACAATAAGCAACACTTTCAACGTCAATGATCTATCTCTTTGCCAAGAAGATGCCGAGGACGCTCAAGAATTGGATTCGAGGTCGAATCCTTTCAAAGGAGGAGGAGATGATGTGATCCCGACCACATTAGGAGGACCGATCACCCGGAGCAAGGCCAAGCAAACCACCCTATGGATTGAGGCTAGGATGAGGCGAGATGTGGGCCAAGAACGAGGCCGCACATTGGTGTTGATTGCCCATCATTTCGGAGTTCGAAACCCAAGCGGAGGCTTGAAGACCAAGCCTGGCGGTATACCTCCAGGAATGCCATTACTGGGGCGGCATACCGCCAGGGATTGAATTAAAATGGCCATTTCCAAGCGAGTGTAGCGGTATACCGCCAGGGGCTTTCTTCCTGGAGCGTTATACCGCCAGACATCAGGCCTTGAGCGTATTTTGGGCTTTTTCAAGCCTTTCTTTTGCCCACCTATAAATAGCTTTTGTATTTCTTCCTCTTGACTTTAGTTTAGACTTTAGTGATAATTGTAAAGTGAGAGCACTCCTTCCATTATCACCTAGGCCTTAAACTCTTCAATTCTTCTTGGAGAAAGATCGCTTGAGTTGAGAGCACTCCTCCCGATCTTCCTCCGGGAAATCACTTGTATTTTGTTCGACAACAATTTGGGATAATTAACATCTTTATGCATTGCTTGCTATTCGTCAACTTGAGCAACACGAGTGTAGTATTTGTTCATCACTTCCTATTAGTCCATCTATCCACATTCGTCATTCTGGGTAACATCTCTCCTATCCATCGTCTCTTTTATTAATCTATCCGCTGCTCGTTCGCGTCTTGTTTGTTAAATTGTCCATCCATTATTCGAGGCTCGTATTGAACTCCATCGGCTAGATCCTTCATAAGCTCCATATATATTATTCGATCTACTTATCCTAGGTCGGATCATATCAAGTTGTCCCCGGGCTGTGCTTGCTTTAGCTCTTCGATTGTTTGTATTCTTCGAAGGTCTCTGAGCATTTTCTTTCTTTTCTTTTCTTTTCCCTTTTTCCCCTCTCCTTTTTCTTTTTTTTTCTTTCCCTCTCATTTTCCCGTTTTTTTTTTTTTTTTTTTTTATATATATATATTCCTCCCCTTTTTGATTTGATTTGGAAATGCAATAGAGCAGAGCAAGCACAGCCTTTGTCTTGATCTCTTCCCCTTCTGTCTTGAGGCCTTGCCCTTCGTCGTTGCTGCTTCTTCAGTGATGGTCCTTAGCGATCTCCTGGTGACCTTTTCTGTCTCCTTCATCGTGCTCTTGGACTCGCCGTGCTTTTACTTCCGACTGGAAATTTTAGCTAAAACTGCTCTTTGGCTCCCGGGGTATGAGTGATATTGACGGTTTGGGGGAGTGATGACATATATGGTGGAAAGAGGGAAGAAATGAAAAAAAGTGGAGAAAATCGTAAAAGTCCCACGTCATTTTATAGCTATCCCATGTCTAATGGCGCATGTACCCTGGATATTATGCGAACTCAACTAGTATCTAGTCAGGCCCTTACACTCATGAAGGATAAGACGTGATGGCTCAAAAATGCTTACCGGGATTTGTTTGTGACTGCTTACATCGGAGCAAACCGTGGATATAAGAGCAAACAGGTAATATCATGCATGACACGTAATTTGGATAGATACTGGAGTTAACTGAGGGATTGAATATTCCTAACCTATGCGATGCATGAAAATGCTTTTGTTTGTGCCGGGCTAAAGAGGGATTTTTGATTGATTTTTGATTTTTGACTGATTGGTGGTTCGATTGCTAGAGGGTTTGATTGCTAGACGTTTGATTGCTAAACGTTTGATTGCTAGATGGTTTGTTTGCTAGACGTTTGATTTCTAGATGTTTTGATTGCTGGACATTTGATTGCTAGATGGTTTGATTGCTAGATGTTTGATTGCTAGATGTTTGATTGCTAGAATGTTTGATTGCTAGACGCTTTGATTGCTAGACGCTTTGATTGCTAGACGCTTTGATTGCTAGATGTTTTGATTGCTAGACACTTTGATTGCTGGACGTTTGATTGCTAGATGGTTTGATTGCTAGACGTTTGATTGCTAGAATATGGGGGACGACTTATTTGCAACGTTCTAACGAGAACCTAAGGTTGCCCCCCAGTGGGCCAGACGACCGTACTCGATTTAAAGCTAACAAAGTGAGCAGGAATAAAAACAAATTCAAATAAAAGGGAAAAGAAAGAGGGACTCCCCTGAATCGCGCAGCGGGGCTGCGTGGGCGTCTTCCACAAGCTCCGTGCGGATGACAGCGAGATGCTTCCCGTCCCTGTGAGATGCAGAGGGGAAAACAGAAAGGGAAATTAATTTGAAAACAAAACTGAAATAAGTTCAGGGATTCTCCCTTCCTTTAACTCGGCTCTTCGAGGGTGCCTATGACGTGGTCCCAGCCCCGGAACGCCTTGCTTAGATGCGTTGATTGATTTCTTTTTCAGCTGCTTCACGGGAACCGCCGATCCAGGTTGAAGGGATGATGAGATTCGCATTTTGGTCCCTTTGCTTACCGGTTCTTGCTAGACCTTCATTGATGGGCTTCGTGATTGCTCGGGGGTAAAGGGGAAATCCTTTGTCTCCGAGATGTGCAGCGGGGCCGCAAGGGTATATGCTTACCGTTCTTCTGCAGGCAACAAATAGGGGTGACCCAGTCCCTGAAAAAGATATGGCGAGAACAAATGAGGAGTAAATGCAAGACAATTTTTAGCAAAAGTAATGTGATTGATAAGTTTTAAGCTCTCCCTTTTGGACTGGCTAATCGTGGGTCATTGCGGTGTGATTTGCATCGGATGGGCTTTGTGACTTTGGTCCAGCGTTTAGTCCTTTGAGACCGGTTGTTTGCGATGCCGGTTGTGCTGGTAGCACTGCGAGGAAAAGAAATTTCGCTTTAGATAGTGATGGTTTGTCTTAAAATCTTTCCTGATTCGCTCTTCAAGGCAGCCTGCTACGGCAACTCAACAGCTCCTGCGAGCGGAACTCTCTGGTTTTATCGTGACGACGATTTGAGGCGTGAGACCTTACGTCCTTGCAAAACTGAAGAGTGATTAGTGGCGTTAGTCTAAGTGACGCGTCTTGCGTCCCGAGCTACTCCTGGGGAGCCATCTATGCCATGCCTCCTTTTGTCATCTCACAAATTTTAAGAAAGAGAAAGGGGACAACAAATTTTTAAAATAACGAGCATCTCCTGAAAAAAAACTTGTTTTATTAATTTCAGGACAAATGATTGTGCTAGATTGTCATGATAAAACTCTATGTCTTTGGCTGACCGAACGCTCTGTCCACGATGCTTTAGGCGAAGTATCTCTTGACTGCATCGGCATTTACCGGTCTCGGGAGATCGTCTCCATCCATGTTGGTTAGCATTAGGGCACCCCCTGAGAATGCACTTTTGACCAGATACGGGGCTTCGTACCTTGGGTCCCACTTTCCTTGACTGGCCTCCTGATGAGGGAGAATTTTCTTCAGCACTAAATCCCCAGCCTCGAATTTGCGAGGTCGTACTTTCTTATTATAAGCGTTGGCCATTCTTTGCTGATATAATTGCGCATGGCAGATAGCGGCCAAGCGCTTTTCGGGAAGGAGGTTCAGCTGCTCGTACCTCACTCTCGCCCAATCTGATTCTTCTACTTCAGATTCTGCCAGGATTCTGAGAGAAGGGATTTCTACCTCAAGGGGAATTACGACTTCCATGTCGTAAACTAATGAGTAGGGAGTTGCCCCTGTGGATGTACGGGTTGCTATCCGGTAAGCATGTAGTGCGAAGGGAAGCATGTCATGCCAATCTTTGTGCGTGATTACCATCTTTTGGATGATCTTTTTCAGGTTCTTGTTTGCTGCTTCGACTGCGTCATTCATCTTTGGTCGATATGGTGACGAGTTCCGGTGCTTCACCTTCCAACGTTGGCAAAGATCGTCGATCATTTTTCCATTGACATTGGTGTCGTTGTCCGTGATGATGGTCTCTGGGACTCCGTGACGGCAAATGATATTTCTCTCAATGAATCGCATGGTCATTTTCTGAGTGATGCTGGAGTAAGAGGCGGCTTCTACCCATTTGGTGGAGTAGTCGATTGCTACGAGGATGAAGCGATGGCCATTAGAGGCTGTTGGATGAATTTGGCCGATGATGTCGATTCCCCACATCGCGAAAGGCCAAGGCGATGTCATGCTGAAGAGAGGGGCTGGAGGGACATGGATATGGTCCGCGTAGATTTGACATTTGTGGCACTTCCGGAAGTAGCTGATGCAATCTCGTTCGATGGTGAGCCAAAAATACCCTTGCCTCATTATTTGTCTGGCCATCATATGCCCACTTGCGTGTGTGGAACAGACCCCTTCGTCGATCTCTGCTATGATTCTCTTTGCCTCGGCCATGGTGACGCAGCGAAGCAAAGCTCCATCCACTCTCCTTTTATATAGAACCTCGCCGTCGAGGTAGAAGTCTAGTGCTAAGCGCTGGAGGGTCTTTTTGCTAACCCGGCTTGCCCCCGGTGGGTACTCCCGATTTCTGATGAACTGTACTAAGTCGTAGAACCACGGCTTGCCGTCAGGTTCCTCTTCTAAGGCGACACAACATGCCGGAGTTTCCTTTACTTCCACTCTCAATGGTTGGAGCATTACTTCGCATTCTAACTTAAACATTGAGGCCAACGTGGCTAATGCGTCTGCGAAGCGGTTCTTTTCTCTATCGACTCGGTCGAATTCGATTTCCTCGAATTCCCGTGTGAGTTGGGTGAGTAGCCTTTGATAAGGGATGAGCTTGGAATCCCGTGTCTGCCATAGATCCTGGGCTTGATAGATGACGAGTGCTGAATCGCCGAAGATTCGGAGCTTCTTTACTTTTAAGTCGATGGCTGCTGTCAGGCCGCTGATGCATGCCTCATACTCGGAGACGTTATTGGTGCATGGGAAGTTCAATTTGCATGCTATGGGGAATTGACGGCCATCTGGGGCTATGACCACGGCTCCCACTCCCTTGCCCGAGAGGTTCACCGCACCGTCAAAGAACATGGTCCACCACTCGTCTTCTCGGAGATCTTCTGTGATCTCATCTTCAATCATTATGATGTCCTCATAGGGGAAGTCGAAGCTCAACGACTCATACTCGTCCGAGGCATGATCAGCCAAGTGATCGGCGAGGGCGCTTGCTTTAACCGCTTTCCGAGTCACATAGATGATCTCGTGCTCAGCTAATAAGACTTGCCATCTACAAATGCGACTTGACAGGTACGGCTTTTCGAAGATGTATTTCAAGGGATCCATGCGAGAGATTAGCCAAGTCGTGTAATACAACATGTACTACCGGAGCCTTCGGGCGCACCATGCTAGGGCGCAACAAGTTCGTTCCAACGTAGAGTAACGCATCTCACACTCGTTGAATTTTTTTCTGAGGTAATAGATGGCTTGTTCACGCCTTCCGAACTCGTCGTGCTATCCCAAAATGCAACCCATAGCGCTAGCCGTGACTGTCATGTACATAAGCAAGGGACGTCCTGGCGTCGGAGGAACTAGTACTGGGGGATTTTGCAGATATGTCTTGATTTTCTCGAAGGCTTCCTGGCAGTCTTCGTCCCATTCTGCATCTCCGTGCTTCCTTAGCATTTTGAACATCGGCTCGCAAGTAAGCGTTAACTGGCTGATAAAGCGAGCGATGTAGTTGATGCGTCCTAAGAAGCTTCGCACTTCTGTTTCGGTGCTGGGAGCGGGCAGCTCTTGAATTGCTTTTATCTTATCAGGATCCACTTTTATGCCTTTTTTGCTGACGATGAATCCCAACAACTTCCCGGAAGTCACTCCGAAGGTACACTTAGCTGGGTTTAGCCGTAGCCGAAATTTCCTTAACCTTTCGAAGACCTTTCTCAAGATGTCTACATGATCTTGCGTGCTGTGAGATTTGGCTATCATGTCGTCGACATATATTTCCAATTCTTTATGCATCATGTCATGGAAAAGGGTGACGGCAGCACATTGGTACGTGGCTCCTGCATTTTTTAATCCGAAGGGCATCACTTTGTAGCAGAAGGTTCCCCAGGGCGTGATGAAGGTCGTCTTTTCACTGTCCTCGGGTGCCATCTTGATTTGATTGTACCCCAAGAATCCGTCCATGAAAGAGAACATGTCATTTCTGGCGGCACTATCTACCAAGATGTCGATATGGGGAAGAGGGAAGTTGTCTTTAGGGCTAGCTCGATTGAGATCCCGAAAGTCCACGCACATGCGAACCTTCCCATCTTTCTTAGGCACTGGTACTATGTTGGCGATCCATTCTGGGTACTCGGCAACTCTCAAAAAACCCGCGTCTAGTTGCTTGGTAACTTCTTCTTTGATTTTCAGAAGGATGTCTGGATGCATCCTCCGAAGTTTTTGCTTGACAGGCTTAAACTCAGGTTTTAACGGAATACGATGCTCAACTATCCCGGGATCAAGACCTGGCATGTCGGCGTATGACCATGCGAATACATCGGAGTAGTCTTTTGAGGAGGGAAATCAATCTTTCCCTCAGAGTCGTATCCAAGGTAGTTCCGATCTTGACTAACTTCTGACCCTCATTGCTTGCCCCCCAAGTTTACTTCGTACAATTCCTCCTCACAAGGGGTTATTTCCTTTTCTGAACTTTCTAGTAAACGGGCCAGTTCGTCGGAGATTTCGACCTTATCTTCGGTGGTGACGACCATTTCTTCGCCAGTAAAGACATAGGTTTTACCCAGACAATCCGAACTAACACTCATCCTAAAATTAAAAGTTCAAAAAAAGAGATGCGTGAAAATGAAAATTTGCATATATATTGATTTTTAACAAAAGGGAACATGAGTCCCTACAAAATGGCTTCGTAAGAAAACGTGCAAACATATATTTTTTCAAAAGGAGTAATCTCGGAGAGACATCCGGAAGCATGGTGATGGTCCAGCTGCACACAGACTCCCCTGACTTCTTTACGAAAATGACTGAACCAGGCAACGATTCTTCTTCTCCCGGAGCATCAATACAGGAACCTGAAGCTATACTGACCACGGTGTGATTCATATTGACGATTTCGACTGTGAGGGAGAATGTGGCTCCGATGTGGGGATACATTCTGCCTTCCATGTCATGCCCCCAATATCAGCAAATTCACTTGTTACTGGCCCAACTTGAGACATATATTTGTGAGAACAAGAGGTGGGAGGACCGTTACTGACAGTGTTAACTGTCTCTAACCCGCAAGTCTTCTTCTTAACCATTTCCATCCAAATATCATTCATACCTTCACCACCTGAGGCACGGTTTGGGAGAGGGTTGATGGCCGTGTTAGGTCCTTTCGCCAAGCCGTCGAAGGAGACCCATCCACTCTTGATCAAGCGATTAACTTTTGCTTTGAATGGGAAGCAATTTTCCAGAGTGTGACCTGGGGCTCCAGCGTGATACTCACACCTTGCGTTGAGATTATACCATTTTGGGTAGGGAGGCATTTGAGGCTGAGCTGGAACTGGTACAATCTGACCGGCCGCCAAGAGATGTTTGTAGATTTCTCCCGCAGGAAGAGGGAGGGGAGGTAAAGGCTCTCGGTTCCATCAATTTTTTGACGTGTTTTGGTTATTTAGGTCCTTTGGTGGGTTATATGGCTTAGGTTGCCTAGGTTGTGTGGGTCTTTCGGCTAAGTCCTCGAAAGAGATCCATCCACATTTGATCAAATGGTGAACCTTCCCTCTTAGGGCGGAGCAATCTTCTATTGTGTGACCCAGAGCTCCAGCATGGTACTTGCATCTAGCATTATGATCGTACCAATTCGGGTAAGGAGGCTGTAAAGGTTGGATTGGGGTGGGTGCAATTTGTTTAGCGGCCAAAAGGTGCTCGTAAATCTCCCCCAAAGGAACGGGAAGTGGAGGCAATGGTCCCCGATCCCAATGGATATTTTGGTTTCTTGATTTATTTGGTGGTTTACATGGTCTATGTTGTGTAAGTTGCGATATTTGTGTTGGGGGTGATGGGAAAGGTTGCCTGTCATCCAAAGGAAAAGAAATCCTTGTGGCTAGTTCTTTCTGTTTCTGAGCATACGTTTTTACTGATTCCTCGGCCCTTTTCTCTAGATTTTGCAAGTCAAAACGGTTAGGGGTGATTTCTGCGTCGAGCTTGTACCGTTCAGATGTTTCGTTGTGGTGGATTTTGAGGCGAGTTTTGGGGCGTTCAATCCCCGCGTACCTCTCGGATTGTGGGATCTTAAACTTCCGAGGTGTCGTAGTTCCTAGCATCATGATTTTATCAGCGGGATCCCTAGGGTCATATCTTTCAATAACCTTTAGCTTGTCCTCTCGTGGGATCAATCGATCAACACTGGACCCTTTTGCACTAATGGTGCCAAAACCTATGGCCGGTGAATATTCACGAGAGGACTGTAGCTGTGTCGGATTGCTTCCTGGAAGTTTAGTTTCCGATGGTCCCGAAATTGCGGCTTGGGTAGGACGAACCTGAGATGGGTGGGAACACTGTCTGGTTGTACCTACTGCAGCTGCAGGGTTGGTTGAAAGGTGCTGAAGTGACGGGGAGATCTCTTCACCCATCTTAACTGGTGGATTTGCAGTGGTGGGTACAGTGAAGGGACTAACCCATCTCCAATGGCCCACGGGGCCAGAAAGTGGCGGGAGTACAGAAGGTCCTGCGACAGCGAGTGAAGAGGAAAGTCCGTTTGTTTGAGGGAGATCAAAACCCGGTGGCACTTCAGTGACAGCTTTATCTCTTTCCTTTTCGGCCCTGGCGGCCCTTTCTGTACTGATCCTAACTTGCTCTTCTAACTCGGCTATTAGTGATTCATCGGTCTTAGCTGGTTCAGTCATTTTTCGCTTTTGAAGTCTAGTAAAAGGGAGCCTGTGCGGAGTAGCTTGCTTCCGAGGAGCTATCGTGAACCTGAAAAAGGGGAAAACACAGAAAAGAGTAAATACAAGTGAGGATATACAAGTGATGTGCAATCCCGAGGCCTCCACATTGCTCATTCGCTTTTCTGGCTATACTTTCACTTGATATTTTCAGGGCGGTCGAAGAGGCGAGGAATCCCAGTGGTTGACAAGATACAAAGAAAGCCTCTATACATTACAACGATGTGAAGCAAATCTGAGATGCTAATGGCGAAACTCAAATCAGCAGGGGCAACCAATGCCGCCATGCTAGGAAGACCTCTTTTACGCTATACTTTTGACGATGCAAGGCCTGATGCCTGGTGAACTCAACTGAGGGGAGAGATAACAATCTTTTTATGAACTTGGAGTTTTTTTTTTTTTTTGATAAACTAGGAAGACATGGCCATGAGTGAGCGATACTCGGATGTTTTGAATACTTGATCTGATTTTTCGGAATTTCAGTGAGACGATTGGGTTTTATCGGAGGGATTTTCTCTTTTTGTTTTGCGATGGTTGTTTCTTTTTTTTTTTTTTTTTGAGTTTGTATTGGAGGGATAGTTGATATGGAAAAGACGAGGCGATTTAATAAATATCTGACAGAGTACGACTTTACTAAAAAGTGTTTACAAAATATAGTATACTTGCCAACTTCCTGAATTCATCAAAAATGGCTAAGGTAGATGAAATCAGGGGTCCTAGCTAAAAAGAAAAGATCTGCCGATATCCGAGCCATTCCCTGAAGGTGTCATTCCTGGACGTCCGATTCTTCTTGCTTCTGCCAAAGGTACTCCATCAAAGCCAACTCCCCTTTCTGCATCTCTAACTCAGCCTCTAAGGCGGTAATTCGGCTTTGCAACGCTTGGCTTTTCCTATCTCCCAAGTCTACGCGAGCAGTAAAAATCCTTATCGTCGAATCCCTGTCTTCGATTATGGCACTTGATGCTTCTCTTTTGCAGGTTTCACTGCTCAAGCGTTCCTTAAAGGCCCTGAGCGCCACCTTCTTTTGTACTGCTTGTACGCGGATGAAATCCTTGTGCTGCCTGTCTAGTTCATTGATCTGGACTTTTGCGTAGCATTGATGTGCTTCGGCCATATCCCTTTCCTCTATCATCATATCTCGTTCTTCTTGCGCTGCTCGCATCTGTTCTACCATTTGAGCGTAAGCCATGACATCCATTCCTTTGCTCACTTGAGATTCCCCTTCTTCTTCCATCGGTTTTTGATTTTCAAGGCGAGTTAAGACATTGCCATTAACTCGTCTCGACCTCCACTGTGGATATTCTGGTATTGTGGTTGTAGGGATGCCGTGCCCTTTGAGGCAAAAAGGGTGGGCCCAGTCTTAGGCGTACAACTGAATGTTCTGATTTTCTCCAGTGTGTGGTAGATCTGATTTCGTCATGCCGAAAGTTACTGGAATTATTTGCGTGATGCAGAACTGTCTGAGGACGAGGGCAGGGCAATAGTGAGTGCATCCCCATGCTCCGATCAAAGGAACCCAAGGTAAGTGTCCGCAGCAGACGATGGGATTGGAAGTCTGCAGCCATTTGGCATGCCAACTGAAGTCTTCTTCTGAGAGGTTTATGATTCGGTCGATCCAGACATCCTTATTTTCCATCTCCTATCTATCCGTGGTCATTGCGTTGATAACCCTCAGTAGAGGGCATGACCTTATGTAGCTTGCGAAGAAAATGGTCTGATCAGGAATCTGTTTGAAGTGGCTGACCAACCATACTGTCAATAACTGGGTGCAACAGGTAAGTCTCCCTTTCCCTTTTCTCCGACAAGAGTCTAAGGAACGAAAGGTCTCGGCCAAAATGGTTGTTGTAGGATTGATGGCATTTGTTTCCATCTCGTAAAAGATGTTGGCTGCTGCAGAGTCGATGGCATTCCTCATTTTGGGAAAGAGGACAAATCCTACAATGGCGAAAGCCAGAATCCTTAAGCGTTTCTTTCCGTTGGACAACCGAAAGCGTGCCTCAATATTCGACCAGCACCAGAAGTAGTCACCTTCTCTGACCCGAGTAGTGATTCCTAACAACTTATCGAGCCTTATTTTGACACTCGAGGAGTCGAGTCGAACATTCTGGTATATGGTCGATATAGGAGAGGTGAAGCATATCAGAGCGAAGTACTCCTCTAGCGTAGGAGTCAAGTCTACCGCTTTGTCGAATGAGAAGCACCGATAATAGGGATCCTAGAACTTTAGAGCTGCCCGAATGCAACCCCAATCAGTCTTTACGTCAACTAGGGTCAGTAGCTTTCCGTAACTACCCTCAAACTGTGTCTCCTCGTCTTCAGTCAGCTCATTTCTCAACATCAGAATCCTAGTTAAGTCGAAGTCCACGACTTCTACTTTGATCTTAGTGGTGATGTCAGGGGTGAACCCATGTTCCAACAGATCTCCTTGTGCGGCCTGATCGTCGAAACTTCGCCTCCCGAAAATATCAAATGAAAGCAGTGTGGGTACCGTCATGTCGAATGAGCAAGATGGGTCCTATGGGACAAAAAAAATAAAATTTTAAATACAAAGTAGCCTACACGTGTAGGAAATTTACAATTCGTATAAAAGAAAAATCATGTCAATATGCCAATAAGACAAATAGAGCCACGACAAACAGGTATAATCATGATGCATGTGCTGGGGCTCTGATTCCGACATTTCTAACTGGCTTGAATGGTTCCCGGATGATAGCATGAAAAGGTCCCTAAAGTGTCGTCCAGTCGCCCTATTCCTTGCGAAATCGTATAACCTTTCGACTGGCTTTAGGGGTTCATCCGAGTTGGGATTGGTGAACACTACCCAGGACATGTGTCCTAGGGCGTCACTACTACCCTCCTATTTTGGTAATTGTCCCCTGGGTGTAGGGCGCTATGAAATGCATATGACAATTGATAAAGCAAATAAATAAACAGACCAGCAATTGATCAAAGCAAATAAATAAAAAAATAAAACACCTCTCTAAAAAAAATAAAACCGGCTCCGACCCTACGTCCCCCAGTGAAGTCGCCAAACTGTCGCGCCCCGAAAATTAAAAATTCGCGAGTGTGCAACGAAATTTGAGACCTTCAGATGCTCGGCGTAAATGGACGCCTAGCAGCATGCAATGAAGTCGTCACCCTAATTTGGTTGCTAGGTTTAGGGAACCTTAATCGTCATGGCATAGGAAATATAATAAGTAAAAACTAAAGGCACAAAAAAAGGAGTTTGGACCCCAGACAAAGGTTCGGGGTCGTATTATGGTCTCGGGAAGGTGTTAGGCACCCGAGACACATCCAAAAACGGTTACTGGTTGATGAGAGAGGTGTTTAAAAAGGTGTTTGAAAAATACGTTTTGAAAAAGGGGGCCCTCAGAGGAATCGTCACTTTAGTCTTTTCTATGATCGTGATCGTTCAGGAATAATTAAAACATCTTTCGGACGGGGTTACCGTTTATCGAGATCGATTGATTATTCTTGACCGTAACGTGATGGGACTGAAATTTCCGTAAGACTGAATGAGCGCCCTCTTTTTTCATCATCGGGCCATGCATGATTAACCTAATTACTACGTGATCCTAACATGGATTGCTAACAGAGTACAAATTTGATAACAATCCACCTAAAAGAAAGGATATTTTCGTCTATCACCCGGTGGGAAGAGGCATAGCTACTGTTTCGCACCACCACGGTAGGGACAAGATTGCTACCTTCCCCAAAGGCTAACGCTACAGAGGCTAACGGGGCCCTACCGGCTCCTCTCACGGACCTCCTGCTTGGCTCAAGGAGTTATCTCACCCCAGAGGAAACCACGCGTCAGGATTAACGCTCCGGCCATTATCCTACCGCGGCAATATCTACCTACGAGCCTACCGCCAAGGTAGCGTATCATGATAAGGACGAATCACAGACCCTAACGCGAGCGATAGCTCCGTACCCGTTTACTTGGGCGGGAACGCCCCCTTTCTTCTATAAATACCTCCCCCACAAAGGAGGCAGGTAAGCGGACTGGACTAGCCAAAACTCTGCCAATTTCAGTACACACACTGACTTAAGCATCGGAGTGTTTCCGCCGGAGACCCCCTCCGGCGCATTGCAGGTACTGTGGACCGTCGCGCACACTGATCTGAGAAGAGCTGCTCCGCCATACATCCTTCGGCAGAAGACAAATTATTATCAAATTGGTGCTTTCGTTGAGAGCTTTGGTTCTATTAAGTGAGCATCCTTAATAACCAAGCTCCTCCTCCCCGAAGCTAGAAGGATTATGGCCTCAGAGTCAGATCCGGCGCTGTCCCGAACTTCCAACATCCCATACAACACCCGCAGATGCTTGTTTCCCTTCGCTACCTCTGATGCCCCTACCCCAGGGCAGGACGTCACTACAGAAGAGTTAGATCTTCCTCGCGGGTCAAGTTCAGAAGAAGTTACATTCCAGATTTGCTCTCCCTTCTCCCATATAGCAGGAACCAGCCATCATACCCCTAGGTGGGAAGATCTATGATAGGAGAAGCGGACAACCCTTTCGTGAATTCAATAGCAGCTCTCCAAGCTCAACTGGATCAGCTGACAGAGATGGCTGCTGGATTTACTCCTCATGCCTCAAGACCTGGTGTGTCCTCCCAAGTAATTTTCACCCCGTCCATTGTCACCGAACGACCCTTATCGCCCCAACAGTCTAGGGCACTCCCGTCCTCCTTACCTTTCCCCTTGGCCCCCATAAACGTCCCACCATTCACGCGCAGACCTGCCGACCATTCTGGACAATACAGGGGAGGAATCTCTATTCCCGAAGCAATCCACCAGCGTGACGAATATAGAGAGCCCTAGGATGATCGACGGGGGGATATAATGAGAGATCCATCTCCTAGATACAGCGAGAGATCTAGCAGCAGAAGTCGACGAGCTCGAACTCCAAGGAGCCGTAGCCGATCTCCTAGGAGACATCAGGAATATGACCCTCAAAATCCCAGATACGACGCTGAAATTCCACATCAGCGTCCTCCTCGTAGGATCCCCGATGCTAACGTGGGTCATCCGTTCAGCTACCGTGTCAGGCACCACAGAGTCCATCGACATGTGAAACTCCCAGCAGAATCATATGACGGCACAAAAGATCCCATTTCTCACCTCAATAAGGTGAAGGATTTCGTGCAATTCCAAACGCGCAGTGACGCAGCATTGTGTCAAATTTTCGTAATGACGCTGTCAGGAGTGGCACGTCTATGGTTCGAGGGGCTCCCCGCCGGGTCTATCGATAATTTTTCTCAGTTGGAAGAAAAATTCAAAAGTCGGTTTAGCACGGCTATTCCTATCAGAAAGTCAGCAGCTGCGCTGTTCGATATCCATCGAAAACCACAGGAATCGTTGAACGACTTCTTAGGTCGATTTGATCTCGAAATGTCCCTAACGCCAGGGGTCACTATCGATTTTGCGATTGAGGCCCTGAAACGCAATTGTCGATACAGTAAACTGAAAGATACGCTAACGGTGGACCCCCCATCGACCCTGGATGCGTTGAGGCTGAAAGCGCATAACTATGCGAGAATGGAAGAGGAAGAAAATAGAGAATGGATCCGAGGCATGCCGGCGGACCCATATGTGGCCCCTAACGTCTTGAACAACAATGCCCCTGACGCTAAACCCACCGAGGATCCCGGGCAGCGGAAAGAACATAATACTAAGATCGCTAATCGGCAGAGAGGCAATTTCTCAAAAGGAAGACCTGGAGGATCCCCCACTCGGAAGCAAACGGACCCGCCAAAGGGCCGGATATACGATCCTGACCTCCCATCTCTCATACTCCCAAGGGCAGAGATATTAGCAATAGTCCAACAGAGAAATTTGCCTATCCGCTACCCAGCTCCCGTGAAACCAGGAGTAATCATGAGAGGAAGAGAAAATGCATACTGAAAATTCCATAAGGTCAAGGGACACTCAACAGATGTATGCAGAAAGTTAAAATCGGCTATAGAGCGATTGGTCAAAGAGGGCTACCTTGGGGAATTTGCCACAAAGGCAAGGGAGGAAGCCAGAAATAACCCAACTGGAAATACAACTGAGCAGAGGCAAGCGTCCTCGCACGCTACAGGGGCTAACGCAGTACCCCTCGGGCCAAATAGAGAAGCGCTCGCTATCGATAGCGACCAAATACCCATGATAAATATCATTGCGGGGGGAGTGCCCTATTGCGAGGAAATTATGCCGCAAACGCCCAACCCTGGAGAAAAGCGCAAACGGGAGAACGCGCAAACGAAAATTGAGGCGATAAGTGCCTTAGACAGAATGATATTGTCTTTCTCAGAGGAGGACGAAAAAGGCATCGTCTTCCCGCATAATGACGCGATGGTTGTAACGCCCGTCATTGGAAGTCATGGGGTAAGAAGGACCCTTATTGATAACGGGAGCGCAGTGAATCTATTTTCATTGGAAGCGTACAACTTGGTGAAACGACCTAACAGTGAGCTATCGTCTTACACAAGGCCAATTATTGGGATTGATGGAGTACCGATTTCGGTAGCTGGAATAACATCCCTGCCGGTGTACTTCCGAGAAGACACATCCAAACGCTCCGAAGAGCTACTATTTCTGGTCGTAGACCTAACGTTACCGTATAACGCCATTTTGGGGCGACCATTCCTTAATCGTTTTGGAGTGGCCATATCTCAAAAACACCTGCGGATGAAATATCCCTCATGGGACGGCGTGGTCTCAATCAAAGGGGACCAAAAGTTGGCAGCCGAATGCTACTTACTTATGACTCAAAGGAGTTGTGACCGCTACGTTTGCGTGGCAGACGACCCTTTTGATGATAAAGAAGAAAAGCGCACTCAGCCGCTAGATCAGATGGTATCAATCCCTATCGGTAAGGATAGTGAAGCGAATCTCTTAGCCAGTGAGAAATTAAGCCTTGAAGAGAACGCGCAATTAATCAGGCTGTTGAGGAAATGCAAGGGAGTGTTTGCGTGGAAACCAGCAGACATGCCCGGAATCTCTCGGAAGGTCGCAGAACATCGGCTGAACGTTAGTCGTGACGCCAAGCCTGTTCAACAAAGGCGACGTGCTTTTTCATCGGAAAAGATAGCAGCCATCGAAAAGGAGTTGCTAAAGCTCACAGAGGCGGGGTTCATTCGAGAAGTCCAGTACCCGACCTGGCTAGCTAATCCTGTGTTAGTCCCAAAGCCTAACGGGGACTGGCGCATGTGCATCGACTTTACTGACCTAAATAATGCCTGTCCCAAGGACTGCTATCCCCTTCCGCGAATAGATCAGTTAGTCGATCAAACCGCTGGGTATGCTTATCTAAGCTCCCTAGATCCGAATTCCGGATATCACCAAATCCCTATGGCCGTAGAGGACGAAGAAAAAACTGCCTTCATCACTCCTAGGGCTACATACTGCTATACTGCAATGCCGTTTGGGCTAAAGAATGCTGGTGCAACATTTCAGCGTATGGCAAACAAAGTTTTTAAAAATCAAATCGGGAGAAATGTAGAGGCCTATGTAGACGACATCCTGATCAAAAGTCGGAGTTTCAGAGAACACCTCGCTGACTTGGAAGAAGTTTTCAATGTGATGAGAAAGCACAAGATGAAGCTAAACCCGCGGAAGTGCATGTTTGCATTCCAAACGGGAAAATTCTTGGGCTATGTGGTCAGCCAGAAGGGCATCCAACCCAACCCGTCAAAAATAAAAGCCATCCAGGATATGATATCCCCACGAACTGTCAAAGAGATACAGAAGTTAACCGGGCGCATCATTGCGTTGGGGCGATTCATATCTAAGCAAGGCGAGAGATGTTTGCCTTTCTTCAAAGTCATCCGCAACAAGGCTCCCTTCGGATGGACAGAGGAATGTGAGAAAGCGTTTGCAGGACTAAAAGCTTACCTATCATCAGATTTAGTGCTGACGAGGCCCGAGCCCGGCGATGAACTATATCTATATTTGGGAATAGCTGACGAGGTAGTCAGCGCCGTCCTTGTGCGAAGTGAAGGGCACGTGCACCCTCCTGTATTCTTTGTAAGTCATATATTGAAAGATGCCAAACTGCGATACGCTCCTATCGAGAAGATAGCACTCGCTCTAGTGCAAGCCACGAGAAAGATGGATCGATACTTCCAAGCCCACCCAGTCATTGTACTCACGAACCAGTCGTTGAGAAGAATCTTCAGAAAACCTGAATCTTCAGGAAGAATGCTAATTTGGGCTATCGAGCTCGAACAATACGGGCTGCAATACAAAGTTAGACCAGCCGTTAAGGCCCAAGCGTTAGCTGACTTTATAGCTGAGTGCACATTCACAAAGGACACAAAGATAGATCTGTTGGAGGAAGAAGCAGAAAGTCCATGCCTACCGTCTCCGGAGACATATACAGATACGTGGGTCATCCACGTAGATGGAGCAAAAAATCAAGAATTAGCTGGCGCAGGAGTTTTCTTAGTTGGACCAAACGGCCTGGAGATGCGATACGCCATCAGAATCCTGCAGCCATTGTCCAACAATGCGGCTGAATACGAAGCGTCGCTGGCAGGACTTAGAATTGGAAACAGTTTCTCTATCGGAGCCACTCCCGGTGTGGAGAAGGAAGACAGAACACGTTTAAAGATTCGAGGAGATTCCAAACTAATAATGGATTAGGTTCTGGGGAACTCCCAAGCCAGAGAACCCATCATGGCCCAATACTTAGCCAAAGTGAAGCATGAGCTGTCAAAGATACAGGAAAAAGGCACCCTGGTCACCTTTGAGCACATTCCTAGAGAAAACAATGAAGAGGCCGATAGCCTCGCCAAGATGGCAGCCAATCTGGAAGCCTCAATACCCAGTGACGTGCGCTATGGAGAATTGCCTACACTTTCTTTCATGGAAGAGCAGGCATCGCTCTGTGTGGAAGAAATGGAAAATGATTGGAGGATCCCAGTGATAGAATATCTGAAACATGATAAACTACCGGGAGACCAGACAGAGAAAAAGAAAGTCCTAAAACGGGCAGCACGATGCACATATTATAACGGAGAGTTAATACGAAGATGTTTCTCCCATCCGGCCGCTAAATGCATAACGGAGCAAGAAGGCTTACATGTGTTACGTGAAATTCACGAAGGGATATGTGGCATGCACATTGCTAGCGGCACTCTGGCAGCCCAAGTCTTTCGGTCGGGATTTTACTGGCCCACCATAAAATGAGATTGTCATAACTTCGTGAGAACCTGTCAGAAATGCCAGGAATATGCTAAGATTCCTCGAAAGCCTGCTGTGCCAATTTCAGAAAAAATCTCACCGTGCCCGTTTGCAAAATGGGGAATTGACATCCTGGGCCCGTTTCCAAAGGCTAGATCTCAGTTAAAATTTGTGGTCGTAGCGGTAGACTACTTCACAAAGTGGGCCAAAGCTGAGGCGTTAGCTACCATCACCACCGAAAAAATTTGGCGTTTCTTCAAACACCAAGTCATCATGCGATTTGGAGTACCACGCATGCTAGTTAGCGACAACGGGACATAATTTACAAGCCAGTTCTTCAGGGATCAATGTGCAGAGTTCCAGATAGAGCAAATATTCTCCTCTGTGGCACATCCCCAAACCAACGGCCAGGCGGAAGTAACCAACCGCAGCATCCTCAGTGGCATCAAAAGAAACTTGGAAGGGTCCAAGAAGAAATGGCCAGACGAATTGCCATATGTACTATGGGCCTACCGCATGACTGTCAAGGCCAGCACGGGAGATACCCCATTCGCGTTAGCATTCGGAACCGAAGCTGTCACACCAGTCGAGATTGGCATGATGAGCCTCCGGGTGGCTCACTTCAAAGAAGAAAACAACGAAGAAAGGTTACGAGCTAACCTCGATACTCTACCAGAAACACACGAGGAAACCCTCCTGAAAACCCTGCACTACAAGAGGAAAATGACACAATATCACAACCGGCAAGTGAGGGAGCGATTGCTCAAAACCGGAGATTTAGTGCTCAAAGACAGACGGGCAGCAGGACAACGTATGGGAAAACTCAGTCCAAACTGGGATGGACCGTATCGTGTCACCCGCATTGTGGGAAAAGGAGCATACCATCTGGAAACGCTCGAGGGAACGCCCCTGCAGAACTCTTGGAACATCGCTCGGTTGAGGCTATACCACGCCAGGAGCTAATCGGGTAACATCAAAGTTATTCTAATAAATGAATATTGAGATATTCACCGTGCGTTTGCTACTGGTAATATGCAGGTAGCGAAGAATGCCAGGAGTGAAAATCCTATCCTTGTGATGGCTGGTCCTGATCAGACAGCTCACTAAGACGAGGCACGCCCTGGCATAACAAGGCGTTTGGGAGTGAAAATCCTATCCTTGTGGTAACCGTGCTCACATAGACGACCCATTAAGACGAGGCACGACCCCAAACGGCTCCCCGGAGTGAAAATCCTATCCTTGCGGCAACCGTGCTCACATAGACGGCCCGTTAAGATGAGGCACGCCCCGGAATCCTTGGGAGTGAAATCCTATTCTTGTGGTAACCCCATAAGGAGAGGCACGCCCCAAGGAGAGACCAACTCCATCCTGGAAGTGAAAATCCTATCCTTGTGGTAACCGTGCTCACATAGACGGCCCATTGAGACGAGGCACGATTCCACGGACGTGAGGTACAACGCTTGGGGGTGAAAAGTCCTATCCTTGTGATGGCTGGTCTTGATCAGACAGCTCACTAAGACGAGGCACTCCCCAAAGCCTATCTGTGGCGAAAGGAAACAAAGAAATCCTAACTAGTAGCCGCGCGGTTGATACCTGGTGAAGCGATGTTGGAGCCTATCTGTGGCGAAAGGAAACAAAGAAATCCTAACTAGTAGCCGCGCGGTTGATACCCGGTGAAGCGATGTTAGAGCCTATCTGTGGCGAAAAGAAACAAAAGAAATCCTAACTAGTAGCCGCGCGGTTGATACCCGGTGAAGCGATGTTGGAGCCTATCTGTGGCGAGAAGAAACAAAAAAAAAAAAAAAAAAAAACATTCCTAACTAGTAGCCGCGCGGTCGATACCCGGTGAAACGATGACGGAGAGGTGACCATACTGCAACAACAACGTTGAAACAGACGTAAAGCCCCTCTGAGAATGAGGGACGGCAGGAATATGAGTGCAGCAGATGCGGAAGCAACGCTGATTTACTCTCAGAAATGCTATCGGAGGATATAATGGACATGCTACTTGAATGTAGCTGATGAAAAGCTAACGGGATACAACGCGAAACTATGTGTCTATGGAAACCTAACGCCAAACGTCCCATGCGGACAAGTGATCAAACGGCACGCATTATGAAGAAAAGCAGATAAAGAACTTCTATCCAAAAAGAGTGGATTAGCCAAGTCAAGGCCGACATCGTTTAGAGTACAAAATATGGACGGGCCCGTCAGCCACAAAAATGTAAACATCTAAACAACAAAAAGTCTAAAGATTGGGCGGCGCGTTGACCCCTCCTTGCTGAGCAGCCTTCCACTGGTAGAAACCGCTATCAGTAATGGCTGAGGCTCTCTTGTCAAAATACGCAGAGAGATCGTCAATACGGAGCTCCTCAACTCCATAATGATGCATCACGGCTTCTGACATGATTCCCCCACCCTGCTCTAAGTACCAACGGTTCTTCTCAGTGTTAAGGGAGGAATCGGCAGATAGCTCAGCGTTCCTCTGTCTCTCCAGACGCAGGCTATTCTCCTCCTGAGACAGGCGTATGGCCAAATCAGCGCGTTGTCGCTTCTCCTCCTCCAAATCCAACTTAGCGGCCTCCAATTCTTGTTTAACCGCGGTAGCCTCTCCCCGAGCAGTCTCCATACCTTCGTTGGCAGCAGCAAGGGCATTTTCAAGACGCTGTCGCTCTTCCAGCAGCCTGTTTATCTCTCCTTGCCCGTTAGCTGCAGCTCTGGCATTCTCCTCAACCATATAGTGAAGATGGCAAAGCATAGAAAACGCCTGAGAGCGAAGGAAATTGATGCGCCCCTGCTCGCCCCGAGCCACAAAGGCATCCCTCTCTCTTGGAAGAGACAGAATCTCTGCCACCAGATAAGCGGTAGAGGAAATCACGGTCTTATGATCAGCATCGGCAGGAAACTGCAGAATACTGTCCCTAAAGGAGTGTAAGCTAACGTGATGAGTTGGCAGGAGAGGAGGCTCGTATGGAGAGATACCAGCCATTAAGGCAGGGGCGGGGCCACCCCTCGCAATAGTTGGATGAGGCATCGGAACAAAGAACAACGCGCCAGGAGAAGCTGGCCGGCTAGTGGAGCCCTCCACGTTAGGCATTGAGACCTCATTACCTCCGGGCACCTCAGGATTAAGGGCATCAGAATCATAGCCCGTTGGGGTGTGCGCAGAATGAATCGGAGAACCAGGAGGCACATGGGGTTGACCGCCAAAATCAACAGGTTTAGATTGATCAGCAGACGCACCCTCGCCCCCAAGAGCACTCGAACTACGATTGGCGGCCGAGGAAGAAGGGCTATTCGAAAGATCATAGCGAGCCTTCTTTTGACGCTCGCGAAGGACATCGGCGATACCCATATCTCCCTGGGAGGTAGAGGGGACAGAAGCAGCAACGACTTCCTAAATAACGCAGAACGTGATAAGGAAACCGTGCAAAAAGAAGAGGAATCCCAACAGGAATCGGATCAACCGTAGCCTCTGAAGAGACAACGGTCTGGGACAAAACGGATGGGGCAGCACGTGCTTTCCTAGGCCGTTTCTGTCTCACAACCCGAGGGCCCGTAACGTTAGCGGTAGCAGTGGCCTCCCCTTCCTCGGCGTTAGCAGCAGCAGCAGCAGCAGCAGCCCTAGCTTCAGTGGCAGCTTTCATTTTCGCCTCCTGTTTCCTTCTCCTCCGGAAATACTCGGGCTCCCAACCAAGCGAAGGCACTGCACAATCACAAAACGTTAGCGTTAGTACTTCTTGACAACACAAAAGAAAAAGGTCAAACGCTCACCCTTCTTGCACTGTTCCACGGGCAACCCGTTGGCCACTTTTCGGGCATCAACGCTAAAATCAAATTGAAGCAGCGTCTTCAACCAGCCATCCTCCGGGTCGGAAAGGGGTTCCGATGACCCCAAGCCCCATCTTTAATTATTTCGTTAAAGCCAGCCCTCCACAACGGCTCAGGCAGATCAACAATAAAAAATTCCTCTTTCCAGTGAGGAATGGAAGACTCAATGCCCATTAGTTTCCAAGTAAAGGGCTTCAAAGAACCGTCTTCATAGCGAGGCGATATCGATATCACCCCTTTACGGGAATACAATTGGAAAATGTCATGAAGCAACGCTAAGGTGGGAGATTCTATTCCCTTGAAACGACACAGTGCGGCAAAAGCACTAACAACGCAAATTGCGTTAGGACTCAACTGAGCCGGAGCCAAATCAGAATCAGCCAACAACAATTTTACAAGCGGGTCAAGAGGGAGACGAAACCCATGATCGAAGAGCTTAGCATACAGCATTCTACTATTTCCGGGCAAAATGCTGTTCAGTCGAAGCGACTCAGAAGCAGGATGCACGGGATATTCCTTGGGAAATCGTGCAGAAAACCCAGCAAGTCTACGGTTAATTAAGGGCAGCGTGTACAGAGAAGTGGGAGTGGTATCAATTACTTCTTCCCCGAAGGACCTTTGAGGGTCTCCTTCTTCAGAGGATTTCTTAGTTCTAGCCATGGCCAACAAGGAAGAAACAAGGAGAAAAGAAAAAGACGTGTACCTTGTACCTTCGTGAAAGAGAACGCGAGGAGTCTTGAACCAGAAAGAGAGAGCGGCGTAAAGTATTTATCCAAAGGCAACAGCGTATAAGGGAAAGATGGAAAAAAGAAAAGAGGGTAGAAGAAACAATAGATATAACCCTGAAAGGACACGACCAGTCAGCAGCAGACACGTGGCGGGGTAGCGCGTCATAAAGTAAGGCACGCGCCAGAAGGTGCAAATTTGAAATAAGGACGAAACGCTTCTGCATTCGCAACTCCCGAGGAGACGCTTGCTCCAAACGCCCCTCTGAGGAAGGACATGTGTCTTCTTTCATCATTACCCTTCAAGTCGCATTAAATGAGGGACAGAGGGATTGATTAAAAAACATAAAAAGCAGCGCTGGCCTTGCCAAACGGCGCGATGATACAAGGAAGATAAAGAAGGAATAAACGGTAATATCATACAGTACGACAAAGGATACAAAGCGTTAGCATTATTACAAGAGAAACAATGTTTGAATGGTTTTCAAGAAATAACAAAAGAAGAGACAACAACAAGAAAAACAAGAAAAGGCCCAAGCACCATCGCTAGTGTTAGACTTTCTCCCCCGAAGGGCCAGAAGAACCACTGTCACCTTTGCTAATCTCACCCATCACGATAGAGATGTAATCAGCTACCTGGGCTGGATCCGAAGGGTTACCTTTGAAACGGGACGCAAATCCAGAAATGAAGGCCTCCAGAACCCTCTTCCTCCATAACTCTTCCTTTAATGACGCCCTAGCAGACCCCTCATCTCGAGCAAGTACCTCTTCGCGGAGAAAGAGATTTTTCTTCTTTTCTAGCACCAATTCCGCCTCCAGAACTTCTATCTTGGCTTTCCCGATAGATTTTTCTCTGTCTAATTCCGCCTCCAGAACTTCTATCTTGGCTTTCCCGATAGATTTTTCTCTGTCCAATTCTGTTTGGGACGATTCACAAAGACGCGTCAGCAACCTAGAGTGCTCCACCGCCTTCTCAAGCTGCACCCTTGCAACACACAATGCGCTGGAAAAATTACGTGACTCGCGATCGTGAATTTTGAATTGATAATTCAGATGGCGGAAGAAGTCCAGAGAATCATTCAGAACATGGCGAAAGCGTGCCGAGGGAGGGAGTTGAAGAAATTCCTCTTTCTCCTTTTTTGAACTCAGCATCTCCCCTATCAAGGGTGCAATAAACTCATCTCGAGAAAAAGGTTGGGGAACCCCGACAGCGCGAAGGGCATCAAAGTAGAACCCTGCAAGATTCATACGGTAGGCCGGGACCCCGTCAGGACCAAGATTGATTGAGGGAGGCGGAGAAGAGCCCTGAGGAAAAATACTCTTGAAAGGAGTAAAAAACAGTTGCGGAGTAACCTTAGGCGGTAGCTCAGCAGTCGAATCCACCACAGGAGGTGTGACCACTACGTCAGGAATACAATGAGCAATCGGAGAATCGGGAGCGTCAGATATAGGAGGAGGACATTCCATCGGTAGGCCCTCTCCCTCAGAAGAACAAGTTTTTTCCAACGCCTCAGCGGCTCCCGTTGGCTGAGAGGCGCCCACCTCAGACAAAACAGCAGGCGTAGAAACAATTGCCACATCCACAAGAGATGTCCCGGTAGCTTGCCACTAGTGGCCACTCGAAGTTTTTTCCGACGCTGGGAAGCAGCAAGGGAAGAAGCGTGGCAAAGGTCTGACTTGGCATCTGCATCCTTATCATCGCTAGTAATTACCGTCGTTGCGACAGGCCTAGAGTCCGTCCCCGTGCGACGCTCCGGTAGCCAATTTTCCACAAAGCGAGAAGTTCGCGCAGAGCTAATGGGCCTTCGCCCTCCCCGGGCAATCGTCTTAGTTCTCTTCCTCGAAGGAGGAACGCCACCCCGACTTGAGCCCTCGGCCGAAGGCGAGGCCGGTAAAGTTTGAAGCAGTATTACGTTCAGAGGAGTACCAGTGTCACCTGGGAATCAACCGTTAGCTTCTTATAGCAAACAAAGCATGCGAGGACCAAAGTAAAGAAAATATGGAAAGAAATAGGCTCACCCATAACGCACTCTTCCAAAGGCTTGAACAGAGCAAAGACACGAATGCGGTAGTGGGTATTCTTGTCTAACAAAGCGTTAGCCTGGTCCAACTCAGTTCTGGACAAAATCGCGGGATTTGTCCAAACGGGACCTATCAGTTCCTGATTGAAATTGATACGCCACAAACGTGACGGTAGCTCCAGAACAAAGAAGTTGCTCTTCCAATCAGCTACACCCTTCTTGAAGCCGTGAAAACGTTGCCAAAACGACTGCACGAGCGCATCATCCCACCGGGGAGTAATCTCGATTAAACAATTGTAGCAAATCATGCTAAAGAATTTGCGAAACAAATTGATAGATGGGGTAAAAATGTTCTTCAACTCGCAAGCGTGAAGAAAAGCATAAACCGCACACCAAGAGGAAGGAGTTATCTGGGCAGGATTAAGGCTATACTCCCGCAGCAGAGTTAGTATCGACTCATGAACGGGAAAGCGGAAACCATAAAGGAACATTTTCAAAATAAAGAAGCCTACTGTGGCCCCACCCTGGATTATGAAGCAGCATATCACTTCCGGGAATAGAAGGCTCATGCCCAGGAGGAAAGGTAATACCATGTTCCTCCAATTCGGCTTTCAGAACCACATCGCAGGTAAAAATACTCGGTGATTGGGCAACCTCGGGATCCATAGGCCTAGAGATAATCTGGCGAGGTCTATTCCTAGCCATAGCAAACCAACAAAAAAGGAAATCTGAGAAGGGACGAATTGATACCTTAAAGGAGAAGAATCGCAGAGAAATCGGCGGACAGTGACGAGCGGCCGAAAAGGTATTCGGAGAAGAAGACGAAGGAAGACAAAAAGGAAAATTCGAAGTGAGGGCAAAAGTTTTGAGAAATGAGAGAATGGCCCTTCTTAAAGGATAAAAATGCCACCGCATTAATTGAGTCACCAATCGGGCGAAGACGCGTGTAAAAGAAGTTGGCCACGTGGAAGCGCATTAAAGAAATTTGAAAAAAGAGAAGTTATTCGTCGAGACTCCCCAAATGGGCGAGACAGTATTGACCCGGTCAGAGTAACCGCGAAGCAATTGCCTCAGACAGGCCAACCGCTTACGTTAGCTATCACCAAGAACCAGCAGGCTAACGGAAGTAACGACAAAAAAGGGAAAGTAGAAAGCATCATTTTATTCATAAAACGCCAATAGGCGGGTACAATGCAAAACGGCTAATCCTCATCAGGCCAATAAATGCCATGGTGATAAACCCCGTCATCATCAAGGAATGGCATCTTCCCGTCAGCATTCGGGATCGGCTGGTCTGCCTCCCTTTCTAGGCAGGACCCTGACGGGAATGATTTTCCTTTGGCACTCGAATCTGCCAACCCCGCACCAGTACTGATGGGAAAATCCTCGTTCAGCGAGCGATCAGGGGAAGAAAAACGTTTGCCACCCTCTTGAATAGCAGAACCAGAAGAAGCCAAAGTCGCAAAGGGCGTCAGGGAAGTCCGTTTCCCCTGCCTCTTACGACCCTTTCGGCGGACCAGAGGCCTCCATGGTGGCGAAGGAGGGGGATGATCTGAGTCCGGCGAAGTCGGGGGAGTCGGCAAGGAGTCGCGATCCATGGAACTTAAGAAAAAAAAATCGGCCATGTCACCTGCAAAAGCAAAAAAGAAGGAAAAGGATGAAGATGAACAGGAAAGGGAAACCAAACTCCCTTATATAGCCGAGTGAGCATTTCGATCCCTGAAAAATCAATTAAGACGCTTGGGAAAAATAACTGCAATTGCAGAATCCGATCCGTCACAGGCGCATCTGCTCGTTGAACGCACCAATCAAAGGGCACCAAAGAACCACCCAACCACCTGCCACTGAAAAGATGGCCCTGTAACAGTCAAGACAGAGCATTCATTGCTAATCCCCGGAACACGACCACTGCAATATAATGTCCCGAGGAAGACCCATTTTCAGTTGGGCTCATGACAAATATTTCCAACCAATAAAGCAAGCAACCAAGCAAGAAAAAGAGAAGACTTGGGAAAAAGCAGAGACAGTTATTTATTTATGGACAGGTGGCCTTAACGTTCAAATATGTACAAGAAACATAAGAAAAACAACGAGAAGAAGCGAAGCCAGCGGTCAGATATTGGACCCCGCATCATCTTCCCCTGGCACAACGGGAACCTCCCTTAAAGCGTCAGCGACGGAGGTCAGTTCGGAAGAGCAAGCTCTCATGCCCTTTAGGCAGCAGGCCAGCAGATCTTTCCTCTGCTGCAGCATCGAGGCCACCACATCAAGGTGAGCACTGACAGTGGCCAGTTTCGCCAAACTCTCTAGGGGATTAAAATCCTCCAAAGTTATTCCCAGCTGTCTAGACAGAATAGAGGTTAGCACCCCCTGCAACTCCAGGACATCCTTAGAGGTCTTGGTGATCATCCTCTCCAGGAAGCCGATATCACCCTCAGTAAGATTCTTCAGGGTCAGAGTTTTGGAGATCAGGAAATTGCGAGTCAGTTCATCCATGGCGGAATATGAAAAGAAAGAACGTGAAAAATGCGAAGAAACTGGCACAGAGAAATCTCTGATTTATAGATTCTGACAAAAAACCGTCAGGACCATCTTCTGAGCCAAAACCGCCCCGGTACTTAAAGGGACTCTCCGTAAGAGAAGGAACGTTAGCCCTTGGTAAACACTCGGGCTCATTTTCAGTTGGGCTTATGATAACAATCCACCTAAAAGAAAGGGTATTTTCGTCTATCACCCGGTGGGAAGAGGCATAGCTACTGTTTCGCACCACCACGGTAGGGACAAGATTGCTACCTTCCCCAAAGGCTAACGCTACAGAGGCTAACGGGGCCCTACCGGCTCCTCTCACGGACCTCCTGCTTGGCTCAAGGAGTTATCTCATCCCTAGAGGAAACCACGCGTCAGGATTAACGCTCCGGCCATTATCCTACCGCGGCAATATCTACCTACGAACCTACCGCCAAGGTAGCGTATCATGATAAGGGCGAATCACAGACCCTAACGCGAGCGATAGCTCCGTACCCGTTTACTCGAGCGGGAACGCCCCCTTTCTTCTATAAATACCTCCCCCACAAAGGAGGCAGGTAAGCGGACTGGACTAGCCAAAACTCTGCCAATTTCAGTACACACACTGACTTAAGCATCAGAGTGTTTCCGCCGGAGACCCTCTCCGGCGCATTGCAGGTACTGTGGACCGTCGCGCACACTGATCTGAGAAGAGCTGCTCCGCCATACATACTTCGGCAGAAGACAAATTATTATCAAAATTTAAATGATAGGTTTTTGAAGTGGAAAACTGATGTAGGATCGAAAGTCCCCATGTACATGCAGTCAATATATGCGAGAATTTAAAATCACATGAGCATGGCATTTTAAGCAACACTTTAAACACGTTGTTCATGTGGGTTGATTTTAATTCTAGCAGTTCTATATATCATGCCTATAGTTGATATTTGCAGAAAGCATCGAATAAATAAAAAGGACTTGTGAAGCGTATTTTCGAGCGAAGCTTGGGATTAAAACCTTAAAAAATGAGAGTGTTAGCGATAGCTCGAGAAATAAATAAACAATTTAATGAGTGCGAAAATTTTAAATGACAGTTGATTGCACACGTAAAATGATGGATTTTACGCATACGAGAATTAAATGCTGAGCTTCATAAACAAATGATGATAGTTGACTATATGCGAAAAATGATTGATTTTAAGCATGTGAGAACTTAAATGCTACGTGATTGCATGCGAAAAATGATTGATTTTAAGCATGTGAGAATTTAAATGCTACGTTGATTGCATGCGAAAAATGATTGATTTTAAGCATACGAGAATTTAAATGCTAACGTGATTGCATGCGAAAAATGATTGATTTTAAGCATGTGAGAATTTAAATGCTACGTTGATTGCATGCGAAAAATGATTGATTTTAAGCATGCGAAAAATGATTGATTTTAAGCATGCGAAAAATGATTGATTTTAAGCATGCGAGAATTTAAATGCTGTTTGGATAAGTGCGAAAAAAAATTAACTGTGGTTGACGATTTATAGGGAATTAAAACAGTTGATGATTGGCAGAAAATAAAACAAGTTGATAATGCAGAAATGAGCAGTTGGATATTTGCAGAAAATAAAACAATTGATATTTGCGGAAGAATTTCCAGCAGTTTGCGAAAAATTAAAGCAGGTGATATTTACGGAAATTAAAATGCGACCGACCATATAGGCGGTATATTGAATTTAAATTGCCAAAAGTAAATTGTGAAAAATTAAAGTGCGGCAAAGTAAAGTGCGGAAAATTAAAGTGCGGAAAATTAAAGTGCAGAAAATTAAAGCAGTTGATAATTTGCGGAAAGATTTCCAGCAGTTTGCGAAAAATTAAAGCAGTTGAATATTTACGGAAATTAAAAAAAAGCGACCGACCATATAGGCGGTATTTTAAATGACAGAATTTAAATTGCCGAAAGTACATTGCTGGAATTTAAAGTGCGGAAAATTAAGCAGTTGATAATTTGCGGAAGGATTTCCAGCAGTTTTGCGAAAAATTAAAGCAGTTGAATATTTACGAAAATTAAAAAGCGTCCGACCATATAGGCGGTATTTTAAATGACTGAAATTAAATGGTTAGATATAAATGACTGAAGTTAGATAACATGAAAATAATTATCACGATAAGAAATGAGCAATTCACGTATATAAAAAAAAACAATTCAATAAACAAACTTGAGATAAGAATAAGCATACGAAATATTTTGCAAAAAAAAGTGAACTAAACAATTCATGTGTAAAATATATGAAAAATAGCACATATCACGAGTAATAATTATACGAAGCATGTGAGCATTTTACGTAAAAAAAAATGGCGAATCGAAGACTCGGAAAAGTATAAATGGGCTGGGCTCAGTTTTGAAATTGGAGAAATGGGCCAGGAACAATTCCTGGCCCAAGGAAATCAATTTAAATGGTGATGGGCTTGGTTTCCTTGCATGAAGGCCATGCGGCCCAAGATCAAACATCATCTTCAACCTCCCATCGCCGGCGCCACTGCCGGCAACGGAGGTAACAAACCAGGTGACCAATTCGCTTTGTTCTTGGCCCGAATGAAAGCTCCCCCTTCCCCCAACACAGCCACGCAATCACAGCAACGTAATGAACATGAAAACAGTGACAATTACAGCCGCAACAACGATGCACATTAACTCATTTAATTAGCAAATAAATACTTCCCACGTTCGAATAGTGTAATCAATGCTAGTTTAGTGAAATTAACTTAAAGTTAAAACAATTGAGACAAATTTAAGCAATTAACTAGTTATCTAAGGCAAGAACGAAAAATAAAGAAAGAAGCAACAAGTGAGAGAGAGAGGGAAAGCTCACAGTGCTTGCCGAGAGAGGGAAGGATTGTGCGCAAGGAATGGGGCTCAAGCGTACGTGTATCGGCTAGGAAAAGGGAGAGGGGCAGTGTTGTTTTTCTTGCAAAATTTCAGACCGTTTCTTCGAAGGGAAATGGTGGCTATTTATAGCCAAAAACGCGTGGGAAGGGAGACGTCGGAGCTGCGCGTGGTGGCCGGCTGGTCACGGTGGCAAGCTAGGGGGAGGCGTGATGATGGCGGAGGGCTAGGGAGCTAGGGAGCAGTTGGCTCGGGCGAGGACTTCCATTGCCTCCCTCGTGCGTGCACTGTGCATGTGCATTATGCACATTAAATCAAGGGCCATTGATCTGGTTGACTTTCCTTGGTTGACCAGATCAATGGCCATGATCAAATGGCCCTTTATCTGATTTAAATGGCCTCGAGCCGGTTCCCGCGTGCAAACATTTCGACTTTTTGAGCCGAAGATACCGGCGCGTAGAGAAAAATATGACGGGTTTAACCGTCTACAACGAATGATGAGAATTTCTCGTTTAACGTGTTTATTTTCGCGTTAAAAAACGTGAAACGTTTGAACAGAAAAATAATAACGTTACGCCCAAAATTACACGAATCGCTGTAGACCGTTGCGACTAGAAAAAAATCTAGCAACTAGTTGATGGAAAACATTTTAAAGTCAAGTTATTGTCCGAGCGGACTTATTCGGGTCCAATAAAAGCTCGAATAAAAATAATAATAAAATAATAAAAATACTAAAAGTGCGCTAAAATATAAAAAATCCTAAAATTCATGTGATGACCTAAAACGAAGAAAAACTGCCGGATAGTTAAAAATTTGATTTTTAAGGCTAAAAATATTAATGATAATAATAATGAAAATACATGCCGAAAAATTAAAAATGCGATTTCGAAAGCTGACGATGCTAACGATGATGCTAAAATGCAACGAAACACCTAAAAAATGCTAGCGACATTAAATCAACTGAAAATGACTGTAAATTAACTAAATAACAGAAATGCTAAAATTAAATAAGAATTGCGTCAAAATTCGGGTATCAACAAGTATCCAGACCCCTCAAGGCCCTGAACCAAGACTCTCGCTCCCGATCCTCCTGTCCAGCCGGCCACTTCTGCTGCCCCTATCCCTCGGGACCCAGAAGAAGTGTCTGCGGCCGAGACTACCAACAGACTGTTGCATGCCATCCTGAGTACTAACCGCACAATCCTGGTGGAGATTCGAGCCCTCACGACCGAAGTCGCACACCGCAACCTTCCCCCTTCCTGATCAAGACCCCGAACAATTTCACCCATTTTGCCCCTACGCGGGCTTATCTTTTATTTCATGTTGAACAGTTTACATTTCTGCTTTAGTTTGAACTTCTATCTTTTTGTCTCCTTCTCGCATTGAGGACAATGTGATGCCTAAGTGTGGGGAGGAGTTTGAACTGCTAGTATCTTTCTTATTATGCATGTTTTATTTATTCCCTAGGTTATTTTTCCTAAGTTTATGCATGAACCCTCTAGTTTTTAACTTTCGGATTTTCTTTTCTTTATTTTACTGCCAATTTTTGAAAACCCCAATGATGGACACACACCTGACTTGTGCACATAGAATAAAAATGTTGACTGTATTCAAGGTCCCGAATATTTCATTCTTTGCCTGTTGCACCTTATATCTACTTCAAGACCTAGACACCAGTAGTAAATAAATAACACCTTGTGAGCATTTGAGCCTTCATGCCTATATTTATTGTGTGAGTGAATGCATGACTAGGTACTGGCTGGGTCTGCATGATATCCATGGGTGTAGACACGATTAGACATAGGAAAGCAGCAAAAAGATTAAGTATTCGCATCAAATTGTTCTCTCACTTTTTTCTGTTCTGTTTCTTCCTTCTTGACCCCGAATCCCCTCTTTTTCCTCCATTCTAACCATTTGAATTTTCTTTGATCTTTCTCTTGGCAGGTGAGCGATGTTGTTGGGAGCACTATCGAGGGCTAGACTAGACAAAGAAAGCAGCAAAAGCAAAGTGTGGGGATCCCCCAGAGTCAAGACCTCGAAGCTAAAATGAAGAAATCAAGGGCGGAGCAGAACAAAAAATCACTTCCCATCAAAAAACACAAGTGTGGGGAAGTGAAATCAGAATTTCCAACCCCGAAGGACAAGGTCTTAATCCTCAAACAATCTAGGTCTCTCTCTCTCTCAAAAAAAAGAAAAAAAAAAGAAAAAAAAGAAAAAAAAGAAAAAAAAAAGAAATATAAATAAACGAGAGAGAGAAGAGAGCAAGTCTGAATCGTGAAAAAGAAGTAGAGGAAAATCAACAGCCAGCGCCCATTCAAGGTCCCGAGTGAAGAAAGCAAAGATCCCCCTCAAAGAAGAAGAATCTAGTGTCACCATCTCGATTCTTTCCTGCCAAGGGAGCGTTCCAGGTTTGAGTTGGCTTCACCACCTCCTCATTTCACTTCCTTACTCTCCCTCTTCTCCACTTTCTCTTCTCATTATGCTGCATTCTTCCACTCCTTCCATCTCCTCTTATCATTTATTTTCCTTGCTTCCCCTTCTTGCCCCCGATGCGGAGTCTTTTGATTGCTAGATTGCCTATGCATGTGTCTAATGTACTCGGATTGATATGCAAACTTGGTTTTGTGCTGCGTTTTATGCATACTTGAGAGCTTAAACACCTAGCCTTACGAGTGTGAATGCAAATACTGATCTATGTGAGGACTGCTGGTGAATACGCCGATGTGGAAAAGTCTCTTCTTAAGGGTCGTTATCCTTCTGATTTGATGCAGGTGTATCTAGGCGGAGTCTGTTTTTCATTCGGGGTCCCGAATCTTGAAAAGCATACTTATTCTCTGTGCCATGGTTTGGTGTGTTTGTTCTGTTTTGGGACTGTTTTAAAATTTTGTGAATGCTCGAGGGCGAGCATTGGGCAGTGTGGGGATTATTTCATAGCATGTTTTTATGCATGATTTTCCCTCCATTTTCTCACCCATTTTAGGCATGATTCTGCTAATTTATCCTTGTTTTCATTACTATTGCAAATCTAGGCCTAAAAAGGGAGTTTATGCAAAAATATGCATTTTTGGTGCATTTTGGGCAAATTCGAGCTTCAAGACCAAAGTTGAGGTCCCGAGTCCAAAGCAGCATTCAAGGTCCCGAATTGGATTCTCCATTCGGGCCCCCGAAGGGCAAAGAGCGGCATTTCCACGTGTCCTCTTGCCAAAGCTCCCATGTGATCTCCCTAACACTATTCTGACGCTCTGCACTGATCACAAAATACCTGCCTCTCTGACCATTGCAGGCCTTGAGCCCAATCCAGACCTGCCAAAGCTGGGAAAACCAGACAGCTTTATGCTTTTTCAGCTTTGTGCTTTAGGGAGCATGGATCCATTGTAATAGGCTTTCAACTAATACATTTTGTCCCTAGTTTAGGCTGAAGATATTTTGTGCTTGGAGCTCTAGTTTATAAGGAGCATCCAAGGAGTAGTTTGGACATCTCTTAACACATAATATAATTTTTAGAATGATTAGAATTAGTTTTTCTTAGACTTCTCTCTAGTTTATCTCTCTAGTTCATGTTAGCTTCCTTCAACCTTGCCGCCGGGCTTCAAACATTTTTAGTAACAAAGTCTTCTTCCCTTGATCTATTTATTTACTTGTTATGCTCTCTTTAATTATTATTTGTTCATCTTCAAGCATGAGTAGCTAAATCTTTAATTCTTAGCAAGGGTGATTCAAGGGCTGCAAGGGCTGATTCGAGGCCTAAATGTGCTTAACATATTCTTGCTGCCATATTCAAATGCCTATCATTTTAATTACATCTTCGCATGAAATAATTAGAGGCTTGATCAACTGATTATTATTTTGTGTGAATGCTGCCATCTTTGTGATGAATACGGAAGGAAAATTTCATGGAATAAGTAGGCATCTATTTAGTCTTTGCTGCGCTGAAGTGGTCTCGAATAGATAGGGTGGGTAGTTGATTAGAGCGAGGTCACGAGCCTGAAAAACTGAGGGGCTTTTAGCTCTAGATCTGTCTTTTCTTATCTTCATGGGCAGTTTGAGTATGACCCTCCCGCATTCGTGCCTGGAGGGATGGAAAACTGTCAAGACTACCTCATATATGGAAACGGGAGGTAGTTTCTCTTAAGAGAAAAGTAGGGGATATCCGAGGAACCTGGTCCCTATGTCATTTCTATGCATGCTTGAGTAGAATATCCTTGTGCTGATGACAATCGGGCCCCCGAATGCAACCCAAGAATGCCTTTGCTAAGATCCCTCTCTATCTGATTTTTTGTGCTGGACTATTTCTCTATTTTATTATTTCCGAATTTATTCACTGATTTGCTTTATTTTATCCTTCGAGACCCCGAATTGACAACTCAAGGTCCCAAATACTGCTTTCTTAGTTAGAAATTGTTAGCTCCCAATCTCTCTTAGCTGACTCGTTTAGCCAAGTAAACCCCCCCCCCCCGAGTGTTACTTTTCTTATTTTTATCCTGTGCTTTCATTCAAGAACTTGAATCAGTCTCTCGCAAAGGGTAGGGCGGTGGCGATAAATAAGGCGGAGGTGGTGGAAACGGTTGCCCGTGATGAGCTTGGGGAGCGACAAACCCAACATCCCTTTTTACGATGGAATATTTCTTTAGCGCAGACTCTGGTGCCGGAGGTATGATTCGTCCAGACTTAATCCCTTGCTCGACTCTTTCGGTAATTAGGACCATGTCGGAGAAGTTGTTTGAAGGGTTCGAGATCAGGTAGGTGTAGTAGGGAGCTTTGAAGGTGTGCAAGAAAATTGACAAGAGTTCCTTGTCGCTTAAAGGTGGAGAGATTCTAGAAGCCAACTCTCTCCATCTCTAAGCATAGGTCTTCACGGACTTGCCGATTTTCTTTTCTAGATTTTGCAAATCGGCGCGGTCTGGAGCTACCTCCATGTTGAATTTATATTGCCTGTAGAAGGCATCGGACAGGTCTCTCCATATCCTGATCCTGGCTCTGTCTAGACCCATATACCAAGTTAGGGCGTGCTTGGTCAAGCTTTCTTGGAATAAATGAATCAACAACGGCTCGTTGTGGATCATCTCTGCCATCTTATTGCAGTATGCTCTGAGGTGGATTTTTGGGCACTCTACCCTAGTATACTTTTCGAAGTTGGAGATCTTGTACTTGGGTGGTATAACGATTCCGGGGACCATACACATATCGGCGGGACCAGTAGGGTCAAAGGGATCAGCCTCTTTAATCGCTCGGAGTCTTTCTTCGAGCAGATTCAGCCTGTCGCATTTTGGTTTCTCGGCCATAATGCGGTTAGGACCGACGGGTAGTAGAGGTTCTGACGAGAACTGAGGTTGTGCTGGATTGAAAATAGGAGGCTGAATTCCCACAGGTCCGGGAACTGTGCTCGGAAGAAGGGGAGGGAGATACGAGGTCTCTAGGTGGGCCTGGCTCTTGCCGGAGTCCACAACAGGGTTGGTTGAAAGGCGCTGAAGTGACGTGGCAATCTCTTCACCCGCATTAACCATAGGATTTGCAGTGGTGGGTACAGTGAAGGGACTGATCCATCTCCACTGGTCCTCAGGGCCAGAAAGTGGCGGCGGAGGTACTGAAGGTCCTGTGACGGTGAGGGAAGAGGGAAGTCTGTTAGCCCAAGGGGTACTTTGAACCTATTTTGATGATGTAATGACACATAAATTAATTAGATTGCTAATTCAATTTTAAGTGAGAGTGTAATTTCAGTTTGCGATCAAGACTTCAAATGAGCAACAATTCAATAAATCGCGAACGTGAAGATCAAGTGTTTGAACTTAATTTATGTAAGTATGATTCAATCTAACACTTGATTTATGTTCATTATACCTCAAGAAATGTGTTCCAAAAGGTTTTGTGCGAAGACAAGTTTTAGAACTCAAGATATGGAAGGTTTAGTTCCTGGCGGCATACCGCCTGGAAGGAGTGGTGTCTGGCGGCATACCGCTAGACTCGGCGAATTTAATTGTTTCCGAAGCGAAGCTAGCGGCATACCGCCCCAGAGGTTTCGTTTCTGGCGGCATACCGCCAGAGCCCAGGAAGACGCGCCAACAGCTATTTTCTCCACTTCCAACGGCTAGTTTTGAGCCCATACTCCCTTGTCCGACCTTCTACACCTTCCTACCTATAAATACTCATCCCATATGAGTTTAAACAGAAGGAGAAAGCTCTTACAAACCTCAAAACACAAAATCACATTTACAAACTCAAAGAATCAACATTCTCATTTATGCAAGCTTCTCTTCAAGGAATTCAAATATTCTTGCATACAATTCTGGGTTTCTTTGGCTTTCTTCTTGAGGTAACTTTGAACATTTATTGGTGTTGATTTGCAATCATATATTTATTTATCTTGTACACCAATTTGTTTGTTGCAATTACATTGATTTTAATTGTGAAGGTTTGAAAAGTGTACCTAACACTTTTGGGTAAAGGGTAGTGTTCTCATCCCATTGAAAGAGAACTTAGGTTGTGGTTGAGCCTTGTGAAAACCATTGGTTGTAGTTAAGCCTTAGAAAACTACTTGATAGGTTGTGGTTGAGCCTAGGAAAACCAATAGGTTGTTAGTGAGCCTTGGAAACTAATTGTAAGGTTGTTGGTGAGCCAAGTAAAACCAATTGTAAGGTTGTGAGCTGCACCTTTAAAAGCTCAAGTGAATAGCAAGGATTGCATTCGAAAATCCTAAGAGGAGGACTCTTAGGTAGTGGAGTACAATTCAGTTGTGAATTGGAACCACTATACATATTGTGTTTGCTATTCTACTCTTATCTTGTGCAGATTTTTGAAGAGCCTATTCACCCCCCCCCTCTAGGCCATTTATTGATTTATCAATTGGTAGCGGAGCAAGGTCACTTGGAACAAGGTTTAACAACCTCAAGTGAAAGATTCAAATGGATAGAGGAGGAATTTCCAGCACTCAAGATAGAGGAGCATTCAATCAACCACCTTACCTTGATGGCAACAATTATCTTCATTGGAAGATTAAGATGAAGACCTTCATTACTTCCCTCAATTGTGAAATGTGGGATTGTGTTGAGAAAGGCTTTGTGGCTCCAACTGAACTTTCCGGTATAGATGGAAGCACAAGGATTCTTGACTTTGAAAGATGGAGTAATGCTCAAAAGACAAGGAAAACCATGGAAGCAAAAGCCATGTATGCTCTTCAAGTTTCTATCTCTTTCGGTGAGTTCAATCGCATCAGCTCTTGCAAAACAGCAAAGCATATTTGGGATACTTTGGAGATGGCGCATGAAGGTACTGCTCAAGTTCGTGATCTCCGTTTGGATCAACTCAAAACTGAATATGAATTATTCAAGATGATGCAAGGAGAGTCTATCTATGATCTTAGCACAAGATTGCAAAATCTGTGCAGTGCCATGGATAATCTTGGATTGACTCAAAGCGATTCAGAAATGGTGAGGAAACTTCTAAGCATTCTTCCAAGCAAATGGGTAGCAATCAAGACCACCATCAAGCAAAAGGAAGTGAGGCCTTCATACACTCAGCTTGTAAGCTCTCTCACAGCTTTTGAGCATGAGTTGGGCTTGTATAATTTGGAAGAAGGGAACACAAAAGAAAAGAAGACCATTGCCCTTGCAAGCAAGCTGATTGCAGAAGAAGATGATGAGACTATGGCATTCTTCACAAGAAAATTCCAAAATCAGTGGAAGAGTAACCCCAAGAAGAATAAATTTAAAGGTGAGTCTTCTAACCATTCTAAATTTAATTCTAATACTGATGTTGTGTGCTTTGAGTGTGACAAACCAGGACATATTAGAACGGATTGTCCTAGGCTTGAAAAGAAGAAGAGATATGAAAAGCACAGCTCAAAGAATAAGAAGGATGGAAAGAAACATCATAGGAGAGCATTTAAAGCAACCTCCACTTGGAGTGATGAGGATGGAACATCAAGTAATGATTCATCGGAATCCTCATCCGGAGATGAAGTAGCAAACTTGTGTCTTATGGCACAAAGTGATGATGAGGTAAGTTCTTGCAACTCTTCTATTGATGAACGTGATTATGATGAATTGCTTGAAACTTATAATCAACTAGTTGAATATTCCAAAAGCATGTTGAAGAAAAAGACTAGTCTTGCTAAGGAACTAGAAATCATTAAGGATGAGATTAGTAGACTAGAAGAGCTAAACAAAGATTTGACAAATAAAAATAAATTGCTTGATATTGCTTGTGGTAAGCTTAAGGAGGAAAATGGTAAATGTGTGCAATGTAAAGATTCTTCTAAAGAAATCTTAGTGTTAGAAGAAAAGATTAAAACTCTTGAGAACACATTAGCCAAATACATGCAAAGTAACCTTAGTCATCATAAATGCATGAATGATCAAAAGAGACATGGTGATATACATGGAATTGGTTTTAATTCTTCCACAAGCATGAACAATGGTAAAACTGTTTTTGTCAAAGCAAACTCTTCTAACAAGCATGCTAGTTCATCTTATTGCCATGGTAGTTCATCAAAATGGCATGATAAATCCTCAAACGTTGTTCACAAATCTTCATATGCTAGACCTATTTATAAATGTAGCTATTGCAGAAAATTTGGTCACTTATCTTACTATTGCTACATTCGAAGAGGATTTGTAAGTTGGAAACAAACTTGGGTACCAAAGGGTACATGTGCAAATGAGAAAGGACCCAAACATGTTTGGGTTCCTAGAACTAACTAATTTGTGTTTGTAGGAATGTCGGAAACCCAATGGAGCAAAATGGTATTTGGATAGCGGGTGTTCACGACATATGACGGGTGACAAGTCAAAATTCACTCATTTGGAAAAGAAAGACAAAGGAGGTGTGACATTTGGAGATAACCAAAAACGCAAGGTTTTAGGCATCGGTAAAGTTGGTCACTCACCTTCTATTGACAATGTGTTGTTTGTGCATGGTCTGAAATTTAATCTTTTGAGCATAAGTCAATTATGTGATAGAGAATTATTTGTCATTTTTACTTGTACTCATTGTGAAGTTAGGAACATACACACACAAGCACTTGTTTTTATTGGTAATAGAGTTGGTAATATTTACATGATTGATTTGAATGATATTTCTAATGATGACCATACTTGTTTAAGTGCTTTAGTAGATAATTCCTCAATATGGCATAGGAGACTTGTGCATGTAGGAATGGACCATATTGCAAAGCTTTCTAGGAAGGAGCTAGTACGTGGATTACCTAAGCTGAAATTTGAGATGAAGGGTTTGTGTGATGCATGCCAATATGGGAAGCAAATCAAAAGCTCATTCAAATCCATAAAGACCGTATCCACTTCAAGGCCACTTCAACTTCTTCACCTTGACCTATTTGGACCAATGAGGACAGCTAGTTTGGGTGGTAAGAAATATTGTTTTGTAATTGTGGATGATTATTCTAGATTTACTTGGGTTCTATTTTTGTCTCATAAGCATGATGCATGTGATAACTTCAAAAGACTTTGCTATAAAATTCAAATTGAAAAAGGTTTCAAGATTTCCAAAATAAGAAGTGATCATGGTGGTGAATTTGAAAATAGCATGTTTCAAGATTTTTGCAATGAAAATGGTATTGATCATAATTTTTCATGTCCTCGAACTCCTCAACAAAATGGGGTAGTTGAAAGGAAAAATAGATCATTGCAAGAAGCGGCTAGGACTCTTTTAAATGAACACTCTTTGCCAAAATATTTTTGGGCCGAAGCCGTAAGTACCGCATGTTATATTTTAAATCGTGTCTTAATTCGTCCTTTATTGAATAAAACTTGTTATGAATTATGGCATGATAGAAAACCCACCATTGCACATCTTAGAGTTTTTGGTTGCAAATGCTTTGTTTTAAATATCAAAGACAATTTGGGAAAGTTTGATGCAAAGTCGGATGAAGGTATCTTTCTTGGTTATTCTACTTCTAGCAAAGCTTATAGAGTTTATAATAAAAGAACTCTAGTTGTAGAAGAATCCATGCATATTGCTTTTGATGAAACTAATCCTTTTGAGAGTGAGAAAAAGATAGCTAGTGATGATGTTGATGAATTTGGAAGTCTTCAAGCTTATCCTCCTACGACGATTCTTGACGATCCAAAGGACAACACACCACCTCTAGCAAATCCAGAAATTCAAAAGGAAAAAGAACCGGAAGAAGAGGTCCTTGAGAATGCAAATGATGAAGTTAATCAAAATGATCAAGGCCCCTCAAGTTCTAGACCTTGGAAAATGTTGAATGCCCATCCACAAGAACAAATCATAGGTAATTTGAATGGCAAAGGTATGACTACTCGTTCTTCTTTTAGAAATATGTGTGATCATCAAGCTTTTGTGTCTCAATTTGAGCCTAAAAAGTTTGATGAGGCTTCGCATGATGAACATTGGATGATTGCCATGCAAGAGGAACTAAATCAATTTGATCGTAATAATGTTTGGAAATTAGTTCCTAGGCCTAGCAACCATACTATTATTGGCACCAAGTGGGTTTTTCGAAACAAACTTGATGAATCGGGAAATGTTGTTAGAAATAAAGCTAGATTGGTAGCCCAAGGGTACAATCAACAAGAAGGTATCGATTATGATGAAACATTTGCCCCGGTTGCTAGACTTGAAGCCATTCGCATGTTGTTAGCTTTTGCATGTTATAAGAATATGAGTTTATATCAAATGGATGTGAAAAGTGCATTTTTAAATGGTTTCATCATGGAAGAAGTATATGTTAAACAACCTCCCGGTTTTGAAGATCATAAATTTCCTAACCATGTGTTTAAATTGGAAAAGGCTTTATATGGTCTTAAGCAAGCTCCTAGAGCTTGGTATGATCGTTTAAGTCAATTTTTATTGAAAAATGGTTTTATAATGGGAAAGATTGATTCTACACTCTTTACTAAACATGATGGTAAACATTTGATAATTGTGCAAATTTATGTTGATGATATCATTTTTGGTGCTACTAACGTCTCTTTGTGCAAGGACTTTGAAAAATGTATGCATAGCGAATTTGAGATGAGCATGATGGGAGAATTGACATTCTTCCTTGGACTTCAAATTCGACAATCTCAAGATGGCATTTTTATCAATCAAGCAAAGTATGTCAAGGATCTCCTCACCAAATATGGATATGAAAATATCAAGGAGAGTCCTATTCCTCTTAGCCCTACCAACAATCTAGACAAAGATGAAGATGGTAAAGATGTAGACATTACTCTTTATCGAGGTATGATTGGTAGTCTTTTATATTTAACAGCAAGTAGACCGGATATAATGTTTAGTGTTTGTCTATTTGCTCGTTATCAATCTTGTCCTAAAGAGTCCCATTTGTGCGCATTGAAAAGAATTTTCAGATATTTGAAAGGCACATCTAAACTTGGACTGTGGTATCCGAAAGGAACTAGCATTGCTCTAGTTGGCTATTCCGATTCTGATTTTGCAGGATGTAGAATTGATAGGAAAAGCACTAGTGGTACATGTCATTTCTTAGGTCAAGCTTTGGTTTCTTGGTCAAGTAAGAAGCAAAACTCAGTTGCAACTTCCACTACGGAAGCTGAATATATTGCATGTGGTTCTTGTGTAGCTCAAGTTTTGTGGATGAAGCAAACCTTAGAGGATTATAATCTAAAGTTTACTAACATTCCTATTTATTGTGATAGCACAAGTGCACTAAGATTGGTCAAGAATCCTATTTGTCATTCACGGACTAAGCATATTGATTTGAGACATCATTTTATCCGTGATCATTTAGCTAAAGGTGATATTTCGCTTGAATTTGTTGGTACTAACAGTCAACTTGCAGATATTTTTACTAAGCCTCTAGCAAGAGATCGTTTTGTGGAGCTAAGACATGAAATCGGCATATGTTATCCGTTTTGAATATATCTTCATTTGGTATTCCTAAACTCCATGTTATGCTGTATATTTTTTTTTTGTGATTTGTAATGTTCATTTTTGTTTGCACTCTAGTTCAATTTAGTTGATAATGTGCATTTCGTTTTTGCTTGCTCCTTTATTTACTTCTTGTATGATCTTGAGTGACTTTCCTTATTTTATTTACCCTTTTTTGTGATGACAAAGGGGGAGAATAAGTTAAGGAGGAGAAGTCATGGGGGAGAATATGTTAAGGGGAAGTAAGTAAGTTTAAGTTTGGGGAGAATTGTGAAATGTTTATTTGAGCAAGCTTATCTACTTTGTCATGCTTCTTGTACAACTAACGTTTGATGTAGGGGGAGCATTGAGGCTCTTTATGCTATTGACATAGGGGGAGCATTTATGACAAAGATATAGGGGGAGTATTATCTAAAACTCTTCTCTCTTACATTCCTACTTAAAATTATGTGCTTATTTTGTTTTAATTAATTTGTGGTTGTCATCATCAAAAAGGGGGAGATTGTTAGCCCAAGGGGTACTTTGAACCTATTTTGATGATGTAATGACACATAAATTAATTAGATTGCTAATTCAATTTTAAGTGAGAGTGTAATTTCAGTTTGCGATCAAGACTTCAAATGAGCAACAATTCAATAAATCGCGAACGTGAAGATCAAGTGTTTGAACTTAATTTATGTAAGTATGATTCAATCTAACACTTGATTTATGTTCATTATACCTCAAGAAATGTGTTCCAAAAGGTTTTGTGCGAAGACAAGTTTTAGAACTCAAGATATGGAAGGTTTAGTTCCTGGCGGCATACCGCCTGGAAGGAGTGGTGTCTGGCGGCATACCGCTAGACTCGGCGAATTTAATTGTTTCCGAAGCGAAGCTAGCGGCATACCGCCCCAGAGGTTTCGTTTCTGGCGGCATACCGCCAGAGCCCAGGAAGACGCGCCAACAGCTATTTTCTCCACTTCCAACGGCTAGTTTTGAGCCCATACTCCCTTGTCCGACCTTCTACACCTTCCTACCTATAAATACTCATCCCATATGAGTTTAAACAGAAGGAGAAAGCTCTTACAAACCTCAAAACACAAAATCACATTTACAAACTCAAAGAATCAACATTCTCATTTATGCAAGCTTCTCTTCAAGGAATTCAAATATTCTTGCATACAATTCTGGGTTTCTTTGGCTTTCTTCTTGAGGTAACTTTGAACATTTATTGGTGTTGATTTGCAATCATATATTTATTTATCTTGTACACCAATTTGTTTGTTGCAATTACATTGATTTTAATTGTGAAGGTTTGAAAAGTGTACCTAACACTTTTGGGTAAAGGGTAGTGTTCTCATCCCATTGAAAGAGAACTTAGGTTGTGGTTGAGCCTTGTGAAAACCATTGGTTGTAGTTAAGCCTTAGAAAACTACTTGATAGGTTGTGGTTGAGCCTAGGAAAACCAATAGGTTGTTAGTGAGCCTTGGAAACTAATTGTAAGGTTGTTGGTGAGCCAAGTAAAACCAATTGTAAGGTTGTGAGCTGCACCTTTAAAAGCTCAAGTGAATAGCAAGGATTGCATTCGAAAATCCTAAGAGGAGGACTCTTAGGTAGTGGAGTACAATTCAGTTGTGAATTGGAACCACTATACATATTGTGTTTGCTATTCTACTCTTATCTTGTGCAGATTTTTGAAGAGCCTATTCACCCCCCCCCCTCTAGGCCATTTATTGATTTATCAAAGTCCTCCTGTTTGAGTGGGATAATAACCCGGTGGAAATTCGGTGGTAGCTTCATCTCTTTCCTTTTCGTCCCTGGCGGCCCTTTCTGTAGTAATCCTAACTTGTTCCTCTAACTCTGCGATTCTGGCTGTTAACGCTTCATCGACCTTAGCCTGTTCAGTCATTTTTCGCTTTTGAAGTCTAGTTACGGGGAGCCCGTGTGAAGTAGCTTGCTTTCGAGGAGCTATCGTGAACCTAAAAAAGGAAAAACACATAAAAGAGTAAGTACAAGTGAGGATACGCAGGTGATGTGCAATCCTGAGGCCTCCATGTTGCTCATTCGCTTTTCCGGCTATACTTTCACTTGATATTTCTAGGGCAGTCGGGGAGGCGAGATATCCCGGTTATCGACAAGATATGAAGGAAGCCTCTATTCATTCCAATGATGTGAAGCAATCTAAGATGCTATCTGTGAAACCCAAATCAGCAGGGGCAACCAATGCCGCCATGCTAGGAAGATCTCTTTTATACTATGCTTTCGAACGACGTAGGGCCTGATGCCTGGTAAACCCAACCGAGGGGAGGGACGACGATCTATACCATGAACTTTAGGTTTGTGATAAGCTAAGAGGACATGGCCATGAGTGAGCAATACTCGGATGTTTTGAATATTCGGTAGAGTTTTTCGGAATTTTGGCGAGACGATTGTGTTTATCCCGGAGAGATTTTCTCTTTCCTTTTGCGATGGTCTTTTGAGTTGTATTGGATGGATAATTGATATGGAAAGTTGAGGCGAAATAAATATCCGAAAGAGTACGATTTCATTAAAAAGTGTTTACAAAATATGGTAAACTTGCCAACTACCTAAATTCATCAAAAATGGCTAAGATAGATGAAATTAGGGATCCTAGTTACTTGAAAAAGAAAAGGGTTGCCGATATTCGAGCCTTCCCATGAAGGTGTCAACACTGGACGTCAGAGTTCTCTTGCTCCTGCCAAAGGTATTCCATCGAAGCCATCTCCCTTTTTTGCATTTCTATCTCGGCCTCTAAAGCGGTAATTCGGCTTTGCAATGCCTGGCTCCTCATATCCCCCAAGTCTGCGCGAGTAGCCAAGACCCTTATCGCCGAATTCTTGTCCTCAATTATGGTACTGGACTCTTCTTTCTTGCTGATCAACGCAACGCTTTCTTTGAGACAAAAAGGGTGGACCCAGTCTTAGGTGTACAACTGAATGTTCTAATTTCTCCGGTGTGTGGCAGGTTTGATCTCGTCATGCCGAATGTTACTGGAATGATTTGGGTGATGCAAAATTGTCTAAGTACGAGGGCAGGGTAATAGTGAGCGCACCCCCATGCTCCAATAAAAGGAACCTAAGGTAGGGGTCCGCAGCAGACGATGGGATCAGAGGTCTGCAGCCATTTGGCGTGCCAACTGAAGTCTTCTTCTGAGAGATTTATGAATCGGTCAATCCAGACATCCTTATTTTCCATCTCCCATTTATCCGTGGTCGTTGCATTGATAACTCTGAGTAGAGGGCACGATCTTTTGTAGCTTTCGAAGAAAATGGACTGATCAGGATTTTGTTTGAAGTGGCTGACCAACCATACTGTCAGCAACTGGGTGCAACAGGTAAGTCTCCTTTTCCCTTTCCTTCGACAAGAGTCCAAAGAGCGAAAGGTCTCGGCCAAGATAGTTGTTGTAGGATTGATGGCATTTGTTTCCATCTCGTAAAAGATATTGACTGTCGCAAAGTCGATGGTGTTCCTCATTTTCAGAAAGAGGACAAATCCTACGATGGCGAAAGCCAGAATCCTTAAGCATTTTTTCCCGTTGGACAACTAAAATCGTGCCTCAATATCTGACCAACACCAGAAGTAGTCACCTTCCCTGACACGAGTAGTGATTCCCAACAACTTATCGAGCCTTATTTTGACACTCGAGGAGTCGAGCCGAACATTCTTGTATATGGAAGATATAGGAGATGTGAGGCACATCTGAGCTGAGTACTCCTCTAGTGTAGGAGTCAAGTCCACTCCTTTATCAAAAGAGAAGTACCGATAATAGGGATCCCAAAATTTTAGGGTTGGCCGGATGCAACCCCAATCAGTCTTTACGTCAACTAGGGTTAGTAGCTTTCCATAACTACCCTCAAACTGTGTCTCCTCGTCTTCAGTCAGCTCATTTCTCAAATTCTAAATCCTAGTTAAGTCGAAGTCTACGACTTCTACTTTGACCTTAGTGGTGATGTCAGGGGTGAACCCATGTTCCAACAGATCTCCTCGCGCAGCCTGATCGTCGAAACTTCGTCCCCTGAAAATATCAAGTGAAAGTAGTGTAGGTGCCGACATATCAAATGAGCAAAATGGGTCGTATGGGACAAGAATAAAATTGTAAATGCAAAGTAACCTGCATGTGTAAGATTTATAGTTCGTGCAACAGAAAATTTACGAAAAATGAAAATCATGGCAACAAGAAAAATAGAGCCACAACAAAAGCAGATATAATTATGATGCACGTACTGGGGCTCTGATTCCGACTTTTCTAACTGGCTTGAATGGTTCCCGGATGATACCATGAAAAGGTCCCTAAAGTGTCGTTCATGATAACTATCGATACCACAGAAGCGGCATCTCCACTACCCCACGGGGTGACCCGGCTAGCATACTGTACCCGCTGAGGGAGACGAGACCCTGTTCTTACCGCCCTTAGCCTGGCGACCAACCCTGGGATGGTCGACATCAGCCGGGGGGGCTCTCATACGACATCCGCACGGCGGCATCCCATCCTAGGTCATCCATGACGTCACTCCGCATGACGTCATCCCACATGACATCACTCAGTGCCACGCTAGCGACATCTATCACCCTAGCGACACCTACCAGGGATTATTCCCACCCCCTGTCGGTACACTCCTTCCTTTGTCTATAAATACCCCCACCTTTTCAGACAAGAGGGTAAGCCTAAGATAGCGTACTAAACCCCTGCCATTTTGACTACTTGCACTGACTTTGGCATCGGAGTGTTTACGCCGGAGACCTCCTCTGGCGCTTTGTAGGTGATGAAGACCCCTGTACAGTGTCCCCGGCCAACCCAGATCAAGCCGATCCTGCTCAGTATCCCCGGACTCTTATCAAGTGGTGCTTTCATTGAGAGCTTTGGTTAATTAAGTGAGTTTTCCTTAGTAACCAAGCTCTATTTTTTCTGAGAGTCGAAGGATCATGGCTTCAGATTCAGAATCCACACCCCCTCATACTCGTGGGGTTCACGCACGTAGGGAACTTTTTTCCACGTCTTCGTCCAGTACATATGTCACATCACGTAAAACTTCCTCTGCGCAGACAGACTTTCTTTTCGGGTTGACAGCTGGCACCCCGTTTTCTCAAATGGGCACCCCGTTGTCTCAAACGGGTACCCCATTTCCTCAAATGGGTTCCCCTATTTCCTCAATGGGTGCCTCGTTTTCCCACATGAGTGGATCCAGTCACTCCGCCCCTCCGCTTGTAAGTTCTAGGATGGATGGCCCTACTACTCCGTCGGTAAGCTCGATGCTAGCTCTTCGTGCCCACTTGGACTATTTAATTGGGATGGCCGCAGGCCCCACTTCTAGTACCGCGACATCAGGTGTGTCTCCTCGAGTTATTTTCACTCCGTCTATTGTCGTTGATCGACTAGTATCGCCTCGACATTAGGTGAGTGTCCCTCTGACCTCACCTGCGATAAGCATGCCATTCAGCTTTGCGCAGCTGGCAGACGGACAGGAGGAGCACTACATACCGCAGATATCGCAGATTCCTGTCTCTCAAGTGGAGCGACCACTAGATGAATACAGAGAGCGTTGGGACGGCAGGAGAGAGGGAGCCGGTAGGGAGGTATCTATGGAGTGGAGTAAAAGATCAAGCAGTAGGAGGCGTCGAACCCGTTCACCTAGGAGTCGTAGCCGGTCTCCCAGGCAGCATCGTACCCCGGAGCCTCGAGGGCACAGGCGACACCTGGACATTTCTCCTCCTCGTCATGATCGAGAGATCTTGGATGACACCATTGGTCATCCTTTCACCCATCGTGTAAGGCACCACAGGGTCAGCCGACATGTTAAGCTCCCCACGGAATCATACGATGGCACCAAAGACCCCATCTCGCATCTTCATAAGGTGAAGGATTTCGTCCAGTTTCAAACGCACAGCGACGCGGCGTTGTGTCAAATATTCGTTATGACATTGTCAGGAGTAGCTCGCCTCTGGTTTGAAGGACTTCCTGCTCGATCAATTGACAATTTCCCGCAACTAGAGGCCAAGTTTAAGAGTCGCTTCAGCACAGCTATCCCCATTCGAAAGTCTACAGCATCCTTGTTTGATATATGTAGAAAACTAGAGGAGTCTTTGAATAGTTATCTTGGTCGTTTTGATATGGAAATGTCGCTAATTCCTGGTATTACTATTGATTTTGCTATAGAAGCTTTGAAGCGGAATTGTGGATATGGGAAGCTGAGAGATACGCTGATGGTGGACCCCCCAACGACTTTAGATGCATTAAGGTTGAAGGCTCACAATTATGCGAGAATGGAAGAAGAGGAATATAGAAACAGGATACGGGATGCGCCCCAAAATGCCCCTCCTGCTCCGGCGGCTCAAGCCAGTATGACCCACGATACCCGTCCAGGAGACGAATACACCCAGTAGGAAGATTACATCCCCAAGGCATCGAATTGCCAGAAGGGTAATTTCTCTAGAGGAAGGGGCGACAGTCTGAATGTTCAGCGATAGGGGGATCCCCCTAAGGGTCGAATGTACGATCCCGACCTTCCTCCCCTTAAACTCCCACGAGCAGAAATCTTGGCCATCATTCAGCAGCGGAACCTGCCAATTCGCTATCCAGCCCCTGTGAAGCCAGGGGTGGTCATGGGAAGAAGGGAAAACGCTTTTTGTAAATTCCATAAGGTTAAGGGGCATTCTACAGAGGCATGCAGGGAATTGAAGTTGGCAATAAAGCGTCTGTTGGAAGAAGGCTATCTGGGAGAATTCACCACTCGAATGAGAGAAGAAACCAGGAATGACCCTCCGCATGGGTCATCAGGTGACCATCAATTGCCTCCTCCCTTTGGGAGCAGCAGGACTTCTAAGGCAAAGGGGAAAGAAGCACTAATGATGTATGATGAGGACATCCCTATCATTAACATTATCGCTGGGGGCGCGTCGTTCCTGGATGAGATTACCCCAGCAACACTCGCGACAGGAGAGAAGCGGAAGCTGGAAGGCCAGCCTGTAAAAAAAGGAGTGATTGAGGCACTGGACAGAATGGTGATATCTTTTTCGGAAGAAGATGAGAAGGACGTTGTCTTCCCTCTTAATGACGCGCTAGTAGTCACACCGGTTATTGGGAGCCATGGGGTACGAAGGACCCTCATTGATAACGGCAGTGCGGTAAACTTATTTTCGTTGGAAGTATATAATCTGATGAAACGCCCTGCCGGTGAACTGATGCCTTGTAAGAAACCAATTATTGGAGTGGACGGCATCCCTATACCTGTAATTGGAGTCGCAACGCTGCCTGTGTATTTTAGAGAAGACGCGTCGAAACGATCAGAAGAGCTAATGTTCTTGGTTGTGGACCTCATCCTACCGTATAATGCCATTCTAGGGTGGCCATTCCTCAATCGTTTTGGGGCGGCGGTATCTCAGAAACACCTCAGGATGAAGTACCCCTCTTGGGAAGGGGTAGTATCGATCAAGGGCGACCAAAAGCTAGCTGTCGAGTGTTATTCACTCATGATTCAAAAAAGTTGTGATCAATATGTGGTTGTGGCAGCGGATCCCTATGAGCAAAGGGATGAAAGGCGAACCCAGCCAGTGGATGCGATGGTACCCATCCCCGTCCAAGGCAACGATAAGGCGAGCTTCCAGGCCAGTGAAAAGTTGACCCTTGAGGAGAGAGTACAATTAGCCCTGTTGTTGAACAAGTGCAAAGGAGAGTTCACGTGGAAGCCGGCGGACATGCCTGGCATGTCCAGGGAAGTGGCTGAGCACCGACTCAACGTTGACCCGCGCACCACGCCAGTTCAACAGAAGCGGCGAGCTTTCTCCACGAAAAAGTCGGTGGTGATTGATAAGGAGGTAGTGAAACTGCTAAACGCAGGATTCATCCGAGAAGTCCAATACCCCACTTGTTTGGCCAACCCCGTCTTAGTCCACAAACCCAACGGAGACTGGCGCATGTGCATTGATTTCACTAACTTGAATGACGCTTGTCCTAAGGACTGTTATCCGCTTCCTCGGATTGATCAGTTGGTCGATCAAGTGGCAGGGTACGCATATTTGAGCTCCTTGGACTCCAATTCTAGATACCATCAAATTCCTATGGCCAAGGAAGATGAGGAAAAGACAGCATTTATAACCCCGAAGGCCACCTATTGCTACACGGCAATGCCATTTGGCTTAAAGAATGCAGGGGCGACCTTCCAGCGTATGGTCAACAAAGTGTTTGAAAAGCAAATCGGGAGAAATGTAGAAGCATACGTAGATGATGTATTGGTCAAAAGCAGAAGTTTCGGCGACCATATGGCCGATTTGCAGGAAGTGTTTGATACATTGAGGAAGTACCAGATAAATTTGAACCCCCGCAAGTGCGCGTTTGCATTTCAAACGGGAAAATTCTTAGGGTATGTGGTAAGCCAAAAGGGCATCCAGCCGAACCAGTCAAAGATTAAGGCTATCCATGATATGGTATCGCCGCGAACCCTCCAGGAAGTTCAGAGGTTAACAGGACGCGTCATTGCTATAGGGCAGCTCATCTCTAAGCAGGGCGAGAAGTGCTTGCCGTTCTTTAAAGTCATACGCAAGAAAGCTTCTTTCGGATGGACACAAGAGTGCGAAGAGGCGTTCGTGGGTTTGAAAACATACTTGTCGTTCGACTTGTTACTAACACGACCGAAACCAGGTGACACCCTATGCTTGTACCTCGGTGTCGCGGATGAAGTGGTCAGTGCCGTTTTGGTCCGGGAGGATAATCACGCCCACCTCCCCGTTTTCTTTGTTAGCCATGTGTTAAAAGATGCCGAGTTGCGATACACCCACATTGAGAAGGTGGCATTCACCCTGCTACAGTCCACACGGAAGATGGACAGGTACTTCCAGGCCTATCCAGTCATTGTGCTCACGGATCAGCCTTTGAGAAGAATTTTTAGGAAACCAGAATCCTCGGGGAGGATGTTGATTTAGTCAATTGAGCTTGAACAGTATGGATTACAGTACAAGGCTCGGCCATCCATGAAAGCTCAGATTTTGGCAGACTTTATAGCCAAATGTACCTTTACTGGGGACAAGGCGGTGGAGCCGCTCGAGAAGAAAGAAAGTGATGCAAAGATCCTACCCTCAGAGGCCCCAGCGGACGTATGGGTCATCTATGTGGATGGCGCCAAAAATCAAGAGTTGGCGGGAGCTGGCATATACATGATCGGGCCACATGATGTGCAGGTGCGGCACGCCATCAAAATCCTGCAACCATTGTCCAACAACGCAGCAGAGTATGAACCGTTATTGGCAGGGCTTAGAGTAGGAAGGAGCCTCTTCGCTAAAACTGAAAATGACCTGGTAGCAGGAGCCCCACGGTTGAAAATATGAGGGGACTCTAAGTTGATAATTGATCAAGTCTTGGGACATTCCCAAGCTAGAGAACCCACCATGGCGCAATACCTCTCGAAAGTGAAAAGAGAATTGGCAGAAATGGAACAAAGCAGCGTGTGTGTTACTTTCGAACACATTCCCCGGGAGGACAATACCAAGGCAGATAATCTTGCCAACGCGGCAGCTAATCAGAGGGTTGTCATACCAGAAGGTGTGTACTATGAGGAAAGGTCATTACCGTCCTTCATGGAGGAACAGCTGTCGCTATGTGTGGAGGAGAGTGAAAAGGATTGGAGGGTCCCTGTGATAAATTTTTTGAAGCACGACGAGTTGTCGAGCGACAGTGCAGAGAAGAAAAAAGTATTGAAGCAAGCGGCAAGGTGCACTTATTATGATGGGGAGTTAATTCGGAGATGTTTCTCGCACCCAGCCGCAAAATGTATAACGGAACAAGAAGGCCTCCATACCCTGCGCGAGATTCATGAAGGCATCTGCGGCATGCACGTGTCGGGTGGTACCATGGCCACGCAGGTGTTCCGGTCAGGATTCTATTGGCCCACTATTCGCAGGGATTGTAACAACTTTGTGCAATCATGCCATAAGTGTCAAGAATTTGCCAAAATCCCTCGACGACCCGCCACTGAAATATCTCAGATCGTGGCACCTTGTCCTTTTGCCAAGTGGGGAATCGACATTTTAGGCCCTTTTCCTAAGGCCAGGTCTCAACTGAAATTTGTAATTGTGGCAGTGGACTACTTTACCAAATGGGCAGAAGTGGAAGCGGTAGCCAGTATTACGCCGGAGAAGGTATGGCACTTCTTTAAGCACCAAGTGATCATGCGTTTCGGGGTGCCTCGTGTGCTAGTTAGTGACAACGGGGCACAGTTTACCAGCCGCTTCTTCAAAGAGCAATGTGAAGAATTCCAGATCGAACAGAGGTTTTCCTCTGTGGCGCATCCTCAGACTAATGGCCATGTGGAGGTAACCAACCGAAGCATACTGAGCGGTATTAAGAAAAATCTTGAGGGGTCGAAAAAGAAGTGGCCAGACGAGCTACCCTATGTAATGTGGGCTTACCTCATGACCGTCAAAACTAGTACGGGGGAAACGCCCTTTGCGATGGCTTTTGGTACCGAAGCAGTAACGCCTGTCGAAATTGGCACCCTAAGCTTAAGCGTGGAATATTTCAAGGAGGAATTAAACGAGGAGAGGTTACGCGCTAACCTTGATATGCTACCTGAGGCGCGCGAGGAAGCTCTCTTGAAAATAATGTACTACAAAAGAAGAATGGCGCGGTATCACAATAGACATGTTAAGGAGCAGCTGCTCAAGGCGGGAGACCTCGTGCTCAGGGACAAACGAGCGGCGGGCCAACGAATGTGGAAACTTAGCTCAAACGGGAAAGGCCCGTACCACGTCACTCATGTTATCGGAAAGGGGGCGTATCACCTCGAAACACTTGACGGTACTCCCTTACCTAACTCTTGGAATATTGCTCGATTAAAATTATATCATGCTAGAATTGACATGCAGTTGGGCATGGTCTAGAAAATGAAAATTAACATGCCGTTGGGCATGGTTTAGAAATTGAAATTGAAATTTGACATGTCGTTGGGCATGGTCTAGAAAATGAAAATTAACATGCCATTGGGCATGGTTTAGAAATTGAAATTATGAAAGTTGACATGCCATTGGGCATGGTCTAGAAAATGAAATTTGACATGTGACATGCCGTTGGGCATGATCTAGAAATTGAAATTGAAATGCGACATGCCGTTGGGCATGGTCTAGAAATTGAAATTGAAATGTGACATATCGTTGGGCATGGTCTAGAAATTGAAATTGAAATGTGACATGCCGTTGGGCATGGTCTAGAAATTGAAAATTGAAATTTGACATGCCGTTGGGCATGGTCTAGAAATTGAAATTGAAATGCGACATGCCGTTGGGCATGGTCTAGAAATTGAAATTGAAATGCGACATGCCATTGGACATGGTCTAGAAATTGAAATTGAAATGTGACATGCCGTTGGGCATGGTCTAGAAATTGAAAATTGAAATTTGACATGCCGTTGGGCATGGTCTAGAAATTGAAATTGAAATGTGACATGCCGTTGGGCATGGTCTAGAAATTGAAATTATGAATTTGACATGTCGTTGGGCATGGTCTAACAATTATTGTGGAAATATTTCTTGTTCCTTGTTGGTTGTCTGTGTAATGTGCAGATAACAAGGAAAGGAAGATGTCGGGGGTGAAAAGTCCTAGCCTTGGGGCAGAATGGGCTAATACAAATGGGTCGTCAAGACGAGGCACGCCCCGGCGATCCTGGAAATATATGGTGCTGGAAGTAAAAAATTCTGGCCTTGTGAGGCCGGCCTTGATCAGGCGCCTCGCTAAGATGAGACACGCTCCAGCACTGTTGGGAGTGAAAAATCCTATCTTGGGGAAACCCAGAGAGGGCACGCCCCGACTCCCCTGGGGGTGTAAAGTCCTATCCTTGTGACAGCCCGTGCTCACATAGACTGATGATCATTAAGTGAGGCACGACCCTAGGGAAGATAAAAACTCCACCTCGCAAGTGAAAATCCTATCCTTACGAGGGTAGCGCTAACATAGGCACCTCGTTAAGAAGGGGCACGTTCTGAGGTGCGAGGACAACGCTGAGGAAGTGAAAAGTCCTATCCTCGTGAAGGCCGGCCCTGATCAGGCGGCGCACTGAGAGGTGGCATTTCCCGGCCGATTGAGGAAATGCGAGAAGTCACGGTACCCTAGCTAGTAACCGGAAGGGACAAACCCGGTGAAGTTTGGCTGGAAGAGTACGTGACACGAGCGACATCGGGGGAGATCGTGCCAAGTGAGTTAGGGAAATACGCGCCCATACCCCCAAGGTAATTAAGATATTTTAGTAGATGTTGCTACTAATGTAAATGATAAGTGAAAATGTGCAGAAAATTCGGCACAAGCGATATCTCGGAAGGATCGCGCTAAGTAAGTGAGGAGCGCGCGCGGCAATGGCCCAAGGTAACTAAGGCTTTTCGGGAATATGTCGCTACTAACAAAGTTATAAGTAATATGTGCAGAAAATTTAGTAAAGTGTGAAAGTGATGGAGCGCTTGGAAAATAATGATGCTGCGGAGAGGCAGAGCATCTAAAGGGGAGATCCAGTCGTCTCAAGCACGGTACGAGATAATGGTAAGGAGCGGATCTACCCTATTGCACAGAGGGAAACGCGTGACGACATGGCGTGTTGCGACTCCGCAAGGGAAGTTCGAAGGCGCAGGCCACGTCAGTTCAACGGTGGCAACCAGTTTTGAAAGAAGGGCTAACGAAAGTAAAGTGAGAAAGATCATCGATAAAGTAAAATGAGGGAAAATTGTGCAAACTGTTTATACAAGAGGGGATACTTGTTTAAACAAAAGGCCCCAAAAACGCAAAAAGGGCAAAGAAGTCAGGGCGCCCGATGGACAAAAAGAGGAGTGACATTTACGGCCTGGGCATGCTGTTGTCCCCCTAGTCATGCCGTGGCCTCTTCGCTTGGCGGTAGCCCTCTTCCATGAGGAACCTGGACTTCTGCTTGAAGAGGTGGATGATGGCATCAGTGTCGAAGAAATTGCGGCCGTGACGCTCAATGAAGCAGTCGGCCATGAGGCATGCAGTTTGTTCCAGAAACCATTTACATTTATCCGCTGTTTCCTCCACAAGCGCGGCATTCTTACTTTGCTCCGCTTGAAGGGCGGCATCCCTCATGGCCTGGTGTCCTTTGGCCTCCTCCAACTCTTTCCTCACAACTCCTAAACTGGCTTCCGCATATTGTCGCTCTTCAACACACTTCCTCAGCTCTTCCTGAGTTTTATTAAGCTCCCTTTGGTACTTGTTGATTTCTTCCAATAGCTGGTGGTTAGTGTTGCGCCATTCCTGGGAGGAAGATTGGAGAGAGCTCATTCGTCTCGTCACATTCCTAGACCAGTAATGAAAACCCTGAAAGCTAGAGAACAGCTGGGTTCTTATCTGCTGCAGTTGCTCACCCTCGGCAACGGAGAGGAAGGCCTGCTCCTCCTCTTCAACTGACAACAGATGCCCAGCCAAATAGGCGGATGTCGCTAGGGAGCTGTCGCCTCCCAATGTTGGGAACCCGCGCTGGCGAATGTTACTTAAATCAACCTGATGGGTGGCGGCTCCGCTAGAGAGTATAGTGCTTAGGTCAGCCACCATGCGCGGAGTGTCCACGGGGGGAAGAGAGGGAGAGATTGTTTGAGCAGCAGCAGGAATGAAGAAGACATCAGGAGGGGACGGAGGGGAACGATTAGATGGTCCAGCGTCAATATTGAAACCGCTAGTTGGTAGGGATGAAAAGTCCTCCTCTGCAAGATCCTCCATGAAGTCCAAGGGATTGCCAGGTGGAGGAGATGAAGCGGCAAAAGAAGAGTGAAGCGGCGCAGAGGCAGCCCCATTTCCTACCAGACCAGAGCCTTGATTACCCACCAAGGGGCCGGTATTGGTGACGCTGCCTTGCTTTTCCTGACCAGCGGCAAAGTCGTTCGCTGAAGGGGAGTCCTCATTAAGACGCGGTCGCTTGGGGTCAAGAATACCTGACAAATCCATGCCGTCACGCGAAGGAGTAGCGGAAGAGGCAACAGCAGCGGTATCCTACGCGCAAAAGAAATAGGGGAATCAAGAAGCGGACAAAAATATAGATAGACAGAGAAAAGTTTGTAAAAACCACCTGAACAGGCGGACGGGTAGGAGCGATAACGCGAAGGCGGAGAGTCCTTTTCTTCTTTTTTGCAAGGGGAGGACGAGAAGACGACGCTCGTGTAGGAACAATGCTAGGGGAGGAAATTGGCTCAACAGTTGATGTGGCAGTAGCCTCCGCTCTAAGAAGAGAAGAAGACTCAGGTGCAGAAGTGGACGCGTGCGTGGTATCAGTCGCGGCACCAGTTGAGGCTGCAAAAAGAGCCCTTTTTTCTCTCTTCTGCTGATCTCTTCTCTCTCTCTTCTTGATACAATCAGGTTTCCACCCGGCGGGAGGATCTGTAGAGATAAGAAAAGAATGTTAGAGTTAGTGTTGACGTGGAGCAGCGAACGAAGGGACGGTGGTCACTTTGAATGCAATCCTGGATGTCGCCTTGGCACGCGAGTTCGCGAGTGCGAACACCAGGAATCCCCAACAGGTTGAGTAGCTTGTCCAGCCAGCCTTGGACAACGGGTCCTAACTCTGGCCTGCCACCCCAGGCAGCATCCTTGATGACTAGATTAAACCCGCTCCACCACAAAGGCTGGGGCAGATTGATGATGAAGAATCCTTTTTTCCAAGCATCAATAGAAGATTCAAGGAATAACAGCTTCCAGGTAAAGGGGTTTAGAGCTTCAACATCATAGCGAGGCTATATCACTATGATGCCGCTGTTATGATGGTATAATTGAAAAACGAAGCGAAGTAACAACAAGGAAGGAGATTCATTCCCTATATATCTACAGAGGGCTATAAAAGCATAAATGCCACAATAGGCGTTTGAACTCAATTGGGCAGCATTCAGATCAAATTCAGAGAGTAACTCGGCAATTAAAGGATCTAGAGGCAGCCGAAAACCATAATGAAACATTTTGGCATAAAGAACCCTACGATTGCCAGGTAATTTGCTATTAAGGCGAAGGGACTTTGGGGCAACTTCAGTAGAATACCCCTCCAACTGGTCGAGAGTGGCATTATAGCTCCGCAGGTGCCGTCGAAGGACGGTGGTGGAAGCAATGGTGGAAACAATAGTATCAATATCCCCCTCCCTAGCAGAGCGGGGATAGCGGCGGTTGCGAGCCATGTGCAAGGTTAAAAGAAGGATAGAGAGGAAGGTACCTGTGGTGAGAAGAAGATCGAAGCACCCGGGCGGCGGCGGATCGTAGGAGGAAGAAGAGGAATTGTCTTTTCTTTCTTTTCGTTTTTCAAAAGAGAAAGGTAACAAAAGATAAAAAGAAAGCACGTGGGGGTTTTTATAACCCTAAGGACTAAAGGGAACGACGGGTCAAGCGATCGTGGTGCGTGACGTGTCAAGGGCAAAGAGTCGCGGGAAGCGGGTATAACCCCTGAGGAGCGAAAAGACATGTTCAGCCCGCCAGTCCTTTAGCGTTCCCCTTTGATGACACGTGGGCTCAGGGCATCATGACTGCCTCCTCCGTATCAAGTAAAAGGAGTCAGAGCATTAAAAGCTCTGAAAAGGGCTCAGTCAAACCCGACAAAAAAGAGCGGCAAGATGTAATGCCACGGCATGCAAGAGGCAAAGTGCGAAGAAAATGTAGTCAAACGGCATGTGATAAAGGGGGACATCGTATTGAAACACATTATTTGGTCAAGATTACAAGATCTGTTAATTATTACAAGCAAGGAGGCGACGTCAAAGTCCAAACGGGAAAAATAATACAATAAGGGAGTAAGTAAAGAAGCGACACCCCCAATCAAGCGGCACTGATCCACTACTCCTCTTCGGAGGAGAGGAAACCCTCTTGGCTCTCATCAATCTCTTTCATCCTCGCGGAGGCATACCTGGCGACCTCAGCGGGATCAGCGGGCCTGCTGCAGTTCTGATCTGTCACCCCGGCGATAAAGGCTTGTTCAGTCTTCTTCTTCCACCAGGTCACCTTCTTGAAAGCTTTCGACAGGTCCGCATCACGGGAGGATACCTCCTCAAGAAGGAATGAGTTTTTCTTCCTCGCAGCCACCAACTCAGCCTCTAAAGCTTCAACCTAGGCTTTTCCTTTAGACCTTTCCCGAGAAAGGTCAGCGCGGCACTCGCGCAGTTCGGCCTGAGCGCGTTTGTGGAGTCGCGACAGCTCCTCTACCTTTGCTAAGGCACCAAAGTTTTGAGATTGTGTACCACGAGCCTTGATGAAGTAATGAAGTTGTCGAAAGGCAGCAAGGCAGTTGTTCATGATGCGCACATACTGAACTTCGGGAGGAAGTTGCAGTAGCCTACTCTCCTCCTCGGAGGCGCGAAACATTTCGCAGGCCAAGATAGTCGTGGGCTGATCTTGCGATAAGGGGTCTGATATACCTAGGGCACGGAACCCGTCAGTCCCAAATTTTGACAGATTTAGCCGGTGAGAGGGGGCCCCTTGTGGCCCGTCGCGGGAAAGATCAGCAACAAAGGAAGGGGCGGAGATACCGCCTGAGCCCCCAACGTCTCAAATTGAAGTAAGGAACAACGGGCAAGGGGACTTCGGGGGAAAGCAAGAAGAACCAGGTCCGCTTGGGACTGGTGGAGGCACGTCAGGAATATAGGAGCCAATGGGCGAGTGTGGAGGCTCCATGACAGGAATAGAATCCGCAGCGGATGACGGCATCATCACGGCAGGAGAAGCCTTATTGGGGGCGTGCAACCCCAGATTCGAGGAAGTGCCACCCGGTGAAGCGGCACCTTCCATAGTGGTGTCAGGAGAAGCGGCAGTCTGGGAAGCGACGGTATTTGTTGCGTCACTTGGAGAAGATTAAGCAGCCATTTTGGTCGCTTGAGCTTCGCTTGCTTCCCTTAGCTTCTTTCGTTGAGCTGAGGAAGCCGAGCAGAGGCTCAGTTCCGTATCCATGTCCTCCATGTCCTTGACTCCGTAGGAGAAAATCTTTATCTCAGTCACTGGCAAACCAGACCCGGACCTCTTCTTCCGACTGGGTAACCAGTTCTCCACGAAGCGGTAAGTGCGAAGGGAGGAACCGCTCTCCCTGGAAAGAATCTCGTCTAAAGCTCTTTTCTTTATGGGCATACAGTGATCAGCTCGAGCCCCAGCGGAAGTAGAGGGAGCAATCCTTGAAGGGGCGACAACCTTGTGAGGAGCGTCACCTTCGGAGAGCGGTCGAGCGATAGTATCCCCTTCGAAAAGTTATGTTAGTAAACAAGGGGTAAGCAAGGCAGCGGTGATGCGAATCCACGCATCCAACTACCGTTACCACCAGCTGGTCCAATGACTCGAGCCAGAGCAAGAAAGCTTCAAGACCGATTGTCATCTCTCATTCACAAGGAGCTGGAATGTGAGATGTCAAGTGAGGAAGCTGCACTTCGAGAGAAGACCCCTAGAGTTGTGAATCTCCTTACATTCACAATAGCCGATGATGATTCTGCTAGAAACGGCACTTGACCGTTTGTCACAAAACGGCTCTTGTCCGATTCGTTCAAAACGGCTCTGACCGTTCTCACGAAATCGGCATCTGCCCGTTTCACTCAGCCGTTGCCGATTCACTCACCTGTCGCGCGTGCCGATTGTTCAAAATGGCTCCTGCTCGTTTCGCGTGTCCAGAAGCTGGCGCGTTGACTGAAGATTTAAGTTGTTGACTTTAAATTACTTTAAGCTTAATTAGGTAATTAAACAGTTTAATTAGTTAAGCTACCTTCCTATTTTAGAAGTCCTACTTCTATTCCTATTAGGTTTGCTTTTAGGGTTTGATTGTAACCTATATAAGGAACTACTTTGCCTCCTTATTAGGTTGGCTGTTATTTGATAAATTGAGATATTCTCTTCAATCTCCGCCCCTTGTTCAAGTCGGTTGAACCTTGTTCTTCTTGAGTCCGCAATACTTGAGTCGTATACAAGTAAATCTTGGAATTGTATTATTGTGTCGTTTATCTTAGTGTGATTCTCACATTGTTGAGTCTAGTCCTAAGAATCTGATTCAAGAACCTTGACTTGAAATCAATTAGGGCTCTTAGCACAGGTTAGCTAAGTGGTCTAAGCTCGTACTTGTCGAGTTATTTATTTCCGCAGGAAATCCGTCTTTGAACAAAGATCAAAATTGGTGCTACGCATCCTAAGTAGCCAGGATCGTATCAAGCGGCGAAGCTCAAAAGCTCACCTATGGTGCACTCAGTTAAAGGCCTGTACAAAGCAAAGGTTCGGATCTGGAAAGAGGACTCTATCTCCAGTAAAGCGTTGGCTTGGTCCAACTCTTCCCTAGACAGAGGCGCTGGCCTCGCCCAATTAACTACCTCCAGGTTGAAGTCAGGACGCCACAGGCGAGAGGGTAATTCGACAACGAAGAAACTGCTCTTCCAGTTTTTGACGTTCTCCTCAAATCCTCGAAATTTTTGCCAAAAAGGCCTCACTAGAGCATCATCCCATCTTCGACTAATATTAATGAAGCCGTCGCGAAAAGCCAGAGTCAAGAACTTGCGAAATAAAGTGACAGAGGGAGCAAGAATATCTCTTAATTCGCAAGCACGAAGGAAGGCGTAGATGTAACTCCATGAGGAAGGGGTGATCTGCGCAGGGTTAAGCTCGTGCTCGCGTAGCACACGCTCTAGCGTGTCATGAACTAGGAGGCGGAACCCATATTGAAACATTTTAAAATAAAGAATCCTATGAGTTTTCCAGAGCCGGCTATGAAGCCTCATGGTGTCAGAAGGAATAGTGGGGCAATAGCCGTACGGGAAGGTAATGTTATTGCTTTCCAGTTAGAGGCGTAAGACAGTAGGGCAAGTAAAGATGCTAGGGGTGTTTTCAAGCTCAGGATATCGATAAATTGGCCTAGGGGTAGCTAAAGAACTAGATTGAGATCTCGTGCGAGGCATGATAGATAAAGCAGCAAAGGAAAATCAAAAGCAAGATCGAGCAGAATACCTTGAGAGAGAGAAGACTAAAATTAATAGGCGAGTCGTCTGGATGCGAACGAGAGAATTTCCTCGGAGCGAGCGAAAAATGAAGAGAGTTCTGAAGTATAAAAAGGAGCAAAAAGGTACAAAGAAGAAGCATTTTTCCTTTTAAAAGAGACGGTGGAAAAGTCAGACAGAATGGCAACCTATTACAGTAAGACACGTACGGGACAAACGGGACACGTGGAAAGACCCTGACAGAAACTTAAAGTCAAGTGCTCGCCTCGAATTCCGTGAAAGAAAGACTCGTTAATTACAAGAAACCCCGCAAAGATGGTCGCATGAAGCGGTAATCAGCTGCCCAGCGGCAGTTATCCCATAGGGCGGCGATTATGCCAAAAGCGAAAAGGAAAAGGCAAATGACATTTTATTCCACTTTATTCCATATTATTATTTATTGAAAGAGAAAGCCAGCGGCATCTACAATAAGTGTGACATCGTCAGTCTTCGTCCGCCCAGTGTATGTCGTAGACGTAATCATAATCCTCCGGAGACAATGGCGACCCACTGTTATAGAAAGGAAGGGGCTCGTCAATCTTTAAAGGTCTCTTACCAAGCCTAGTCGCGGAACTTATCATAAGGGCAGTTTCCTCCTTTGAAGCGGCGTGGGAGTTTTCCTCCAGGGTCGGGGTAACCAGTCCTAGGGCGGCATCTTGCATAGAAGTCTTGTCCTTAGGAAAAGGACAAGGAACAGATGGTAGCGCTTCATCCTTTTGCCGCAGCGAAAGATAGTGAGGTTCAAAGTCGACAAAGAAGGAGTCAAAAGATTGTTTCTTTGTTTTCTTCAATCTCTTGCGACCCCGACACTTTACAGAATGTCTGGCAGGCCTCCAAGGGGGTGAGAGTGGAGGATTGTCGGAGTCGGGAGAAGTTGGAGGGGTCGGAGGAGAATCACGGGCAGCAGTATACAAAAAACGGGAGTCAGCCATGGAAATATCAGTAAGAGTGAGAAGAAAAAAGAAAAACGATGAACAGAGAAAGAGAGGAAGAGCCCCATTATATAGCCGAGGTGAGGAAGCGTGCCTGCCTTTTCGCGTATTATCGAGGACAGTTAATGCTATCAGGGATAACGTCCATTGGGGGAAAGATCTAACTCCGCAACTGTTAAAAGTCTGCACCAGCCAGGAGGCACCGAAATCGTTGCCCAATCCGTTAACACTGAAAAATGGCACAAAATATATTCAGAACGGATGCGACATGGGAAAATCATCATCATGAGCCAGGTAGGCAGTTAAAGCTACGGGATCCCAAGGGACACCAAGCTCACAATTAGTGAGAATAAAAGTTGTTTTCTAAGAAAGACGATATGAGAAAGAAGAAAAACATTGACAGCGCGGCAAGTGAATAAGGGAAAGCATATTTATTTATTTAAAGGGCTCAACGGCCCGAGATTACAAAAAGGCCTAACGGCCCGGAGTTACAAAAGGTGGCCCCAGATGAGCACAGAAAGACACGCCAAGAGGATCCCCATCGCTGGTCATGCATTCGACCCAGCGTCATCATCTTCCCATTCCAGAAAAAGGAATTTCCCTCAGGGCATCCGCAAGAGCCGTCAGTTCAGAAGAATAGGCCCTCATGCTCTTCAGGCAGTATCCCAGCACGTCCTTCCCATCAGCAGCTGAATTTGAGAAACAGTCGCTGATAGCTTCACTGCTTTCGCCACGGGACTGAAATCCTCCAGGTTAACGGCAGCCTGTCTAGCTTGCAGGGGAGTCAGCATCCCCTGGAGCTCCAGTATATCCTCCGAGGTCTTAACGCTCAGCGAACCCAGGAAATCGGTGTCTGCCTGAGTTAGGTTCCTCAGGGCATGGGTTTTGGAGAGTAGGAAGTTTTTGGTGACTTCGTCCATGACAAGAAGAGAGATAAGGAAATTTGAAGAGAGAGGTGGAAAAGTTGTGAGAGTTATGAAGCAAGTGCAAAATCAAAGGCCTATTAATAGACTTCAGAAAAAGGCATTTCGAAGATATACCTTTATCGACTGTCGAGCCCTCATTAGGGCAGAAGCCTCTGAAGGGGCAGAACCGGAGACGCGGTGATAGCCCTTGGTAAACACTCGGGCTAGTTTTCGTTTGGGCATATGATAACTATTGATACCACAGAAGCGGCATCTCCACTACCCCGCTGAGTGACTCGGCCAGCATACTGTACCCGCCAAGAGAGACGAGACCCTGTTCTTACCACCCTTAGCCTGGCGACCGACCCTGGGATGGTCGACATCAGCGGGGGGGCTCTCATGCGACATTCGCACGGCGGCATCCCATCCCAGGTCATCCATGATGTCACTCCGCATGACGTCATCCCACATGACATCACTCAGTGCCACCCCAGCGACACCTACCAGGGATTATTCCCACCCCCTGTCGGTACACTCCTTCCTTTGTCTATAAATACCCCCACCTTTTCAGACAAGAGGGTAAGCCTAAGATAGCGTACTGAACCCCTACCATTTTGACTACTTACACTGACTTTGGCATCGGAGTGTTTACGCCGGAAGGGGTCTCCGGCGCTTCGCAGGTGACGAAGACCCCTGTACAGTATCCCCGGCCAGCCTAGATCAAGCCGATCCTGCTCAGTATCCCCCGGAGTCGTATCAGTCCAGTGTCCCGATTCCTTGCGAAATTGTGTAACCTTTCGACTGGTTTTAGGGGTTCATCTGAGTTGGGATTGGTGAACACTACCTAGGACATGTGTCCTAGGGCGTCACTACTACCCTCCTAATTTGGTAATTGTCCCCGGGGTGTAGGGCACTATGAAATGCATATGACAATTGATAAAGTGAATAAATGAACAGATCAGCAATTTATCAAAGCAGGTAAATAGACAAATAAAACACCTCTAAAAAATAAAACCGGCTCCGACCCTAAGTCCCCAGTGAAGTCGCCAAACTGTCGCGCCCCATGAAAAATAAAAATTTGCGAGTGTGCAACGAACTTGAGACCTTATGATGCTCGGTGTAAAAGGGACGCCTCGCAGCATGCAATGAAGTCGCCACCCTAATTTTGTCACTAGGTCTAGGGAACCTTAATCGTCATGGCATAAAAATATAATAAATAAAAACTAAAGGCACAAAAAAAAAGGGGTTGGACACCAGACAAAAGGTTCGGGGTCGTATTATGGTCTTGGGAAGGTGTTAGGCACCCGATTCACATCCGAAAATGGTTACCGGTTGATCAGAGAGGTGTTTAAAAGGTGTTTGATAAAATGCGTTTTGAAAGGGGGCCCTCAGAGGAATCGTCACTTTAGTCTTTTCCACAATCGGGACCGTTCAGGAATAATCGATCGTTGAACCGATCGATTATTCCCGACCATAGTGATGGGACTGAATTTTTCGTAAGACTGAATGAGCGCCCTCTATTTCATCATCGGACCATGCATGATTAAATTAATTACTACGTGATTCTATCATGGATAGCTTGACAGAGTACAGATTAGATGAGATGTTTTGAAGTGATAAAACTGATGTGGGATCGAAGCCACCAAGTACATGCAGTCAATATAAGCGAAAAGTTAAAATCAAATGAACATGGCATTTTAAGCAAGCCTTTAAACAAGTTGTTCATGTGGGTTGATTTTAAATCCTAGCAATTCTATATATCATGCGTACGATTGATATTTACGGAAAGCGTTGAATAAATAAAAGGGAATGAAAGGCGTACTTTCGAGCCAAACTTGAATTTAAAACCTACAAGATGAGAGTGTTAGTGATAGCTCGAAAAATAAATCAACAATTTATGAATGCGAGAATAATGACTTGATGCATACGAAAATTTAAATGCTGATTTAATGTATGTGTTAAATGATGATTTGACGCATACGAAAATTTAAGTGATGATTTGACAAGTGCATAAAATTTAAATGCTGATTTGCCGAGTGTGAGAATTTAAATGATGATTTAATGCATACGAGAATTTAAATGATGATTTACTGCATACGAGAATTTAAACGCTACTGCCGGCGGCCAAGCTCTGGCCACCCGTGGCCGAAACGAAAAACCTTCGTACCGAGATGCTCGTCTCCTTGATGGCTACCCAACCGTACGAACCTCGAATTTTGTTTTAAACCGTACCGAGTTTAATTTCGAAAAAATGACAAAACCGTTAATTATCGAAAACTAATTAATTCACACGATTTAGCTAATGATTAATCAAATTAAAAGCATGTATTTAATCTACAGCATGCATATGAATTAATGGCATAAAGAAAAATAATTTATTTGATCAAAACAATGCTAAACGAATTAAAGAAAGAAAAATGCATAAAAGTGAAAGAAAAGAAAGCTTGAAAAAGCTTACTGGAAAAGCTTTGAACTGGACGATCGAAGCTCTAAATGAGTTATCAATCAATGAGAGAGGAGAAGCAAGGCTCCTTAGAGGATTTTTGTGCCCATTTTTTGTTGAAAGGCAGTGGCCTTTTATAGGCCGAAGTCGCGTGGGTTGAAGGACACGGGCGCTGCGCGTGGAGCCCGAGCGGTCGTGCTGGCGGGGCTAGGTGCTAAGGTGATGGTTGTTGACGGGACAGGACGTCGAGAGCAGGTTGCTCGGTGGCCTGCTCTGCTGCTGGTTCGCGTCCATGGTGCTTACGCACCATGGCTTTTAAATGGCCAACCGTTGGTCTGCTTGACTTTTCTTGGTTGACCAGATCAACGGTTGTGATCAAATGGCTTTTTAAGCCTATTTAAATGGCTTCGAGCCAATTTCGTGAACGAACATTCCAAATTTTCGAGCCAAAAGTGCCAGCGCGTAGAGAAAAATACGGCGAGTCTAAACGTCTACAGCGAATGACGAGAATTTTTCGTTTAACGCGTTTATTTTCTCGTTTAGAAACATGAAACGTTCGGACGAAAAATAAATGACGTTATGACGAAAATTACGCGAAATGTTGTAGGTCGGTGAGAACGAAAAAAAGGGTAGGAACTAGTTGATGGAAAACATTCCGAGTTCGAGCTATTGTCCGAGCGAACTTACTCGGGTCCAATAAAAGCTCGAATATAAATAATAATAAAAAATAAAAATGCTAAAAAATGTGATAAAATACTAAAAATCCTAAAATTCATGTGATGACCTAAAATGAAGAAATAACTAGTAAAAGACTAACGGATAATTAAAAATGTGATTTTTAAGGCTAAAAATATTAATGATAATAATAACGAAGAGACGTGACGGAAAATTAAAAACGTGATTTCAAACGCTGACGATGCTAACGACAATGATAAAAATGCGATGAGAATTGAAAAATGCTAAGGACAGTAAATTAATTAAAAATGACAGTCAATTAACTAGAATGACAGTAATGCTAAATTTAATTAAAAATGGCGTAAAATTTCGGGTATCAATAGATTCCTACTGGGAACTTCCTTCTCTATTGATTTATTACTCATTTTATTACTGTCTATTACTGCTTTCTTAGATATTAATCAACCAACTCGTGAAAACCCCCCGTTACTTGTTATTGTTCTGATCTGTTTGCCCTTGTTGTACAACAGAAGACAGTGTCACCTTAGTCTCTGTGGATCGACCATGTACCACTATACACATTTTAATTGTGCATTTGTTACAGGAAATATATATTATTTTTGAGGTGTCCCAGCCGACTTCTATGTGTTTGACATGGAGGATGGGAATTTTGTCAAAGCCCCCGATATGTTGCTCGGATGACCCTTTCTTTAGACCACGAGAGCCAAGATTGATGTCCATGACTCCTCCATTACTCTTGAATTCGATGGCGAGACCATCAAGTTCAATATGATTGACAATATGAGACACCCCACCGAGTTTTCTAGCGTAAACTTTGTTGATATTGTTGACCCTATTATTACTAATGTCTCTGCACTTGCTACTGATGATTCTCTACAGCTTGCCCTAGATAGGAGCATTCCGCCTGCAGCACTGGACCCCTTGGCCTTTATACTTGCGATCCCACATAAATTGCATGAAGACGTCGCTGCTTTGGAAGAGCATTCTATTATCCCTTCTCCTATTATTTCTCCTCTTCCCGCTGATCACACTAAACTCCCATCTCTTTTGCAGGACCCAAAGTTGGAGTTGAACAGCTTGCCCTCGCACCTCAAGTATGCCTACCTTGGCGAGCATGACACACTCCCTGTCATCATTTCTAGCGAGCTCGATCCTGCTGCGGAGTGTGAACTGGTGTCCACACTCAAAGGATACCGCGAGGCCCTTGGATGGATGACCGTCGACGTCAAGGAGCTTGCCCCAGCTCTTTGCGCTCCTCAACTAGCTCCAGCAGCCTTCGTACCCACTCCTGTTGCCCCCAACACCATGGCAGTGACTCCGTTCGTTACTACGACCAATCCCGAGGATACAATGGTTCCTGCCCTCACTACTGCCGCCATTGCCGCGACCAGCAAAGACATGACGCTCACCACAACACCAGCTCTGTAGTCTGCCAAAGACACTGCCCAGACAGAAGCTAATCATGATTAGCTGCTCTCTCCTAAGACCTTTGATACTGGACAAAAAAATTTACTTTACAATTCTCGTCTAGGCTCTTTTCTAGAAAATCGCAGTCTTGGTGGACTGGCCCTTTCCTCGTCATGCAAGTGTATGATCCTAGTGTAGTTGCAATTCAGAGTATGTACACAGGCCTCATTTTTTAAGTGCATGGCCACAGATTGGAGCTGTTCCACGAGGGTTTCCATCCCCTCATGGCGGAGCCCCTAGATACAAAATGATTTGAGCAACCTACGTCTTGCCCTAGATGTTAACAGGGATGCTTCGTGGGAGGCAACCCACGTTTCTTTCCCTTCTCTTCCCTTTTAATTTTCTGCCTTTTGAACTATTTTTCGTTTGTGTGTGAGTCTCATTCTCCCATCGAGGACGATGTGCTGCCTCAGTGTGGGGGTGGGACACTTGTGTGTTTGAACTTTTTAGTTTGATTGCGTGCTGCTTGCCCTTGCATGATTTTTAGAGTTTTTGAAAACATTTTTGCCTTGCCAAAACAACACTGCCCCCTGTTTTTAAAACCCCTTAGATTGAATGAATGGTTTAGGCACTTTGTATAGGAAGCACTCACTCACTGCACATATTCACTCGCACAACCACACTGCCTGTTAGCTCCTATATCCATGTCTTGCCCTTGTCGCTTGTAGTCATTTGTTTACCTATGTGAGCTCTTTGAACTTTCATGCAATGATTTTTTCTGAGTGAATGCATGACGTTCTACTGGCTGGATTTGCATGAGACCCCTGCGTATAGGCATGATTAGACGTGGGAAAGCGATGAAATGATTAAAAACTTTACATTCTTTCTTCTTATCTTTTTTCTTGCTTTTATCTTGCCCCTACCACTCTTCTCACCTTCTTTTCATCACCCTTCTAACCATTCGCGCCTTTCCTTTCTATTCTTAGCAGGTGAGAGATTTTCTCTGGCAGTGAGCAAGGTGAGGCAAAGAGAAACAACACCTTTAGTGTGGGGGTATCGAGTTGCGAGACCTAGAAGCTGAAAGCCAAAGCGGACGCTGATAATAGAAACACAACGTCAAACCGCTAGACCAAGATGCTGAAAGTAGTAGTATGGCAAGCAACCGCGGAACAAAAAGAAACAGAATCTTAGTGTATCGAGCAGCCAGACCAAGACGCTCAAGTCAGTCAATGAGCGATGTGGAAATGAGAAGCTAGACCGAGACACTGAAAGCTATCATACGTTGAAGCTAGGTCAGTTGATAGAATTTTTGTTGCTCCAGTCAGTCAGATGAAAATAAATTGTACATGCCCCTTTTGCTCAAAATAATTTCTAAATAAATAAATAAATAAATTTTATTTGAGCAAAAGATGAACGTAATTCAGAAACGGAGCAGCGCGTGAAGAAAACCAGAAGACTGACAGCACTAAGAAGAATAATACCCCCACTGATCATCCAGCGCTCTTTGTCTTGCCCTCGCTACTGCCAACAGCAGGCTCTCTCGCCACCTTGCTTTTTCCAGCTAAGAAACTCTCTATCCTTCACTCCCTCCCTCTCTTTGAACCCTCTCTCCTTCTTCCACATTTTCTTGCTCTACCCTTTGCAAAGTTTTTATGATTATATGATTGCCCACGCATATGTTCTCCGTACTCGGGTCGCTATTGCAAATCAGGTTTTGTGCGTTGTCATTTGGATTGTTGAGTGTAAACACCTTACCATGATCCTTTCTGAGTTTGAGTACAAACACTATTTTCTGTGTGAGGATTGCTTGCGACTAGCTAGACATGGGAAAGTCTCTCCCCTGGTTTCGTTATTCCTTGGGTTTGATGTGGATGCTTTCTAGGAAGGAGATTGTATTGATTGGATATTGTGTTTGTGTGCCGAGTGTGCTTCTCCTATATGCCTTTTTGTGGGAAACCATTTGTTCTTATTGAGGGGTTGTTTTAAGTGTAATGCTCGAGGGCGAGCATTGGGGTAGTGTGGGGGTGTTTGATATGATGCATTTTGTGCTATTTTCCTACTCATTTTCTGGCTCATTTTGATCATGTCGCTACTGATCCTCTCTTGTTTTCACACTATTTAGCAGATCAGAGCTTTTGGAAAGGAAATATCAAAAAGATGCATTTTTTATGGATTCTGGACGGATTTGAGCATCGAGGCCTTGCAGCAATTGGCAGACAGCATGCAGGCAGCAACTTGCCCTTGCAGTTGTATGCACGCAGCAGCATAGGACTCCAGAGTAGAAAAGGAAAATCACGGACAAGGAAACTCCTTTTTTAAAGAAATCAGAGAATCAATCCCATTAATCTAGCTTTTCCCGTTTTGGCAAGAAAATATTCCTAGACGATCTCTAATTAAATTAGGATCTCTTTTTATTTAGTTTCCATTTTTTGGAACTTTCTTCTTTTGTAATTTTCTTTTAAAACCCTTTCTAGTCTGAGGGTTTAGATCATCTCTTCTTTTCTATTATCTGGCGGTACTCTTGGATTTTGGGACTTCACCTCTGCCTCCAATATTTCTCACCGGAGCTTTGCTCCGGCCGGTACTAAATAAGAGTTTTCCGATTTTCTTCATTCTCATCTCTTATGCAATTTATTTATTTTATTTATTTTAATTTTGTTATGAGTAGCTAAACTCATTTGTTCTTGGTATGATCATCAAAGGTTGCTTAAGAAGGCTGTGAGGTCGAATTGAAATTAATATATCCTTGGTTGGTATTTAATTAATTAACGATTTCTTGTCAATTCTACTAGGACTACTTCTAGCTTGATCAATTAGTTGTTTGCCATAGGCGATTAAAGTCATCACTGTGGTTATAACTAACGCGAAGCTGCAGGGTAAAGTGGACGACCAATCAGAGTCATCAGGTCACTGGTCCCGTCTGATTGGGTTAAGTAAGTAAACAGGGTAGAGCCTCGAACGTACTGAGTGTCTCGCCCTGGACGCTTCTTCCTTCATCTTCATGGGCCTTTGTGATAAACAATAATAGGCCTAGAGGGGGGGGGGGGGGGGGGGTGAATAGGCACTTCAAAAAATCTGCACACAAGAGAAGAGAGAATAGCAAACACAAGATGTATAGTGGTTCCAATTCACAACCGAATTGTACTCCACTACCTAAGAGTCCTCCTCTTAGGATTTTCGAATGCAAACCTTTGCTATTCACTTGAGCTTTTACGAGTTCAGCTCACAACCTTACAATTGGTTTTCCGGGGCTCACCAACAACCTTACAAGTAGTTTTTCACGGGCTAAACTACAACCTATAGTTTTTCAAGGCACAACTATAACCTATGGTTTTTCAAGGGCTCAACCACAAAACTAAGTTCTCTTTCAATGGGATGAGAACACTACCCTTAACCCAAAAGTGTTAGGTACACTTTTCAAACCTTAACAATAATTTTGTATAAATTATGCAACAAACAATTGGTGTACAAAATGAATACTTGTATGAATAAATTCAACACCAATAAATGAACAATTTACCTCAAGAAGAAAGCTTGAACGAACTCACACAATGACACAAGTGAAGAATGAAATCTTTGAAGATAGCTTGTGTAAGAGAATTTCAGATTTTGGGAGTTTGTAAATGATGATTTGTGTATAAGAGCTTTCTTGTTGTTCTTGTTGTTCTACTACTTGTCTAACTCATCTAGGATGAGTATAAATACTCTTTGATGGATGGATGATCAGACAAGAGAGTATGGAGTCAAAAGGAGCCGTTTTTAGTGGACAAAATGACTGTTGAGAAACTAGCCGTTGGGCAAAACGCTATGGCGTTTTGAATAACGCTATAGCGTTTTGCTACTGAAGTTATTTCGTAACTTCAGAGGCAAAACGCTATAGCGTTTTCACAAACGCTATGGCGTTTTAAGCCTGACAAAAATGCAAAAAACCTTTCCAAAATTCATTTTCGCTAAAAACCTTTTGACTCAAAAACTCTTGAGGTATTCATGAACATTAATCAAGTGTTAAATTGAATCATACTTACATGATTAGAGTTCTAATGTACACTTGATCTTCTAGCTTGTGATATCTTGATTTGTTGCTTCTTTTCTTATTTGCTTGATCACAAACTACACACACTTTAACTTCAAATTGCATTAGTAATACTAATTAGTTTGTGTGTCTAAAATCATCAAAACAAGAGTAAGTTGCCCTTGGGCTAACAATCTCCCCCTTTTTGATGATGACAACCACAAGCTAATTATAAAACATAATTGAGCTAGCAATTGAAGTTGAAGTCAAAATGGAGAAAACTTACATCTCCTATCTTTGCCAAAGGAATGCTCCCCCTACATAAAACATTAGTGCACAAAGAGCTACCAATAAAATGCATTAGTACAAATAGAGCATGGCAAAAGATTTTCAAGTTTTGCTCCCCCTTAAACTTACATTTCCCCTTAAACATATTCTCCCCCTCAACTTATTCTCCCCCTTTGTCATTAGCAAAAAGGTTAAATAAATCAAAGAAGGCCAACTAGATTATACAAGGAGTAATAAAGGAGCAAGCAAAGATCAAATGCAACTCACCAAAAAACGATTATCCAATCAAAAATTGAAATAGAGAGATGATAACCGAAAGCTTACTCAAATGGATTGCAAATACCGATTTCATGTCTAAGCTCCACAAAACGTTCTTTGGCCAGAGCTTTGGTAAAAATATCTGCAAGTTGATTGTTAGTACCAACAAATTCAAGCATAATATCTCCTTTAGCCAAATGATCACGAATAAAATGATGTTTTATATCAATGTGCTTAGTTCGTGAGTGGCAAATAGGATTCTTGGTTAATTGGATAGCACTTAGATTATCACAAAACACAGGAATTTTACAAAACTTAAGATCAAAATCTTCTAAGGTTTGTTTCATCCATAAAATTTGAGATACACAAGATCCGGCAGCAATATGTTCAGCTTCCGTAGTGGAAATAGCTACCGAATTTTGTTTCTTACTTGACCAAGAAACCATAGCTTGTCCTAAAAATTGACATGTACCACTTGTGCTCTTCCTATCGGTTTTAGAACCGGCAAAATCTGAATCGGTATAACCAATTAAATCAATGCTAGACCCTTTGGGATACCAAAGACCTAATTTAGATGTACCTTTCAAATATTTGAAAATTCTTTTCAAAGCAATCAAGTGAGACTCTTTAGGACAAGATTGAAAACGAGCAAATAGACAAACACTAAACATTATATCCGGTCTACTTGCCGTTAAATATAAGAGACTTCCAATCATACCTCGATATAGAGTAATATCTATATCTTTACCATCTTCATCTTTGTCGAGGTTGACGGTTGGACTAAGGGGAATAGGACTCTCCTTGACATCTTTGTATCCATATTTGTTGAGGAGATCCTTGATATATTTTGCTTGATTGATGAAAATACCCTCTTTGGTTTGTCGAATTTGGAGTCCAAGAAAAAATGTCAATTCTCCCATCATGCTCATTTCGAACTCACTATGCATACATTTTTCAAACTCCTTGCACAAAGAATCGTTAGTGGCACCAAAGATAATGTCATCAACATAAATTTGCACAATCAACATATGCTTACCATCATGTTTAGTAAAGAGTGTAGAATCAATCTTTCCCATCTTAAAACCATTTTTCAATAAAAATTGACTCAAACGATCATACCAAGCTCTAGGGGCTTGTTTAAGACCATATAGAGCCTTTTCCAATTTAAAAACATGGTTTGGAAATTTATGATCTTCAAAACCGGGAGGTTGCTTAACATATACTTCTTCCATGATGTAACCATTCAAAAATGCACTTTTAACATCCATTTGATATAAACTTATATTTTTAAAACATGCAAATGCTAACAACATGCGAATGGCTTCAAGTCTAGCAACTGGGGCAAATGTTTCATCAAAATCAATACCTTCTTGTTGGTTATACCCTTGGGCTACCAATCTAGCTTTGTTCCTTATAACATTTCCCGATTCATCAAGTTTGTTTCTAAAAACCCACTTGGTTCCAATAATAGTGTGGTTGCTAGGCCTAGGGACTAAATTCCAAACACAATTTCTCTCAAATTGATTTAGTTCCTCTTGCATGGCAATCAACCAATATTCATCATGAGAGGCATCATCAAATTTTTTAGGTTCAAATTGAGAGACAAAAGCATGATGATCATTTAAATGTCTAAGAGATGAACGAGTGACTCTACCTTGGCGATTACCTATAATTTGTTCTTGTGGATGGGCATTCATTATTTTCCAAGGTCTTGAATTGGAGGGGCCTTGATTACTTTGATTTGCTTCAACATTTGCATCATCAAGGACCTCTTCTACTGTTTCCTTCTCCTCTTGAATTTTTGGATTTTCTAGAGAAGGTGTGTTGTCCTTTGAATCATCAAGAATCTCCATAGGAGGATACTCTTGAAGGCTTCCAAAAACATCAACATCATCAACACTAGCTGTCTTTTGCACACTTTCAAAAGGATTAGTCTCATCAAATGCAATGTGCATGGATTCTTCTACAACTAGAGTTCTTTTATTATACACTCTATAAGCTTTGCTAGAAGTAGAGTATCCAAGGAAAATACCTTCATCCGACTTCGCATCAAATTTTCCCAAATTGTCTTTGATATTCAAAATAAAACATTTACACCCAAAGACTTTAAGATGACCAATGGTGGGTTTTCTATCATACCATAATTCGTAACAAGTCTTGTTTAAAAGAGGACGAATTAAAACACGATTTAAAACATAGCATGCGGTACTAACGGCTTCGGCCCAAAAATATTTTGGCAAATTATGTTCATTCAAAAGAGTCCTAGCCGCTTCTTGCAATGACCTATTTTTCCTCTCAACTACCCCATTTTGTTGAGGAGTGCGAGGACATGAAAAATTATGATTAATACCATTTTCATTGCAAAACTCTTGAAATATACCATTTTCAAATTCTCCACCATGATCACTTCTAATTTTGGAAATTTTGAAACCTTTTTCATTTTGAATTTTATAGCAAAGTCTTTTGAAGTTATCACATGCATCATGTTTATGAGACAAAAATAAAACCCATGTAAATCTAGAATAGTCATCCACAATTACAAAACAATACTTCTTACCACCCAAGCTAGCTGTCCTTATTGGTCCAAAAAGGTCAAGGTGAAGAAGTTCAAGTGGCCTAGAAGTAGACACGGATTTGATGGACTTGAATGAGCTTTTGATTTGCTTTCCATATTGGCACGCATCACACAAGCCTTCCATCTCGTACTTCAAAGTAGGTAGTCCTCGTACAAGCTCCTTCCTAGATAGCTTCGCAATATGATCCATTCCTACATGAACAAGTCTCCTATGCCATATTGAAGAATTATCTACTAAAGCACTTAAACATGTATGATCATTGTTAGAAATATCATTCAAATCAATCATGTAAATATTTCTAACTCTATTACCAATAAAAGCAAGTGCTTGTGTGTGTACATTTCTAACTTCACAATGTGTAGAATAGAAAATAACATATAAATCTCTATCACATAATTGACTTATGCTCAAGAGGTTGAATTTTAAACCTTGTACAAACAACACACTTTCAATAGAAGGAGAATGACCAACTTTACCGATGCCCAAAACCTTGCATTTTTTGTTATCGCCAAAAGTTACACCTCCTTTGTCTTTCTTCTCCAAATGGGTGAATTTTGACTTGTCACCCGTCATATGCCGTGAACACCCGCTATCCAAATACCATTTTCCTTCATTGGGTTTCCGGCATTCCTACAAAGACAAATTAGTTAGTCCTAGGACCCCAAACATGTTTGGGTCCTTCCTCATATGCATGTGTACCCTTTGGTACCCAAATTTATTTCCAACTAACAAATCCTTTACGAATGTAGCAAAAATAGGATAAGTGACCAAATTTCTTGCAATAGCTACATTTATAAATAGGCTTGGCATGTGAAAATTTGTTTTGAGTTCTAGATGAACTAGCATGATCATTTGAAGAATTAGCTTTAACAAAAACATTTTTACCCTTGTTCATGCTAGTGGAGGAGTTAAAACCAATGCCATGCATATTACCAATTCTCTTTTGCTCATCTATGCATTTATGATGGCTATGACTACTCTTCATATATTTGGCTAATGTGTTCTCAAGAGTTTTAACCTTTTCTTCTAAAATTAAGATTTCTTTAGAAGAATTCTTACAAAGCTCACATTTGCCATTTTCCTCTTTGAGCTTACCACAAGCAATATCAAGCAATTTATTTTCATTAGTCAAATTTTTGTTAAGCTCTTCTAGTTCACTAATATCCTTTCTAAGGATTTCTAACTCTTTAACAAATTTAGCATTTTTCTTAATAGAAACATCAAAGCGTTCAGCTAATTCATTAAAGAGTTCATGCAATTCATCATAGTCACGTTCATCAATGGAAGAATTGCAAGAGCTTACCTCATCATCACTTTGAGCCATAAGGCACAAGTTTGCTACTTCATCTCCGGATGAGGACTCCAAAGAATCACTACTTGAAGTTTCATCCTCATCACTCCATGTGGAGGTAGCTTTGAATGCTCTCCTATGATGTTTCTTCCCATCCTTCTTGTTCTTTGAGCTGTGTTTCTCATATCTCTTTTTCTTTTCAAGTCTAGGACATTCACTCTTAATATGTCCTGGTTTGTCACACTCAAAGCACACAACATCAGCATTAGAATTGAATTTAGAATGGTTAGAAGACTCACCTCGAACTTTATTCTTCTTGGAATTTGATTTCCAATGATTATGGAGTCTTCTTGTGAAGAGAGCAAGAGACTCATCATCTTCTTCAGTCAACTTGCTTGTGAGGGCAATGCTTTTCTTTTCCTTAGTATTTGCCTCTTCTAAATTATATAAGCCCAACTCATGCTCAAAAGCGGTGAGTGAACTCACAAGTTGAGTGTAAGAAGGCTTCACTTCCTTTTGCTTGATGGTGGTCTTGATTGCTACCCACTTGCTTGGTAGAATGCTTAAGAGTTTCCTCACCATCTCCGAATCACTTTGAGTCAATCCGAGGTTATCCATGGCACTACATAAATTCTGCAATCTTGTGCTAAGATCATAGATAGACTCTCCTTGCATCATCTTGAATAGCTCATATTCAGTTTTGAGTTAATCCAAACGGAGATCACGAACTTGAGCTGTACCCTCGTGCGCCATCTCCAAAGTTTCCCAAATATGTTTTGCTGTTTTGCAAGAGCAGATGCGATTGAACTCACCAAAAGAGATTGAGACTTGAAGAGCATACATGGCTTTAGCTTCCATGGTTTTCCTTGTCTTTTGAGCATTGGTCCACCTCTCAAAATCAAGAATTCTAAGAGATCCATCCGTTCCGGCTGGTTCAGTTGGAGCCACAAAACCCTTCTCAACACAATCCCACATCTCACAATTGAGGGAAGTAAGGAAGGTCTTCATCTTGATCTTCCAATGAAGATAATTGTTGCCATCAAGGTAAGGTGGATGATTGAATGCTCCTTTATCTTTAGTGCTGGAAATTCCTCCTCTATCCATTTGAATCTTTCACTTGAGGTTGTTAGACCCTATTCCAAGTGACCTTGCTCCGCTACCAATTGATAAACAATAATAGGCCTAGAGGGGGGGTGAATAGGCACTTCAAAAAATCTGCACACAAGAGAAGAGAGAATAGCAAACACAAGATGTATAGTGGTTCCAATTCACAACCGAATTGTACTCCACTACCTAAGAGTCCTCCTCTTAGGATTTTCGAATGCAAACCTTTGCTATTCACTTGAGCTTTTACGGGTTTAGCTCACAACCTTACAATTGGTTTTCCGGGGCTCACCAACAACCTTACAAGTAGTTTTTCACGGGCTAAACTACAACCTATAGTTTTTCAAGGCACAACTATAACCTATGGTTTTTCAAGGGCTCAACCACAAAACTAAGTTCTCTTTCAATGGGATGAGAACACTACCCTTAACCCAAAAGTGTTAGGTACACTTTTCAAACCTTAACAATAATTTTGTATAAATTATGCAACAAACAATTGGTGTACAAAAAGAATACTTGTATGAATAAATTCAACACCAATAAATGAACAATTTACCTCAAGAAGAAAGCTTGAACGAACTCACACAATGACACAAGTGAAGAATGAAATCTTTGAAGATAGCTTGTGTAAGAGAATTTCAGATTTTGGGAGTTTGTAAATGATGATTTGTGTATAAGAGCTTTCTTGTTGTTCTTGTTGTTCTACTACTTGTCTAACTCATCTAGGATGAGTATAAATACTCTTTGATGGATGGATGATCAGACAAGAGAGTATGGAGTCAAAAGGAGCCGTTTTTAGTGGACAAAATGACTGTTGAGAAACTAGCCGTTGGGCAAAACGCTATGGCGTTTTGAATAACGCTATAGCGTTTTGCTACTGAAGTTATTTCGTAACTTCAGAGGCAAAACGCTATAGCGTTTTCACAAACGCTATGGCGTTTTAAGCCTGACGAAAATGCAAAAAACCTTTCCGAAATTCATTTTCGCTAAAAACCTTTTGACTCAAAAACTCTTGAGGTATTCATGAACATTAATCAAGTGTTAAATTGAATCATACTTACATGATTAGAGTTCTAATGTACACTTGATCTTCTAGCTTGTGATATCTTGATTTGTTGCTTCTTTTCTTATTTGCTTGATCACAAACTACACACACTTTAACTTCAAATTGCATTAGTAATACTAATTAGTTTGTGTGTCTAAAATCATCAAAACAAGAGTAAGTTGCCCTTGGGCTAACACTTTGAGTATTGCCTCCATAAACGTACCTTGGGTGACGACAAAGTGTCAAGACTACTCCATAAACGTACCTTGGAGTAGTTTCTCATACGAAAGGAAGCAGGGGACATAAACTTACCTGGTCCCTATAGCGCGTCTATCAGCGAGGGATAGAAGATCATTGCACCAATGATCAACCGACTTTGAAAGTAACTCGAGATAGATTCCTACTGGGAACTCCCTTCTCTATTGATTTATTACTCATTTTATTACTGTCTATTACTGCTCTCTTAGATATTAATCAAGCAACTCTTGAAAACCCCTCGTTACTTGTTATTGTTCTGATCTGTTTGCCCTTGTTGCACAACACAAGATAGTGTCACCTTAGTCTCTGTGGATCGACCATGTACCACTATACACAGTTTAATTGTGCATTTGTTATAGGAAATACATATTATTTTTGACGTGTCTCGACAGCATGTCAATGGAATTAGGTAGAAGTGTCAAAGAAACAGTCTCTAGCAGTATGCCGCTAAGGAGCTAGCGACATGCCGCTAGCTACTGCCTGGGTCACTCCATTTCGCTCATTGGCGGCATACCGCTAGTGGTTTGTTAAGTTAATTTAATTAAGTAGGATAATTATTGGGGGATAAGAAAGAGTAAAATAATGAATTTTCTGTCAAAACATATGAATAGATGGAACCCAAGTACATTACACTTTATCTTGTTATATAATAAAATAATAGGACTTAATGGACGTTTGTCTCCGTTAGTTATTTTTCTGACGGCGAGGATTACGTATGACTAATAGAGATAACGTATAGGACCGGTTTGAACCAAAAATGCCTTTAGGGATTGACTAAAATGAAAATAATAACCTAAGGGACCAGACGGTGCGTTAACTCCATTTTAGTTCTATTTAATTTTTAAAGAAACCTAGTATTATAAATGGATAATTAAGGACTCTCATATACTGTAATACCAATTAATTTGAGGACTAATAATTGTATTACTATTATAAGAAAATAATTGATGTTATATATAATTGTCGTTGATTTCAAATTAACTTAGAAGCTAAATGTTGTTATACTAACTACATCTACAAAATTCTATACATATATTATTATTTTTAAAAAGTATTTTAATTTCACTCAAATTAAGTGATTATATTGGTGAAAATTAACTACCCTAGCTACTTGATCACTAATTTGAGAAATAATAATTGTACGTATAATGAGAAAATAATTGATGTCTTACCTGATAAAAGTCGTTGATTTCAAAGCTTTGAAACTAAATGTTATTACTACGTATATACAAGATTATATATATATAGATAGATAGTATTATTATGGTGTTGTTTTATGCCATAATATGGTCTATTTGGAAAGCTCGGAATGGAGTGGTTTTTCGGGAAGAAGAGTACTGTCATGACAGGATAGTTAACATGATAAATACTCAATGGTATAGGTGGCTGAAGAGTTGGGATTTAACTTTTCCATACAGCTTAAGTAGCATGATGGCTTCCTCTAGCTGGTTATGGGCTTGGGGTAAAACAATGTGAGGTTCTGGGCATATTAGGTTGCTGTCATTGACTAGGACGTAGATCGGTTTTCCTTTTCCCTTTTTTGCTTGGACATTCCATCTTCTGCCATTTTCTAATGGCCTAAAAAAAATTCTTCCGCTTAAAAAAAAAAAAAAGATAGATAGTATCAATTGGTTCGGTAGGTTATAATTAATTATATATATTGTGTATCATGATATCTAAATGTTATGCATGCTTATTCTACAAAAAACATTAATTTGAGCATTACAATCTACGGTTGTTATTTTCTGATAAGTTGATAATTTATATATTAACCTATATATGCACAAAAGTGTTTGTTAATTGTATGACATATATATATATAAACACTAGTGTCTAAAAATTAACTAAAGTGTGTATATGTAATCGTATTAGTTACCTTTTCCTTATCATTCTTTGCTATTTCTTGTCATATCTATGGCGGGATATCAGGAGTAGAAGTTTGCAGAAGGAATGAAATCTGTTCTTGCTGATGATAGATGTTTGCTATGTTAGTCTTCTGTTGGCCTTTGAAGTATTTAATTATTACTATAAATGGACTTGCTGTTAACGTGTAGCTATGTAATCCATTGAAGTAAATCATTACCAGTGTTGAAGAAGGTGAACAAGGCACGTAATAGTAACGTGAAGGTAATACGCTCACATGCGCATGCACACACACGGACACACATAATCTCAAGCTCTGGTTATGAATTTTATAGTTTAAGGTTTCCAGTTGTGGATTCATTTTGGATTGTTGATGCCCTTTCTCTTCTGATTTATCTCTTCATTTTGCATGTAGGAAATTGATGAGAGCTCAGTGAAAGCGAAGAGGACTAGCGAGATTCCTAGTATGACTCAGTGGTCTATCAACCTGGATGAAACTTGTTTGTCTGCTATTTGTTTATATATTTTTCTTTCGGTTTCAGTCAGCAAGAAAGTAGTTCCACAAACGAGCATTGGTAGAAACCATCTGTGGAGAAATAGAGTGAGTGATGGCTTCATAACAATGTGAGTAATCATGATTACAGTCTTCGAAATGCAATTTATTATCTAAATGATTACTGCTTGTTTTGTTACTTACTTTATAATAAATATGGAAGCAATATTCATTGCACTTAGATGAATTCTACAGTGTTGTTTATAATATGATGAGTCTACTTTTGTGAAATTTTACTTTCCCCTGAAATTCTAGTACTTAGCTATTCTATTAATTTTGTGGAATCATGGGGGAAAACCTCCCCGGTTCGCAGCATTTTTTCTTCCATCAGGTCATGAATAATAGGGCTTCGAAGAACCAAACTGATGCAGGTGCTCATGTATCATCCAGAAAACTGTTAGGGTAAGAAACATTTTCTATTTACTGTCTTCAGTTTTTTGATGTAGTGAACGTGTACTCGTTAGCTCTGGGTGCAATGGTTTTAATTTATATGGTTATTGTAGTTGTATTCTATGGTTTGGATGATAGTGTGACTTCATTCTCATAGTTCTCTTTGCTAATATAGATAACAACTCTGTGGTTGTTGTTATAATCAAGCTATGATAATTATAAACAATTTTAGTATGAGGAAAAGTATTGTGGTGTACTGGTTTCTTTGTTATTGGGGATGATTTTAGTTATCGTATTTTGTTCGACTTCAAATGTCTATCACTGACATGGTAAGGACAGTGAAAATGTAGGATTACAGGAATACAAATACACAACACTCAGCAATCTTTCTTGAACTCTTGATCTAACATGGTTCGGCAGCCTCCTTGTATTTGTGAAAATAATGTGAAATTAAAAGTTTTTCCATTACTTGTCTCCTCGTTATCATAGTTAAATTCATCTTTTGTTTTACAATAAAGCTATATGGTAAGGCTTTGGTTTCAAGATTGGTTTCTTGCAATGACATTTTCTGATGAATATGCAGAGGTTTTAGCTATCGTTTTCTGTGTGCTTGCAGACCAAGAAGCTTTAAAAATCTTTGCCCGGATACGGTTCGACTAAATTTATGTGAAGGATTTATTGATTAGTGGAGTGGAGAATGTGTGGTTCGAGCCGACCAAACTTATAAAGGAGAAATTAAAGTCGGACTCAAATTCACCCTTCAGGTATGTAAATAAATAAAAATTACATATACATTAATTAGCCGAAAACTAATCTTGTGGCTAATATAATGTAAGGAGGAAGGTGATGGTGAGGAATATGGCGAGTAGAAGGAAAGCAACTATTAGTTTTCTTGTAAAAGCAACCTTAATTTATTACATTTAATTTGTTAATGTAAATTTCTAGTGACATTTAATTTATTTGTTTGTTTTTTAATTATTTTTAGGGTATAAATTTGTTTATAAGTACCAATTTTCCTTTCCTTTCTTCTTTTCAACTTACATTGTGTTATTTGTAACCTTACACACCGATATGGTTTAATTAAATTTAGTTTGATTTTCCTTTAAATTATTTTGATTGAAAATATCTTCCTGGTAAATATTAATTATACAATTTATTATTAAAATTATAGTTAATTAGTAAATATTAATTAATAAAATTAAATAAATAATTTTTACTTAATGTTGGGTAATATATAAAAAAAATACATATTTTTGACGGAATATACCATCACTAAAGGAAAACTTTTCGACGGAAACTCCGTCGAAAGGATTTTGTGACGTAACGATAGTGTTGCATTTGCTTGATATATCGCCGCGATAGATTCTAATTATTGCCACAATAGCTTGAAATTACCTTGTTATTTTGGACGTGCTTTCGGCCAGAAATATATAGCGATGAATATTTGTCGCCGCTATAGATTTAAATATTGTCGGAATAGCTTGACATTTTCGACGGATATTCGGTCTGAAATATATAGCCACAAAAATGTTTCGCCGCTATAGATTGATATTATTGTCGCGGTAGCCTGAAATTTTCGATAGACATTCGGTCAGAATATTTTGTGAAGGAAATTTCGGTCGAAAATGTCC